>OY284470.1:44145444-45370336 GCA_958336335.1 Dilophus febrilis | reverse complement strand
AAAAAAATGATTGTATATCAAAGAAAATTAACGAATATACAATAAAGAAAAAAATTTGAAAGAAAAGGTTCCAGGATATTTATTTATCATATTAAATAATATTCATTATTATATATATTTTTTTTTTTTATAAATACATATACGCATAAGTACTTTAATTTAAAATAAAAGCATAAATAGAACTCTGAAATGAAAATCTGAAATAATAATAATAATCTAAAAAAAAAAACTTTATTATAATATGACGACGGCAAAATAGAAATATAGAATTTGTGGATTTTTAATTTTTTAGTTTACAATTTTGTTTTTTATTTGAAATGATTTTTAAACCGTAACAAATACTGTGATTATATATATTTTATAATATATATAACCAATATATATTTTTCGATAATATGCTTTGAATGATATTTCCGCTTAACAATATTATTAGATATACATATATATACAAAATATATTTTTCAGAAATAGATATTTACTCATATGTACGTCAATACATCGCAAACGAACACTGGACAATATTTGATTCACTCTTTTCACATAGAATTTTCCGAGATTTTTCATTTTTAAGTAAAAATAAATCATTTTTTTTAATCTTAAATTATATAAATTATACCACACATTAAAATCATTGTAACTTCCCAACCAGTTAACCAATCTAAATGATTAGGCTATCAAAAGAAATGTATTTCCACGTACTTTAAGAATAAAATAAAATTAAATAGAATTTCAAATTAAATCGTATTGATAAATGCAATTTGTTCATAAAAATCGTCAATACTCAATCATTTTCCAAGTAGACCAATATATTTTATTGCATATTTAAAAAGATCATAAAAAATTACTAAAGGTCTTCTTGTATCACTTTAGTCGCTTTCATATGAATTTTCCGAGATTTTCCACTTTTAAGTAAAAATAAATCATATTTTTTAATGTTAAATTATTGAAAATTTTCCATATTTTCAAATTATTGTAACTTCCCAATTAGTTAACCAATCTGAATGATTAGACCATCAAAAGAAAGGTATTTTCACGTACTTTAAGAATAAAATAAAATTAAATAGAATTTCAAATTAAATCGTATTGATAAATGCAATTTGTTCATAAAAATCGTCAATACTCAATCATTTTCCAAGTAGACCAATATATTTTATTGCATATTTAAAAAGATCATAAAAAATTACTAAAGGTCTTCTTGTATCACTTTAGTCGCTTTCATATGAATTTTCCGAGATTTTCCACTTTTAAGTAAAAATAAATCATATTTTTTAATGTTAAATTATTGAAAATTTTCCATATTTTCAAATTATTGTAACTTCCCAATTAGTTAACCAATCTGAATGATTAGACCATCAAAAGAAAGGTATTTTCACGTACTTTAAGAATAAAATAAAATTAAATAGAATTTCAAATTAAATCGTATTGATAAATGCAATTTGTTCATAAAAATCGTCAATACTCAATCATTTTCCAAGTAGACCAATATATTTTATTGCATATTTAAAAAGATCATAAAAAATTACTAAAGGTCTTCTTGTATCACTTTAGTCGCTTTCATATGAATTTTCCGAGATTTTCCACTTTGAAGTAAAAATAAATCATATTTTTTAATGTTAAATTATTGAAAATTTTCCATATTTTCAAATTATTGTAACTTCCCAATTAGTTAACCAATCTGAATGATTAGACCATCAAAAGAAAGGTATTTTCACGTACTTTAAGAATAAAATAAAATTAAATAGAATTTCAAATTAAATCGTATTGATAAATGCAATTTGTTCATAAAAATCGTCAATACTCAATCATTTTCCAAGTAGACCAATATATTTTATTGCATATTTAAAAAGATCATAAAAAATTACTAAAGGTCTTCTTGTATCACTTTAGTCGCTTTCATATGAATTTTCCGAGATTTTCCACTTTTAAGTAAAAATAAATCATATTTTTTAATGTTAAATTATTGAAAATTTTCCATATTTTCAAATTATTGTAACTTCCCAATTAGTTAACCAATCTGAATGATTAGACCATCAAAAGAAAGGTATTTTCACGTACTTTAAGAATAAAATAAAATTAAATAGAATTTCAAATTAAATCGTATTGATAAATGCAATTTGTTCATAAAAATCGTCAATACTCAATCATTTTCCTAGTAGACCAATATATTTTATTGCATGTTTAAAAAGATCATAAAAAATTACTAAAGGTCTTCTTGTATCACTTTAGTCGCTTTCATATGAATTTTCCGAGATTTTCCACTTTTAAGTAAAAATAAATCATATTTTTTAATGTTAAATTATTGAAAATTTTCCATATTTTCAAATTATTGTAACTTCCCAATTAGTTAACCAATCTGAATGATTAGACCATCAAAAGAAAGGTATTTTCACGTACTTTAAGAATAAAATAAAATTAAATAGAATTTCAAATTAAATCGTATTGATAAATGCAATTTGTTCATAAAAATCGTCAATACTCAATCATTTTCCAAGTAGACCAATATATTTTATTGCATATTTAAAAAGATCATAAAAAATTACTAAAGGTCTTCTTGTATCACTTTAGTCGCTTTCATATGAATTTTCCGAGATTTTCCACTTTTAAGTAAAAATAAATCATATTTTTTAATGTTAAATTATTGAAAATTTTCCATATTTTCAAATTATTGTAACTTCCCAATTAGTTAACCAATCTGAATGATTAGACCATCAAAAGAAAGGTATTTTCACGTACTTTAAGAATAAAATAAAATTGAATAGAATTTCAAATTAAATCGTATTGATAAATGCAATTTGTTCATAAAAATCGTCAATACTCAATCATTTTCCAAGTAGACCAATACATTTTATTGCATATTTAAAAAGATCATAAAAAATTACTAAAGGTCTTCTTGTATCACTTTAGTCGCTTTCATATGAATTTTCCGAGATTTTCCACTTTTAAGTAAAAATAAATCATATTTTTTAATGTTAAATTATTGAAAATTTTCCATATTTTCAAATTATTGTAACTTCCCAATTAGTTAACCAATCTGAATGATTAGACCATCAAAAGAAAGGTATTTTCACGTACTTTAAGAATAAAATAAAATTAAATAGAATTTCAAATTAAATCGTATTGATAAATGCAATTTGTTCATAAAAATCGTCAATACTCAATCATTTTCCAAGTAGACCAATATATTTTATTGCATATTTAAAAAGATCATAAAAAATTACTAAAGGTCTTCTTGTATCACTTTAGTCGCTTTCATATGAATTTTCCGAGATTTTCCACTTTTAAGTAAAAATAAATCATATTTTTTAATGTTAAATTATTGAAAATTTTCCATATTTTCAAATTATTGTAACTTCCCAATTAGTTAACCAATCTGAATGATTAGACCATCAAAAGAAAGGTATTTTCACGTACTTTAAGAATAAAATAAAATTAAATAGAATTTCAAATTAAATCGTATTGATAAATGCAATTTGTTCATAAAAATCGTCAATACTCAATCATTTTCCAAGTAGACCAATATATTTTATTGCATATTTAAAAAGATCATAAAAAATTACTAAAGGTCTTCTTGTATCACTTTAGTCGCTTTCATATGAATTTTCCGAGATTTTCCACTTTTAAGTAAAAATAAATCATATTTTTTAATGTTAAATTATTGAAAATTTTCCATATTTTCAAATTATTGTAACTTCCCAATTAGTTAACCAATCTGAATGATTAGACCATCAAAAGAAAGGTATTTTCACGTACTTTAAGAATAAAATAAAATTGAATAGAATTTCAAATTAAATCGTATTGATAAATGCAATTTGTTCATAAAAATCGTCAATACTCAATCATTTTCCAAGTAGACCAATATATTTTATTGCATATTTAAAAAGATCATAAAAAATTACTAAAGGTCTTCTTGTATCACTTTAGTCGCTTTCATATGAATTTTCCGAGATTTTCCACTTTTAAGTAAAAATAAATCATATTTTTTAATGTTAAATTATTGAAAATTTTCCATATTTTCAAATTATTGTAACTTCCCAATTAGTTAACCAATCTGAATGATTAGACCATCAAAAGAAAGGTATTTTCACGTACTTTAAGAATAAAATAAAATTAAATAGAATTTCAAATTAAATCGTATTGATAAATGCAATTTGTTCATAAAAATCGTCAATACTCAATCATTTTCCAAGTAGACCAATATATTTTATTGCATATTTAAAAAGATCATAAAAAATTACTAAAGGTCTTCTTGTATCACTTTAGTCGCTTTCATATGAATTTTCCGAGATTTTCCGAGATTTTCCACTTTTAAGTAAAAATAAATCATATTTTTTAATGTTAAATTATTGAAAATTTTCCATATTTTCAAATTATTGTAACTTCCCAATTAGTTAACCAATCTGAATGATTAGACCATCAAAAGAAAGGTATTTTCACGTACTTTAAGAATAAAATAAAATTAAATAGAATTTCAAATTAAATCGTATTGATAAATGCAATTTGTTCATAAAAATCGTCAATACTCAATCATTTTCCAAGTAGACCAATATATTTTATTGCATATTTAAAAAGATCATAAAAAATTACTAAAGGTCTTCTTGTATCACTTTAGTCGCTTTCATATGAATTTTCCGAGATTTTCCACTTTGAAGTAAAAATAAATCATATTTTTTAATGTTAAATTATTGAAAATTTTCCATATTTTCAAATTATTGTAACTTCCCAATTAGTTAACCAATCTGAATGATTAGACCATCAAAAGAAAGGTATTTTCACGTACTTTAAGAATAAAATAAAATTAAATAGAATTTCAAATTAAATCGTATTGATAAATGCAATTTGTTCATAAAAATCGTCAATACTCAATCATTTTCCAAGTAGACCAATATATTTTATTGCATATTTAAAAAGATCATAAAAAATTACTAAAGGTCTTCTTGTATCACTTTAGTCGCTTTCACATGAATTTTCCGAGATTTTCCACTTTTAAGTAAAAATAAATCATATTTTTTAATGTTAAATTATTGAAAATTTTCCATATTTTCAAATTATTGTAACTTCCCAATTAGTTAACCAATCTGAATGATTAGACCATCAAAAGAAAGGTATTTTCACGTACTTTAAGAATAAAATAAAATTAAATAGAATTTCAAATTAAATCGTATTGATAAATGCAATTTGTTCATAAAAATCGTCAATACTCAATCATTTTCCAAGTAGACCAATATATTTTATTGCATATTTAAAAAGATCATAAAAAATTACTAAAGGTCTGCTTGTATCACTTTAGTCGCTTTCATATGAATTTTCCGAGATTTTCCACTTTTAAGTAAAAATAAATCATATTTTTTAATGTTAAATTATTGAAAATTTTCCATATTTTCAAATTATTGTAACTTCCCAATTAGTTAACCAATCTGAATGATTAGACCATCAAAAGAAAGGTATTTTCACGTACTTTAAGAATAAAATAAAATTAAATAAAATTTCAAATTAAATCGTATTGATAAATGCAATTTGTTCATAAAAATCGTCAATACTCAATCATTTTCCAAGTAGACCAATATATTTTATTGCATATTTAAAAAGATCATAAAAAATTACTAAAGGTCTTCTTGTATCACTTTAGTCGCTTTCATATGAATTTTCCGAGATTTTCCGAGATTTTCCACTTTTAAGTAAAAATAAATCATATTTTTTAATGTTAAATTATTGAAAATTTTCCATATTTTCAAATTATTGTAACTTCCCAATTAGTTAACCAATCTGAATGATTAGACCATCAAAAGAAAGGTGTTTTCACGTACTTTAAGAATAAAATAAAATTAAATAGAATTTCAAATTAAATCGTATTGATAAATGCAATTTGTTCATAAAAATCGTCAATACTCAATCATTTTCCAAGTAGACCAATATATTTTATTGCATATTTAAAAAGATCATAAAAAATTACTAAAGGTCTTCTTGTATCACTTTAGTCGCTTTCATATGAATTTTCCGAGATTTTCCACTTTTAAGTAAAAATAAATCATATTTTTTAATGTTAAATTATTGAAAATTTTCCATATTTTCAAATTATTGTAACTTCCCAATTAGTTAACCAATCTGAATGATTAGACCATCAAAAGAAAGGTATTTTCACGTACTTTAAGAATAAAATAAAATTGAATAGAATTTCAAATTAAATCGTATTGATAAATGCAATTTGTTCATAAAAATCGTCAATACTCAATCATTTTCCAAGTAGACCAATACATTTTATTGCATATTTAAAAAGATCATAAAAAATTACTAAAGGTCTTCTTGTATCACTTTAGTCGCTTTCATATGAATTTTCCGAGATTTTCCACTTTTAAGTAAAAATAAATCATATTTTTTAATGTTAAATTATTGAAAATTTTCCATATTTTCAAATTATTGTAACTTCCCAATTAGTTAACCAATCTGAATGATTAGACCATCAAAAGAAAGATATTTTCACGTACTTTAAGAATAAAATAAAATTGAATAGAATTTCAAATTAAATCGTATTGATAAATGCAATTTGTTCATAAAAATCTTCAATACTCAATCATTTTCCAAGTAGACCAATATATTTTATTGCATATTTAAAAAGATCATAAAAAATTACTAAAGGTCTTCTTGTATCACTTTAGTCGCTTTCATATGAATTTTCCGAGATTTTCCACTTTTAAGTAAAAATAAATCATATTTTTTAATGTTAAATTATTGAAAATTTTCCATATTTTCAAATTATTGTAACTTCCCAATTAGTTAACCAATCTGAATGATTAGACCATCAAAAGAAAGGTATTTTCACGTACTTTAAGAATAAAATAAAATTAAATAGAATTTCAAATTAAATCGTATTGATAAATGCAATTTGTTCATAAAAATCGTCAATACTCAATCATTTTCCAAGTAGACCAATATATTTTATTGCATATTTAAAAAGATCATAAAAAATTACTAAAGGTCTTCTTGTATCACTTTAGTCGCTTTCATATGAATTTTCCGAGATTTTCCACTTTTAAGTAAAAATAAATCATATTTTTTAATGTTAAATTATTGAAAATTTTCCATATTTTCAAATTATTTTAACTTCCCAATTAGTTAACCAATCTGAATGATTAGACCATCAAAAGAAAGGTATTTTCACGTACTTTAAGAATAAAATAAAATTAAATAGAATTTCAAATTAAATCGTATTGATAAATGCAATTTGTTCATAAAAATCGTCAATAATCAATCATTTTCCAAGTAGACCAATATATTTTATTGCATATTTAAAAAGATCATAAAAAATTACTAAAGGTCTTCTTGTATCACTTTAGTCGCTTTCATATGAATTTTCCGAGATTTTCCACTTTTAAGTAAAAATAAATCATATTTTTTAATGTTAAATTATTGAAAATTTTCCATATTTTCAAATTATTGTAACTTCCCAATTAGTTAACCAATCTGAATGATTAGACCATCAAAAGAAAGGTATTTTCACGTACTTTAAGAATAAAATAAAATTAAATAGAATTTCAAATTAAATCGTATTGATAAATGCAATTTGTTCATAAAAATCGTCAATACTCAATCATTTTCCAAGTAGACCAATATATTTTATTGCATATTTAAAAAGATCATAAAAAATTACTAAAGGTCTTCTTGTATCACTTTAGTCGCTTTCATATGAATTTTCCGAGATTTTCCACTTTGAAGTAAAAATAAATCATATTTTTTAATGTTAAATTATTGAAAATTTTCCATATTTTCAAATTATTGTAACTTCCCAATTAGTTAACCAATCTGAATGATTAGACCATCAAAAGAAAGGTATTTTCACGTACTTTAAGAATAAAATAAAATTAAATAGAATTTCAAATTAAATCGTATTGATAAATGCAATTTGTTCATAAAAATCGTCAATACTCAATCATTTTCCAAGTAGACCAATATATTTTATTGCATATTTAAAAAGATCATAAAAAATTACTAAAGGTCTTCTTGTATCACTTTAGTCGCTTTCATATGAATTTTCCGAGATTTTCCACTTTTAAGTAAAAATAAATCATATTTTTTAATGTTAAATTATTGAAAATTTTCCATATTTTCAAATTATTGTAACTTCCCAATTAGTTAACCAATCTGAATGATTAGACCATCAAAAGAAAGGTATTTTCACGTACTTTAAGAATAAAATAAAATTAAATAGAATTTCAAATTAAATCGTATTGATAAATGCAATTTGTTCATAAAAATCGTCAATACTCAATCATTTTCCAAGTAGACCAATATATTTTATTGCATATTTAAAAAGATCATAAAAAATTACTAAAGGTCTTCTTGTATCACTTTAGTCGCTTTCATATGAATTTTCCGAGATTTTCCGAGATTTTCCACTTTTAAGTAAAAATAAATCATATTTTTTAATGTTAAATTATTGAAAATTTTCCATATTTTCAAATTATTGTAACTTCCCAATTAGTTAACCAATCTGAATGATTAGACCATTAAAAGAAAGGTATTTTCACGTACTTTAAGAATAAAATAAAATTAAATAGAATTTCAAATTAAATCGTATTGATAAATGCAATTTGTTCATAAAAATCGTCAATACTCAATCATTTTCCAAGTAGACCAATATATTTTATTGCATATTTAAAAAGATCATAAAAAATTACTAAAGGTCTTCTTGTATCACTTTAGTCGCTTTCATATGAATTTTCCGAGATTTTCCACTTTGAAGTAAAAATAAATCATATTTTTTAATGTTAAATTATTGAAAATTTTCCATATTTTCAAATTATTGTAACTTTCCAATTAGTTAACCAATCTGAATGATTAGACCATCAAAAGAAAGGTATTTTCACGTACTTTAAGAATAAAATAAAATTAAATAGAATTTCAAATTAAATCGTATTGATAAATGCAATTTGTTCATAAAAATCGTCAATACTCAATCATTTTCCAAGTAGACCAATACATTTTATTGCATATTTAAAAAGATCATAAAAAATTACTAAAGGTCTTCTTGTATCACTTTAGTCGCTTTCATATGAATTTTCCGAGATTTTCCACTTTTAAGTAAAAATAAATCATATTTTTTAATGTTAAATTATTGAAAATTTTCCATATTTTCAAATTATTGTAACTTCCCAATTAGTTAACCAATCTGAATGATTAGACCATCAAAAGAAAGGTATTTTCACGTACTTTAAGAATAAAATAAAATTAAATAGAATTTCAAATTAAATCGTATTGATAAATGCAATTTGTTCATAAAAATCGTCAATACTCAATCATTTTCCAAGTAGACCAATATATTTTATTGCATATTTAAAAAGATCATAAAAAATTACTAAAGGTCTTCTTGTATCACTTTAGTCGCTTTCATATGAATTTTCCGAGATTTTCCACTTTGAAGTAAAAATAAATCATATTTTTTAATGTTAAATTATTGAAAATTTTCCATATTTTCAAATTATTGTAACTTCCCAATTAGTTAACCAATCTGAATGATTAGACCATCAAAAGAAAGGTATTTTCACGTACTTTAAGAATAAAATAAAATTAAATAGAATTTCAAATTAAATCGTATTGATAAATGCAATTTGTTCATAAAAATCGTCAATACTCAATCATTTTCCAAGGAGACCAATACATTTTATTGCGTATTTAAAAAGATCATAAAAAATTACTAAGTTAAAATTACTAAATTACCAGTCTTCTTGTGTTACTTTAATCGCTTTCATATGAATTTTCCGAGTTTTTCCACTTTTAAATAAATCACTTTTTTTAATGATTTTTAATTATTTAAAATATACCAAGAATAATAAATTTGCATCCATATGTCATTTGGTATACAAAAAAAAAGAACCAATATATGAATAATCAATATTATAAATATAAGCAATTGAATATTATTCTTCATATACTACTTAGACTTTCTATTCAAAGAAAAAAAAACGAATATCTCATTACATAAATCCTGATAAATCTATCTATTTATATTTATTTACCAATTATCTTGTAATATATACAAAATTGAAAGAATATGACGTTGATCATGTAATATATGATGATGAAAGAATATTTATATATGAATGTTTTAATTAAATTTTGTAATAAATTAATATAAAAATATAAAACTATACACAATTGTGGATGATGGTGTAATTTGAAATATATATTTAGCATTTAGGTAAATGCACATTTTGTTTTTTTTTGTTGAATTGTTTATTTTTATTGCTTATATATTCAGCAAATATATACGCGTCGTATACCTGTTTGTTTTATAAGGTGATATATTGTCTATTTCTTATATTCATTAATATGCAAATTTTCTCCTAAATAATCATTGAAGGATGATAATAACTTTGACTATAATAATACATTAAAAAAAAAGAGAAATTCCATTGGAATTTATATATAGTTTATATTATATACACATATGTATAAAGTTTATTATTGTTATACATTGCATGATATATTAATTGTTGATTGTGTAATGTTACTTATTATAAATATATATAGTTGCGATTTCTAAATATCTTACATTTATTTATATACTGTATATTATACTATACATATAATATAACGAATGATATTGCCATATAATAAATATAAATCGCTTCATTCAAATACTTTATTCATATACATTCATATATAAAGTAAATTGATTTTTATAAATAATTAAACTTTATCTCTAGTCCTACCTAACTGGAAAAAAAATTGTTTAGAAATGAGACAGATGAGACATTTTTATTTGTTGGCATAAATATAATAATAAATATATAGAAATGAGGGGTTTATTGTATTATTCTATTCTAAATAATTTATATATAAACTGTATAGACATATTTAGAAGAGGTATATTATAAATGTTTTATAAATTGAAAATAATAAATAAAAAAGTAAATATAAATATCCTTTTCCTAACGCACACACATTTATATTATAATAATATTACAAAACCTTTGGGGTATTCTAAATATAGAGTATACATTATACATGTGTAAATCTGTAAATAAATATAGGACAAAATTTTCTATATATGCGAGAATATTTTAATACCATATATATATACTAGTATGAATATATACAAGCTAAAAGACTTCATCTAATGAATCTCTGCTTCATCTATATAAATTATGCAAGCACAATATTAATAAGTAATATGATATCAAATATGGTGTAATGTCAGGATATTTTGACCCATATCATTTACTTTATACAATATTTGTCTTTTTAATAGGCATGTACTATATATTATCCGTATATATACCATAGAATATAGAATTTGAACAGGTTTTTTGCGAAATACAATCCTTTTCGTATACAGAATGATAATATCTAATGATAAATAATTTAATATTCATTATACAAGAAATGTGTGTTTATATATATTATAGTTTTATGTTTATTATATAAACTGTATATACACACATGATGAATATTATAAGTTCATATGTTTGCTTAAATACATATCTTAATATTTAATTTATATAATAATTAATTGATTTATATTGAAATTTGTATGCGTGTTTTCATTTAAGATTAAAATTCATTCATTTCTTCTATATATATTGTTATATATAAATAAATATATAAATGGTAAATTAATTATTCAATTATTTTGTTGGGGTCTTGCGGGTACAAGAACTCATAATATTTATACAGAGACTAAAATTGTTTACTTTAAATTATTATATACATTAAGGTAATAGGTATTTCGTAAAGCAACCCCCAAATTTTGCCAACAAAAAAAACAGATTACTTGTAATTATCTAAAGGAAATTACAATTAAAGCTTATACTTTTAATTTATTATATTAGATATATGAAAATGCGACACTATTTGATAATGTGTCGATGTAAAATTTCACAATTTTCATAAGATATTTTCTATGTTTGTATGTTTTTACAATATACAATACAAAATATGCATATCATATTCAATATATCGATAAAACACACAACTGCTGCTATTATTATTGTAATTATATTACTATATTATATTGAATATATAATTTTAAAATTCATATATGTATATATACCATAGATGTGTATATTTACTTTGGACATATTTGAAATTGATTGGCGTCAACGATATGCAAAGTGCATATAAAACAACAACATTAACAACGAATGACACATGCCTTTATAAATTTTTTGAATGTATATATAGAGTTTTGAAAATGTTTATGAATATTTTTATATATTCAATTGTATACTTATATAAATTTCCATACAAAATAATAAATTAATATATTAAATTTAAAAATAAATTACATATTATTATTATTATACGTTTACCATCAGATCAGAGGTACTTAATATTTTATTTTTTTACTTTTGTTATTATTATTATTATTATTATTATTATTATTATTATTATTATTATTATTATTATACACATTGGCGATTATGTTTGGAGACACCCATCGCATTCCAAAAATGTACAAGTATTTTTATTATTTTATATATTCATACATTTTTTTTATTGTTATTGATTGATATATACGTCTTTTAAAATTATTATTTTAAATATATTTCTTAATTAAAAGGTTTTTTTCTTTTATTATTTTTTTTGGTGTATTAGTTACTTTAATTTTCATTCATTATAATTAATATTATGAAAAAAAAAAAAGAATCGTGAAATAATGCTTTATATATAGGATATGATTGATATTTCTATATATAATATTATTACCTTCCTATATGATCATTTCGTCATTGTCAATAGGACAGAATCAGAATCTGAATAAAGCTTTAAACATTACATTTTATTGGGGTATATATCGGATTACTGTATCTGAAAGTCATCCATTATATCATTTAACCTTTGCAAAAGGTAAACCGTATAGGGAATGAATAAATTGCCTTTTAAATATTTATTTAACTTTACGATGGAATACCCAAAAAAAAAACTTCCATATTATTGTGCACGAATGCATTGTAAATGGATATTTTTAGAAACCATATACATATAGTTCAATTGAAATAATCAAATATATATCATGGAAATAATAGAACAAATTTACATATACCATATAAATACATTTAAATGAAGATGATGATTTTATGTATTTAACTTAACTGCGGAAAGAAGAAAACAAAATACTTGAGACATAATGGAATTTAATCGATCTATATTTTTTATGGTCGTCGAGAAAATTGTTATAATAAATGTTATTTAACTTTTATAGTGTATATATGAAATACTAACACAAATTTATATATATATAAAGATACATTTATCGCATATAATATATAATGAATTAGTTGGATGATGACGAAGATGATAAAGACTTTTTATTTAACTTGTCTTATTATAAGGGGTATATATAAATTAATAAATTGAAATCATATATCTATAGTAAGATAAATGTAATGTATGTTTATTTATTTATATAAATAAATATATATATAAAGAATCAAAAACGGAATCAAATTGTTTATGGATCAATAATTACTATATAAAAATATTTATAGATGAATGAAAATGTGAGGATTGTAAATAATGATGATAATAATAATAATAATAATAATAATAATATAGAATATAATGAAAATCATCATTGAATCTATCTATATATAATGTTACGATCCAATGCAATTGAAAAATATTATTCTACTACTTAACAAATAAATAAATAAATAAAAATAATATGGTGAGATGAGATGAGATATGATGATGAGTTTAGGGAAAAGAAAGACGTGATGACAAAATGACATGACTTAAAAATTATTTTGATTTATAAATATTCCTTTATATATATATATTGATATAATATTGATGATTTTTTTTATTTTAATTTTCGAAATTGCCTATGTATGTAGCAAGATGAAAAAAAATCAAAATCATTGTTATTTTATTTAATTTATATATCGTGTCCGTGTGCATTATCAATTTTATATGTATTTTATTATACAAATTCAAATAATAAAAATTAATGTTCAAATATATGAGTGTCACATAAATATATTAAATTTATTTCTATTTGGTTGAATTCTATGGAATCGTATCTATATAATGAAATGTCATTTAAAAAATACACTCATCTATCTATATAGACACAATGACAATGGACTTATTTATGTAAATTTATATATATCCTCAACTTAACTAAAAATATAGAAATGATTAATGAATAACAATATTTACATAAGGAATTTTGTTTATTTATGTAACAAAATATATACACGCAGTTGATAAAATGAATAAAATATGTATATATAGATAGATACTTACTTATCCATATAAAGATATATATATGGAAAATAGTTAAATGACTATGCAATAATTTAATATATATATATATATATATATTGCAAATATATATAAAAATAGAAAACAGTATTTTATAAATAATACATAACTATACTTAAATTGTAATTGATTCTGTCAACAATACATATATCTATTATGATATATATATATATGGTATATGTAAATTAATCTATATATTGAAAAATAGAGATTTTACATTGAATTCTGATCCATATTGCTATAAAAATCCTCCTTAATTCCGTATGTCCTAGCATATATCTTAACAAAACCGGCGATTTGATAGATTTTGCAATTAATTATGTTTTATGGTTTTATCCATTCTGATTTAACTTTTCGTATGTCCGTTTTTATAGCATTGATTTCCATATATATATAAAAAATGTAAATATAAAGAATTCATATATTGTTTTAAAATCGGTTCGGTTAATAGTCAATTTTCCAAAAAAATAAAAAAACTGCCATTAAAAGGGAATGTAAAAACATTGAGAAAAATCAGTTAAATAAATAATTCATACACATTAAATTTTGATCCTTATTTATCATTAAGATTCAAATGATATTTATTCGTTTAAGGACATTCAAACAAAATACACATACTTAAGAAAAGAAATATAAGATATCAGTTGTGAAATATTACTGAATGAAAGTAATGAAAAACATTTACATTTGGAAAACATAATTTTTTTAATTCATTGCAAAACGAATATAAAGTAGGAAAAACCAATTACTATCAAACACAATCCAAAACATATTAAAAAAACACATTTAATAAAAAACTCATTAAAAAATCCACCAATTCACATTTATACAATTAATTTATTCACAAAAAAAAAAAACGGCAAAGATATAATTTGTTATAAAACACAAAAGAAAATTTAATTTTTTTTAATAATTTTCCTCATTGTATTTTTGTTTCATTTCGCATTATATAAATATTAAGTTTCATCCTTATCGTGAATTTATTTTTTATTATAAGGATCATTTATTCCTCTGTTCGGATTATTTTATAGTCGTGTATTGTCGTCGTATCGTCTCTAAATAAATTTTTTCTTTTTTTTTTTTTCAATTTCAAAAAGACAATTTTATATATATTTTATTCGTTGTCTCATCGTTCGTTCGGAGTCGTAACAATACAGTGTATATACTTTTCTTTTTTCTTTTTTTTTTTTTTATAGAGTATCAAATCAACGTATCGTTTTTATATACCATTCACGGTATACCACTTCTTATATACTTGTGTCGTCGTCGTTCGATGTGATATTTATTTATATATAAACATATATGCATATATATATATATTGAAGATGGTGACACAGAAAATGTCCGTCCCACAAAATTGCCACCACACACTATTGTACAATTTTAAACCTATATATATTTATATATATTTATATGTATAAATAATTTGTTGTATATAAATAATACGTATATATATATACATGTGATAAAAAGAAGAAAACCCGTCGCCGTCACGACGCGTATATATTATACCAAAAAAAAAAAAAAACCTTTTTCCTATTAAAAACAAACTCAATTTATTTTGTATATATATATATATATAATATTTATGCAGCAGTAGTAGCAACAACAGCAGTAGTAGAAAAACTGTTTTGTATTTTAATTTCAACTATATATATATAAATTTGCACTTACACACTGAATAAAATTAACTTTTATAAAAAAAAAGAAATAATTTTAAGAATTAACTTATTATTTATATAGTTTGATATATAAAATGAATATTTTCTATACAATTGTGTAAATAAAATTAAAAAAAAGGAAAAACTTTATATCCATATATATAAAAATTTACTCTCAAAACTTCTGAAATCGTAAAATACATTGAATTTAATAGGGGAAAATTTAAAAGCTTACGTGTGTAGACATTTTTGAATTAAGAAAAATTTGAATGAGAAAAATAAATGATAACATTCTTCGTACTTTTATGATGATGATTAGAAACAGAAACAAAGTATTATTGAAGTTTTTTTTTCTTATTAATTAGATAATGTATAATTATTTTTTTGGTATAATTTGATTAATTTATCATCAATTGATTAGTAAAAGGTGTTTATTTCGATCTAATATCGATTAATTGTAATAGATATACTATATACACAATAAGAATTTGTCTTCGTTTATCAAATTTAAGGTGGAAAATTCATTAAAGGATCATAAAATACTATAGTATCTTGAAATTTTATGACGACTATAAATATTAGAATGCGACACCTAAATTTTATTAAAGTTTTATAATTTCAATATATGGCAGATGAATCTCTTTTCATCATCGTCATCATCACCATCATTACTGATATTGGTACTTGGCAGTATGGATTATTATTTTATTATGCGATAGCCTTTATATCTAAAAAAAAATGGATATGCATGCATATATAGAAATGTAAAATATTATCCATTTTTATATAAATAGAGAATAAATTGTGAATTGTGTGTGTGTGCGTTTTTCTATAAAAATAAATTTTCTTCTAAAAAAAGCTTTAACACAGTCGACCAAGTATAATATTATTTTTGATATATAAAATTGAGTTTGTGTGTATATTTACTATGTACAAATAAAACACCACACATATTGTATATATACTGTTTAAATATATAAAAAGATATATATATAATAATAACACCAACTTGCACGACGGACGACAACAATATTTATAACTATATATATATGTATCCATCCATACCATATACAATATATAGATATATATATACATATTTATTTCCATAGAGTTTTAATAAATACGACGACGACGACTGCGACGACGATTTTGTGTGTTGTGTGACTTCTCTGTGTATATTTTATAAAAAATCTAATAGTAGTAGAGTAGTATTGAATTGTTGTTGATGATGATTTCGTGTGCAGCAGGCAATTGTTTATTCGTATCGTATAGTAAAGTAATAAAATATATATATCAACGCGAGGACAATTTTTGTTATTAAAAATTTTACACGGAATTTTCTTTCTTTTTTTTTTTTATTTATGTGGGTGACACATTTTTTTAAAGAACACACAAAAGGGAAAATTTTCTATATATTAAATTTCATTGGATTTTTCAATTTTCGGAAAACATTTTCCATTTGTATATATAGAGATTCTGATGTATATATATATATATGAAAACAGAGGAAGAAAATTGTATATGTAGAACAAAAAAAAAAGTGTCAACCCCAATTTCATTATATATAGTGTTTATTATTTTTGTATATATATGGAAAATGAAAAATTTTTATATGTATAGTTAGATTTGAAAAATAAAATTATAGTAATAAGTTGGAAAATCATGTTTTCCAAGCAATAATTTCCAATTTTTGGTATGTGCAACTACACAAAAAATTAAATTAAATATAAAAGTACAAATGAAATGAAAATTATATTTTGTGATGTGCGATGAAAATTTTATTATATATTTATTGAAATATATGAAAAATTTGGAAATTGTATTTTATGTATATAATTAAAAGGATAAAAAAAAGTATTATAAAAGAAAAATAAATAAATATGGATTATGGTTAATAAAATATATATAGTTAATTAATAATAATTATCAATATTTATATTAAAATCATTTGTATAGAGTGAGACAGTGCGGCGGCGGGTGGTGTGCGGGTTTTGATTAAATTTTCCCGATAATTATATATATAAATTTATTGTGATTTATTAAAAAACGAAAATTTATTATATTCAAGTATGAAAAAGAAAAAGAAAATTCAATATAAAAAATATTAATTAACACTATATTAATAATTGTAATCAAAATGTGCGGGTACTTTTAATTATATATCTATATATGAATTAAATTCAATGAAAAACTTTGTTTGTGTGCGTGGTTTTTTTTTTGTGTGTTTCTTTTGCATATATCCTAATATATTTTAAAAGAAAATGCGAAGAATACAATGAAACCTTTATATGAATATTGTTTTTTAATTGTTTATGCAATGTAATAATTCAAAATTCAACACTTAAAAGAATTTTCATCAAACCAAACAAAATATTATATAACTTTTATAGGTAATTTTCTTTTATATTATATCATATTTTACATTATTTTGTTATTTAGTTATTTGTTTTAATTGGATTATTTACGCGCGATATCTCATCATAATCTATATACAATTTCGTTTTTATATAGTTAATTTAAAGAATAGAAATTAGAAACATAAATTTATCAATCTTTAAAGTACTGAGGAAATAAAAGAAAATTTCTGGCCGTATAAATTTGCAGCTAAAACATAATTTTTGAGTGTACAATTCGCATATGTTAAATATACTTTTCGTTTCGTATACCAATGGTCCAATCCTTACCATTTTTATCTTTCTGGTTCCCAGTTTAACTTTACATTATGGTTTATTTATTTTATTTTTATATTCATTTCAAAATCGCCTTTATTTTGGATTAGACTTGCAATGCATTTACTTTAATCAGATTGAGGTATATAAGTCAATTATTTCTCTATACATTTAGATAATTTCTTTTTACAATGTTATACATTTTGATTAACTGCTACGTGTGTTAATCTGAAAACATCATTGGTTATCGAAATAAACCTTTCTTTATTATATCGTTCTCGATTATTAATATTCGGGATAGTTACGAGGTATATTCGCAAACAGTAGTTCCTTATTTGTTCCTTAATATTTACTGTATTTAGATTCTTTGAGTTTATCATTCACTGGTTATCGCACCGTATTATTTTTAATGGTTTTAATAGATAATTATCGAATGAAAATGTTTATTTGTCATACAGAAAAGTTAAATATAGCGTGATTATCATTATCGAAAGACAATTAAACAATTTCAAACAATGTTTTATAGAAAAAATGTCTCTATCTCTCAACTGCAATTAATATCTGAAAAATGATAAAATAATTTACTTATATATATAATGAATTAAAATAATTTCATTGAAATATCCTCTTTCATAAACTTCAAACCCCATTTTTTTGTGGGATTAAATATCGTAAATACATATAAATTTATTTAGTTCGGATTTAAGGACCTTTTTTTTATCGGATTTAAGGACTCTATTTCATTTTTTGTGATAAAATCTATACTCACTTTATTTATATTATATATAAACAAACTCAAAAACTAGTTCAAATTCAAAATTATGATTTGAAATTTGAAATATTCAAACGTACTCGTAAAATGTAGTATTCGTGCAGTTATAACGTCCAGGGTTTTGTATAGATTAAAGTCAACATAATTCATGCAAATTGTCAACCATTTTTTTCCTCTCTCTTCAATTTTTTATATAAATTTAAAGTATATTGATGATTCAATTCAATTATTATAAAGTAATACAGCATCTCGCTATACATGTTAAATGATTTAAGGTATTTCAGTTACAATAGGTATAGAATGGAATGGTTATTATTTTTATAAATTTTACAGACATTGTCAAAAATGTAAAGCTATATTGTCAGGAAATTATAATTATAAGGCTTTAACATGATTCTAATGTCCTTATTATTAAATACATAATTGCAAAACAATAAATTTATTATAAATGTCTTTGACATTTCACTTATAAAAACATGTATAGAGATGTTACAGTTTACGAAAGTAGTTAAAACCCAATTCTTGTTCATTTCACGAAATATCCGTATCTCAATTTAAAGGGAAAATGTGAAAAGGAGATAATAAAAGCTTCTTTGTGATGAAAATTATGTCCTTTTTCAATTTTTACCATGTTATATATAAACTCCATATATTTGTATAAAAAAAATATAAGTTTTTATTTTCTATATATCGTAATGAGTCAATCAACTTAACGAATCTAACATATAATTATACATATATCCTATAATAAGGATTACTATATATTATAGCATTTATAATTTACAAATAAATTATATATCGATCGTGTGAATATTCGAAAAAAAAAACATATAGAGATTACAATATCTATTGTAATTCCTTAAAAAATTTATGGTTTATGAATATTAAAATATAATTGAGTTTTATATATATATCCATATATCATTAAAAATCAAATCTTTCGTAATCTTTTATTGTTGTAATTATATTTTTCATTATTTGAAATTGCAATCATTTGTCATCTACTTTAATACTTTAAAAATGTATATCTATATATGGTACATATACAAACAGAATAATTTTCTGTGATATTAAACTAAATTTGAATTTGTATCCAAAAAAAATAATAATAATAATAATAAAAAAAATCAAATTACGAATATTTCTTTATTTTCATTTGTTATATTTTTTTGGTTTTTTTTTATATTATTTAATGGGCTCTTATATTATATTTATTTATTTTTTTTACATATATATTTGTTCTTGCTGAGCTTTGAATAAATGAAACTGTGCGGGATATAATTAAAGTATAAAACAAAACGCGCGAAAAAAAAGTCTTTTTTTTTTCTTTTTTTTTTATATACAAAATATAATCAATATAAGAATTGTAATATAGATAGTAAATGTTATGTTGTTGTATATATAAAATAAACTATACAAGAAATATAAAATAAAAAAAAAACATGTATCATAACTAAATTTAACAAAAAAATAACAATTTTTATTTTTAACAAAAACAATTAATTGTTAATATTTGACAGGTACGGTAATATTATTTTGAAATGGTCAAAAAGATATATTACTATATTTATATAAATTGTATATATGTATAATATATAATGATTGTTTTTTTTTTGTGTCGTTAAATTTTGTTATGGTACTTTATATATATATATATATTCAAAAAATTTCGTTACGTTGTGTTGTTCGATATTGGAATCAAACTGTGTGCTTGAGTTTGTGTGTGATCGTAGTACAGAGCTTGCGGTTATGATCAATGTCTTTTTTGTTATTATATTTTTATTTTTTTTTGTTTGTGTGACCAAAATCAAAACTATATACTTATTTCTATATACACTAACTATATAAATATTATATATATTTAAAAGATTCAAATACAAATTTATTAAAAAAAAAATTAAAAAAAACACGATAATTTATGTGGGCCTTTAACAAAACTCTAATTTGTAATAATTAATATTGTGTATATGATCATTTTTTGTCCAATATATTTTATTTTATGTATTTTTTTTTTTTTTTTTTATAAAAATAAATACTTATATAAATATATATATAAGCAGCATTTAAGCATTCTATAATATCTCCTCGCATGTTGATGCGAACGATTGTTTATTGATATATATACATAAACATATAACATAATAATTATATATGATGGAATTTAATTTTTTTTTTTTATTTTTACTTTATATTTTTTATGATTTGAAGATTTAAATGTGAATTTTTTTTTTTTTTTAAACATCTATAATAAATGTGTTTGTTTGTGTGTGCAATCATTTATTATATATTTGATATTTAACAATTTGATGAATATTATATACACGTATTGTGTAATCAATCAGATATATATATATATACATAGATGCAGATGAATAGATATATAGATATAGAGAGAGGAATCAATCTTCTTTATAATCGATTTGGAATCTAAAAAATAAAAAAAAAATGATTATATTTATTTATTTTACTCAATCATCAATACATGGTGATTTAAAATGGGAACAATTAACCGGATAGGTGATGGCGATCGTAAACTCTTCAGGTTGAAATTATTCAATGAAATGTGTTCTTGACTTAGAATTCTATACTTGCTTGGAATATTTTATTCGAAATTTTTTTTTGGTTCGATACTAAACCTTCCTAAAATAGATTCTATAATATCTAGAAAATCTAGACGAAAACGTGTTATATAGATTAAAATTCGACTTTTAGAAATGCATCATATTAAAATCAGCAACCTTTTATGAAGTATCCTGTATAATATAATTTATTTTTAATCGTTTACCAATATTTTTCATGTAATATATATATATATAAATTATTTATCATTACATTACTTCTATATAAAAATTTACTTACATATTTTATGATAGTTTTGATGCAATATATATACTTTCTCGATTTGAAAATTATTATTAATTTTTCACGGATATATCAGAAGTACAAATATAATGGTAAATTATAATATTAGCAAATATTTGGATGACAATTTATAATAATAATAACTTATAAATATACGTACGGTCCTCAGAATAAGTTGTACAATGACACAAAACACAAAATCGAGCGAATTCACATCTTTCCTTTCATTTACCTTTAATTTCATATTGTGGGTAAGATAAGATAAACTAATTACAGAATTCATTTACCCATCATTACATAAAGAACTATAGTTTATTTAATGACAATTAAAAACATTAGTTTGTCAAATTGAATAAATAAAAATTCCTTTTTTTTTTTATTATAATACTTTTACTTTTAGCATAATGTTTATCAATTGAATTATTGTTTGGTCAATTAATAATATTGAATGTATAACGATAAAACTCATTTAACCACATGTATATATATATATATTAATAATGAATAGTTAAATTTATATTCGAATTATTTTTTATATATATAATTATGACAACACCATAATTTTTCCGTGAAAAACAATTCAATAATTGATTGATTTTTTTCATACCTATCCATTTTATATGAATATTATATATTTATATATATATATTTGTATTTTTAAAATTACCCACCAATTTATTTTATTAAAATATATATTTTTGATATATAATATATATAAATATACTTGATGTGTGAAAAAATTCATAATAAATATCAGATTATTATTATTATTATTATATATTACGTGTTGTACCTTATTTATATATGGATTATATAGTTTTTTTTTTTTTTTTTTTTTGAAATATATATATTATTAAATGTTAATCATATAGATTGAATGAAAAATTGTACACCTTTTTGTTTTTCCCAAAAAAAAAAAAAAATAAAAAATATATTATTAATTCTATCTGTACCACCACCATTCCACTTCAAAATATTCAATTTTGTTTATAAATATATATAAAGTCAATAAAAATTCATATATTAATATTTCAAAAAAAATATAAATTCAATATAATGAGATAAAATAATAATTTAAAATACTGTATATATATTTATTTAAATAATATTATACCTGAATATTCATTAAAATGTTGTTTCAATTTCATTATATGTCCGTAGTACCATAATGATTAAAAAAATACTGTTTTTTCTATATGTTTGTTCTGTATGATGATGTATTATGTTGTATGATGGTTATTGATAATAATCAATCAATGAAATGTGATTTGAATTGGGAATATCAAATTTATTTTCCTCTTGTTTAAATGCTACATTTTTAATTGTATTTCAATTCCATTAATATTCTAATCAATCAATTAAATAATTTAAACATTTTTAACCGGGTATACTTTTGGCAAAATAATAAAATTGAAATTTGTTATTTTATTAAGTATATATTTCTTTTGAATGATGAATATATCTTCGTGTGAGATTTGTAATGGTTATGCCTTGGAAAATTATACAACAGCAAATGAAATTATATTCGATTTTCTGCAAAAGAAATTTTATACAATTTTCCTGTATAATTTTCCAAAACGAAAATTCTTTATGGTTTTCTTTAGGAAATGATATATAATTTTCTGTATTCTTTTTTTGAAAATACTATAATTCTCTGGCGATAACATCCCCCAAAAGACAATTTCCTTAAATGAAAATAAACTTAAATAAATTGAAAAGTCATCCTTATAACAAAAACCAATTACAATTTTTCAATATTTAAGCAGGATCCCAAATGTAAGTGGGGGGGTTTTTGACCGCCTTACATATTATTTATTGATTATATATTGAAGTTTCATAATTTATCTTAAAATTAATTGAAAATAAAAAAAAAAAACACAAATTATAATCATCATTTTGTTATTTATAGCATATAGGTATATTATATATATATATATATAGAAAAACCTAAATAAAATTTTTTCACACGCATATATTTATTATTAATATAATTTTTTTTTTTTATAATCGTATATACATATACATATAACAACAACGATATTATCCTCTACATTTTTAGATGTGTATTACATGTCATATTATAGCGATTATCAATTAATTATACTTATATATACATAGTGATTTATTTTTTCTATTCTCAATATTCAAATCAATGTAATGTCATTTTTTTTTTCTTTTCATTATTCGTGATTTATTGAAATTTTATATAACCAGGCATAAAGACAGACAGTCAGTCATATAATATTTATATATGCGGTTTGTTCAACAAGCAAAAATACAATCACTAAACAAAACAAAACAAATGACGATGATGACGAAAAAAGCAAAAATAAAATAAATAATCATAAAATTAATTGACCAATTTAAAAAAGAAAAAAAAATATTGATTTATAATATTTTATCCAATATTTGTAGTTTTATGTGATTGAACATTGTGTATAATATTGTATTTATTATATTTGTATATATGGTTGATATTTCTTTGACTTTTTTTTTGTTGTTGTTCCTCTTAAATATATATATATTTATTTAAAAATATTCACAAAAAAAAAAAATAAGAATACAAATATATAGATATGTAATTACTCCAAGGTAATCATGTATCTTTATATACCAGTTGGTATATATAAAAATAGATGTATATTTATATACGATATATATATATATACGATATATATATATATACGATATATATATATATATAAATAATTCATCATTATCATCTGAGGCGATTACAAAAAAACACTGTGAGATGATCAATTCGTTTTATTTTTCTTGTATCTGCTATACGAAATTGTATGCAAAGTAAAATAATATAATAATAATACTAAATAAAAAAAAAAAAATAAAAGTTAAATTACAATCAAATATACAACAAGCAGAGCGCTTATAATATTTTTTTTTTATTTGTAGATATAAGAAAATGTAATGAAATACATATAGAGTATGTGTATACAATACGCAAACAATATGTTTTTATTAATAATATATCAAATATATATAGAAAATGAAAGATGTATATCTATATCTTTAAGATAAAATAAAAATTCAAATAAGATTAAGATCTTTTTTTATTCTTTCACATTATTTTTCTTAATTTTTTTCCTTAAAACAAATTATAATTTGAAAGTATTGATCGGGATTTGTCTTTTTTTTTTATAATAAACAGCTCTTAAAACTAAATAAAAAATGATATTTATATATTTTGTATTACTGCGGATTTATTAATGATATATGAGTAAACGATTTATGCAAATTAATTTTAAATAAGTAATTGTTTTTTTTTTTTTTACAAACAAATATATATACCATATCATATTCATACATTAATTTAATAACAATTTCAATTATATTTGATAATACTTCTAAAAAAAGAAACTCTGGTGAAAGAATACGAAATATATATATTTGATAGTTTTCCAATTTTATTAAATAGATTTTCATTCTTATAAATGGAATTGATTGGAATTATGTTTAATTTTAGAATTCAATTCAAACAACTTAATTATATTACTAATTTTTTTCTAACAAATTTAGGCTATTTAGAGTATTATAAAGTCCATTTTCCTTATTACTGAATGAAGAAGAACTTGAAATTTGGCATTTTATTTTATTCGTTTAGTTATCTTTGTTATGGGCATTAATCTGCTAAAAAGATTGTCATTTAGTCTGCAGAAAGTGTCATATTATCGAGAATGAATTAGGATTAGAAATTAATGTGCAAATTCTATATAAATTAAATCAAGTTATATATATATATATAGACAATTTTCCTTTATGTTTGCTATATAATAATTTTTTTCTCAATGTATCCTCTGCTTATATGATGTTAATAGAAATGTCCATGTTTTTTTTATCCCAAATGCTTCCTATTCAATCCTTTCACAGTGATTTTGGCCTGTTTATAAGATTCTCTATGTCTATCTTTGCAAAGAACGCGACTAAAATTTATAATTATTTAATAACAATCACTATATTTTTTGTTATTTTTGGTTATTTTACATAATCGGTTTATATTTAGAATGTTGACATTCGAATATATAAATTCAAATAGTATATGGTATTTTTGTTATAAAATTGTTATAAAAAGACGTCTAAAAAGAGTTATAGATTTTTTTAAGTGCGCTATATAACTATAATATATTAAATAAAATAAATTTACAAAAAAAAAAACAAATTGATGATTATAGATTTCCGTGTATAGATATATTATTATATTGTTATTATAAAAAATGCTTTACAAAATATAAGGTGTCCTTTTACTTTTTTATTTTTTTAACTATATTAAGAGTAAAACACCACAATTGAATTTCCAATTATAATTCATATTATTATTATTTTATATTATTATTATTATTATTATAATTATTAATAATAATAATAATAATTTATTTTACGCATATAATGGAAAGAAGAAAAAAAAACTATAAATGAAGGTTAAAAATTAAATGCACGATTAAATTTTCAATGAATTGCGTTATTTTTATTACTTTAATAAATATAATCGATATATAAGTAATATATAATATTATTTTGTTTTTATTTTTATTTTTTTAATTTTTTTGTGAGTGATGTTCTTTCTATAAAGATAAAATTTAAATAGATTTACCTCTCTCTGTGTGTGTATTATACACTTAATATATTTATTATATTACCTTTCAATCTTCATGTCCCTGTAAATGTCACTTAAAAAATATGCTAAAAGTATTATTTTTTTTTGTTTATATCTGATTTGACCATAATTGGTTAAGTATATTTCATGTTGTTGTATCGGAATGAACTTGCAATTATAAATCAAATAAAAAAAAAAACCACTAGAACTGGAGAAGTCGTCTCATAAACGTCTTTAATTGAATGTTGATTGATTTTAAGTAAGATTTTCTTTACATTGATTATTCTATCAATGGTTAAATTCGATCAATTTTACTAGACCAGTTATATAATCGCTGGAATCAATTCAAAGGTACTAAAGGACATGCTTTTTCTTACATCATTCTAATTATCAAAAGTTATTCATAGATTATATTATATTTTTCTCAAATGGTTCTATCGCGTTCATTTAAAGTGTTTTACTTGTGAATTTCATAAAGATCGAATGCCATATAATACAATTCCTTAAAATGAAATTAAAGATACTTCAAGCACTCAATTACATCAAAATCCGTTAATTATGAAATATAAGCCACATTTTTGATTATAATTAATAATAATTATACCGATTAAATGCGATATTAATTATAAATATTTCAGAAAAATAAAACTAAACTCTTTTTTTTTTTTAATTCACTCTGTACGTCTGTTCCGTGTATCCTATATAAGGTAACAACCATACAAAAAAAAGGTATATATCAATTATTTATATATTCTTTGTACAAATTTCTGTGTTGAAGTATATTGCTTGTGAAAAAATCTATAGTCTATAATGTATAAGACAACAATTTTTCTGTCATCTCTATTCTTGAAAAATTACAAACAAAAAACCCATTAAAGGAAACACCATAAAGAGACAAATGTGTGAATGTGTTTGTGTGTTGTGATCAAGTTCAAAACAGAATTATTAAAAGAAAAAAAAAAAAAATGCTTTTAAGAAAAACCGTCATCAAACCCATCAATATATTTTAATAATAAAAATAATCATATTAATAATAATAATAAAAATAATAACACGTTGCTTTTTAAAGTGCTGCGTTTTATATATATATATATATATTTCGATTTTATATTATATATGTAATATTACTATATTGAATTTTTTTAATATTTTATACGGTCTGTTATATGATGGTGTGTTGATTATAAAATGTTATTTCAGGTCGCATCCCATCTAAAAAGAAAAACCAAAAAAATCGCACGCGGGACATTCAAAATCATATTATAAATTAATAAAAATGTATAATAAAATATTTTATAAATTCACTTTTTTTTTTTTTTTTTTTAATGATTTTTCGGTATTTTTTATTTAATAATAAATAAATAGGCATAGAGTGAATTTTATTAAAAAAAAAAAAAAAAAAAAATTTGTATTGTCATTCACGGTTTTAAATATATTTATTATAATGTCATGCTTTTTTCCATATATATATATATATATATATACATATATTAATACATCATCATTTGGGGTCTTTTCGGTCGGTATATATATATATTAGTCGTCTATCATCATCTTTATAGATATTATATTGAATATCTTAAATATTTATTATGGATCCATCATAAATAAAATTTTGTATTTTTAATTTATTTCTTATTATTATTATAGATATTTTATATTTATTTTAATTATATTCAAGCGTTCTTTTTGCTTTTATAAAACACTTTTTTTGTTTTGTGTGATGTTTATTATAAAAAATGAGATTTTGTTTTATTGCTTTGGTTCTTCGTGAAGTGATATTGTTTTTTTGGTTGTAGTACAGATGTGACATTTATTGAGGGACTTTACACCAAAAAAAAAAGACATCGAAACTATTTTACCTCTAAAAATAAACATAAATGAACAAAATAGTAAAAGAAAGACAGAAGTAGTAAAAAAAAGCATTTATTTATATGGTTTTATTTGGTTTTTTTTTATATTATTTATGGTATGGGACATTTTTTTTTAAATGGGAATCAATAAATTTTAATAATTTATTAAATTGAAAATCAAAATTCTACATTTAAAAATTATAATACTAGCAGGTGTATATTTTTATTAAATCCATATTTTATATAGAAAAAATATATTATTATTTCGTGATCGATTAACGATTTTCTTTTGTATTTATCATTTCATTATAATAAATATTTAGTTTATTAATATTTATTATAATATAATGTCTGGTCTTGTTCAGCCTAGATTGCCGTATTAAAATGTTTCATTATGCCTCATCACAGATACCATATGACCTGTAGAATATTCTTATTCTCAGAACTCAGAACAATATCCTTTTTAGAACAATCAACAAGCTTGACTGTTCAATAAAATGCAAATTTGTTTTGCAGCAATAATTCGCAGTATATATTTTATTAACCTTTGTCTTCTTTTGATATAATAATAAATTTTCACTGCAGCTTGATCAATTAAGAAAAATCTCTAGAAATTCAAACCATAAGTGAAAAATATAAACCACATATAAATAATAATTTTTCAAAATATAAAAAAAAAACTCTTGATTATTCCTAAAAATAATTTAAAATATATATTCATATACTATACAAATTGAAATGGTTAATGCTCAATGCAATTTATTACTTTAATAAATAAGTTGATAAAATATATATAAATAAAAACGGAAAATTCATTGAAAATTTATATGAAATGATGCATTCAATCAATATTGAAACATAAAAATTCTATTCTATTTATGTACTTGTACTTGTATATATTATTATATAAAGAAAAATCTATCGTAAATATAAAATATAAAATGACTATAATTTATAAAAATAGAATATTTAGTGTTTTCTTTTTTCCATATATAAAAAATAGATATATTAATACTCATAAAACCAGACACACAAATATCCATTTAACAATTTACTTTTTATTTTTTCACATTCTATATAGAGTTATATAGAGAAATTAAATCAAAAGAAATGAAAAACCCAAGATAATATTGTAAATGCATTGGAAAAGATGTTATTTTATAGAAATATTATTCATGATTGTATTTTTTATATCGAAAAAAAGACAATTTCTGGTTAGTTTAATTACAGAATTTTCATATATTTATACATTTTTCGCTTCAAAGAAAAATGAACTCAATCAATCAAATATTGATTTTGATTTAGAATCCTATTTAAATTGTATATAGATTTAATTGAAATGTTTTTACTTGTTGGACTATACAACAGATAATTTTATCTATACGGAGATTTACTAAATTTTATTATACATGTAAGGTATTAATCAAATTGAGCTCAAATTCCTGAATATTAAATTGTATATTAATTTCCTTCCACATTTTCTAACAACTGAGGGTGCAAATATTCCATTGATGAGGTAGTGGTAGATTACTTTAATAGAATATTATAAAATGTTCCGGTTCGTTTAACAGACATTAAATATCTTCTCTATTAGAAATATTAACTAGTCCTCCCTGGTACAATTGATTGATTCAGTGTTGAGAATTTTGCAAAAGATTTTCTTTTCAATGTATTTTATTTGACAAATTTTACCAATAGAAAACTCAGCGATATCCTAAAAAATCATTAACCATCATTAATATGAAAACTATACACATTATTTATAATGTATTTGAGCTGATTTCTGTAAAATTCAATGAATGCGATTTCCATCAAATACACTTGCTCAGAATTCAGAATTTTCCAAGTTTTCCACGATTTTTCTATATATTTTACTCCTAATAGTCATTTTATGTAATTTACACCCAATTATTTATAGTTTTTATATTGAATATTCGGACAGCAAAACCGACCTTTCAATTTCCCACTAAAAATTATTCCAATTATTTCAGAAGGCTTTCCTTTGTTTCAATGTCTTGCAAATTCAGTTTAAATGTCATTATAAAAAAGAAATCTATTAAAAATTCAAATATTTACTGAAATAAAATACAATTAAAATAAAATGTATAAGATTAGTAATAAAAAACTTACCGTGTCTCAAGTGTTTTGTTGTTTTGATGTGGGGTTAAAGATGTATTTGGCGGATTTTAAAGATTAATGCTGATTTTGATGTTTGTTTATTTAAATACATAATAAATGTTGTATAAATGAAAAAAAAAAACAAAGAATTGAATTCCCCAGAAATAGAAAAAAACGTTAATCGAACTAAAATGACTATTCTAATATATATATTTTAAAAGAAATTTGTCATACCACCACAATCTATAATACACCTTTTAAATATCTATACATATGTATATATATAAAGAAGATAGGAGGAGGACACGGTAATTTAATGTCATTGAAATTTGAATTTGAATTTTTTTTTTTTAAATTGTAATTTTTAGTTATATATATTATCTATCTATCCATCCATCTATATATGAAGATTTCAATGCGGTGACTTGTATTTACATTATTATAATTGCTTTTTTTTTTGCTTTTCAAATATATATATATTGACATGATCACACCACATAGAATAGCAGTTTTTTTTTTTTTTTGTTCATTTGGCTTTAGGCCATATAGCCACGCAATATAATGCGACACAATAACACCACAGAACAAAAAAAAAATAATAAAAAACATACAAACGTAACTAATGTACTTGAATATACAACAACGTATATATATAATATTATTTTATATATATATATATATATGACTCGCATGATTTGTCAACGTTATTATTAAACATATATATACCTATATATAGATAAATATATCTCTACCTGTATAACGTATAGACATAACAATTTTTTATTTTCCTTATAAATTCCATATGAAAAAAAGCGTTCTTAATGAAAAAAAAAAAAATTGTATTTTCAATAAGAAACGGTTGTGGTTCGATTAAATTTGTTTTTTTTTTATATATATATTCATTTTAATATTTTATATATTATTAAGTATATTGATCAAAAAAAAATAAAATTAGAATTTTTTATTTTCTATACAAATTTCTTTGAAATACAAATAACAATGTGACGATGACAACAATATCCAATATATATATATATATATATATAGGTATATATAGAAATTCGTTTTGTTGATGTGACATGACGACGACGACGACGATTTCGAAGACTTTAAATATGTATATATACATATATGTATATAAAATCGTTCAAGTTACATATTATTATTATTATTTAATATTTTTGTAATACTATGCTTTTCCATCTTCTCATTCGGTATTCGTATATATATATTATAAATAAAGTTAATGAAGAAAAAAAAAATAATCACAATGACTCGAAAATTCTATTGAAAAGTCAATTAGAAATAATTTATTTTTGTAAAACATACATAAAATTTTTTATTTGTAGAAGTTTTGTATTATTTACAGGAGATATCGTAGAAGTTAAGGTTAAGCCAAATGAAAATATTTGAAAAATTGTATATTGATTTACAGATGATCTCTGTAAAGTATTGGATGAGGTTTTCTTATACAAAACGAACTGTTTCATAATTGAAAATTTTCCCAAGATTTCCATTGAAAATTATTAAAATTCATAATTGAAAGTAATTGATATTTCTTGAAAAACTCTTTATCGGTTTGATTAACAATCTTTTAAAAATATTTTTAAAGTAATATTTATAAGATTATCATTTATAAACAATTATTTTAATAGATTTCTTTGGCATAATTTATTATTCAGAATAGAGAATTTTCCAAGATTTTCATAAATATTTGACGTTAAAAATGTTTTTTTTTGTGTGGATTTTTCATTTGTTTATTGTAAATTTGATTATAAACACATTCAAAATCAATAGACACCTTGTATATTCAATACCAAAACGTATTATAGCATTCAGTTTATTTGTTGTTTATATAATTTATAAAAAAAAAAGTTTTTCATTATTATTATTATTATTATTATTATTATACCACCTGACAAGATATTAATACATTTAATTATACTGTAAATTAGAGAAAATTCTTCTTTTTTTTTGTATATGTAAACATATATGAATTAAATGCAATAAACGCGATTGCTTAGCGCGATTCTTAATAAATAAACAGTTTTTATCCGTCACCAAAAAAACCAAAAAACGCCAGATCCTTTATAAACTAAAGAAGAATTCAAAAAGAAAAACATAACGATATAATATTCTATAATATAACAAAAATAAAATAAAATTAACCCTTTAATTTTTTAGTTAAATGATAAAACGATTAATAAATTCTCATATATATATATATATGAATTCCTTTACTCTTAAACATAATACATTATAATTATTTTATAAATAAAAAAAAAAAAATAAGTGTAAATTATGAAGAAAACACACAAAAAAAAACTAATTCTGATTGCTTTTTTAATATATGTTTATATATACAACAAGTTTCGTTTTTTTTTTTGTAATCCACTAGTGACTGTGGATTACAAAAAAAAAACGATCATTTAATCTCTTATATTACAATGTCTTATATATCACTTATATATATATACAATGTCATCCCATGACAAATTTCATGCTTAACTAATTGTTAATTTACAAAACAACGCAAAAAGAAAAATAAATAAATTTATAATAAGAAACATGATGAAGATAAAAAAAAACCAATATTATTACCTTTTTATTATTACTATTATTATTGTTAATGTTTTACTTTTCGTGCTTTTACATTATTTACAAAAAAAAAAAAACATATAATTGCTTTAAAATGATTATATTTTCAAGACATTGAATTATTGAATATTTTTGTGACTTTTTTTTTGTATGCTTATTTGATATTTTCAAATGATTTACAAAAAACACACATTTAGTTCGCACATAAGCGAAGAAGGTGACAAAATTATATGGTGTTTTTTTTATTTGTTTGCCTCTGTATATTGTATATATATTTACTTATTTTATTATATTGTATTTAAATATCTAATTTATTGTCAAAAAGTCTCTAATAATAAATTAAATTTAATTAGCGTATATGCGATTTTTAAAATGTATGTGTACATAAAAATAAATAAATAAATATATCGTAAATATTTAAAAGCCATAATTAATATGGATAATATTTGAAGATTATCTAATAAATTGCCACACACAAACAATTGTAAATACCTGTAAATATTAATACCTGTGGGCCTCTGTCTGTACAAAAAATTTGAATATTTATTCATTTTTATTTTTATTTACATTTTTGATTTTCATTTATCAACCATCGATGGATTGTTGTATAATTTAAAGAATAAATAAACGCAAATATTTTTGTTAATGTGCGGGATTTAAAATGAAAAATGTCAACTAAAAAAAACTATTCATTTTATATATTGAACTATATATTTATACAATATATTTTTTGCGCTTATCTTTTCATTTTATTAGTTTAACTAATTTTCTTTTACAATAGAAATTTGTGTTAATAAAAAACCATCTTTAAATTATAATGGAAAAAATTTTCCGTTCAAATACATGAATAAATAATATTCTATATCACTAGAACTTTTGTTATGTGTGAGAGGGGGTCAATATATCCATGATGCCAATTTTCGGATAGGAGTTTCGTCAGCTAACTGTTAAATAATTTATAATTTTCCGAAGATTTCCCATATTTCTAATGTATTTTATATGAAAAATTTTAACAAATCAGTTACTGAGTGCGATATCTTGAAAATTAGGTATGCAATCGTTTTGAAAATTTTATACAATCTTTATAATGCATTTAAGATGATCTTTGCAAAATATTGGATAGGGTTTCTTTGGACGGACTGGTTCATAATAGAGAATTTTCCAAGATTTTCACGATTTTTAGTGTATTTTGTATGAAAAATTTTACTAAATCAGATTCTGAGTGCGATATCTTGAAAATTAGTTATGCAATCGTTTTGAAAATTTAATACAATCTTTATAGTGCATTTAAGATGATCTTTGCAAAATATTGGATAGGGTTTTCTTGGACGGACTGGTTCATAATAGAGAATTTTCCAAGATTTTCACGATTTTTAGTGTATGTATTTTGTATGAAAAATTTTACCAAATCAGTTTCTGAGTGCGATATCTTGAAAATTAGTTATGCAATCGTTTTGAATTTTTTATATAATCTTTATAATGCATTTAAGATGATCTCTGCAAAATATTGGATAGGGTTTCCTTGGACAGACTGTTTCAGAATTGAGAATTTTCCAAGATTTTCACAATTTTTAATACATTTTATATGTAAAATTTTTCCAAAACCATCTCTAAATGTCATTTATTGAAAGCGATTCTATATACTAACCCATAATTGTAACAATTTTAATTAATAAAAAACCATTAAACCAAATTAGAATTCGAACCCAATTTCAGTTATATTTAATGCTTATATATTTAATTCCAATTTATAATCACAATCATATACACTCACATAACATTATTAAACAAATAAAATATGGTAACAATTAACCATGTTAACCATATATTCATCAATATACAAAAATTAACATATAATAATTTTTTTTTATTATAATTAATTACTTAATATTGTAATTATGTATATATTGTTATAGTGTTTGTTTTTTTTCTTTCATTAAAAAAATGCGACTCTCTGAAATGATCGTGATATTTTATTGAATGCTAAATGAATAATTTACATATGATAATTAAGTGTATAATGTATTTATTTATTTATTTTTTTCGAGTGTTAATTTTATTTATAGTATATATGAACGTTTTCAGTGTTTTGTTTTATGTTTTATTTTATATAGCAATTATTGGAATGGAATTGTTGGTTTGTTGATTCCATGAAAAATGTTATGATGTGTTATGATATTTGCTATATAATTGAGTAAATGTCAGGAAATAAAATCAAAATTAAGTTCACTTTTTTATGATTAGTTATAGACTTTTCATATTATATTCCTTTTGCTTAAAAAAATTAATAAAATAATAATTATTATTAATGTATATTTACGTCACACAATACACGATAAAAGTAAATATATATACAAATGTGTATATTCAAGTTAATATTTAAAGAAGAAACATTTGTATATAAATATTTAATAAACATATTTTGTCTGTATATACGCAAATATTCATATATTTCAATAGTATTTTATAACTATCGCCCTAACCGCCGTATATATATATAAAACTGTATAGCAAATTCACGGAGAGATACATGTATGCAGTTGTATATAGAAAAAGACTGTGATATGGATGGGTATTGTGGTAACGAATGTTGAATATGCATTTTTTTCTGTTTGGATCAAGTTATAAATTAAGTAATAAATATCAATTTTCTAGAGAAAAATCATAAATTTATGTTTCCCCTCTATTTATTTTTCTGTGGTTATATTTTGTATCTTATATATTTGTTTTTTTTTTCTTAATATACATATTATTATTATATTTGTGTGTTGTTCATTTTTCGTGATCTTCGTCATCTCAATTTTGTGTTCATATACGAATAAATATGATGTTTTTTTTCATATAATTATTATACTTATTTTTTGTGTATATAAAAATTTATGGTTTAGCACAGAATCTCGGTTTCGTATTGAAAGTGTTTGAATATTCAATGGAAATTCATATTGATTTAAAGGTATATATTCACATAAACCAATTTTTTCTTTTCTTATTATTAAATTCATAATTAATACCGACCAAAATGGAATTTGTTAACGGCCAATTTCAATATTCACTTCATATTTCTTTTACATTAAAATGGAAGTTACATTTTCTGATTGTGATTTCATTCAAAATGGCTTCATCAATCTTTATGAAATGTTTAGCAGAAATTTATAATCCTTTTTAGATCATATCAAAAAAATAATACATTTCGTTTCCTTGAAATTTTCATTGATTGAGAATTAAGTAAATAATTCTTCAATAGTTCATTAAGGTAACTTTTCCAAAAGATTTGTTTAGAAGAAGTTTTTGTTTTGATTTTATTATAAAAAGTTTGATTCTTTATTTCATTTCATTTCATTGATTTTTATTATTCTATTTTTTTTTTTCGTAGGTGAGTTTGTTTTTTGCTTTCCAACTTTACGAATATGGTTTTAAATTTCGATAAACTGTGAGTAAACAATTCATTTTATTCTCTATATAAAATATATTAAGAACCCATTAAAAACAGCTTAATGGAATTCCAAGCCTATATAGTCAAATAAATAATGTCTCCTATCTTTAACAGTGCGATTAAAAAATTGTCCAGATCGGATAAATTTTGAGTTGAGGTTTCCGTTATCACTTTTTCTTCACTACTACATGAATGTTAAACGAAATTGAAATAATGATAGGGTATGTTTTTCTTTACCAATCGTTTTTGGCAATCCAAACCCGCTATTTATAATTCACTATATGAATGATCTATATGTAGAATATTTCTCTATATCATGACTATTAATCTGTAATTGAAAATCTTTCAATATTTTCGGTCTAAAAACAGAGATAGTATATAATAATAATTCAAACTATAGAGGAATGTTTTTGATATTCTTCATATATTTTACACGCATGTTATAAATTAAAAATCAAATTGATTGCGAAAGCGACAATAAAGTTGAAAAACCAAAAAACCGAAAGAATTTATTCATGATTGAGGTTTTCCAATTATTTTTTCTTATAAAATTTTGTAAATTTTCATATTGATATTAATTATATTGATATAAAGATGTCTACACTTGAGAATTAATTGATTTAGTTAGTATTATAGATATAGATATATATGTCTAGATGAATATATTTTAAATAGAAAAAGAAAATGATGAAAATTTCTGTATTAATAAATATATAGTAAAAAAAAAAAAAAAAAAAATATATTTGTAACTATTAATATTAATAATAATAATTATTATTTTTTCTATCAAATTTTGATATTTAACGTATGGTTCGTATAAAATTTTTTTTGTGTTATTGGTGGCATATCGTTTATTTTACATAATCAAATTATAATTGATCAGTTTGGATTTGATCGTCTTTTCTTTTTTTCATTTTTTTTTTTTAATTGTTTATTATATCAATTTTGAAAAATTATTATTTATATAAAATGTTTGTTTATACAAATTTTATTGTAATATAAAAATGTGGTCTATATATATATATATCGATTCTCGATCCTCCCATAAAAAATTTAAATTAAATAATGCAATGTGAGTTTTGTCTCTTATTCATTTTTGGCTATATTTAAATATCAAAAAAAAAAGAAACCAAACATATGTTAAGAATATATCAATAAATTTTGTTATCGCGTATTATTAAAAAAAAAAAAAAAGAAATGTATATTTCTTTAAAAACAAAAAACACTATCGAAATGTTTTCTTTATGTATATTTATGCATAATTGCTTATTGTGTCTTTTGTTTTTATGGGACCCAGCCAATTTTATATCATCATTTTAATTTTTTAAGTGTTCCCTGAAAAAAAAAAACATTTTTATTTATTTATTTTTATTGTAATATTAATAATAATAATAATAATCATATCAATTTTTTTTATCTCTATCCGCGTTTTGGTTTTGGTTTTGTTCTATTGAGGTTATTATATATTAATAATTTTGAAGAAGATTCTTTTATTTTTTTTTTCTTCTATACTACTGATAAATTAATTAAAACAAAATATATAACATCTGCTTTTTTTTTATTATTATTATTATTTAAAAACTATTGTTAGATTGCTCGCCGCGGTATATCATCGACACCGACTCGTTTTTTTTTTATTAATGCGTAAGCGTATGTTTATATTATTTTGTATATAGTTATATTATGGTGTCTGATGGAACGCCAAACGTTTCACATTAAATTATTATTTTTTTAACATATATATATATTTTTATTATGGTTTAAAAAAGAAAAAGGGAAAAAATTATAATAGATATGAAGCAGCTAAATTAATAATAATAAACAAATTTTTATTGTTTTTATTGACAATTTTAATAGCATAAAACTACCGTAGAATTGTTATATAATTTTATTTGGTATTTTGTTTTTCTACGGAAATACGTAAAGGTATGAATTAAATTGAAATATAGCATGCATGCATGCATGCATGTGAGGGATGTTTTGAATTATTCTTATAATTCGTATAATAAATGAATAATGATTTTGTATTGTGATAAAAATTAGAACATTTATATTTTCTTATATTTAAATTATATAATATTATGAGGTTTTTTATTTTACTATAAATATTAAATATAGGGGTTTGTAAATAATAAATATATAGTGGACAACATAATCTATATAAACAAAATCTTTATTACTATTATATTAAATGAAAAAATGTGTAATTTGCTGCGATCTCTTTTGCTAGAATGATGATAAAGTGGAAAATATCTGGTTTCTGGTTTGAAAAGGAAAAACTTTTGGGATTTTCACAAAAATATTATTTATTAGAAAAAAAATTGCTTTGTAATGGATTTTTATAATTTCCACAAAGTGTTTATAGCCCAAGCTCTTATTGATTTAATTTATTTTTAAGAATGTATATCTTTCGGAATATCCTATGGTTTGTACAAAATCAGTATACATTTTGTTTACCATACAATATTTAAGATTATAAATCTTATAAATATCATTTACTTATTTATGTGTTTCATAGTATTTTTATTACTGTTGAGCAGTTGGTTTCATTGCCCAAATTCAAAGCCCATAGAATGCCTGATAATGTTAAATTGTTTCGAATCATTTTTATAAAACATTTTTTTTTCTTTAGAAATTACAATTCTTTTATGTATTTACCTATTTTTAGTGGAACTTTTATAATTTCCAAGTTATAGAAATCGTATTTTGTTCAAAATTAATTTATAGATACAAAGTAATTTTAAAAATTAACTGGAAAGAAAATCACCAACCCTAATGTCCGCATCAAATCCGTGAGTGGATATTTTCAATTAAAAGATTTAATGTTTTCCGTCGGATAAAAATCGAATATTAAAATGTGATTTTCTATCTATTCATCAATTTCATCAGTATATAATTTTTTATCTAAAATAATTACAATATTGAAAAGATTTTAAACTTTTAATTTAAATATATTTGCATAAATATCTTATATAGACAAAACTTGTCTTTAAATTATGCGTTTCTTCCATATATATTATTCCGATTTTCATATATGTATATGCATATATAATTAATTTTACTGTCTATACATACGAATACGACACAAGGCGCGATATGTTGTGTGATGTTATTATAAAGATATATATATATTCTATTCTATTTGAATGAATTGAACTGGTCTATATAAATATATATTTTATTTTAAAATTATTTGTGTATATACAAATCCAATAAATATATATTTTAAATATTCACACATAATTATAATACATATAATATTTATGATGTTTGTATATATGTTTTTGTTTGTTTAGCATTCGTACTAGAGATATTTACATATAGTTTATAGATTTAGTATAGCATTAATATTTTTATTATTATACTGCTTCTGATTATAATTTCGAATTTTATTAATAATAGAATTATTATTTATGTGACTTATAATAATAATAATAATAATCATAATGTTAATTTTAATGTTTTATTTTTACAAATATATATATGTTATGTATGATATATATATATGACGATGATATTTATAGTGCATTGAAATTGTATTGTATATATACTATGTTTGTGCATCATCGCGTCATACGAGAATAAGAATAAATTGTCGATTAAGAAATCAAGTTTATATTTTTAGAGATGAACATTCATGTATTATATTATATTATTCATGTATTATATTATATTTTGTATTTTAAATCCAATCGTTTGAATCTTTGCATATCACATAATTTACCTATATATATACATATTTTTAAATTGTCAAAATCTATTATTGAAATTTAATATCATACATTCTTTGTTTGTATATAAAATTATAAATATCTTTAGATAATTTATTATAAATGAATATTTTGTTATATAAGTATCAAAATAGGATTCGTATACGGCTATATTCTGTTCTGTTTACTGAGGCCCGACGTCTGATACTTCTTTATTTACAAAGAACTTTATCTTATTATAATTAGAAACTCGTAACGACTACCTAAAATCTATACCGAACTGAATTCAACTGGCAATTCCGTATAGTATTCTAGACGATAATTCTGCATAATTTTCCAATCAAAATTCTATCTCATTTTCTGTAGGACATTCGGTATAATTTTTTCAAAAGGAAATTCAATATTTACTAAACCCAAGTCTGTACAATTTACCAAAGCAAATTATGTATAATTTTCTATGGGAAATTCTATATAACTTTTAAAAGCACATTCTGTATATTTTACTATGGAAAATTCTGTGTGATTTATTATAGCAAATTCTTCACCATTTTCTATAGAAGTTTCTGTATAATTTTATGGGAAATTCTGCATCCTTTACTAAAGCAAATTCTGTATAATTTTTACTATTTAAAGTTTTCCAAAGAAAATTCTGTATCATTTCATAAAAAACACAAACATTGACACTATTTTTTTTTACTTACCCTCGGATCAAGAAGCTTAAACGAAAAATTAATATTTAATATATCTTAACGGATTAACTTATCTTCAAAATGGATAAATAAAACTGTAATGCTTTATAAATTAATTTCCCATATTTAAAATATGAATTTTCAATTGAAAAAGTTTCATTTGCCTAAAGAAATTGACATATTCAATTTTCCAATACCGCATCAATATTTCATCTATTAATATTTTCCTTTAAATAAAAAAAAAATCACATATTTATACGCATATATTATATCTATATAGAAATTATTAATAATACGTTATATTGTTTTTTTTTGTGTTAATAAATTTAATATAATTTCCCATCGCGCGTACAAAAATATATTTCACAAAAAAAGCTAAAAATTATTAGCTATTACTCTATACTTTTTAATAATAATTATATATACAGCATCTTTTCATCATCATATTATTATTATTATTATTATTGTTATACTTTGAACCTCTGTATTCGCACAACAGCTCTTACATCTAACTGTTTAATGGACATTTATTAAAATTAAAAAAAAAGAAAATAGAAAAAAAAAAAAAAAGTAATTCATCTAAATTTATTATATTAACCAGATAGAGATTATATTTGGAGCTCTTTTATATTATTATTTGATGTTTATATGCGATTATTTTCATTAAAAATTAATTAGCCATTACAAAATTAAAAATTTTTTTTTTTAAGTATCAACATGAATCAAATATAAAACTGTATTATATATACCATACAAGATTTAAGTGCATCTCATATTTTAGTATATAGAAACAATATGTATATTATATGTATATATGTACAATATGACTAATTTCCCAAAAAAAAAAAAAATAATCACAATTAGTTGGCCAAAAATCATTATATATTGTTATATATTGAATATATAATATAAGAAAAAAAGGTGTATTTATAATTTTATATTCACCTGCTTTCAAAGCAAAAGATGTCTATTAAATAAATTATATATTATAATATGAAATATTGATTGCAATAGAAATTTTTTGATGGTTTCTATGTCTATAAAAGTTTATGTAGATTGAAAATTTATTAAAAAGTTATTAAAAAAAATATATATATGTATATAAATGATGGATGGATGGATGAACGAACGGACCTAAGACATGATGGAATTATTTTTAAGTGATTTACTTTTTTTTTTATAATATATATAAAATTTAACCGCTTTTTTTTTTACTTCTTTACTTTATTATATGGTCTTATATATATTTATGAATAATTGATTTAATCATAATGAGATCATACACTTTGTATTTTATATCTATATTTATTTATTGTATGTGTTTCTATTCGTTTATTATATATTATTAGTTATTCGGTTTCATATTTTATTAAATTGGTAATAATGCTATTATCTATAATTTTTCTATATACCACCATATAAATATTAAACATTACTGATGATGTTAATTGATTCAAATATGAATTGAATTGATAAACCCTTTTTCTATTTTAACTACCGTTGTAATTGTAACCAACAAACAAATAATAAATACCTCTTTGTTTATAAATTACAATCAATATTTCCTTTTCTTATCTAATTTAGATGCATATATATACCAATATACAAAACAAAAGTCAATATTATCAATAAAAATATATAAATTTCTTGTATTGTATTTCACAAATAAATAAATACCCAAACACACGCATTAATAATTTAAGTAATATATACACTTTTAAATGCAAAATCTATAACAATTCCCTATTATTATTATTATTATGGCTATATATAAACAATAATATCATTGCAAATATAACCTTTAAAAGTATATATTTGTCGTTTCTTAATAGCTGATTCAATTATAGAAAGAGTTGTTTAAATATATGAAGAGCTAGGAATTGATTCTCAGGGGATCTATACAACATATTACTAACATTATATATACTTTTGTGTACAATTACAGATGAAAAAATATACAGAATAGAAATAGAAATAAAACAATAAATGATTCTACCATATATGGATTTAGTTTCATTAAATTCACAACCCTTTTTTTTTTCTTCATTTATTTCTTCATCTTCTTCATCATTTCTTTACATTAGAAATTTTATACCTATATATAAATATTAAGTACACAATAAATGTATGTTTGGAAATTAAGTAAACGATATATTTATTTCTATAATGAAGTGAATTGTTTTCCTGATGTTATCCAGGGTAAGGGTAAAACACAAAAAAAAATGTTTGCTAGTTTAAGAAAAAATCTGTTCTTTTTATGGTAATTTAAAATTAATTTTTTGTCGGTGCTCTTACTGTAAAAGACAAACAAATTTAACAGTTTTCTTTTAATTGCTATAAAGTTTGGGGGTTATTCTCGTATAGACTTTTTTTTTGTCTTTTGCGAATCGCCAATTCGTTTAGTATTTTTGTTCATTTAAAAAACAACTGAAATTAAATTTTAGAAAATAATGCAGATATTTGAAAATCATTCTGAAATGTTTTGTAGAAAATTATTTTCCTTTACAAACGGCTAGAGAATTTCCCATGAAAATGATCAAGAATTTACCATATCAAATTATACTAAATTTTATATAGAAATTGTTTTAAAATGTCTTTTACTAAAGCATTGGGAATTTCCCAGTGAAAATTATAGAGAATTTCCCATAGAAAATGGTCAAGAATTTCCCATATCAAATTATACTTAATTTTATATAGAAAATGTTTTAAAATGTCCTTTACAAAATGATAAAATAATCGAGAATTGCCTATGGAAAAAGATAGAGAATTTCCCATAGAAAATGATCAAGAATTTCCCTTATCAAATTATACTTAAATTTATATAAAACATGTTTTAAAATGTCCTTTACAAAATGATAAAATGATCGAGAATTGCTTATGGAAAATGATACAGAATTTCCCATATATAAAATGATAGAGAATTTCCCATATAGAAAATGATAGAGAATTTCCTTATAAAATTATACAGAATTTCGTACAACAAAATAAGACATAATTTTCCCGCTTTTCCAACACGCTACATTCAATCATCCAAGTGAAAATCATCAAGTATTTTCTAAAATATATCAATAGACCAAATTCGATTTGGATATTTATACAATTATAAAATTTTTTTAATCTAATTTAAGTTGTTGAGACTTTCAGATCTTTGTTACAATCATTCTCATATCACTATCCATTCTACCTCCTATTGGTAACGTAAAAAAATGACAATAAACATTTAAATGATTATGCAATAATATAAAGCACCAGATTTGTTTATTCTTTGGGACCTTCCAGTGCATATAAAATCTAACTTTTTGATTCGTTTGTATCTTTTTTAAATAATTCTAATAATAAATCCCATCATAATGAATAAATTTATTTATTTTACAAAAATCAACAAACCTCATTATAATTGTAAATTATTATATTATAAATTTTTTAAATTAACAACAAGACAAGATAAAAATTAGCATTTCAAATAACAGTCACAAATCCTAAAAAAAATAATCACATAAAAATTCAAAGGTTTTATTATAAAAAAAAGCGACAATACTCTTTTCTTTTTTTTTAACTTTAAAAGAACATATATGAATAATTTCATAATATTTAGTTAACAAAACTGATTGCGAATTGAAAAAATAGCCTCAGGTCAGGTGGGTGTGTGTGTGTGTGTGTTATGTGTATGTGTGTAGTTAAAGAAATGAAAGGTAAAAAATGAATAAATAGCGATATTTCTCTGCAGAAGCATTTAAGTATATTATTAGTGTATAGTGTATAAAAATAAAAATCGTCTATATACACAAAACAAAATAATATATATAACCAAACAGACCGATTGAAATTTTTTGTTATTTGTGTTTATATAATAATAAAAGATTATACTTATTTTGTTATTATACCGCTCGTTAATAAGAAAACTATTAAATTATTATTATATTATTATGTGTTCGTATATCGAAGAAGACATAAAAGATAAAAAAAAAAACCATATTTTTTGTGACTACGACGATAAGATTTTCCAAAAAAAATGCTAATTTTATAAATAAAATAATAGCACAACTTTATTTTTTTCGTTATAATTGGTTAACCATTAAATTAAATGCAGCTTATAATGCTTTTTGTTTTGTTAAACAAATTATGGTTTTTAAAAATACATAAACAATTTATTGCCACCACACAGAGTCTATATGCGATTACAAAATTAATAATAAAATAAATGAATAAAAAATCAACACAAATTATTATTTACAAGTATACTTAATTTTCTCAATTTTTTATTCATCAAATACGAATATTTGGAAAATTTATAATTTGAATATTTTAGCGTCATAATTTATAAAAATTTTTTATTTCTTTTATATTTTTCTAAAAATAAAATTGATTCTTCCCTTCAGGCAAATGAATAATATAAATCATCTCTCCTTTTGACGGAATCGTCATAAATAAATATAGATATTGTTATAAAATTGAATAATTTGAATTTTATGCTAAAATTTTATGCGATTTATATTTTGTATTTATATTTTTATGGATATTTTTAATGGAAGAGATCAATCAACCTGTATAATGAATAAATAAATATTGTGTACATTTTCAAAACGAATGGTAAACGAATTTTTCAATAAATCGCATTCAGAAATATTTTTAGTAAAATTTTTCATACAAAATACACTAAAAATTGTGAAAATCTTGGAAAATTCTTCATTCTGAACCTGTTCGTCCAAGTAAGCCCTATCCAATATTTTGCACACATCATCTTAAATGCATTATAAAGATTGTATAACATTTTCAAAACGATTGGCTCACAAATTTTCAAGATATCGCACTCAGAAATTGATTTGGTAAAATTTTTCATATAAAATACACTAAGAATCGTGAAAATCATGGAAAATTCTCAATTCTGAACCAGTCCGTCGAAGGAAACCCTATCCAATATTTTGTATAGATCATCTTAAATACATTATAAAGATTGTCTAAATTTTTCAAACCGATTAGTTAACAAAATTTATAGATATCGCACTCAGAATCTGATTTGGGAAAATTTTTCATATAAAATGCACTAAAAATCGTGAAGATCTTGGAAAATTCTTCATTCTGAACCTGTTCGTCCAAGTAAACCCTATCCAATATTTTTTATTGATCATCTTAAATGCATTATAAAGATTGTATAAAATTTTCAAAACGATTGGTTATCAAATTTTCAAGAAATCGCACTCAGAAATTGTTTTAGTAAAATTTTTCATATTAAATAAACTGAAAAATCATGAAAATTTTCCACAAAATTCTCATTTTTGATTCAATCCGGTAAAATAGATACAAAATTCCAATCTGTCTGTTGATGATACACCGCATAAATTGATTATTTCTATAGTATAAAGAAAACAAAAAATAAACCTTATAATAAGTAATAAGAAGATCATCGTCGTCTTTTTCTCCAGCATAATCAACACAATAAATAATAATATCCACATCTTATATATAGATATAAAAAAAAATATGTATTAATATACAAAACATACACAAAAACTTTGTAATGTCAATAAATAATGCAAAATCAACATCATTTAAATTATATATTAATCGACACCCACTCAAAAAAGCAAAAAAAAAAAAGTGTATATATATATATAATACGCATCCAAACCAAATAAATATTAATCGAAATAATGTAGTCACAGAATATTATTAATATTTTACGTTTATAGAATTATTATTATTATTATTATATATAGATGTATAAATAAAAGTACATGTTAAGTTATATCACAAAATAACAAATATTTTAAAGAAGATATTTTGGTCTTTATCGTCGTCGTCGTCGTCGTCATCTTCTCGTAGTCGCGTCGCCACCACCACAATATATTTTGTTTATATAATATTAATTTTATTATGACACAAAAACATTTAGAACATAATTTATTAAAAAATAATATTAAATACTTAAAATGTTTTGTGTACTTACTATATATACATATTCATATTCAAAATTACATCTTTTTAATTTTTTGTTATTCTTCTTGTTTTTGTTTTCTTAATTAATAATTTATAATCTGGACAACAAAATCATCTATATCGGCAAAGCTGTTGATTTTTTTACCTGTATAGATTTTGGTTTATTGGCTCAATGAATGAATTAAGCGAATTTGAGGACAAACAATTTTTAAAGTAATTTATTATTATAGATGATGATTGACGATTTTTGTATTATAAGTATGTTGATGATACAAAAATATAGAGATACTTTACGAAAACATGTAAAATAATGTCGAAATTGATATTAAAAGGTAAAATAAAAAAAATGTTGTTAACACACATCATTAGGTGTGTATTTTTTTTGATGTATAAAAATATACAATACGACACTTTATAGGGTAAATGGCAACATAAGGGATGATTTGCACTTTACTATTCACATTTTTATAATACGCGTTTCATCTCAATTTGCTCGTCAAACACATTTCTTTTTTCATCATATATTAAATGAAGGATATACAGACATATATTTGAAGAAATAAAGTACCTTTCCCCACATTATCTTCACGTTGTCATGTTATTTATATGAATAAAGATAATCGATTTGTACAAAAAAAAACATCATCGAATGCACTCAACATTATGCTGTATTATTTATAATGTGACTTCATCGAATAAATTATAATTGACTATGATAAAAAAAAAGGACAATACAATAGTTTTTTGAATTTGTCTATATATATAACATATGCTATATAATATTTTAAGATAAACGTTTCGATAAGGATGATAATTATAAATTGACAGGATCTTTTGAATAATATAGTATATGTGGCTACTAATTTCATATTATATCAAGTGTATGCATTCTTCCCTTTTACTAAATTGTCCCTCTTGTTGATTTAAACTATTCGTAGAGAATCATTTTCCAATTCTGCAGATGACTTTTAACTGCTGTCCAGCAAGTGCTTGCGTATACAGAATTTCTTTTACATAAATAATATAGAGAATTTCCAATTAGAAAAAGAACACAGATCATTCTGTTTGGTTTTTATAACGATTTGGTTTTGTCTATGTAGATTATAAGATGGTTACATTAAGAAATCCATTTTTTAGAACCTTTATACTGTCTGGAATTCAAGGATTCTTTTTTTTTAATTCGGCTATAGTATCAGTATGCGAAGTAACCTATTTATTATTGTTTTTTTATTCCATTTTCAGATTTTAAAAATACCCACTGGAATTGGAATCGAATTTATGATAAGCCAAAACGCGTAAAAGAAAAATGAAGTAAACAAATAATAAAATGACAAAAACAAAAAACAATCAAAAGAAATATACACAATGCTCAATGGGATATAAATTAGCAATTAAATGAATAGAAAAATTATAGATCAACAAAGTAAGGAACAGGAACAGCAACAACGACAACATCATCATTATCAATTACATCATGACAATTATAAAAATGATTTATTAGCCGAATACCATCAACATTTACAAAATCAATCGATAGCCCAATATCTGTTGTTGAAAGAACAAATGGTTATGTCACCGAATCGACGGCCCGTGTCACCGTCACAAGGATTATCGGCCGTTGCCCAACAGCATCCAATGCATATGCATTTAAATGCATTAAATGCCCACCATCTTCAACAACAGCAGCAGCAGCAGCAGCACCACCAACATCAGCAATCTCAATTACATATCACATCACATTACCTGAATCCATCATCACATTATCCACATCATCAAATGCATCAAAAATTAATGCCTGAATTATTATCAACGGCACCTTCGCTACCGCCACTTCCACCATCAATAGCTTCTGCATTTCTCAATAATAATCCTACCAATAATCCGATAATAAGTTCTTCTTCATCAAATACAAATTATAAAAATTCAATATCGAATTCGGGCGGCAAAAATACGGCGACAACATCATCACCGATTTCAAGTCATCCATTAAATCATTTACAAAATATGCAAACATTTGATTTTCGTCGATTAGGTGCTGTAATTGCAAATGGATTTTCTCCTCAACCATTTCCGCATGTCGGATATCCACCGATATTACCGACGGTATCGCAATCAACCGTACCAACATCAATAATATCTTCCTCAGCATCAACATCATCATCGTTAACAACACATCCATCATATTCATCATCGTCCACAATAATGCGACATACCAGTCCAGAATTAGATAAATCACATTATAGTCATAGTCGCAGACGTCCATCGCCCACAACACATAATAAAACTCATAATAAATCTCAAGATAAATCACATCAACATCATCATCATCATCATCATAATCAACCGTCACCAGCATCATCAACAGGATCAACATCGACAATACATTCTCCATTATCACGTGGTTCACAACCAACCAATTCTTCTTCATCAAATTATCCACCGCCGCCGCATCATCATCACCCTCATCATCCTCATCCTCTACAACATTATCCTCATCATCAGCAACAACAACAACACCCAACCGGCAATATTACAGCTGATATATTAAATTTAGCGGCAGCCAGTCATAATTTACCATTTCACTTGGATCCAGCTCAATTAATGTCAACTCATTTTTCGAATTTTTTATCATCAAAACACATTAAATTGGGAGCATCATTACCGGCTGGCATAGCGACTCTACCATCGCCAACCACCGATCGACCAAAAGATTATAATTCTTCGTCATTACATCGATCACATCATCAACAAAGATTGGACGAAGAACAACAAACAGCACATTTTCAAAATGCATTAAATTTAAGTTGTGATGCTGCTAGTCGATCGAATAATAGTCCAAAGTTAAAATCAAGATCATCAACATCACCACAACCCCAACCACGGCCACCGCCACCCCCATCATCATCATCTTCATCGAGAAAGTCTAGTGATATTGCACAAATGTCTTCTTTACCACCACCGCCGCTCCCATCACAAACAATCGCAAGCAGTTCAAATCATATTCCATTACATCGTATGTCCTCAAGATCATTAACAACAACATCAGCATCATCACAATCGTCCACCGCATCTTCCTCATCGTCAGCGTCAGCGCCAAGAGGAGGTAAATCGCATACAACAGATGGTAATACAATGACCACACGTCATCGTTCACAACATAGTCAACATAATAATGGTGGTAATAAAAAGCAATGGGGTAGTACACCGCCACTTTTCAATTTGGGAACACAATTTATAAATCCGGCAACGGGTAAAAAACGCGTACAATGTAATGTATGCTTAAAAACATTCTGTGATAAAGGTGCATTGAAAATTCATTTCTCTGCGGTGCATTTACGAGAAATGCATAAATGTACCGTTGACGGCTGTAGTATGATGTTTAGTTCGAGGCGTTCGCGTAACCGTCACAGTGCCAATCCAAATCCAAAATTACATTCACCACATTTACGTCGTAAAATATCACCGCACGATGGACGAAGTGCTCAACCGCATCCAATATTATTACATCCACCACCAGCATTGGCGGCAGCCGCTGCAGCTGCTGTTGCTGCAGGAAAAACAACATCATCCCCAGGTTCAACGGCAGGGAATTCAGCGGCAGCAGCAGCCGCCGCCGCTGCAGCAGCTGCCAATATGCTTTCATGTACATTAAATAATTTACATGGATTTCCACCATTTTCATTGATGTCACAGCAACAGGCGTCTGAACAAATGCATCATCATCATCAGCTACAGCAACAGCAACAGCAACAAGAACATCAACAAATATCAAGATCATCACCGAATGGTATGCCAACGGATTCATCTGTTAATGATGTACATTTTGATAGAGAAAAACATCGTAAATCTTTAGCATATCATTCACGTGATGATGGTGATTTGAATGATGCTGATAAAGAAAAATTGGAAAGTTTAGATCATCAACAATACGATGGAAAACGTAATGATAATGATGATTATGACCATGATGAAGATGATGACGACGACGATGATGATGTTGCTAGTGGTATCGGTGGTAGATTTAGCAGTAGCGTTGATGATGCCGATCAATATGTATTAGATGCAGATCTTGATGATGAAGATGATGATGATGAGGATGAGGACATCCATAGAAATAACGATAATATTCATCACAATGAAAATGCAGATGACGACGACGATGATGATGGTCGTATTATCGTTGTGGGCGATGAAACAGATCATGTAATAAATGAACAAAAAATAGATAAAGATTGTGATGTTGTAAATAATTTACAAAAATCTGATGGTGAAATGGACTCAAAACAAAGAAGTAAATCGTCTGATGATGAACATAGTGATTTAAATGAAAAGCAAATGAATCCTAGAACAAAACAAGATCACTACAATGGCGTTAATATTAATCATATTCGTTCAAATACACCTGAATCACCAAATGAAATAGAATCCTCTTATGATCAACTTGCACTTGCCGGACAAGAACAACAACATCATCAAACTGTTCAACAAAATCATTTAACAATGAATAAAAGAAAACGGAAAAGTTTAAAACCAATTCGATTTTCAAAGCATTTAATAAACGCCACCGGAACGGATAGTATGTCAGAGGATGAAGAACATGGTAATAAATTGGAAAACGTTTTATTAAAACGTTCGAAATCAATTGAACCATTAGAAGCCATCTCATTGATACCACCTAAACAAATATTGGCGGCCGAATCATCACCAGAATCAATGGCATCATCACCGTCTCCATCACCACCGCCACAACCACCACCACCACCACCACCAGCATCGCCATTACAACGGCCACCAATTGCGACATCACCAATTCTTACCGCTATAAAAACTGAACCGATTGATCCGCACCCCGATGTCGATGAACATGTTGATGAACATTTTGATGAATATCCAACAATAAAAAGAGATAAAATTAAAGAGGAAAATGTCGTTGAAGATGATCAAGATGATGCTGTGGAACCAGAAAATTTAACATTAGATTTATCAGCAAAACGAATTGAAATGGATATTAATAGAAATAATAAAATTAACCATAATCATGACGAAGAACAAAAGGAAATGATACAAAATAAATCCTTAGCACTGTCAGAAATGGAATTAAACAATAAAAATCATAATTTTCCACATAATCATCAGCATCATGAATTTAATAAATTATTACAATTACAAGAGTATTTAATGCATCCGAAAAAAGAATTCTCTAATAATGATATTCGAAATGATTCGGTATTGTCACCATCACATCATTCACCAACAAAATGTGGATCGCATTTAACCGATAACAATAACAGTGGTATTCTTAATTGTAAATATGCAAATAATTGTGATATAGTGGATCGATCACAACATCCACAACAGCAGCATCCGCAATTGACACCACCATCAAATATGGATGATTGTAATGAATATGAGGATATGGATGAATTAGATGATGTTCCAATTGATCGTGAAAATCCAAGAAAATGTACAGCTTGTGGTAAATTATTTCCAAATCATTTTGGTCTTAAAACACATTTTCAAAATGTTCACTTAAAATTATTACATAAATGTATTATAGATGGTTGTAATGCAGCATTCCCATCGAAACGTAGTCGTGATCGTCACAGTTCAAATTTAAATTTGCATCGAAAATTATTGTCGACAACCGGTGACACCAATTATCATGATCACATGAAATGGTATCATGATCAATTTTCAATTCAAAGAGGCGTAACAACACCAACACCAACACCAACATCACCATTACCACCGTCACCACAATCACAATTGACATCACCGGCACGAATAAATGTACGACGATCATTGTCACCTGCCAGATCACCACCTACAATAAGAAATGTGACCAATAATCCGGGTACTACTGCAAGTGCTGCTGCTGCTGCTGCTGCTGCCATCAGTGAAACAGAAATTTTAGCAAAATTTTATGCAGAAATGCAAAAATATTCACCAATACAATATAATGATATGTTAAAGCATAATTTTTCCGATTTAAATCCATTTTTAACAAATATATTTAATGGATCATTACATCAACAACAACAACAACAACAGCATCAGCAGCAACGATCATCATCATATTCCCATATGAGAAGGCCTGCTTTATCTGCAATGCAACCCCCATCGATACCATCACCATCATCACAATACCAAACCTCCCAAAATTCATCTGGACACACTCTAGCATCTTCTTCATCATTATCACAATTGCCCAATGTTGCTGGTGGTGGTGGTGGTGGTGTTGGTGTTGGTGTTGGTGTTGGTGTTGGCGCAGTTTCACAAAATCATTCGCCAACGAATACAATTTCACCATTTTTTCCATTTCCTAATACAATTGGAGGATTTCCAATGTTTCCACCAGCAATACCATCTCATTTTTTATCACCACCACCACCACCACCACCGCCGCCGCCGCCACCACCTCAATCATCACAATTACATCCTTTTAATGGAATACCATCATCACCGTCGTCGTCTTCATCGTTGGATATGCTAAATGATCATCGAAATCATCGTGAATTGAATAGACAAAAGAAACAACGACGTATATCATCATCAGATTCACCAAATTCAAATGTAAATAAATCTCCATCGTCATCACCGACATTACTACTACATATTAATAATAATAATAACAATAATAACAATAATATTAATCATAATAATAATTATAGTACTAATAATAATAATAATAACAATGATAAATTACATGATGCTTATCATTCAGCAATTTATTCACAACAATTACTATCATCAGCACATTCAAATAGAATGATGGATTTACGTTTACAACAGCAACGTATAGCAGTAAACGATGGTCATAATAATAACAGTAATACATTAATCAATAATCAACAACAATCATTAATTAAATTAAGTTCTCCAATGTCAACGTCACCGTCTTGACCATATTATTCTTCATTAAATCCATATTCAAGGTATTTATCAATTGGTTGGTAAGTATAAAAATATATGATGTAAGGTAAAATTTTACATAATCGTTTCCTATTTAGATTTGATAAAGATATATATCACGTAAAGGAGCAGGTGTAAATTAGATATCACAATATTTATAATGCATTGTAGTTGAGCTCTGTAAAATATTGTATGCGATTTCCGTGCACAGACTGGTTAAGAATTGACAATTTTCCGTAGATTTTCCATAAAAATTAAATGCATATTTCCTTTGCCTTTTCGATTGATTTTCTAATGTGATTTCTCTGGTTGAAAACATCTGGGATACGTCTATCAAAGAATTCATTTGCCAATTACTTCGGCATCTTAGTAGAAATATTCGGTTGCCTCAATTGATCAATTTAAATAATATTATTTATTAGAGAACAAAAAAATAATTGACTGAAATGTAAAAATTGTTGTTGAAAAAATCTTTTATTTTATATCAAAAAAATAAATAAATTAATTAATAATACATACAACATTAAAAATAATTAACATATTAATAAAAAAAAAAATAGTGCAATATTATTATAAGTAAACAAAAAAAAAAAAAAAAACTAAAATAAAATTCGCTGATTCCCTTCCATTCGCAGATTTTGAAAGAATTCGCAATCCGCAATCCGGATTCATTCGAAATTTTTCGAATGGTTGGAAATTATGTGATTTTTTGTTTTGAACATCTTAATCAAAAGTATTATTTTTATTTTAAGTAATTTATTTTTATAGTTTCTTTTATTATTACTATTATTTTTGTGTACCTCAATTAAATGTTTAATTTAAATTTAATTTTTTAAATATATAAGAATGTCATTTATATTTATAGTATTCATTTCAATTTATTATTTACCGGCAATATTTTTTTTGTTTTTCGGTATTATTCCTTTTACTTTTCACATCTCTCATTTATTATATAAATTTTAATTTTAATTGTATAAAATTTTGTAATTTTCGGATTTAAAATTTAAAATTAAATGGGCGACATTAATAATATATATTTACCATATATTAGTTTTTATAATAGATTTAATAATAATTTGTATAAATTATTAATAATTATAATTTAATTAAATTAAATTAAATATAAAACAAAAAAAAATTGTAATGATAAAGAAAAAATCCTACCGTAAGTATACGAAAAAGAAAATTAAATTTGCAAATATATAAATATAAAGAAATATTAATTTATGTATTAATTAAAATAATTAAATTAAATATAATATAATATTGAAATATCCATAATTTAAATTAAAAAAAAAAAACACCCCACACTCTTTTGGACTGACAAAAAAACAATAATCATATAAAATAAATTAAATTTATTAACTTCTTAAATTATAAAAAAAATAGTGATTTTAATTTTTCGTTTGCCTTAAAATTATATAAAAAAAAAAAAAAGAGATTATTTTGAAAGAATTAATTCTAATTTGTAAAATTTATATACCTATGTAAATTATTTATATATATCATTTATTATTTATTTTATTTAATTATTATTATTCGCGCAGCTATAGAAAAATTAATAAATATAATTTTCTCATATAGCAAATATTATAAATTAAATTAATTATATAAACAATTAAATATATAACATATATCTATAAATAGATCTATATAAATAGAATATATGTTTAAAAAAAAATGGAATAAAAAAATATGTATATGAAAGAACATACAAATTGCTAAGAAAATTGCTGTTTATTTATTTGAAGATTTTTTACCACTACCACCCATCAGCGTGTAATCATTTTGGGTCGAAACAAATTTCAATTCATTAGATTCGCTACGATAGCAGGTTCTGATCTCTGTTGAACTTCCAGTGGGGGTTTCCTTTAATCCACCGATTCTGATGCTGATGTGACTGATTGATTCCATGACAATATAGTTTTTTTAGTACCTTTATGCTGTGAATATATCAACATGAATGAGTTACCCAAAAGGAGGTTTTATAGTAAGTATTTAATCATACAAAGATTACACAATTTTTTTTTTTCACAGGTTAAAAACGATTAAAACATTAAATTATAAATATAAATTATACAAATTGCAAAATTTATTGACTTTATCCAATAAAGTCATAATAAATACAAAACAAAAACCAATTTAACATTTTAAAATAATTAAATACATGTCACGATTTTAATATTAAATAATAAATAAATAAATATATAGATACAATAAAGTAACTTGTTTAACTAAACCATAAAAAATCATTTATTTTACATAATAATAAAATAAAAAATCAATTAATTGTAATTATATTGTAAAAAAAAATAGAGACCTCCTCATCACATCATAGAATATTCTAATACATCGAATCTTGTAATTGGAATGACGACATCAGACCTGTATATCACCGCACATTGCAATTATCCTCATAACGACGCGGCCGTAAACATTCACCGATTTGTCCAAAATTTATATAAACCAAATTATAAATTTAGATTTTATATATTTATTAAAATAAATTGTAACAAAAACTGATGCAATATTATATTTAAAATAAATTATAAATTTTATATAAAAATAAAAAGAAATTATTGTTTATTTTATTTAAAAAAAAAAAAAAAAATTCCACAGATAATTTTTCCAACACACACATTTGAAATATAAAGCGAAATAAAGAAATAAATATTATTTTTTTTTAATTCGAAAATCTCCTTTATAATATCAACATGAAAAAAAGCAAATTTTTTTATGCGATCTATTTATCATTCTGATGTGGGTGTTCGTTGTTCAACCAACAGATCCTCGGTTCGTAACCGATATTGTACATTTTTTTCACCTGAAGATTCAGCAGCAGCAACAAAATAAATCACATGGAAAGTGAGTAAAAATATAATTTTTCTTTTTTATTATTGCTAATGATAATGAAAATTTAATTTTTCATTCATAATATAATCAAAAATATATTGCATGGATGGCAAAGTGCTATGGTTGGCAGCCGATGAATAAGTAAAATTTTTTTTTTACATGAAATATAATTCGTATTAGTTTCGAAATGAAAATGCAGCAGCAGCGAAACGTCACCCGAAAAAAGAAAAGTTAAATATTTTGCTTTTTTTTTTTCAATAAAAAATTTTTCATTTATAATATGATCGAAAATTAACCATTAACAATATAATGCATGGATGGCAGAATGCTATGGTTGGCAGCCGATGAAAAAGTAAAATTTTTTTTTTTACCTGAAATCGAATTCGTATTAGTTTTGAAATGAAACTGCAGCAGCTAGCAGCAGCAGCGAAACGTCACCCGAAAAAAGAAAAGTTAAATATTTTGCTTTTTTTTCAATAAAAAATTTTTCATTTATAATATGATCGAAAATTAACCATCAACAATATAATGCATGGATGGCAGAATGCTATGGTTGGCAGCCGATGAAAAAATAAATTTCATCATCAGAAGTTTTTTTCATATAAAATCTGATTCGTAGGGGTTTTGAAATGAAACAGCAGCAGCAGACGAAATACAACATCACCTGAAATGAAAAAGAAAAAAGGGAAAAATTACATTTTTGCTTTTTTTTTTGGTAAATTTTGATCTGAAAAATACAAGAGTTAACTCTTGTAATTTTTTATTTCACCTCGTCCTTGGGATTCCAAATTTTACCAGAATGTAGGGCACATCAAAATATTGGGATTCCATAAGTATGGGATTTTTAAGTGACTGAGGAACACCAGGACCTGGCTTTGAAAATCGCATTTTTTGCACTTTCAAACCCTTATAACTTGGAATTTTGTTCTAGGATTTTTATAGCCACCACCATACATCGATAGAGAATTTAATTACCTTTCGATTGATATTATGATCAATATAATCCGTCAACTGGTTTGGTCAGGAGGCTGGAAACAAATTTGGCCAATCCCACGGAGACCTCCATTCCACGATTTATTTGAATAGGAAGGAGTTACTTCATTGCTGATTTCTATACATCAATCGAAAGGGCAATGATCAACCTTTCATTTGATAGTAGTTTCATAATTTCCCGATGAAAATTGTGGATTTTCCTTTAACATCGAAAAACATTAATTTTCGATAAACTTCAAAGGTTAGTTCCAAGATGATCCCATCCACTGATGATTCCAATATTTTATACACTTAAAATAGAGGATATGAGACGTCTTTTGCCATTGGTACGGTTGTCCTATCTCATTCCGTTTTGCTACAGTGGTGTCCCAAAGTTGACTCTACAAGGAAAATTCAAAAATATTAATTTTCCTCTCCTGGTCGTAACTCCACTCGTATATTAAAGTGCTAAAACAAAAGTTTTATCATTTTATTACCTCTATCGCATATCCAAAGGAAAATGTTGTATCTTGAAAAAAACCGAATTTTCCATTTTTTCACAATTTTTGAAAAAATCGTATGAAAAAATTTTTTTCATTTAAAAATTTTTTCACAGCCACCAATCGAAAGATGTTATATTTTATAGTGTTTTTGCCATATAACACTTTCTTCTAGATGCTGTGGTTTTCACAGGGTGACCCATGGAAAATTTTTTTCTTACACCAATCATCCTGAAATTTTCCAGGTAGAATCATTTGATGTGTTTGAACATTATCTATCACTACAGCATGTGAAAATTGCCATTGGTTTTTTATAGAAATTCATTATTGTTTAACATTACATTTTTTTATGCAAAATATTAGCAAAATCACATCGGCAACTATTCGAATTGCTTTTGAATATATATATTATTTATATCATTGGTAGATTTTTTTATTCATTTGAGTATAGACAAATCACGGCAATTGCTCAAGCACATTTTCATAAAACAATGACCAAAAATGATGATTTTGTTCTCTGAAAAAGCAAAAATAATTATGATAAAATCAATAATAAAATAATATTATTATTATAATAATTAATATAAATCATTAATTATTTTAAGTTTTATAAAATAAAATGTAATTAATTATATTATTTCATATAGCAGTAAGTATATAAGGAAAATAATTAAAGATAATTCATTTATACCTTTAAGCAAGTGCCTTCTGGTTATTCTAAATAGACTAGTTTAGAAGTTATGAGCAAATTACTGTATGTATATTTTAACTCGTTAAAAAAGTATGTAACTCGTTGAACACTTTTTACTGGGAATAGTCTCAGGATTAAGGATGTATGGTGGAAACTGGGCAGCCTGTATAAGATAGCGTTGAAGATGAAAAGTGGGAGTTGTTTTTTTTTTTTTTATATATATTAGCTAGCTATAAAATAGATCTTTGTATAGCATCATTTCATATATATTTAACTATATGAACTTAAAAAGACATATATTTTAAAATACATTTTAAAATTTTATACAGAAATATTTATTATTAAAAGCTCCGCCTTGACATGTAAAAAAAAAAAAAAAAAACCAAGAAATAATAACAACAGAAACAGCAAACAGGACATTATGTGTACTTTTATAAATGTTTATAAAATGCATATCATGTACACACCAAAAAAAAAATAAAATGCATTAAATTGTTCCATTGAAATTATATAATAAAAACCATAAAGAAAAACATATTGCACGTATTTTCCTTACTGAATAACACACAATAATAATAAAAACAAGTGCTTTATATATATGCATGTATATAATATAACATATATACAAATAATTACACATTTTTGCATTGTCTCTTTTATTTATATATCCAGAAATTGCACTTGCAAACGTATATATTTATATTTATGTATGTAATATATATAAAATAAATACCATACAGCTATATATTTATTTATTTATTTATAGTATATCAGCTTCTACTTATCACGTTCGGTTCGTATTACAATTTATACAATAATTGTTTTTTTTTTTCATTTATTTTGCATTGTACATGGTGGTAAGCGTATCGCAAAGAAAAAACAATTGTTTATATTGTTTTTTATATATATATACGCGGTTGCAATACACCATATATAGGTATATTATATGTATAAAATAAAATACACACCTTGATTATGATCAAAATAATAATAATAATAATAATAAATGCATGCATTTAAATATTTAGCTCTATTTATATATACATAATATCGCATATTTGAAATTTTACACATTAACAAATTATTTTGTTTTCTTATATATATATCAATATACATAAAAGTTGCAACAAATATATTTGTTATATTTACTTTTCGTTTATTATTGGTTTAATTTACATTTTACGAATTGATCGCATCCTTTTTGTGTTTATGCATATACGAACGAACGAACGAACGATATAATGAAGGATAAAAGTTTATCATTATATAATTACTCTCAGTTATAGTTGTTTTGTTTTTTCTGTATATATATATGAACAAGGACAATTTATATATTTTGTATACGTAAACGAAACCTTATATTCAAATACTTTGTAACATTAATTGCAATGTATTTGAATTTATATATTACATTTACAACATTTATAAATTACTATATTATTTTCTATTTACTTATATGGCCACATTTTGTCTGGTTATAATACGAATGATGATATATATATAACAATACAATTTTTAAGTCTTCAATTATATAAATTACATATTTTGTAAAACTTTTTGTTAATTTACTATATTTGTATGCGTTTTAAAGTGAAAAGATAATTTATTTTAAAATGTATGTATGTATATGGACAATGGCGGTCTTAGAAAACGAAATTATGGGATTTTGGGATATTCAGGATTTAGAAAAGTATACAAAATTTCCGAGAGAGAATTAAATTTTATATCGTAAAAATGACAATTTAACGGAGACCAATTTATCAATATGGGCACTGGTTGTTAGAAACCAATATAGCCATAGCAGTATATGTATATAATATAAATAAATATACGTATTCCAATATTAAAATAATTTGTTTATTTATTTGTTTGTTTGTTTGTTTGTAAGGTACACATTCGTACCACACAATTAATTCGAAAATAAAAAGTGTATGTAACCAATAATATAATAATATAATATAAAACAACGCAACGCAAAACGACATCAATTCAAATAGAACAATTTTAATTTTAAAACTTTATTGCAATTGCATAAATAAATAGTTTGTAAATAAATAATATATTTAAAAATATACACACACAGGTATATGCGAATAGATAGATAAATATTATTATTATTATTATTATTATTTAACAACTAATGATGTATGTAAAATGCCAACATTAGTTTTTAATAAGCACTATGGCTGCTAGGGCCTTTGGCTTTTACCGGAATTAGAAATCATTAATATTATAATTATTAATGTAATTTTAATAATGATGATGAGTATTTGTTATATACTTTCATATATAATTGCGAATATGTGTGTGTAGTAGACTTTGTAAATCTTTGGCTGCGTCCGACACAATATACCAAAGATATTCATTAATTTGATCCCAATGAATAAATGGTGACTTAGTTCATGAATTCAAATCATAAAAAGCACAGAAAAAATTTTCCGGCCAGGATTTGAACTCGTGACCACCCGCAATTGGGTTGGATGCTTTATCAACGGCACCACCAAGTCGTCTAATATAGATAAATATTTATATATATATATATTTGAAATTGCATATTCATATATATAGAGAAAGGTGCATTTATTTATATATAAAATAGAATTTTTATATATGTACACAATTTAATGCACAATTTATGTATTACGTTTTTCAACGTTTAAATATAATATACCATTATACCATTATACATACATATATACTGTATATATAAGATAGCACGATTATCGCATTGATCGCGATAAGCGATAACGCGAAATATATTTATATGTAATTTGTGTGTTTAATTTTACCATAATGAAGGTAATACACCATATCTTTATACATATAACTATATAGATAGAATAAAATGAAGTATAATTTATTTAAAAATAACTATAGCAAACACACACACCACGTGTATTATTTAATTAATGGATGCAATTTTATATATATAAATATTTATTGGAAAAATTGCACATATCGATTTTTATATACTTTATTTTTAATTAAAAGTATTTATTTTATACTAAAATATCATTCTATATAAATCAATATGTCCATTCAAATACAAACTTAAATGAATAAAACATTTTTTGTATTGAGATCTATTCAAAGATGATCAGAGTGTAGAGTAGTTATCCAATAAGATTCCCTTATCCCTCTAAAACAAGATAAAATTGCAGTTTTTTTTGTGTCTCTCCTCATAGTGTAAAAAACATTTTCAAAAATCCTATCATATATCCTATCCTATCCGATCATATATAACAAAATTTTTTTCCTTTATTCTTGAAAGATCGCCATAAATTCATTTAATTTATTCTCAATTTAAAATTGTCTATCTATCCACCGCGATTATCATGTCCGTTTGTTATATATTTAAAAAAAAAAAAAAAAGAAGACATTATAATATATAATTAAACTGACATTTGGTTTATCCCAAAAGAAGTATAAGCGCATTTTTATTTTGCCATTTAATCATCGTCTCAAGTAAAAGCAAAATAATCTAGTCATTAATATATATTTAACTTTAATTTTTTTTTTAAACCTTTTATTATTATATTTTTTCTACAGATCTGTCTATATATGATGGTAGTTTATACCTATATAGGTGTAGATATTTATTATTTTGTTTTTGTTTTTTTTTTTTGTACTATTATTATATAAATCAAATGTGGTAGACATATCGTGATATAAACGATAATTGCGGTGGTCATCATCAAATTATATAGCAATTTTAATTCTTTTTTTTTATCAATATACGCGAATAAAATTTCAGCTAAAATATTCAGACAATATAAACCTATCACAAGCACACAAAAAAGCAAAAATAAAACTTTATAATATATATATATGTATATTAAATCGTTGTGAAAAATCCTTTTAATTTATTTAATTTTATGTTTATGTATATATAATAATTGATGATATTCGTTTGGCTATCGCATATCATTTATAATATAATATGTTATTTGTTAAATGTCCGATATCGGATATCTATTATGCAGGGTTCTGTTTAAAGGAGTATTAGTCGTATATAGAGTCGTTAAGATGGTAGTCTTCGTTGAACTCATATAGAAATCAAAATTACTTATTTTGATTATATCCTTCGTGATTTCGACACACGGTCTTTAGAATTCGCAGGTAATATTATCTATAGAAATGGTTCTTTTTGTTCTATTCAAAATCTTATGGAGATTGGTTACCTTTAATGAATTGTAAAAATCGTATAACATTTTTCAAAACTATTAGTTAACGAATTTTATAATAATAAATCTCAATTAGAATTTGATATGGTGGGATTTTTCCATATAAATTTAATAAAAATCGGGATATTCTTAGCAATTTCTCAAATACCTCCAAATAAAACCTCATCCAAAATTTAACATAAACCATCTAAATCTGACGATCTTTATAATTGATAGCTTTTAGTGCTGTGCCAATTGCTGTTAAATGGGATTTGAATGTTATGCCATGCTTTCCTTTTATATATGAAATAATAAAATGCAATTACATATATGATTTACAATATTTGCAAACACACAAAAAAATCAGAATCGTATTATATAAATGAGACTTTCTTTTTTTTTTTTTTTTTTTAATAAACATTGCAGATAGATTATTATCACAATCGCCCACGCGCTTATTACAAATAATGTATGAGTATTTAAATTCTTTATCCACCAATCATACATATCATATTAAATGGAATTATAATTGGTCCCATGACAGTCCCTATCATAAATGTAAAATGTAATATATACATACACGTTTAAAATACATTTATAATAAATTTTCCTCATATACCTCATTTATATATATATATGTATAATAATCAAATACGATATACCAAAACAACTACAAATAATACATACATTTGTTGTATTATAAATGAACAAAAAAATAATGCAATATATATATACCATAAATGAATATTAAATAGAAAGAAACATGACATAAAATCTAAATAGAAATGGTTTTACGCGTATATATATATATATACGGAAATGCGTGTCCAAACAGTTTAACAAAAATATAGTGATGGATATAAATGGGAAAAAACATATATATATATATATATATAGAGGTGTAAATTTAACGATTTAGAGAATTTTCCAAATATGGTTAATTTTTCACAGTATTTTTTTTGGTATTTAGGTAATATTTAAACGTATTTAAATTATATTTTAATAAAATCTCACACACTATGCATGATGTTGATGTTTGCTATTTATTTCATTCATTCTATTCTAAATTATAATAATATTTTATGAATTATAATACAAATGCGAAATAATAATTAATATACAATTATAATTATATGTATATATATATTTTAAGAATTAAAAACCATCTATCATAATCAACCAAAAAAAAAAATAAAAAAATAGTGAAAAGAAAATTAAGAGAGAAAAATATTCCATCTGTTTTTTTTTTTTTTGTTTTTTTGAAATATATAATTGACAATCATCATTAAGTTTAAAAATTATTTATGTATAAACATACAGATGTTGTTGATTTGGTACACGTAAAACAACAGCAGCAGATTTTATGAATTGCTTATATATATATAGATAAAGTACACACAGATTCATTTATTCTCACCAATTCATTCTTTTACTGCTGTGATATTTTTTTTTTTATATTACCATAAATATATATGTATGTATTACCATTAGATCAGTATTTATTTATTTTTTTTCTTTTTATGTTTGAAATATAAAGAAAATATTGAAGTTTATGTTTATAATATTAAAAAAAAAAAAAAAACATAATCTATATGAGGATGATGATGCGATGAAGATACCGCAATTGATGAAAAATATTATATCGTATATATATATAAAGCAATTAAATGATTATTATTATTATTTTTACTTGATCTGCACAGCTCACAGTTATTATACATATATATATATATATGGTGTTTTTATTTTTATTGATTGCTTGTACACCTTTTTTTAAAATTTCTACATATAAAATTACATTCAATAATATATAATTTACTTACATCATTTTATATATAGAACAATAATAAATTGTGTATATTTAATATATATATATAAATAATTTACTAAATTTACCAAAAAAATAAATTAAACTAATTTATTTAATATGGCATATATATATAAGGCATATGTTTGATAAATTATACATTAAAAATTTATTTTCGATAAATACAGGAAATTATTTATTTTAGAATTCTCATAACATTTCTTTACTTTAGTATATTATCATTTGGATTCTTTTTTTTTTTGCAAAATGTAAGACAAAGTTTAATTTAAATCATATCGATTTTTTGATTATTTTAACAATTATTTATAACTTAACAATAAAATAAACTTTAACGAATATATATGTATAATTTTTTAAAAGAAAATCTTCATAACTTTGTAAAGGACATTTTGCATAATTTGTTTAAGGAAATTCCGTATAGTATTCTTAAGGAAATTCTGTGTACTACTCTAAGGGAAATTCTGATAACTTTATGTAAAAGATATATTATATAATTTGCTAAAGAAATTCAATTTATATTTATTGTATTCAGACCTGTTTGAAATTATGTAAAATTTTCTCAAAAGAATTCTGCATGATTTACGTAAGGAAATTCTACATATAGAATTTCGAATCATTAGAATTTTAAATTGACAAAAAAACTATTAAACATCTTAACATCAATCAGAATTATAAAATAAATAGAAAACTAAATGAAATTTCTATTATCAATATTTTCTGCTAAATTTTCACTCGCCCTTTTATTAAATAGATTATATAATAATTTAGCAAAATGTATTACTAAAAAAGTAATAATAATTTGAATTACAATATACATATAGCAACACACATATAGCAAATAGAATCACGATATATTATATATATATAAATTCATATGCATATAGATATTCAAATATTCATATTCATATTATGGATTATATTGTATATATACATATAATAATATCTAACACTTGTTTTGTTTTGATAATTTAGAGTAAAATGAATTTCATAACAAGTAATCAATATATTATTTATAAAGTATAATGCAAATTTGATGAAATGCAAGTACATCAGATACAGTAAACTATTTATATACCTTGCGGTTTGTCAATGAATGATTGTGAAGTATGGGGGAGCTATCGCACTTACTACAATATCCCTTTTTTAATAGTAATAGTGATGGAATGATGGTAGGAAAATTGACAAGGGAGATGTTTGACTGGATTGTCTGACGTATCTAATTTTATTGAAATCGGTTGAGTAGTTTCCGATGAAACAATTCTGTAATCGGATATTTTTTAGATAAACTGTATATTTTAGATTCGAAATTTTGTATCCGCAATATATGTTGGTTGGTATATGAATTATTGTAAATATTGCGATGTATATAGTAAATATATATATATATATATATAGATACTTATATTATGGATGGTATATAAATCGATGATGCGGTGATGTTGATCTGATACCATTCAATGTAAATATAACCATATATATATATATATATATATAATATAAATCTATATAGATATAGGCACTACAAATATATTATATATGTTATATATTTTACATTAAATAATTTAAACATTCCCTCGTTTATTATTACAAGAGTTATGTATATACATAAATATAATATCTCTGTGGTAATTTTGTATTGACTGCTGTACATTAAAAGTGCATTTTATATATTGATTATCTATCTATTGTATCTATACAATACATATATTTTTATTATTCTATCCTTTCATGCATTCTTATATTTATTTATATGAAAACACGTTGCCCTTTATGTATTTATTATTATTATTACTGGTATGATATAGATAGAGTAATTTTATGCAGATTTTTTATACAAGTTTTTCTAACAATATAATATGATAACGCAAATGACGATTTTTATATATATAAAATGTAGACATTTAGATTTCTATATTTCTATTTTAATGTGATTTTCGAAAGTGATCAATAATATTAAAATAATGTATATATGGAAAATTAGTAATAGTTCTTAAGTTGAATGACTTATTGCCTATGTTATATATAATATCCAAGTTTCTTTTCATTAGCATTCAATAATCAGAATCCAAAGATCATAAATATATATGCTTTATGGATAGATATACCATAATTATATAAACACTTTGAACCGAAAGAATTTTCTAATATAGTTTTTGAAAAAAAATCTATACGATTAAAACACTCTATATATACAATCATGTGTAATAAAATACTTTATATTTTTAATTCATTATAGTATTTCACATCGCACACAGAAGATAGATCGCGGTGTAACAACAATATTTATTTTATATATTATTATGTAGGCGTATATCTCTTTATTCATTTGGCAAACTGTAATACTAAGCATCAAATATATATATATATAATTAAAAAAATAAATAAAAACCAAAAAGGTTTTGCTTTTCATCTATGTATACTTCTATATTTAACAATGCAGATGCTTTTTTGTAGTAGAAAAAAATTAAAAGATTACAAATGATACAAATGAAAATTTAATATATATAAATATTTATTTGCTAATCAAAATGATTTTTAACAAATGTTTAATTTTAATCCGCATTTACCATCGAACCAGCTGCTCGGTTAAAAGTTGCAATGGCACACATAAACTTTGAGTTAACATAAAATTTCATCTTATGGATTTGAATATTAGATTAATTTATTTGTCGTTGTGGAATAGACCTTACATAGATCATTAGAACATTACAAAGAATTTCCCAAGATTTTATGCTTTTGCTTTGGGCTTTAGAAAGTTATACAGAATTTTCTATTCTCCTGAAATCTTTGATCTTTGAAAACAAATATGAACATATACCGCTGGAAGGTAAATTTAAACTGACCGCTAGAATAGTTAGAATCGGGACCGTACAAATAGATAGATAATGTATAATAGAACATCAGACAGAAAAAAAATAGGTGGAGAAATTCATTTAAAAGTAAATTATATACTATACTATATATATAATACAATACAATATTTGATACTTTAGAATCATCCGCAAACAAATTCATCTAACACTAAAGAAAAAAAAATAACTAAACCATAATAAATATATATTTATTTGTAAAAAAAAAAGATAGTAGAAATTCTGTAGTCAAATTTATAAATATGGTACAGAGATTAAAATGTTGTCATTAAAACAATGGAATAAAATTATATTTGTATCAGATTAAATATAAACTGTTATTTTGCTATTGAGATCAGACATCCTATTAAATTTAATAATATCCATCAATATCTTACATTAATTGTGCATATATTTATAACAATATTAAATAAAATTCGTATGATAATTATTAACAAATTCTAATTTATAATATTCTTTTGCATTCAATATAAGAAAAATTACTAATACAAATAACAGGAATCATAATAATAATAATAATATACCATCAGACTCCTGTATATGATTTTCATTCATTCATTCGTTCTTCTACTTCTTCTTCATTTATCTGGTTTTTTTTTTTTTTTGTTTCTCGATGTTATTTAATTATATATATATTCATATTTGAATCGTTTGTTGTTTTTTTTTTGTGTTATAGCAAATATGAATTTAAACGCATATATAGCAGAAACATTTAAAATGAAATTATATTTAATAACCTATTATGTAATGACATATATGATATTATATATTCTATATATAATATGCGGATAAATTGCTCTTGTATATAGTTATACCAAATAATAATAAAATAAAAAAACTAAATGTTAGTGAATTGAATGCATGTGCTACGGCTTTATATAAGTATATATATGTATATATATTTTCAATTTTAAGATAAATGCTGTTTTCATTATATATACAATATGAGGTAAATGTATCAGTAACAGTATTATGACAAGATAACCCAGTATCAAAATGTGATATTATCAATTTAGGGAAAAAATTAAGAAATATTTATTTGCACCGTGATGGAACATAAGCGATCTTTTATCGAACAGAATAGGACGAACGAAATCATCAATATACGACAATTTCAGTTTCCTTAATAATGATTTATAAATGATGAACTTTAAATCGCCATTAAACTGAATCAATGAATTTCATGGTATATATACAAATTGAAATTTTCGTTTTCCGTCGTTTGTTATTCAATTTGTAGTTGAAGCAATGTGTTTCAGTATGTTTCGATTGAAAACTGCGGTTTACTATTCAATTATTTTTACCTGCTTACGAAATTCCGTAGTTCTTAGACTAATTTTACTAATTTATATGAAAGGAAAAATGAAAAATAAAGAACACTACATTGCATACAGTGCTACGATTGATAAGTTTATACGATTATCAATTATAAATATATATGATAACATAAGTAAGCAGTCTATAGTGATTTTACCTTATATGTGAAAAATAATTTATTAAATTATATTTTTCATCTGTGTATAAATTTAATGCGTGCGTAAATATATCTATACAGACTCTATAACTATAAACTGTATCTTCTCTCATATATACCTGTATTATAAATATATATAATATAATATAATATTGTTATGTTTTTGTTATATTATAAGCTGCACTTGAACGATTTAGTAAAGTGAATTATTAGTTTAATTTTGGGTTCTTATTCTGATGTATACCTCTTTGTTATGGAATGAAAAATGAAATATTTCTATGTCATTTAGATTTATAAATTATCATTTAGAATTTAGATACCATTCAGATACCATAGAAGAACAAGTAATCTCCAATCATACAGGAAAATACATTGAAATTTGTTATCATTTATTTGAGATTCATTGAATGGTGTACTGTTGATTGTATACTTTCTTATTGAATAAATTGAATTTTCGTAATTATCAATTATAACTATATGTTTTACATTAAGAGGACTTATATAATGTTTAGATAGTAATCTTTTATTTGACAATTAAGTAATAATGGTAATAATCATAAATCGTAACATTCTTTTCGATTTCCTCAATATATGTGTATGCCAATTTTTGTTTTTGAATTTTTACATACGATTTGTATAAGAATTTTTTTTATTTTTTTGATAATCTTATTCTAATTATATCATTTTTTTACTTATAAATTAATAAATAAATAATAACTAACCTTTTTGTTTCTTTCTAATAATATTATATGAATTGCAGGTAAATAACACACTTTTGATTAACAAAACAACGACAAAAAAAAAAAAAAAGAATGCAAAATTCACTATGAGAAAAAAAAATCAAACCAGACGCTGCTTTACAACCACCTTGAAAATATATTGTGTTCAGAAAAAAAGTACGCAGTTATGTAATTGAATACAAATATATAACTCTTGAGCATATTATAATGGAATAATAGATTTTATATAACCAATACTAAACCATCATTTTTATTGAATTGAGGTACGAATTAGTAATTAATTTTTTTCGTTTATAAATAAATAAATTATTCTTACCTTTTTACTGTCTAATCATATATATTATATTGCAGATAAATAACACAATTTTTGATAAATAAAAAAAAAAGAATGCAAAATGAAAAATAAAAAGGAAAAATCAAGTCCAACACTTCATTATATAAAAAATGTTCTGTATACAGAATAAAAAGTACAGTTATATAATTGAATACGCACAAACACCATTTTATTCTAGAAGCTATTATAATCATCATTATAAAAGTTAACATTTGCGCGTAATGCAATATATATAACAAATGTAATTTTTTAATTGATACGACACTGTTGTACTGCAGAAATGTAAGAACAGTTTTATAATTGAATACGAATACATACGACCGACCGAATTTTATTCTATATTCTCGTTCTCGTCATTATAATAGTTGCGCATATAATACAATCTATATATATATATTCTATATAACTAGTATTACGAAATACCAATGCATTTTTTTTTTAAATGACGCGTCACTATCATCATTTTTTTCTCATAAATTGTGAATGTTGTACGTGTGCAGATGTAAAAAATTTTTCTTAAAATTAATTAATTAAAAAATTAAACCAACAAAATTGTATAATAAAAGTGAAAATAATTAAAATTTTATAAGGAAATAAGGAAAATGTATAATAAATAAGGAAAATGGAAAAAAGAAAAAGAAAAGCTGCTATGAAAATCGTAAGTGAAAATTCATAATATTTTTTCTTGAATTTAATTGTTGTAATAGAATTAAAATAAAAAAAAAAAACCACGCGTTTATAATTGAGTGTATTTTTTTTTTTTTAGTAGTATGTGATTTTTTTTAATGGCATTTTTTTTTTTTGTTCTATACGGGATTTTTTTTTCTATTGTGATATAAAATTTTATTGATATCATCATCATCATTATAATTATTTTATACATATTAAATAACAACAATTATTACGTTTGACGGAAGATTTTGTTCAATAAAGATCCCCAACATTTTATATTTGGAATTTATTAGGCAGCTAGCATTATCGGATCTATTGCGGATGATAATTTTAATTAAGGTTAGTTTTATTTACTAGTACTATTTTTCCTATAATAATAGGATTTTAACAAATAGGTTTTGTTAGTGTATTTAACACATAGTATATATATTTGTAATAAAATGTTGATTGCAATGTGCATTTACGGTATTGAATATAAGGTACACCATAGAAATAATATAGTAGAACTAGTAGTAGTTCGTAGTATAGTAGTTTTACTATATTATTTCTATGAGGTACACAATGGTAATTATAAAAATATAAAATTATAATCACAACAAAACACATACAATTTAATATAATATTATTTATACATTTATATTTTACACCTATCAAACATATTAATTTGTTAATTTGTAGATCAACAATCAAACATTATTTGATCAATTGACAATTGCTAATAAGAGAAATCTGTTTGCTCACCCACCTACATGCTACATTGAAAAAGTTTTGTATTGATTCACTTTTGGTCTGATCTCACGGATTGCACCCATTTCGATACAATAGATTTTTAGATGTGATTCATTATGTTCCAAACAAATTCGCTTTTAAATGTAAAGGCTCGACGATGAACAAATGAAAGGGGTTTGTATCGAGACATTATTTCTGATACCATCCCATCACATAGTCATAAAAAAGTGATTATTAAAGATACTTCTTGGTAAATCTAATTAACTGGAAATGGAAATTTTTGATCTGAATGTTTGAGAAAAAATGGAAAAGGTTTTGTATCAATGAATTTTTCGATCTGATCTCACCGCTTTCCTTCCATTTCCACCCATTTCAATACAAATCCTCAAGGGTAAATTTTTTTTTTTTACAGTTGATTCGTAATATATTTTACTCCTTCTATATCCTGACCGTATTTTAATGCTTTCTATTGTATGTGTACAAACCTATCTCCGTTTTTCTTTATTTATAATGTATAGATATTTAATATTATGTTTTCTATATTGCATTATTAGATGAATGTTTGATATGATGATATTTGATTATTATTGTATAATATATATTCTATATGATGATTTTCGTTTACGACATCGTAGATTTACGACAATTAGAGACACGCATATATTTTTTTTTATAGTTTTTAATTTAATTTGTTGAATTTGGTACTTTACTTTTTATACAGGCTATATATTGTAAAATATATACTGCAGTCCAATTGTGTAGATCCGCAATTGTGTTGAATTATATGATGAATTTGTTCTGCGACGTTTTTCATTTAGGCTTGTAAGATGGAATCGTTTGCCTTCTATAAATTGTAGCTGAATAAATTTTTTCTTTTATTTTTATTTATTATTGTAATTTTGTAAAGAAGTTTAAGTCAATGAATTTGGACTGAGAATCCATTATTAAATCAAAACGGACTGGCATTGCTGGTAACTTATTAAGCTCACCTGTATATAATCTATATATAATCATTATAGTATCAGTTAAAAAAATACAGCGGCTATATATGATTTTAAAGACATTGTTTAAACATTTCTTAGAAATGAAAATTTAGTTACTTCTTTTTATATATATTAAATTATAAATATATAATCATATATATTTTTAAACCTCTATATTTATATATAAAGCCTATCTGCACATATTTAGTTTGCATATATTATTTTTTTGTTTTTTATATAGAAGATGCCCATTGATTATTTTACGATTAAAATTAAAGACTCTATGTATATTTTGTTTTGTATTTTTGGGATTACAAATTAAAAGAAATTTGATTTCGAATTAAAAATTGCCTATAATTAAACGAAAATTCTCATTGGGTATATTAACTCAAAAAAAATGTAATATCTTTTCAGTCACTTTCTCGAATCAATTAATTAGTTAACCGCATATATAAAAATTATAATCAAATATTGAATAATTCAATATATATATATATATTAAAAATTAAAACACACATCAACATAATTATTCAGCGCCATATAATCATTTATTTTTCATACATATATAAGAATATAATCAATAAGCAAATTACCTGCAAATGTATGAATATATAATCAATGTGTGTGATGATTTGAGATGTACTATCTTTTTTAAAAATGTATTATTATAAATATATGTACGTATACGAGGTACGATTATTCTTCATATATATTAATTCTTTAATATCTACCGTAATTTGTAATGATTACAGGTATTTACACATTTTAGGCTTAAGGGACTTTTCCAAAAAAAAATAAAAATACAAAACACATGTGCGTTTTTTTATCGTTTATAAACAAAAAAAAAATAAAATAAGATTTGTAGTTAAACACAACATAAAATCATTTTAAAAACAAATCAAGTATATTTAAGTCTCGTCTCGTATCACATATAATATTTATATATAGATATATGGTAATTACAGTAAATAAAATGAATAAACTTAAAGTACGATTAAGGTTTTTTCTCACCTTTTTTTTTTTTTTTTTTGCTTTTGATATATTAGGTTTTAATTCTGTGAGTTTTTTTTGTTTCTTTTTTAATGGATTGATTGTTTTGTTTTAGTTGAAAATAAAGCTATTGGTATATATTAACAAATAAAATAACATTGTCTTTTGAATATATATTTTGATTTACTAAAGGAATATATTATTGTTTCTTAAAAAACATATAAGATTGAAAACAATTGCAAAGCCATTCTTAAAGATTCCATTTCAATGGGAAGTTCTTAATAAAATTATAAAATGAATTCTGTATTATTTTCTGTATGAAATTCTAAACAATCATCTATTGGAAATTCGTTTTGATTTGCTCAATAAATCGAACCTTATTTCCTATAGATGATTATGTTCATATAATTTCCTACAGAAAATAATACAGAAGTTTTATGGAATCATTTTAGAATAGTATAAAGAATTTCTAAATAAATGGTATCTTAATTAAGAATGTATTTGCAGTTCCTTTAAATATTATTTCTGTTATGACTCTAAGACGGATATTTTTATAAATAATATAATTTATTATAACACTAATTTAGTCTAATTACCAGGAATTGAAAATGTTCTATCGTTGAAACTTACATAGGATAAAATGGAAAAAATATATTTGAAAAAACCACAATTTTTTTTATTTGGTTTTTTCTTCTTTGTATTTTTTCCTTTTTTTATCTTATGTAAGTTTCAACGAAAGAAATTTACAGTTATATTTGGATGTAGAGCGGGTATCCCCCCGGTGGGATACCCGGGAATATATATACACTAACCACAACTGGCAGAAACGCCAGCGCGGTCCGTATATATATAAACCTACGGGGAACATAATTGCTGGAATATGGTATGTCTTCATCGTCGCGACTTTCCAACATTCAAACAACCATGTTCCCCTTAATTAAAAGCAAATCTCATATGTAAATTTTACATATGAGATTTTTTTATTTGAAAATCGGCGGCTTCGCTACCAACTCGACCATCGGGTTATATTAAGAAATATTCACTAGATTTTTATAGACATATAATTCAAAATGGCAAACAATTTGTATGTATGCAGGAAAAATGTTATGGTTGAATGAAAGTTAATTTCGATATTGTTATATATTGTTGTATTTGTTACTAATATTTCTTATTATAATTTACTTTTGATACCATTTCATATAACGATATCCTATCTTATCCAATACGCATGTATTATTAAACACAATTACCGTAATCTATTATATATTTTATAATAAATTTTTTCTTCAGACATCATAACTGTACATTAAATTATATTTTTATTCTGCGTATATTGCAATATCATCTTTAGTATAAGTTTTTCTATCAAATTAGTTGCTTTATTTAAAAGTGTTTTTTTTTTTTATAATTGTGTTGTGTTTTTTTATTTGTATAAAAACTTTATTTAATTTATATCAACCTGATCCGACCACTTTTTAGAACATTCTTAAATCTTATTAAATAAAAAAAAAAGAAAAAAAACGTTGACTTCTTGAAAGAATTCTCAAGGATTTTAACCGAAATCCAGGAGAGAAAGCAGACATAAAATATTATGTAGAATTGCGATGGTAAAAATTTCAATATAATATCTATTTCAAATTTATATACAGACATTCCTATATCTATTTGATACATTTACAATTTCTTTTTGTTTTTTGATTTTGATCCATTAAAAATTCGTATCTTTCGGAGGACACTTTAAATTTGCCATAGTTTATGTAAGAGAAAAAAAGTTCATCATTAATTGGCTAGTTATAAGCTGAAAAATGCAGTTACTAATATTGAAATCTAAAAAACCTTTTAGTATTCCACGTCGTAGGGTGTCTCTGTCAGTTTTCTATTCTCAATTAGTTAAAATAATCATTTTATTTGTCATTATTGTTATTATAAGTGTTAAGTTAATTGATTTATTATATATTGAATATAATTTAATTCTATATTAATTAACATTTTTTTCATTATTTTTTGTTAATTATTTTCAGGTAAGTGCAATTTCTTTTTGTCTATCTATACAAATATATCATGATGATTGGAGTGATACATTTAAACCGCAATGTGAGTTGTAAAATTTTTTTATTACATACTATATTTTAGTTTATTTATAAAATGAGAAAAATTAATGTTGTACTCTAACAATAAGAAAGAAAACCGATCTATACTTTTTTTTAAGTTACGCTCTTGAAATTATTATAGTATTTAATAAGAATGGAAAACTTTTGACTTCATAAATTTTAAGAATCATTATATTATTAAGTATATTAAACACAATCAATATTTATCCATTGGATTATATCTGAAAACGTTCATTACCCTTTGACGCGAATAACTTATAATCGAATTATAATACTACATTGAAATTTAAATACATTTTTGCTATACCCAATCGAAAGTATTTCTATCAATTTTCTGCCAGATCTGTTAAAACGGAAATCATTTTCAGAAAAAGCAACGATAAAGATTTCATGTTCAGCTTATTTAAAAAAAAAATAAGATTATAGCGTACTCATTCAAACAGATCGAACATTCTTCTATAGATAAATACATATAATGTAAATTTTTAAAGGTAATAAATTATCCTTTTAAAGGATCTTCTATGATTTAAAGAATCTTCTATAATTTAAATATTACTAAACAATTTCTATAGTGCATGCGACTGTATATATAAATAAAGTCATAGCATATCCTCATTTGTATCGCATTTTAATTTATTAAATATTGATTATTTTTCTTTCTATATATAATAACAGTTCTTGTATTTATCTATATAGCTATATATACATTTTTGATTCATATTTTATATTTATTTATAAATAAATTTTAACCTGTCTCCGTTACGGATGTTGTTTAATAATTTTTCTTCATTTAACTATTTATTATTATTATTTTTAAACTATACATTCATATATATATATAGCTATATAGAGCTAATACTACATACGATTCATATTCATTTATAAAATAAATGGGGTGACAATATATAATAATAACCAGCAGCAAATAATAATTAACTATATATATATATATATAGAATAAAAATATGAATAATTTAGTGTATGTAATTCACACGCATTAAATTTATATTCAACGCAATATATATGATATGGATGGATATAATAATACAAAAAAAAAAACAAAAAACGGCGAGTTATTATATGAATTATAAATAAAAGGGTTGTTACTGCCTATTTATTTATTCATTCTTTGTTATGGATATATTTTTTTTATCCTTTTATCTAAATTCAATTTAAAATATTATAATAATATTAGTAAAAAAAAAAAAAAAAAAGAAGGAATTGTATTCATTTTCGCATGCATATATGCAATATAAAGAACAACATTTTAATTTGTGCAATGTCATCAAGTCCATTATATAATACTTATGTGTATATTAATTTTGAACCAATTAAGCTTATATTTAAATTTATGATATTATATATGACATTTTCATGAAAGTGATGTGCTAATTGGATTTTTTATTTGTTGATTACATTGAAAATAAACTCTAATATATAATTTTTGAATGTATGCACCCATAATTTATCATTATATAATTTAACAAATTCTTATTGTTTGAATCAATGATCCATCAAATGCATGTTTTTTTTTATGTTCTGTAATAATATATATATAACGTATCATGTAGATGATGAATGTAAAATCAATATATAATGATATAATGCTACTGGGTTTCATCCTTGCGATATATATTTTTTGTTAAATTGATGAGTATATATAGACTGCAAATTGCATGTATAATAATATTACATATATGAAATTTTTATATATATAGAAAATATTTGGTTATTTCGTTGTTTATTAAAACTCTTTATTCCCTAATATATTTAATTTTCCATCAAACGATATATAGACGTGAACGTATTCGATGTATATATTATACATTTTGCGCAAAATAATAATAATAATAATTTATTATATACCTAGGCATATCATTATGTATATTGTATTATATATTATCTAAAATAATATTTTAATGTAATATGTATACATTATATATATAAGCTACTGAAATTTTAAAGATGTATAAAAGAAAATATAAGACCTAATAGATACAATGACGGCTTCCTTAACAATGACGGTCTCCTTAACGAAAATCAATTCCTATCGAAAATTTGGTAGAATTTCCTGTAAAAACTGGTATAGAATTTCCTTTAGAAAATGAGAAGGAATTTCCCATAATACATTATAAAGAATTTCCTTATGAAAATCATACAGAGTTTCCTTTAGAAAATAAAATACCAAATACAAAATTATTAAAATTATACAAAAGTTCTTTAAAAAATTTGGTAAAATAAATGGTAAAATGTTTAAGACCGTGCCTGTTTTGAAATGTATATATAATATGCATTTTTCGATGATTGAAGTTTAATCAAAATTAATCTCTGTGTGTGTATATACGCATATATTTATTTTTTATATAATATATATGTAAATATTGATTTTTTTTTGTTTAACTTTATATTGCTGATAGGAATAATAAATTATAAAATATGTGGTTAAAGTGAATTTTTAATGTGTAAAATATTTACTTTATTATATATATATATATATATATATCCACTTACTTCATCGTTTGTTTATTATATATTGCTATATATACATAATATGTCGGTGATATTGATAATATATCATGATGTGTGATGATCTTGTCCAGATATAATATCATATAATTTTTTTATGTACATATAATTTATTAATTGTTTTTTGTTTTAATAATTATAATGTTGATTTTAATTAAGTTCAAAAATAATATTCTTTATATATATATTGTATGAAATCAGGAAAGCCTTTCAATAAAGATTTAATTTTTTTTTGCTCTCTTCTATATATGATTTACAATCAATTTTTTTATCATCAATTCCTACAAATCAGTCCTGAAATATTTTTATATTATTATACATTAACAAAAAAAGCTTTCCAAAGTCACACCAGGAGGAGATCCAGAATGTTTCTATAAGAAAATAAATTTAAAGTAAAAATTTTAATTATATATATATATATAGGACAATCTTTAATTGAAAACAATTTCATATAATTAATTTTAATTAAGTATAAATTTATTATAAAAAATATTTAATTATTTACTATACACATTTTACATATCATAAAGATAATTTAAAAAGCTTATTTATCCATTATTATACTATATATATTCGATATTGACAACTAAAAATTCATTAATATATATCCCTGTATATATATATCTATTTCATTATTAATATATAAACAATATAAATTGTCATTATCTATATATAATATTTGTAAATATACTATTATATATTATGCAGGCGGAGTCTCATTTCCATTATTACCTGCAATATCATATATCATGCGTCCATATATAAAATCTAAAATATATATATTTAATGCAGCAGACAATAATTTATATCATATACCTATTTCGAAATAAAACGATAAATTATTTGTTGTACATTGACACATATAAGTATATGAAGGTATATTAAACATTTATTTATAGATAGATAGATAGATACATAGATAGTAAACCAGGTATATACACAATCACTGTATAAAGTAAGGCATATACATATATATATAGGAAAATTTCATATATTTATTATGTGAATATATAGAAAATTATAATATAAAGACGATTTCATGACATGCATGTTTTCAATATATATATATATGTTGTAGATTACATTGAAAGAGGTGCTCTATAATAAATATTTTCCATATCCATATATATATTATTATTTTGTATATGACCATTCATTTATTTATTCCATATAGATATATAGTTATTATACAATGATATTTATATGGATAAATTGAGGGTTGATATTTAGTTTAATTAATACCTATATATTATTATAGTTGAACCGCTTTAATATGTCCAATATTCCTACAATTTTCTTAATAATATCTTGTACGACCATCTCGAATTCAAATTACGAAAATTTCAAAATATAATTCTACTAAAAAGATTGTACAATATGATATAAAAAAAATGAAGAATATATTATACTTACAGCAGATATCTGTGATAGTTAACTTTAGATATACGATTCACATTATTATAAAATTATTATCAGATTAGAACGTCCAACTTTTATATATATACATATATAGATACAGATAATATATTCTGTTTATACATTAACGTTTATTTATTCACGAAATCGTACTCTGGACGTCGCGAATGTAATATATCTATACATACACAAGAAATGCAGGAAGACAATGGGAAAACCTTGTGTCTATTCTATATAAAATATATGTGAATGCAGTGTGGGTGTGTATACAAAATACAAAAAGAAATGAATTTTTTTCTAAATATTTCTAAAACACGCAATCAAATATAGATATATATTTTCTATTTCAGTTAGTATAATATAGAGTACAGAAGTTTTATGATTTTGAAAGAAAAAAAAATGAAATCAAATTATTGAAGAAAATCTGTGTATCGCATATATGAATAGAATATATAAATGAATAGACTCTGGTGTCTATATAAAAATTCCTTGGTTCTTTCGAAAATACGAAAATAAATGAAAATATATTAAGGTAAATTCCCTCATAAAATAGGACCCAATTATACAGAATTTTCTTTAGAAAATCATCTAGAATTTGATTAGAAAATAATTAAGAATTTCCTTTAGAACATTATAAAGAATTTAATTTGGAATTTCGAATAATAGAATAATTTAGTCACATAAACAACTTGAAGTTTAATTTTATTCTATTCTAATGAAAATATGCTATATATTTTTATAAATGAATTTTCGCCATATAGTTTTAACAATTAAATTGAACTTCCATTTATGAATTCATATATTGTATATATATATATATGTTGTAACCAAAAAGGAAAATAGAAATAAAGATTAACTGCCATTTTGCCATATATTATATATACTATAGAATCACAAATTACTTAATCGTGATGTTTATATGAAAATAATAAAAAAAAAAAATAATATGAAATTATATTTTATACAATTTATGTATAGAAATGTATAGCAGACAGTATCGAATCAAATTGGCCGATCACATTTATTTTTAATCAACATTATACATATTCCTATAAATAAAATACCATCTTATACAATATATATATATATATAAATATATATATAAAATGCTGTACAAAAACGTTTATTGTTTCAATATTATATATATATTTATCTGATGTATCTATACTTTGTTTTGTATACATTTATAATATATACTATATAATCATGAATGTCATACAAATAATTTTATTTTTTATATACAATAAATATATTGCATTTAAAATAGCAAGACGTAAGAAGTAAATTCAACACAGAACAAAAAAAAAAAAAAATAAAGAAATGTGAAACAAAAATGATAATCATAAAAGCGAAAATAATTATATTTTACTTTTTTTTATTTATATTATCCATATAATATAATGTGTACCTATAAAACTCTGTATATAGAGATCGAAAAACCATATAATATATGTACCTGTATATTTATATATTATTTATATCTATTCATATAATGGGATATAATGATAGATATTTTAAAAGTATCATTTATTCTATACCATATACACGACGGAAAGCAGTTCTCGGCATAGCTTTAGAGATCAAAGTAGGCGTACCAAATCCCATTATTATCATTATACAATATAGTATACTGATATTCACTTCTGCTGCTGTTACTGATGCTGCAGCTATACTTAAACTGTTGTTGCTGCTTCTGCTGCTGTTATATAATAATATATAAAAATACGGATGGATATGGTTATATATTTTTTGCCAAGGTGTAATTCATATACCAAGAAAAGATTGTATACATAAATGTATTTTAAAATTATATACAAATATGAATATACTTTTTGTGCATTGCAAAACAAAAAAAAATGAATATTATAATAACATAAATTGCAGAAAAGTTGAAATGGTCTTTGCATTTTTTGTTTAAAATCTATATGTATTCTAAAATATATATATATATATATATATATAACTATACTTTATGATGTATCGCTAGTTTCCAAAGAGTAAATATTATTATATATATATTTTATGTAGAATGTATTTAGAAAACAAAATACTATATACGAGAGATGATATGCAATAACCGGTGATGATGATCAACTATATAAACATTTCTGCGGTTCCATATATATATGTTTATATTCCACAGAAATTCATCAAACATTACCATTTATCCGTCATCATGTTATTACTATAAATATATATTCTTATTACTATTATTATTATTATTATTATTATTATCGTCCCCGTCGTCATAAACTATATATTGTATAAATGCATTGAATATATAAGTATCACATAAATAAGTACCACATAAAATGTATCACACATCATGTTTATCATATACGTATTTTAAATGCAATATACACTATCGACTAAAATTAAATACGTTTTTTAATCGTTAAGAATATTCGATGATCGATTCTTGAGATTCTTGAGTCAAAAAACAAAAAAAGCATGAAACACGGTAATATAAATAATCTGGTGAAATTTCTCATAGATAAACTTTAATTATAAGACATTTAGACTTAACCATCGTTAAATTTTGCGTATAGAAAACGTTAACACGTCTTAATTCTATATATTATTTAACTCGGTAAATTTTCATATTTAAATTTCCACCTATTTAAGGTAGACAATATAGCCATTTAAGATTTATTCCTCCCATTGCCCAGAGATCTATACCTGAGGAAAAATTGAAAAACATATATAAATCGCATTTACCTTTATTGAGAAGCATCCCAAATTTAGAATAATTTTTTCAACTGCTGTATATTTTAACAAATTAAAAAAGAACATGAAATTAAAAAAATCATTATTATTATTATTATTATACTATATCGTTCAGGAGTCAGTCACATTTACATGCATACATATAAAGATATATATGAAGATGACCGAATGAACGATCATTATATATATGCATAAGAATATATACAAAACTTACAACATTATCAAAGTTATATATATATATATATATATATAGATATTTTTAAGTGAATCGTGAGAAAAATCCTTTTATGCATTGTTATATATATATATAACAAAAATCCATATATTTATTCGTCATCGTATAATAACATTACATTGCACATATAATAATAATAATAATATATAAAAGTAGCAATTTTTTACCATACAAATACTTATTTGCTTGTACATTTTTTGTTTTGTATTTTTTTTTTTTAATGAAGGTGGTAAATTACTTTGGTTTCATTTTTCTTTATAATATACAGATATATTTATTTATATATATCTTATTTTGCTTTATTTACGAACATTATGCATATAAGAAATATCCATCATCGCATAAACTATATATATTCAGAATAAATTGAAAGTAAAACCGGCAAAAAAAAAAAAATAAATAAATAAATATATATATATAATTTAAGTGCAATGGATTTTTTTTTTGTTCATAATTTGCCAATGTCTATTTCAACAACAAATATAAATAATATATCATGTATATGATACACACACGCAATTTTGGAAACGTTTTGAAACCGCATATTTGATAATATATATTTAATATATATACTTGTGTGATTCTGTGTTATATAACTGGAATAGTTAATAAAACTACTTAAATTCAACAAATGAATAATATTCAAATAAAAAACCGCGGTCCTAACCATTTTGTTATAGATTATAGATTAGTAAAGTCATTTATTTAAAAGGCATAACCATCCCCGCAAAGTTATCCTTAGGTAACCCTTTCCATTTATTCGGGAATATGTTTATAATATTTTTTGGGAAAATCGTAATGATTTTTTAAAGGAAATTCCTTATAATGTTTTAATGACAGTTCTGTAAGATTATCTAAAAGAAATTCGGTATACTTTTAAGAGGAAATTATCATTTTTTGTTTTAAAAAAACACACATCAATCGGAAAAAGAGTCATTTTGATATACAATTTTATTTATTTAATTTTATTTTATTTTAATATAGAATAGTTTTGTTATAGAAAATAAAAAATTAATATAATATTTTATTTTGAAAAATAAATAAATATATATTTATATTTACAATTACAATTATATGGATTACATTTTATTAATTTCAATTGTCATATTTTATAAATTTGTATATTATATATGCATATAGAATATACTATATATAGCTTTATATTTATATATAAAGATTCGTTTAATGAAAAACACTACCACATGCGGTTTACAAGACATTGGCGCCTTTTAAGAGTCACTGCGGGATTAATAAATTTATATATATATATATATATATATATATATATATATATAGGGATATTCTTCATATTTGTTTATATACTATTCAGAGATATACAAAAATCTTTAACTCTAACATATATATTCACCAAAATGCTACATCATCTTTTGTAAAATACTATATATAGTAAAATTTTATTTTACACAACGAATGGGAGAAAAAAAAAACTGCGACAAATTCATAATATTTTAAATTTAAATTATACAAAATATGTCGTTGTCGTTCATTATTAGTTTAGTAGAATATAATAAAAGTATATGTGAATATGAATTCAACAATTTTGTACATACATATAGTAGTAGCCGCTTCTACACGAATATATAACTTGTGCGTGGACTTTGAATTGATATAAAGAAAATTTATATAAAATAATACGATGATTTTTAATATTGAAAATTCATTATAATTATTATTATTATATGTTTATCTTTATATATAAATGAATTCAATAAATAATGTTTTTCTTGTATTTATATATGTATATTTATATGCGTTGTTAAAATTTAAATATTACATCCAGTCAGATGTAATTTTGTTATGTTGTTTATTAAATAATCATTTTATGTATCGTACGTTTTTTTTTTTAATTTGTATGTACTGTATATTTTTCATTTATAAAAATTATCTATTATATTTCGGGTTCTTTGCGTTTATTTCTTTCGTTTGCATATACTCTTCGAAATGTTTACTTTATGAAATATAACCATTAATATTCCTATAATGTATAGCTGATAGATCACTAGTTATTCGCCTATATCTGTAAATTTTCAACCCTATCGGCTAAAAAATTTTCATGATCTCAATCTACTTTGTATTGGAAAATTTTTATCATTTGAGGTTATAATTTAAAATCCAGTTAATGAATTGTAATGAAATGTATTTCAATTTTTATCTATGCTCCATCTCCGCAGCATCTCTGGCCAATTTTCAGCTTAATGGTCTAAAGTATAAAGATTTTATGATTGTTTTCGAAAATGCTTATCATTCCTTTGCGGGTTGGAAGCAGGTGTGTCAAGGGGGTATAAAACAGTTTACCATATACAGATGTATATTCTGATACAAATAAAAAATTTCAATCGACGGTATCACATTTTTTCCATTATTTGTATCCATCAATAAATATAAATTTAATTCCCTATGCTCTGTCTTTATCTATATAGAATATATATTATTCATATATCACTATATTTAGGCATTTATCGACCTTATCTCACTATATATATTTAAAAAATGTTCATCACGCATTTCAAACAATTTCAAAAAATATATAATACATTTTTATACCATATATATATATTATGTGTAATATAGTTACTTATTTTTGAAAAAGAAAAATGTATTTATATAATATAAAATAACCGCACATACAATATACATAAATTGAAAACTAAAAATATGAAAAATGGAAAATATATGTATATCTCTTTATATTGTTGTCAAAACGTCATGCGAGGAGATTAAATATATATATGTATTTATAAATATATATGCGGTAAACGAAAAAAAAAGAAAATTTTTTTTTTTTGATCTTTTCATCACTCAATATATAGATATATATATATATAAATAAATGTAAAATATGAATAAATTTATATAAATATTCAAAAATATATATAATATATGTGTATAGATAAAGGAATATATAAAAGGATATATGGAAAAGATATATAATATATATTGTTTGTTACTGCCGTTGATGTATGGATTTTTATTATCCATATATATATATGGTTGTAATTTTTGAGGTGAATTTTTTTATATATATATATATATATAGTTATACAAAATCTACACACTTTTACATTACATAAACCCTTTTGACTCTGTTCTTTCTATTTTATCGTATATCCTTATGTTATATATATATATATATATATAAAACAAAATTAAATAAAGTAGTTTTCCATATTTCCGCTCATATATATATCGAGGACTTGTATATACTGCTGTGCCTATTTATTTCTGTCAATATATATTCAAATATATATTTTAAAAGTAATTCCATTATATGCATCAACATATTCACTCACATCTATCTATATATATATATATATAAATATACCTATTTGAACATAAATAGCTTTTATTTTATATATATATATTTTTTTTTTTTACATATACATTTATTATATGACCATCTCACAGTACTTTGAGTACAAACAAAACTCTTATATAATTGTATAAATTATAGAGATACAAAAAAAAAAATTGCATATAATAAATCCTTTGAATTCTTTTATATATACCAAAATAAAAAAAAAATTGTATTTGAATAAAAAGGACATTCATTTTGATATTATATATATATTTATACATACCGTTTGACCATTAACATATTGATAACATGAATAAGGATTTTTTTATATATTATTATATATTTTTCTATATATATATATTTTCTCTGTTTGTATTATACTGATTTGTATATATATTATAAAAAAAATAACATAAAATAAAAGCATTTCAAAAAGATATTGTAAACTTTACATTTTGAAAGTATATCTGTATCAGTACTCATATAATGATTTTTAACAATCAGCCAAATGTACATCATATATTGAAGTATATATGCTTATAATAAAATATATATTCGCACATAACATAACAAACATCAACACAAACACGGAAAATTCCCCTTTTGGCGTATCCCATTAAAGAATTAAATGAAATTCTATATTGCGAAATCGCATATATCGCCGTACGTATACATTTATAATAAATAAAAAAATACGATTGAGTATATTAGTTCAATTGGAAAAATATACAATGGGTAATCATTAAGTTAAAAGGATATTTGAAAATTTTTCTATTATATTGAATGCTTTTGCAAGAGTGAGGATTTTTATTATTATTATTATTATTTAATAGAACCATTTGACTTTTCATATATATATTGACTTACAATTTATGTCATTTATTATGTATTGAAATGGAAATTTTTATAATAATTAAATGAAATTGTGTTTTTCTATATTCGATTCAGTATATATAGTTTTAGTCTCACATATCTATTATAATTATAATTAAACTAAAACTTACGGCAATTCATTTATAGTAATTGTTAGAAAGTTATATATAAAATTTCCGTTTAAACTTAAAGAATTTCCTTTAGAAAATTAAATATAATTTAGTTTGGAAAGGTATATAGAACATTTGTAAAGAAAATTATACATACTTTCCATAGGAAAACTATACCAAATTGAATTTTCTTATTCACACATACATTCTCAGAATTTTATTTTAGTAAATTTTTGGTAATTTATCTTTAAGAATATACATTCACCTTTAAGGATATACATTTATCTTTAAGGATATACAAATATATTTATATATACAAATTGAATCCATATCAGATTTGAACAATTGGTTGACTATTCAAATTCTGTATAATAAATCTTAATTTTTCTACATATTCTGTTCATATATATGGTATAAAAATTTTCAGGAAAATATATACAATTCTTGATTCTTCTATATAAATCGTTTTAGTTGCGTTATAGATATACCCTTTTTTCCAGTTATCACATTCGAATATTCATTTGTTTTTTTTTTCATATACATAAATATACATACACAATATATTATAATAATATAACATAGAGAGAGATAATGCAATTATTTTAAGAAAAAGAAAATAATTGAATTACATTCGAAATCAAACAAAAAACAACTCTAATCAAAATTATTCAATATATTGGCTAAAGTTATCTATATTTATATACAAATCAATTGGGTTTTTTTTTTCAGATACGTTTATTGTATTTTTTTTTTTTGTATTTATATTAGATATACCTTAACATAATATAAAAGATTGTATTTTTTTTCGCATTTAAAATTAAACAAAATATAGGTAAAAGAGAATGGTAAATTATATTATTTTATTTCGAAATTAATTTGATGCAAATCATTAAAGAATTCTCAATAGTTTTTATTGGCAATAGTTTTTTTTTATGGACATTTTTCCTTTATAATAGAAATTTTTTATATTTATCACTTGTGCTTATAACCAATTAATGTATGTATAGGAAAAATAACGACAGTTCTTAAAAGTTTATATAAATAATTCACGATATCATCTATGGTATTTAAATACAAAATATCCAAATTATTTATTACCTTATATCAATCTAAAAATGACATCGGAACCGCAATTATTGAAAACTTGCTACGCATATGCTAAATGTTATCAAACATATGCTTGTACGGATGTTCTATGAAAAGAATAGTTTAGTTTTTAGTATTTTTTTGATTTTTTTGTAAAATCATTTAACCTAGCTCACCTAGTATATATAGTTTCAACAATAATGATCAATAGTATATTTAAGAATGTATAAGCGAAAAATAAAATTAACGCCTACCTAATTCATAATCTTTATTTTTTTCTGTATTTTGTTATATTATTTTGTATCTCATATATATAGTATATAGTGTATTACTATTAGTATTATTGTAATTTCGATTTGTACATATATGAGAAATGTGATGTAGAAGCAATTTAATATAAGTGGTATAGATATAGAAGCAAAAAAAAAAAATAAAATAAAATAAAATGTACATCAATTTTTTATTTTTATATATAAACACAAATCGATTTAAATCAATTCGTTATGGATTGTTTACTATATCCAATTTTTTATTTTATTTTCCCTGATAAAATTACAAAGATACATATATATATATAATAAATCACAGAGGTAAATATTTATATTATAATAATTATTTAATAAAAAAAAATGTGTTTCTGGTTAGATTCTATATACATTTTTTTTTAATTATATTTATATATAAAATTACATGTGAACGGATATAAGATTTTTTTTTATTATATAATTTCATTATAACAAAAAGAGATTTTAAAAATTATACAATATTAATACCTAGCACAAAAAACATGTACGCATATGGCCAGGAGATTGGCTCAATTTATCCCTAATCAATTCCATACAAAATTTTAATATAAAATGATGTGCCACACTAAGGAAATTAAACTTACTATATATCTCAAAAATATCCTTGGTTTACAAACATTTTTCCCTTTTTCATAAAACCTTCTGATCCAAAATTTCAAGTCAAATTAAGTTGTAAACGCAGAATGAATATTATAGAGATATCTCTATAGTGCGAAATATTGTTATTTTATCAATTTTCACAGGAAATCATGAAATATATTCTGAATTTTCCATGAATTTAAACTCGTAAGTTACATACCAATGGTATATGTGCTTAATTGTATATACTTAGCACACACAATTATCAATTAGTATAACATATTTAATAAGGTTTTCACTGAGAAAATGAGTATATATTTTTCATATCATTTGTCTACTTATGCGTTATATATAAAAATAATATTAAAACAAAAAGTATTGCTAATTATATAGATTATTATTGTTTTTTTTTTTTTGATGTGTGTATGGTATACATTTATTTACATCATTTTATTACATTATGGGGTATTTCAAAAATACGATATAGTTAATCATTCATAATTTATAATAAGTATTTAGAAATTTTAGTTTATAAATAATAATAATAATAATTAAATTAATTTGTTTTTCACAATTTTTTTCCATTAAGTAATCATTTAACCAGTTAGATTATATACTTTCTTTTCAATATAACCATTTATTGATATATTTTGTATTTTAAAAGTGGTGCTTTTTCCCAGACCTTTTTTTTTTTAAGAATTTGCTAAATATAACTTAAAATATAATATATTCTCAATGGGGGTGACCTAAATTTGTCACCTATACATTAAAAATGTTTGCAAATCTTTTACTTTGCAAATACTCGCCACTTCAAATCTGTATTTCTATTGACACCAAAATTATATGACAAAAAGAAGGAATTCATACATTGACATAGTGTTCATAAATGATAATTAAGATTAATTAATGACTGTCACATACATAGATAACAAAAGTTCTAAACTATTTTGAAAATTTAAAAGAATTCCATTATACAAAAAATATTATTTATAAGAAGCTCGCGGGATATAAAGACATTTATTTAAAAACGAAATTCTTTTGTAGGTGATATTTGATTTGTAAAATAAATCATAAATAAATAATGACAATACTGTCATTTGAATATCTCAAAAAATAATATACATATATTACAATGAATCTTTTTGGAAATGTTTTTTTTTTATATAAATGTATGTGAAATATTTTGATGTTGATTTATATTATAATAACTAAATCAAGTAGTAAATTATAATTTTCAAAATAACTTTTAAATATTATTATAGAAATCTTATTAATCCATACTTAAATAATATACGCATAGAATAATACAAAAAAAAATTTATAAAAAAAACCCCAGAATTTAAGCACAATAACAATAATTGAGAATATATACATATACATTTTGAAACCAATTGATTGTAAAAAAAAATAAATATATTGAACGACAAATAATTTTGATTAATTACATCTATAAAATATAATTTTTATTATCAACTGAACAACAAAACCAAAATGAATGAAAAACACTTTTTTTTTTCTTCTTCTATAAATGTTTATGTATACCAACCAAAAGAATATATATGCTTTTAACGACGACATTTTAATGTATATTTAGGTATATATTCAGTATTGTATAAGACAAACAGATACACCTTTGTTAAAAAGACATTCTATATATTGCGTCCACATTTATATATTTAGATATAAGAATATAAGTATTCATATAAATATACATACCACTTATTAATATATAGTTAATTATAAATGCTGAAGGGGATTAAAAAAAAAAAAAAATTTAACTAACAGTTATATACAGCAGCAGTAACATCAGTAACATAAATCGTAACACAATATAAAAGAAACATCGATATATAATGAAGAAGAAAAAAATAAAAATAAAATAAAGATCAACACAAAATAACAATCTAAACAAAACATATAAATAAATCATCATAGAAATCATATATAATATCTTAAGCGGCGTATATATCATATATATATATATAAGATATGATGATGGTATATATTCTTATTATATATGTTTTTTTTTCTTTCTTATATATGATTTGTCTGATTCAGACCTGCCGCATCGCGGTAATCCGTATTGTAAGCTCAACCGCGTTGAAATTTAACTATATGTTTATAAGAAATTTACATAATTATATTGTAATTGTTAAGGTATGTTAAGTTGAACGGACAAATAAACACAAACACAAATCTATATATATGTGCGAATATGAATTATTTCGAATTATCATTGGAAAAAATATTATCATTACAGTATGGTGGCATAAAAAAATGTCATATTTCTTATATGTATCGATCGAATCACTGCACTTTTATGTAAATCCAAAAGCATATTATCATGATGTTTTATTTGTAAATTGATTGTATAAATCTTTGTAATAATATTTAGAACAATATTAAATGCATTATAATCTCATTATCATAAATATAATCTGTATGTGATATATATTTCTAAAATAATATAATTCCTCGTATATAAGAGGGCAAAATTTTTTGTTAGTTTTCTATATCGTTTAAAGTTTTATGCAAGTCATTTTGTATTCGTGATTCTATCATAACAATATATCGTTTAGTTTTTATAAATATATATATAATAATAAATGTATGTACTTTGGTTGGTTATACTCGTATGAATGTATATATAATATATGAAATATGAATTGTAATACAAAAAATTAATTTGTTTTGTCAATGATTTGGACATTTTTTTTTCTATAATACGAGAACTGGCGATGACAATACATTACAAGAGTGTTAGTATTATATATGAAGTGTGTATACGGTATTAATAGTTTTCTTTTAATGAATTTTTAACTATTGTAAATATTCGGTCCAAAAAACCGTTTCTTTGTCGTCTTCTGGAGCAGTGTTTCAAAAATTGTTCTTTCAATCGAAAATTTTTTGCATTTTCCGCAACCAGAAGTAGCAGTTTTCGCTTTACTTTTCTTTACAATAAAATAAACGATCATGTTTTTATTTAATTTATTATGTGGCAATTTAATATATTATATGAATTGTTCATTTTTATAATATAATTTTTCACAACAAATTTACCATACCATTCACCAATTCAATATTACTATAATTATTATAATTGCAGTATAAATATTTAGAAACAATAATAAAAAAACTCAGTTACTTATTATATCCCTACATAGCTCTGCAAAAGATAATTATAATTAGAAACAAAATCCCGAACCCCGAAATACGGTTTACCAACTTTTACAGATCTTCACATTGAGCAGTAAATGAATAAAAAGTGGAAGTAAACAAATTATCTAACAACCACGATTTCAATACTACAATCACCTCTCCGGACAATTTCGCATTACGACCATATATATAGTAATAAATATTATTAAAAACACTTTAGCCTTTATGTATATTTTGTTATTTTTTTTTTATTTTGTACTGAGAACTTAAAACATTAAATAAATTACTACATATAATAATAAAAAAAATTATCAAACAATCTGCTATTTATATATTTATATAAGCGTATATTCAACTAAATTGCTAAATTACAAAAAAAAAAACATATAAGTGGTAATGATTTAAAACAAATGCTGAAAATATAATATCGAACACAAAAAAAAAAACCAAGAATCGATAAAAGATTAATTACGCAGATGGACTGTTGGAAATTAGAAGACAGCTGCACGAAACAATATGAAATATTTCATAAATATATAAATATATATAAAAAAAAAATTATAAAAAGTTACATTGGATTGGATGTTTTTATATACTGTAAACGACATCATCAACAACAAACAATAAACGATGTCTATACGACGACGACGACGATGAGGATAAGGATATGGATCATCATCGTGACTATATACGTAACATATATAAATGTAAAAAATATAAATGTAATAATAAAAACAACTGCGTCGCTATATATCTTCCATTCAATTTATATACGCATATAATAATATATTGGATTACAAATATAAAATGGGTGGTTATGGTTTCATATTGGTTTCATATAAGATAACTAATAAAAATAAATAAACCAACGAAATTATTTATATTTATTTAACAATATCGAACTTTTGATAATTCGATTTTCGTTTTTTTTTTCTTTTGTAATATATTAATTTATTTATTTTTTTGGTTTGGATACATTTTGCCCCATAGCATGATATTTGGTAATTTTTTTTTTCAATTTTAATATACCTATTATATGTTTTTTTTTATTGTTTAATATATGATTTATATATATATGTATAGCAAAATATGAGATAATTTATTTTAATTTAGTTGACTTAAAGTATATATATTTTTGATTAGAAATATATGTTGATTATCTATGATTCTAAATCTATATATCATTTCTCGATACAACGGCGGTTCTAATAAAGGTAGCAACAGTAAACAATCAAAACAGGATGCTTGTTACATTAAAAAATTCGCAAATAGTTTATTTTAAAAATGCATTTGAGGTATTTTAAGTTTATTTTTTGAAAATTAAACACAATTTACTTTATAAAATAATAAGAATTTTGGTTAAGAAAATTATATAGAATTTCCCATAGTTCTAAATCTATTACCCACAATACTATCGATCAGCACAAAAAAAGGTTACGTTTTTAATCAAACAACATAAATTAAACCAATCTAAATGGGGGTTATTAGTAAAACCCATGATTAAAAAAAAACGTTGTAATATTATTAATATCAAAATTATCCATATAAAATACATGAAAGACTTAAGCGACGAACCACAAATTTTATTCTAATTCATATCAAAAAAATAATATGTCATTAAAAAACGATTTAAATTCTTTTCTATGAGATTATAGGAATAAATCCTTTTAAAAATTATATAATAATTTTAAACTTCATATATTGTCACAATGATTAATTATAAATATATACATAAAGAGAATATATAATGTAAATGAAATAAATATAAAATAAAATAGATATTCATTAAACTTTCCATGTATAATAAAATATGCGTATAGAACACTTGAATGTGAATATTTTTCAATTTCATATTTTTTTTATACGCACACAGGATCAAAAAAAAAATGTAATACTATAAACAAAAACACAAGATCCATAAACGCAATGTATATTCACATATAATCATTAAATGGATATTTGAAAAAATACTATAATATCAGGAATATATATATACCATATTTACGGCTTTACCATATATTAAACATAGAATTATTAGTATATATATTTATATATAGAACAAGTAGAAGAAACGGTGGGAATAATAAAATCACGTAATCTGTTAAACGAGTAGGCGGAGTTTACTTATTAAACAAAAAAATTTCCAGATATTTTTCAATGTTGTTCAAATTTATTTATTTTTAGTCTTATACATATATATATAGATATATAATATGTGATGTCTTCTCGATTATTATAAAAAAAATTTTTACAAATGTTTATATACATTTATTTTTATACTTTGCGGTTATATATGATTTTTTTTATATATGTATAAATAATATACAGACTGTATTATATCATATATAAAAACATACGACGTATATTTATGCAAGAAAAAATCACCTTTATAATATGTGGTGCGTATGAGATTCTTATTTTGGTGGCATCATTCAAGTTATTATTATTATTATTATTGTTACATTTTCAAACATATTATTAATATTATGATTGTTATTATGATTATGATTATTATTATTACATATTTTTATTATTATTATTACCTCTGAAATATGTGAAAAGAAAAGGAGAATGAAAAGAAGTAGAAGAATATTAAATTAAATATTCTTTTGACATATTGAACATCACAGATCACATCTATATATATATATATATATATGTATATAGGATAAATATAGAGGTACATTTATAATTTTATCCATCTTTGTATAAATTTACACATATACGAATATTTACATGGATATGTGATGTATATGAAATTTTGAATTTCATAACAAAACCTTGATTGCATTATATATAGCAAAATAAAAATCATATATTATTTATACATATTGAAATTGTACACTTGAAGATAAATATCAAAAAAATAAATAAATATCGATCATAATTTTTTTAAATTATATATACGTCAAAAATCTACGCGTAAGTTAATTACATATAGCATTATATAATTAAATTCAGAAGTATAGCGCAAAAAAGTATAGGGTAACAATATAGATACTTTAGCCCATAGATAAATATTTAATATTATTATTCACAATCTTTTGCAAAAATTTCCTTGGAATATTTTTTGAAAAACAAAAATCAAACCACATTCCTGAACCTTTATCGAACGTCATATATTAATTTTAAAATCCCAATTATCATATATATTATGATAGCTTAAAATAGTATTTGCGGAATTGTTTCTGATTTCACCCACTTGAATCGACTCTTATACAAATCAAAGTGGTGTTTACGAATTAGATTTAATACATATTAGTGTATAATATTTTTTATGAGTATAATTCGTTATTAATAAATTAAATAAATCAATTGTTAATCAAACATTTTATAGTCGTTAAATAATAAATAAATATATTTAATTTAGCGTATATCGCACATAGAGACTTACAATTTTGTATACTATTACTTAATTTTATACTAACTTTAGTTCTTTATATAATTATATTCATATTCAACAACTTTTATAAATTCAAGGAGTATTTTTTTAGCGCTGTGATAAGCTTAATAAAATTTAATTCAATTGTGTATTACTTATGACAAAAAAAAATATAACATCAATCAAAATCATTAAGCAATTTTAGAAATATTTATGTTCAAAATTAAATACAACTATATAAAAACAGAGTAACTTAACATATACGCATAGGAAACCTAAAAAAAAAAAAAAAAAAAGTTAAATATAATGAATTTCACAACGCGGTTAAAATTATAAAAATTTTACTTGTGTTTTTTTTTTCTTCTTTAAATGTATAAAACTATTCTTTTACGCATATAATACCAAATAATGTAATAATGATAATAATATAATTATTATAATAATAGAGGATTCCCTGAAGGAAAATACAGAGTTATATTCAATGTCTTTTTAACAGTATATATGTATATACCTTCAATAGAATTATTTCTTATGGGTTTATTTTCTTTTCTTATTTTATATATATATATAAATATAATAAAATAACTATAAATTATGATAAATGACCTTTAATATATATAACATATATATAGATATTTTTTGTTTATAATCTATTCAATATATTGTTGATTATGAATGCGTTAATAAATTTGACAACAAATTGTTATATATATTTTGTGTTTTTTATTTGTGGAAAGTAATTTGAAATATAAAGTATTTTGAAGAGATTTATTTTTTTTTATTTTATATAATGAAAAGCAATCAAAAAAACCATGTTATTTTCACCCTATATATATATATTCTTAAAAATAATTAAGAAAAGATCTATATATATATATAAAAAATCTTTTATGTATATAGACGATGTGGTCACATATTTATTTATAATCATTAATAACATTAACCATATCATTTATTATTAGTATATTATTAGTATGTATAGATGATGATAATGTGATGGTCATATACATATTTCGTAGTCTTCGTCGTCGTCTTATGATTATTTTCATAAATATATATATATATATGACTATATATAGATTTACATTCAAATATAAAATATCGTACACATCTAAATATATCATGATCATAATGATCGCCTGTTATATTCATCCATCCATTTCCATATATATATATATATATTATCCATCAAAATTATTTAATGGCATTAATCAATCAATTCAATCAAACATATGTCAGCAAAATCTCAATGTATTTATATAAAGAAATAACATAAATAATAACAATATAAAAAAAAGCACAATAATGAAATGTGTGTTGTTGCATATATAACTTGAATTTTAATAATTTTATACCTATCTCTAAAATTAAAAAAAGTTACTATTCATTCTATATCCATATATATATATATAATAAATATAATCAATACATGACTATATATTAATTCATATATTCGCTCGAATTTTTTTTACGACCACCATTTAATTTTGTATTTTTATTTTTTGTGTTTGTTTTCAAATTATATTTATGTTAAAAATTAACAGATTATCATTTTTTACATGTCATAAACCAAGGAGGAATATATATAAAAAGCTTAAAAACGAAACAAAACAAAAAAATTGCCATTAATGTTATATATATACATAGAGATATTCAAGCATTCATTTTTATTTGCTTATTGGTTTATTTTTTAAATACACAATACATGATTTATGTTTTAAATACATGATTTATATTGGTTCCTAACTATTCTGGAATTCGGTTAAATTTACGTTATTGGGTCTCGCTACATTTTTAAATATAGTATAATTTACTTAAGGAAGTTTTATGTAATTTTCTCTAATAAATTTTGTAAAATATTGTATATGAAATTCTGTAACATTTTCTACGGGAAATTCAATATCATATTCTTAAGAAAATGCAATAATAATATTCTATCGGGCATTTTATATAATGTTACATGCCCAATTTGTTGTTAATGTAATAAGCACCTCAAATATGTGTATGTCTTCGGTTTAGTTTTTGAGTAAACTACAATCTTTGTTTTGACCGTCATTGGTTTTATTATATTGGTATATGGTTGGAGAAATCAAATAAACATTAATTTTTTTTCTATAATTATAAAGCTATTTATAATAAAATATAAATTTGAAATAGTTGAGTAGTTTTTTTTTACTTTTATTGACAATTAGCAATTAAATTTATTAAATGTCCTTATAATTAATGTTTCTATAAAGAAAAACACAAATATAAATCAAAGGTTATAGATAAATATAAATTATATAATATGTAAAAAAAATTGTTGTATTATAAAATGTAATATATAATTATTTTTTTCAAATTCCTGAATATATATTTTTAACCAAAATAAACGTATATAATTAAATTACATTCATTTTATTACAACTTAAAATATCACTTCAAATTGATTAAAAAAAATGTATTTGAATTTTGATAAATTCTCTATTATACTTCCCGTAATTTAAGAAGTTCATTCGATGGAAGACAGACGTTATTTTTCATCGTTTTACGCAGGGATATAATTTTAAAAACTCAATTGAATTTACCTGTAGATGATTCGCAATATAATCAAATATAATATCGAGTCTCTACCATTTTTATGAGAAGATCTAAATATATTTATAGTCATATGGTTTTCACGACGACAAAAAACTTTGGAATAAAATAAAAACAAAAATAAATATTATATTTATCTATAAAAATAAACTGATTGTCCTTTTGTTGTACATGTACTTTATATAATACCATATAATACATAACTAAAAATGAATTTTTTTACCACATCACATTATATTTATAAAAGACTTTTGTTCCCCCCCCCCATTTCAAATAATCTTTTATATAAACTAAATTATTAATAATCATATTTAATAATAGAAAAGATGACGATTTATGACAAAAATTACGTATAATTCATGTATGCTTTTAAAATGCAATGCAATCATAAGGTAATTTAATATTTATGATGCAAGCAAAATAGTATTAAAATATCAGCAACAGCAACAAGAACAATAAACCACGAAATGATTGAGTACAAACAAAAAATGAATTGAATTATATAAAATAAATTAAACAAACAAAATAATAAATGTACGACAAAAACCATATTGGGAAAAGAACAACGCGAATTTGATATTCTAAATTTTATTTATATATATGTATATAGTAAATGACAAAAAGGTTTGCCTTTTTTTTTTTTTTTTGTTTGCTTATTATTATTAAAATGTTCCCTTTTGTTTGTCATAATTTGAATTCAAATTAAATGAAATGGGATACTTTTTATATATTGAATAACCCAGCTTCCATGTTTTTTTTTTTTGTATACTTTATAAGATGAATGGGAATGTCACAAATATATTTGATGAAGTGTTGTCGCGTTAGATTTGGTTGTTTTTTTCTTGAACCATTTTTTTTTGCAGTTAAACGTAATACATTTTTTAATGTGAGTGTTTCTATATATAAGATTCTAATGTAGGATTCAAATAGGGTTCTAATATGATTGAATAAACATATAAAAGTGTATTATAGAGTTAGTTTAGGTAGAATTTAAGGTTAAGTTAACGATTGCGTAGATTCTATGAGAGAAAATTTCAATAAAAATTTTCCGAATACTAAAACTTAAAGAGAAAAAATGTAAGGGAGTTGAAAATAAAATTATGATTTATGGATCGACGATTCATCGGCCAATCAACAGGTCAAGCAATTGAAAACGTTCAAGTGTTTGTCCTCCCAATTATTGTTGAATATTTTCCTATATAATATTGTTTGATATGTTTTCCTAATTTTAACTATAATTGTATATATAAAATAAGAAAATTCCTTTGTTTACCACATTCGATATATCGTCATTAGGCGAATTGAAAATTTTTATGATCGAGAAAATTTGATGGCATTATAATAATTCCCATGAAATGTAAACGATATTATTATTGTATTAAACTTAAAAACAATTTTTAAGTGTTCTTTATACTTTTCATTTATATTAATATGATTCCTTTAGATTTTTGTTACGTATAAAATAAAACTATATCAATAATATACGATAAATTCGTTTTAATAATAATCATATTATTATTATTTTTTTTTGTTTAGTTTATATATTATTATTTTACAAATTTTAATATATTATATTATACATATATTGAGTAGTATAAATATTATTTTGTAGCCATGGGCGGTTTTTTTTTGTTGTTGTTCTTTGAATTGACACGTGATGATTTTATTTTGGTTTTGCGTGTTTAACAACAGTTTATTAAAATATATTATTGGTTTGTTGTTTTTATAATATTTTTTTTTTTTTATGTATGTGTTTTTCATTTATAATTTTTTTTTTGTTTTTGGTTTATTCAAAGGTGTATTAGATATATAATATATATAGATTGAAAAGATCACATAATACAATAATTTAAAATCATCACATTGTCGAAGAACATAGACAATTATACATGTTTTTAAATCATTGTATAATAAATGTAAAGTTATATATTAAAATGTAATATATAATATCAATAAAGTGCTACAATATATATATATAGATATAGTCTATGTTATATTTTGTTTGTATATAATTTTATCCCTTCGTTCTGTTTTTTTACAACAAAGAAAAATTTAATAATTTTTTTTTTGGGTTTATGTCGCAATTTACTTTCAATAAATTTGATGAGGATTTTTGTATGATATATATGAGCTTTAATTAATATACCTATAATATTATAACAAAATGAAATTCATCATGATGAAATTCATCATGAAATACATAAAAGACGACAACCCAGTGATAATCATTTTTATGATATAATAAACTAAAGTAGACCGACACCACAGCTAAATAATAAAATATATTGAAAAATGATATATAACCAACCATTTTGTAATATATATGCATATATTGGATTAAAAATAAAAGTCTCATATCTACACAGCTTCACATTTTTAATATAGACGCGTTTAAATACATAAAGTATATCCCGACTCTGGTGGGCATAATCTTATGGCAGAACCAATTAAATGCCAAAATTTTCGATAAAAATTATTATTATTATATTGATATACTTAAAATTTGTGGTTTATATAATAATTCAGAAATAATTAATTTCGTATTTCCAATATTTTGTAATTGATTGCGTGCTATAAAGATTTTATACCATAGGACATTCTGTATATGATAGTATATAATAAATAATATATAGAGATATTGAATTGAATCGATTGATCGATATATTTTTCATCTTTTTGTAATATACATATATAAGAAAACAAAACAAAGGTAAAAAGAAAAAAAAAACAGTTGAAGTATATCAAATTCAATTTTTTTTCTTCGTCTCATCTCATCCATATATACTAATAATATCCATTAAAGCCATATGATATATCAAACAACAACGAACAAAAAATTAAAAAAAAAAACATATGTGAATTGATTCAAAAAATTATAAATTAATAAATTTGTGTACTCATATAATATGTTCCGATATTATACAATACAAAAAAAAACCAATGAATGTACATGAGCTATATGACTGGGTACTGTACCAAAATGTGATTAATAATGTATTGGAATTAGAAAATATTATTTAGATATATAATGAAACAAATCATAAAATAAAATAATACATCATGCAGGTTTTTGGCTAAAGATTTTTATTATTTTTAAATTATGCTTAGCAGGAGATTTGTCCAACAGATTGGCTATAGTTTATTTTTTATTTCTTCTATTTTTTTTAACAATATTTATTACTTATACCATATATATACTATTTATTATTTTGGTTATAATGATTGTGTTACACATTTCAAAATTATGCTATTTATATGATGGATATTTTCTATGCAATTAGTTTCTAAGTATTGAAATATTTAATGTTTATATACCGACCGATATTAATAATATAATAATAAATTTCGAATAATAAAAAATCGTATACATTCAATAAGAATTTTCTATATATTTTCTTTATGATTTCATAAAAATTGTCAATAGTTATATATTTGTTCCAAGTGCAAACCAATTCAATTTATTACACATTTCAACAAGATCAAAACACATTACCAGGTATCCTGGTATTAAACAAATAGAAAAAAAAAATAGATGTACATTCAAAAATCAACACATATGGTTTCTCATTATTTTATGCCTATTCTTTTTTTATTTACATTTATGAAAAATTAAATTATTTTAATATTTGATTTAATTTGCTGTATTCTAATTTATTAAAAATGTGTTTTATAAGCATTTTTCATGTGTATCAAAACTCAGTGTTCCAATTCGTTTGTGCATTTTTTTTATTGTTGTTCATTTATGATTATTTGGATGTTTCAATTGTTTGTTACTGCAATGTTTTGTACATATATGATTATTTGCAATTTCCTATTATACATCTTGTGAGTTTACCTCAGGTATATTATAATATATTTTGTCATCGTATAAAACATTGATTTCAATCGCATTTACAATCTTAATATTTAATATATATATATATATATAATAAAACTCTTGCTAAATGAAATTACAATTGAATAAACATATTTTTTTTATTGTCTATTTTGCAGGTATGTGAGATTCGGCCAGTTTTACGAATTTTCGTAATAAATTTCAAATAATGTGAGTTAAATATTTTTTTATTTTGTATGCCATTAAAGTAATTAAACAAAAAGGTAATTGTCATTTCATTCTATCATTTAAAAAGTAATATAAATTCAACCATTGAATAAAATTGGGTATGTTCGCATACCCTTGCATATATAAAAAAAAGTATGATTACAAAATTGGTTGTTTTAATTAATTAATTAAATTTTTTTTTTTATAATTATAATGTTGCAAATTAAAATGATTTTGACAAATATTTTTTTGTGAATTACTTTAAAAAATACAAAAACCTTTGTTCATGGTAGATTATGGGTTAATTATTGTGCATTGCAATGAACTAAATTGCATAAGTTAAGTTTGTTATTAATTAAATAATGTTAAAAAACTGATAAATCAAACTTCATAAATCAAAAAAAAATGTTAATTTACATAATTTACGATGCAAAAGTTAAATAATATAACTCATTGCAATGCAAAATAATTGGTTTTTTTTTAAATAATAAAATTTGTCGATTTACAAATCTACCATGAATTAGTTTTACTAACCCATTAAACCCATTATAGTATAATAATTATATTGATTATATAAATTTTTTATAATTCATTGTCCTATTTTTTTCCTTTTAACCATAAAAAAGTGATTGTAAGTGGTCGGTTCTTTTTAATGGACCGGCTACTTGACAATACTTTATCCTATATTAACATTGTAATTGGGACTTGCCCTCAGCGATTCTATGCTGGGTGTGGGGTCAATTTACTTTGTATACATATGAAAAAATCCTAATCCAGGGAGTACTTGGGTCAAGCCCTCTAGTCCTACAGCGGACCGACTACGCGCCAAGTACTTCTTCCTATCCTATAGCTCTGGTCTGTTTGAGGACCCCCGTTGCCCTAAAAAATCATCGTTGATAAATATTATTGGGCTTGTTAGGGTAGTTTTAGTTTATTTAATTTAATTTAATTTAGCATTTATAGTTTGTAACATTTTACTAACACAATAATAACTAACAACATTTTAGTTATTTTATTATACTTTTTTAATATATTTATTTACATTCGTTTTTTTTATAAAAATACTATTATTATTTTATTTGATTTGTTAACAAATTATAGAGGTTTTAACGTTAATTGATTTTTACACATTTGTCATTTATTGAAAAAATCAGTCTAAAAAATTTTCGATAAAGACTTGGAAAATATGAATAATATAAAAAAAAAGATTAGGAAACTATTCGAGATAATTTTTTAACCAGTTAATTAATCTGAACAAATCAATCAAAGACAGATATTTTTGTGCTCTATAAGGACATTAGATACCATTTACAATTAAATCATACCGGTAAATTCAAGGATGTCATAACAAACTTGTTAAATGTGCAATAAATTAAAATGATTGCGTTTTTCAATATGACTTTCTTACAAAAGTGTTTGCGATTATATTTTTTCCTTAAAGCGTATAAAATTACCTTTCTTTTGCTGGTATAATCATTAAAATCGGTTAACTGGTTAGGAAGTTACAATAATTTTAATACATGGTTTATTTTCATAAATTTATCATTCAAATTTTTATTTAAAATTGGAAAATCTCGGAAAATTCATATGAAAACCATTAAAATGATGTGAGAAGACCTTTATTAATTTTTCATTATCTTTTTAAATATGTAATAAAATTTATTGGTACTCTTGGAAAATGTCTGAGTATTGACCATTTTTTTCAAATGATTGCGTTTTTCAATATGACTTTCTTATAAAAGTGTTTGCGATTATATTTTTTCCTTAAAGCGTATAAAATTACCTTTCTTTTGCTGGTATAATCATTAAAATCGGTTAACTGGTTAGGAAGTTACAATAATTTTAATACATGGTTTATTTTCATAAATTTATCATTCAAATTTTTATTTAAAATTGGAAAATCTCGGAAAATTCATATGAAAACCATTAAAATGATGTGAGAAGACCTTTATTAATTTTTCATTATCTTTTTAAATATGTAATAAAATTTATTGGTACTCTTGGAAAATGTCTGAGTAATGACCATTTTTTTCAAATGATTGCGTTTTTCAATATGACTTTCTTATAAAAGTGTTTGCCATTATATTTTTTCCTTAAAGCGTATAAAATTACCTTTCTTTTGCTGGTATAATCATTAAAATCGGTTAACTGGTTAGGAAGTTACAATAATTTTAATACATGGTTTATTTTCATAAATTTATCATTCAAATTTTTATTTAAAATTGGAAAATCTCGGAAAATTCGTATGAAAACCATTAAAATGATGTGAGAAGACCTTTATTAATTTTTCATTATCTTTTTAAATATGTAATAAAATTTATTGGTACTCTTGGAAAATGTCTGAGTATTGACCATTTTTTTCAAATGATTGCGTTTTTCAATATGACTTTCTTATAAAAGTGTTTGCGATTATATTTTTTCCTTAAAGCGTATAAAATTACCTTTCTTTTGCTGGTATAATCATTAAAATCGGTTAACTGGTTAGGAAGTTACAATAATTTTAATACATGGTTTATTTTCATAAATTTATCATTCAAATTTTTATTTAAAATTGGAAAATCTCGGAAAATTCATATGAAAACCATTAAAATGATGTGAGAAGACCTTTATTAATTTTTCATTATCTTTTTAAATATGTAATAAAATTTATTGGTACTCTTGGAAAATGTCTGAGTATTGACCATTTTTTTCAAATGATTGCGTTTTTCAATATGACTTTCTTATAAAAGTGTTTGCGATTATATTTTTTCCTTAAAGCGTATAAAATTACCTTTCTTTTGCTGGTATAATCATTAAAATCGGTTAACTGGTTAGGAAGTTACAATAATTTTAATACATGGTTTATTTTCATAAATTTATCATTCAAATTTTTATTTAAAATTGGAAAATCTCGGAAAATTCATATGAAAACCATTAAAATGATGTGAGAAGACCTTTATTAATTTTTCATTATCTTTTTAAATATGTAATAAAATTTATGGGTACTCTTGGAAAATGTCTGAGTGATGACCAATTTTTTCAAATGATTGCGTTTTTCAATATGACTTTCTTATAAAAGTGTTTGCGATTATATTTTTTCCTTAAAGCGTATAAAATTACCTTTCTTTTGCTGGTATAATCATTAAAATCGGTTAACTGGTTAGGAAGTTACAATAATTTTAATACATGGTTTATTTTCATAAATTTATCATTCAAATTTTTATTTAAAATTGGAAAATCTCGGAAAATTCGTATGAAAACCATTAAAATGATGTGAGAAGACCTTTATTAATTTTTCATTATCTTTTTAAATATGTAATAAAATTTATTGGTACTCTTGGAAAATGTCTGAGTATTGACCATTTTTTTCAAATGATTGCGTTTTTCAATATGACTTTCTTATAAAAGTGTTTGCGATTATATTTTTTCCTTAAAGCGTATAAAATTACCTTTCTTTTGCTGGTATAATCATTAAAATCGGTTAACTGGTTAGGAAGTTACAATAATTTTAATACATGGTTTATTTTCATAAATTTATCATTCAAATTTTTATTTAAAATTGGAAAATCTCGGAAAATTCATATGAAAACCATTAAAATGATGTGAGAAGACCTTTATTAATTTTTCATTATCTTTTTAAATATGTAATAAAATTTATTGGTACTCTTGGAAAATGTCTGAGTGTTGACCATTTTTTTCAAATGATTGCGTTTTTCAATATGACTTTCTTATAAAAGTGTTTGCGATTATATTTTTTCCTTAAAGCGTATAAAATTACCTTTCTTTTGCTGGTATAATCATTAAAATCGGTTAACTGGTTAGGAAGTTACAATAATTTTAATACATGGTTTATTTTCATAAATTTATCATTCAAATTTTTATTTAAAATTGGAAAATCTCGGAAAATTCATATGAAAACCATTAAAATGATGTGAGAAGACCTTTATTAATTTTTCATTATCTTTTTAAATATGTAATAAAATTTATTGGTACTCTTGGAAAATGTCTGATTATTGACCATTTTTTTCAAATGATTGCGTTTTTCAATATGACTTTCTTATAAAAGTGTTTGCCATTATATTTTTTCCTTAAAGCGTATAAAATTACCTTTCTTTTGCTGGTATAATCATTAAAATCGGTTAACTGGTTAGGAAGTTACAATAATTTTAATACATGGTTTATTTTCATAAATTTATCATTCAAATTTTTATTTAAAATTGGAAAATCTCGGAAAATTCATATGAAAACCATTAAAATGATGTGAGAAGACCTTTATTAATTTTTCATTATCTTTTTAAATATGTAATAAAATTTATTGGTACTCTTGGAAAATGTCTGAGTATTGACCATTTTTTTCAAATGATTGCGTTTTTCAATATGACTTTCTTATAAAAGTGTTTGCGATTATATTTTTTCCTTAAAGCGTATAAAATTACCTTTCTTTTGCTGGTATAATCATTAAAATCGGTTAACTGGTTAGGAAGTTACAATAATTTTAATACATGGTTTATTTTCATAAATTTATCATTCAAATTTTTATTTAAAATTGGAAAATCTCGGAAAATTCATATGAAAACCATTAAAATGATGTAAGAAGACCTTTATTAATTTTTCATTATCTTTTTAAATATGTAATAAAATTTATTGGTACTCTTGGAAAATGTCTGAGTATTTACCATTTTTTTCAAATGATTGCGTTTTTCAATATGACTTTCTTATAAAAGTGTTTGCGATTATATTTTTTCCTTAAAGCGTATAAAATTACCTTTCTTTTGCTGGTATAATCATTAAAATCGGTTAACTGGTTAGGAAGTTACAATAATTTTAATACATGGTTTATTTTCATAAATTTATCATTCAAATTTTTATTTAAAATGGGAAAATCTCGGAAAATTCATATGAAAACCATTAAAATGATGTGAGAAGACCTTTATTAATTTTTCATTATCTTTTTAAATATGTAATAAAATTTATGGGTACTCTTGGAAAATGTCTGAGTGTTGACCACTTTTTTCAAATGATTGCGTTTTTCAATATGACTTTCTTATAAAAGTGTTTGCGATTATATTTTTTCCTTAAAGCGTATAAAATTACCTTTCTTTTGCTGGTATAATCATTAAAATCGGTTAACTGGTTAGGAAGTTACAATAATTTTAATACATGGTTTATTTTCATAAATTTATCATTCAAATTTTTATTTAAAATTGGAAAATCTCGGAAAATTCATATGAAAACCATTAAAATGATGTTCGAAGACCTTTATTAATTTTTCATTATCTTTTTAAATATGTAATAAAATTTATTGGTACTCTTGGAAAATGTCTGAGTATTGACCATTTTTTTCAAATGATTGCGTTTTTCAATATGACTTTCTTATAAAAGTGTTTGCCATTATATTTTTTCCTTAAAGCGTATAAAATTACCTTTCTTTTGCTGGTATAATCATTAAAATCGGTTAACTGGTTAGGAAGTTACAATAATTTTAATACATGGTTTATTTTCATAAATTTATCATTCAAATTTTTATTTAAAATTGGAAAATCTCGGAAAATTCATATGAAAACCATTAAAATGATGTGAGAAGACCTTTATTAATTTTTCATTATCTTTTTAAATATGTAATAAAATTTATTGGTACTCTTGGAAAATGTCTGAGTATTGACCATTTTTTTCAAATGATTGCGTTTTTCAATATGACTTTCTTATAAAAGTGTTTGCGATTATATTTTTTCCTTAAAGCGTATAAAATTACCTTTCTTTTGCTGGTATAATCATTAAAATCGGTTAACTGGTTAGGAAGTTACAATAATTTTAATACATGGTTTATTTTCATAAATTTATCATTCAAATTTTTATTTAAAATTGGAAAATCTCGGAAAATTCATATGAAAACCATTAAAATGATGTGAGAAGACCTTTATTAATTTTTCATTATCTTTTTAAATATGTAATAAAATTTATTGGTACTCTTGGAAAATGTCTGAGTATTGACCATTTTTTTCAAATGATTGCGTTTTTCAATATGACTTTCTTATAAAAGTGTTTGCGATTATATTTTTTCCTTAAAGCGTATAAAATTACCTTTCTTTTGCTGGTATAATCATTAAAATCGGTTAACTGGTTAGGAAGTTACAATAATTTTAATACATGGTTTATTTTCATAAATTTATCATTCAAATTTTTATTTAAAATTGGAAAATCTCGGAAAATTCATATGAAAACCATTAAAATGATGTGAGAAGACCTTTATTAATTTTTCATTATCTTTTTAAATATGTAATAAAATTTATTGGTACTCTTGGAAAATGTCTGAGTATTGACCATTTTTTTCAAATGATTGCGTTTTTCAATATCTTATAAAAGTGTTTGCGATTATATTTTTTCCTTAAAGCGTATAAAATTACCTTTCTTTTGCTGGTATAATCATTAAAATCGGTTAACTGGTTAGGAAGTTACAATAATTTTAATACATGGTTTATTTTCATAAATTTATCATTCAAATTTTTATTTAAAATTGGAAAATCTCGGAAAATTCATATGAAAACCATTAAAATGATGTGAGAAGACCTTTATTAATTTTTCATTATCTTTTTAAATATGTAATAAAATTTATTGGTACTCTTGGAAAATGTCTGAGTATTGACCATTTTTTTCAAATGATTGCGTTTTTCAATATGACTTTCTTATAAAAGTGTTTGCGATTATATTTTTTCCTTAAAGCGTATAAAATTACCTTTCTTTTGCTGGTATAATCATTAAAATCGGTTAACTGGTTAGGAAGTTACAATAATTTTAATACATGGTTTATTTTCATAAATTTATCATTCAAATTTTTATTTAAAATTGGAAAATCTCGGAAAATTCATATGAAAACCATTAAAATGATGTGAGAAGACCTTTATTAATTTTTCATTATCTTTTTAAATATGTAATAAAATTTATTGGTACTCTTGGAAAATGTCTGAGTATTGACCATTTTTTTCAAATGATTGCGTTTTTCAATATGACTTTCTTATAAAAGTGTTTGCGATTATATTTTTTCCTTAAAGCGTATAAAATTACCTTTCTTTTGCTGGTATAATCATTAAAATCGGTTAACTGGTTAGGAAGTTACAATAGTTTTAATACATGGTTTATTTTCATAAATTTATCATTCAAATTTTTATTTAAAATTGGAAAATCTCGGAAAATTCATATGAAAACCATTAAAATGATGTGAGAAGACCTTTATTAATTTTTCATTATCTTTTTAAATATGTAATAAAATTTATTGGTACTCTTGGAAAATGTCTGAGTATTGACCATTTTTTTCAAATGATTGCGTTTTTCAATATGACTTTCTTATAAAAGTGTTTGCGATTATATTTTTTCCTTAAAGCGTATAAAATTACCTTTCTTTTGCTGGTATAATCATTAAAATCGGTTAACTGGTTAGGAAGTTACAATAATTTTAATACATGGTTTATTTTCGTAAATTTATCATTCAAATTTTTATTTAAAATTGGAAAATCTCGGAAAATTCATATGAAAACCATTAAAATGATGTAAGAAGACCTTTATTAATTTTTCATTATCTTTTTAAATATGTAATAAAATTTATTGGTACTCTTGGAAAATGTCTGAGTATTGACCATTTTTTTCAAATGATTGCGTTTTTCAATATGACTTTCTTATAAAAGTGTTTGCGATTATATTTTTTCCTTAAAGCGTATAAAATTACCTTTCTTTTGCTGGTATAATCATTAAAATCGGTTAACTGGTTAGGAAGTTACAATAATTTTAATACATGGTTTATTTTCATAAATTTATCATTCAAATTTTTATTTAAAATTGGAAAATCTCGGAAAATTCATATGAAAACCATTAAAATGATGTGAGAAGACCTTTATTAATTTTTCATTATCTTTTTAAATATGTAATAAAATTTATGGGTACTCTTGGAAAATGTCTGAGTGATGACCAATTTTTTCAAATGATTGCGTTTTTCAATATGACTTTCTTATAAAAGTGTTTGCGATTATATTTTTTCCTTAAAGCGTATAAAATTACCTTTCTTTTGCTGGTATAATCATTAAAATCGGTTAACTGGTTAGGAAGTTACAATAATTTTAATACATGGTTTATTTTCATAAATTTATCATTCAAATTTTTATTTAAAATGGGAAAATCTCGGAAAATTCATATGAAAACCATTAAAATGATGTGAGAAGACCTTTATTAATTTTTCATTATCTTTTTAAATATGTAATAAAATTTATGGGTACTCTTGGAAAATGTCTGAGTGTTGACCATTTTTTTCAAATGATTGCGTTTTTCAATATGACTTTCTTATAAAAGTGTTTGCGATTATATTTTTTCCTTAAAGCGTATAAAATTACCTTTCTTTTGCTGGTATAATCATTAAAATCGGTTAACTGGTTAGGAAGTTACAATAATTTTAATACATGGTTTATTTTCATAAATTTATCATTCAAATTTTTATTTAAAATTGGAAAATCTCGGAAAATTCATATGAAAACCATTAAAATGATGTGAGAAGACCTTTATTAAATTTTCATTATCTTTTTAAATATGTAATAAAATTTATTGGTACTCTTGGAAAATGTCTGAGTATTGACCATTTTTTTCAAATGATTGCGTTTTTCAATATGACTTTCTTATAAAAGTGTTTGCGATTATATTTTTTCCTTAAAGCGTATAAAATTACCTTTCTTTTGCTGGTATAATCATTATAATCGGTTAACTGGTTAGGAAGTTACAATAATTTTAATACATGGTTTATTTTCATAAATTTATCATTCAAATTTTTATTTAAAATTGGAAAATCTCGGAAAATTCATATGAAAACCATTAAAATGATGTGAGAAGACCTTTATTAATTTTTCATTATCTTTTTAAATATGTAATAAAATTTATTGGTACTCTTGGAAAATGTCTGAGTATTGACCATTTTTTTCAAATGATTGCGTTTTTCAATATGACTTTCTTATAAAAGTGTTTGCGATTATATTTTTTCCTTAAAGCGTATAAAATTACCTTTCTTTTGCTGGTATAATCATTAAAATCGGTTAATTGGTTAGGAAGTTACAATAATTTTAATACATGGTTTATTTTCATAAATTTATCATTCAAATTTTTATTTAAAATTGGAAAATCTCGGAAAATTCATATGAAAACCATTAAAATGATGTGAGAAGGCCTTTATTAAATTTTCATTATCTTTTTAAATATGTAATAAAATTTATTGGTACTCTTGGAAAATGTTTGAGTATTGACCATTTTTTTCAAATGATTGCGTTTTTCAATATGACTTTCTTATAAAAGTGTTTGCGATTATATTTTTTCCTTAAAGCGTATAAAATTACCTTTCTTTTGCTGGTATAATCATTAAAATCGGTTAACTGGTTAGGAAGTTACAATAATTTTAATACATGGTTTATTTTCATAAATTTATCATTCAAATTTTTATTTAAAATTGGAAAATCTCGGAAAATTCATATGAAAACCATTAAAATGATGTGAGAAGACCTTTATTAATTTTTAATTATCTTTTTAAATATGTAATAAAATTTATTGGTACTCTTGGAAAATGTCTGAGTATTGACCAATTTTTTCAAATGATTGCGTTTTTCAATTTTAAATTAAATTAAATTAAATATCCTTATCAGTTTTTTAATATATAGAACACCATCAAACCATATTTTGAATTTAGTGTTTATTTCACGAAGTTTAAATATACAAAATGTAATTATGTATGTTAAAAGAGCAATAAAAACATTTTCAAAATATATACTATTATATATGAATACGTTTTTAATTTAAAAATTAAATATAATATTTATATTATGCACGCCATTTAGATAAATATTTTCTATCGTTCTATATATTCTACATTCATAATTGTCATATTTTAATATAACATATATATCGTTTATTGACATCATCAGTATATATATACAATACATATTTTCGTCCTACATTTATAATAATAATAAGAATATTTCCATTTATATTATAAAGTATACGTAATTTTGATTGCATGTAACACGCGACAACGACTTTTGTGTATGGAAATAAAGTGAAATTTAAGTATATCTTCAGATTAATTTCTCTTTCTTTTCATACATAATCCAATGAAAACAGTGCAAACAAAATCTGTTATTATGTTTTTTTTAAATCACTTTTGATGTTTTTTGAGTTTGAGAAATAATATTAAATTATTGTTAAATAAGAAAAAGATTTCGCATATAATCCGATATTTTTATTATTATTATTAAATATCACATTAAGCAAATGGTTAAGATCCAAAATATTCATCCAAAATATTCACATAAGCACGTAAAATATCAAAATTTTTGGTTTTGGTAAAAAATATTCCATCCATTATATTGGGAAAAATAAGCGAGTTAGGCTAAAGTCGTCAGTACTAAAAATACTCTTTATTATTAGCTCTATCGATTACAATCGAAAAAAAAAAATTTTCATTTTTTTTCCAAAAAATTGGAAAAATGACAAAAAGCCACTTTTTTCAAAATACAGTTCTGGGCTTCTCAGGCATGATAAAGGATGTCGAACGAGCAAACATTTGTTTTACCACTTTTTTAAAATCGTCCAATTTGGACCAGGAGCGGTAAATGAAATTTTACGAAATTTTCATGCAGAGTCACTTTTAGGCCACCACTGTACCCAAACCAGATGAGTTAAAATTTCGGGGGTTATGTCAAAAGACGTCTCATATCCTCTATTTTGATTCACAAAAATCTGGGAAAGATTATCCCATGTGATCACTTCGGAACTAACCTTTGAAGTTCATCGAAAATTGATGTTTTTCGATGTTAAAGGAAAAACCACAATTTTCCTCGGAAAATTTTGAAACTATCACCAAATGAAAGTTTGATCTTTACCCTTTCGATTGATGTATAGAATTTGAAAATGAAGCATCTCCTTCCTATATAAATAAATCGTGGAATGGAGGTCTCCGTGGGATTGGCCAAATTTGTTTCCAGCATCCTGACCAAACCAATTGACCGATCATTTTGAAATGGATATCAATCGAAAGGTAATTAAATTCCCTATCGATGTATGCTGGTGGCTATAAAAATCCTAGAACAAAATTTCAAGTTATAGGGGTTTGAAAGTGCAAAAAATGCGATTTTCAAAGCCAGGTCCTGGTGTTCCTGGACCACTTAAAAATCCCATACTTATGGAATCCCTATATTTTGATGCGGCCTACATTCTGGTAAAATTTGGAATCCCAAGGACGAGGTGAAATAAAAAATTACAAGAGTTAACTCTTGTATTTTTCAGATCAAAATTTACCAAAAAAAAAAAAAGCAAAAATTTAATTTTTCCCTTTTTTTCTTTTTCATTTCAGGTGATGTTCGTATTTCGTCTGCTGCTGCTGTTTCATTTCAAAACCCCTACGAATCACATTTTATATGAAAAAAACTTCTGATGATGAAATTTACTTTTTTTCATCGGCTGCCAACCATAGCATTCTGCCATCCATGCATTATATTGTTGATGGTTAATTTTCGATCATATTATAAATGAAAAATTTTATATTGAAAAAAAAAGCAAAATATTTAACTTTTCTTTTTTCGGGTGACGTTTCGCTGCTGCTGCTGCTGCTGCATTTTCATTTCGAAACTAATACGCATTAGATTTCATGTAAAAAAAAAATTTTACTTTTTCATCGGCTGCCAACCATAGCACTTTGCCATCCATGCAATATATTTTTAATGGTTAATTTTTGATTATATTATGAATGAAAAATTTTATTTTTAGGAAAAAATAAGCAAAAATTAATTTTTTTCCTCATTTTCCCCATTTGATTTGCTTTACTGCTGCTGCTGCTGCTGATCTCATGTGAAAAAAAACGATCAACATGGGTTTCGAACCAGCGATCACTTGGTTGAACAACCAACACCCAACACCCATATCAGAATGATAGAATGATCACACAAAAAAATTTGGTTTTTTTGTGATGGTATTATGTAGGAGATTTTCAAGTTAAATATTTATTTCTCTTCGCTTAGGATTTCAAATGTGTGTTGGAAACTGGGATTTTTTTTTTAAATAAAATAAACAATAATTTCTTTTTATTTTTTTATAATTAATTAATATATTTTATTCATAAAAAAAATTATCTATATCAATAATTCAAAACCGAGAAAATACAATATTTTACATACAATTTTTTTTTTGTTTTTGCTTTTTTTTTTAACTATATATCTATATATTTATTATAATATTTATAATCTACAATACAATCAATATAATAATCAATAATTCACAAAACAAAATACAATAAAATATTAAATGTAGATAATAATTTAATTATAATATTATAATTTTAGATTAATAATAATACTTTTTAAAGAAATAATATTACAATATATTGTGTGTTAAATATATATAATAAAAACAACAAAAATTATAAACTTATAATAAAAGAAAAAATGATTTTTTTTGAAATTAAATATATTTGTTTTATTATAATTTATTTTTTTTATAATATCCCAAGATATTAATTAACAAAAATTACTATATTTTTTAAACCAAAAATATAAGAGAAAAATAATCCATTTAATTTGAGATATAAAAGAAGAAAATAAAAAGAAAAACGATTTCCAAAATATGCCAAAATAATTAAAAAACAAAATAAAAGGATGTTAAATACAATTAATATTTACATTAGAAAAAGAAAAACATTGAAATGTTGTGGATGTTGTCCCACACGTAATTATCCGGCAGAATTTTTAATGTATTTTTTAAATACATTTTTTTTTTTTTAGGCTATTCTCACTTCTTAAATATATTTACAAAATCAATATACAATTAAAAAGAAAATAAAAAATAATTGTAATTCCCTGTTTTTCGCAATCGCAATGATTTGAGTACGATCATCGAGTTCGGAAACCAATTTCAATTTCAATTTTTTATACACAACTAAATTTGATGCCATCATCACTGGAAAAACAATTGTGACAATGTAATTTTTGATTACGTACACGTACATCGGCTCCCGATATACCATCACCCAATTGTACCCGACATACACAACATTTGAAACAATCCAAATGATAAAATAAATGAAGACTTTCGATTATCATTGCCGCTCCACGTCCTGTATAAAACATAAAATGTTTTTGTTAGTTAATCAAAATCATTTATTTAATATTAATATTTGGTATTAGGAGTGTGAATTATTTCTCGCCACTGTTTCCCGACGGACGGTGTTTTTTTTTTTTAACATTCCAACGTTCTTTCAAATCGATATTCGTATTCTAACTGAATGGCGTGGGAGAAACAGCAGCAATACAAAAATAGTATTCACACTCCTCAATACAAAAAATAATGTTTAAATTAATCTATTACCTAATTCATCACCACAATACGAACATTTCTTTTTACCGCTAACACTTAAAATTTCCTTTTTCGGTGGTTCATGATGAAAATGTTGGGTTTTTGTAATAATCGTCGATGCAGTGGCAGATTTTGTGGCTGCCAATAAATCCTCGGCAGTAGGTTTAATATGGATATTTTTTTGATTATGATCATATCTAAAAAAAAAACAAATTAAAATGAAAATAAAAAATCTATATAAGAAATTCTGTATAACATAATCTTATCTAATTTTGCATACTTACTTTTTTCGTTCACCAAGACCACAATTTTGAACGCGTTGCGTTAATGTTTGTATAACCGATTCGGGTAATGGTTTATCATCATTACTACCTTTACGTCTTATTATATTATTATTATTTTGATTATTGTTAAACGATGACCAACCATTTGTTGCACTAACCATTGTCGGCGTCGTCGTCATCGTCGTCGCATTTGTTCCCGCTCGTGTTACACCACGTTCTTGATCGATACGCCTTTGTTCGGCTTCTTGAATTAACCAATGCTTATTATTACTATTACCAACATAATCTGATTTACGTTTTGATAAATCACCGGTCATACTACCACCATTTGTTGATTGATAATGATGATGGTGATGATGATGAAAATTATTTGAATTTTGATGTTGATGTGGATTACCATTTAACCATAAATCATTTGCATTTTTTTCATTATTTATAAATTCTTGATTACCACCACCACCACCACCACTACCGTTTATACGCTGTTGTTGTACTATCCAAGCATCTTGAAATTTCGGTTTTGGTACGGCACTCAAAGCATGCAATGTATGTCTTGTCATATTACTAAATTGTTGCTGTGGTGCTGGTTGCTGTTGTAAATGCAATGGTTGTGATTGATAAAGATGTTGTTGCTGTTGCTGTTGTTGAGGATTTCTTAATTGAACATCATTCATAAAATTACCATCGGCTGATGGCATTTTACTATGACGTATTGTATCATCCCGTGATGTAATCCAATCTTGTGGATTATAATTCAATTGTTGCTGTTGCTGTTGCTGTTGATGCTGTTGTTGCTGTTGTTTTAAACGTAATGGTTTTGCTGGTGGTATTGGTCCTGATAATATTTGTTGTTGATTGGTGATTATTTTCGCTGATCCAGATCCAGATGCTAATTGATGATTGTTTGGATACGATTGATGTAATAATTGATAGTTTGCAGAAGGTAATGGTAACGGCAGTTGTTCACGATTTTTATTATTATAAAATTGTCCGTGAATTTCTTGTGATAGTCGAATATCATGTAAATTTGGCATTGATTGACGATGATTTGAATATTTATTTGTGGTATAAGAGGCGACGCCGTTGACAGCGTTGGCAGCGACTGTTGCAGTTGTATTACTATAATGATATTGTTGATGTTGTTCTGGTCTTCGTGTGTATTGTTGTTGATATGATGTTGAAATTGATGAACGATATGGATATTGTGGAACATTAACATAATACGATGATGCATGATCAATATTAACATTAATGTCTTGTAATGAACGTCGACGTTCATCAACAATTATATTATTATTATTAATATTATTCATTGTGTTATTTGATTGATTTGACATCATTATGATATTTGCAGGATAATTTGAATTTGGATTTTCACGTATTAATTTTTCACGTTGACGTGCCAATTCAGCTTGTTGCAATTGCAATAGTTCACGTTCAACACGTAACAATTCCTCTTGTTCACGTATTTGATTTTCTAAACATTGAAAACGTGATTCTTCGTCATCACCACGATATTTAATAATATTATTATTATTATTATTATTATCGGCGGCGGTAGCGGCAGCGGTATTTTTGATAATATCATTATTATTATTAGTATAATTCAAATGTTCTTTATTTTGTAAATTATTTTTTTGCATTATTTTGGACATATCGTCAATTTTAGCTGCTGGTTGATTAACTTCATTAATTGCCGTTGTTGCGGTTATTTGAATTTTATTTATAGAATCCTCCGAAACATTGTGTTTATTATTATTATGATTATAATCATCATTTAGTTCTTCGTAGGCGGTTTGTGATGATGAAGATGATGCTGAAGAGGATAATGTTAATGGTTCACTGCTTTGTCGCGAATGATTTTCCGAAACACCCGAATCACGACTTTCCGTTGTATCCGAACTATCATAAAGACCCGCTTTAATGTACATTTGTTTATCGAGACGACGTTCGGCTTGTATAAAGGCGGTCATCATATCGGGCGGTGGACCAACAGATGATTCTAAAAATTGATCGTCATCATCATGGGTCGTATCTTCTAAACCTAAAAAACTTGATCGTTTATTACGTATCTCTTTTTTAATACGTTTCGTTGAATTCATTCGTTTCATTGTTGTATCTTCTTCATTCACATAATGATCTGATTGTCGATGATGCTGCGGATGCTGTTGATGATGATGATGATCATCGGCATCGATTCCAATCACATTATTTGATAGCGAATGAATATTATTATTATTAACATCGTCTCCGTTAGCATTGTGGTGGTCCTCGTCGTCCTCATCATCATCATCATCATCATCGTCATCATCGGTTGGCGGTGGTGGTGGTTTTTCTTTTGGTGGTTCCAAATGACATTGTTTTTGATCGTCACCAGCTGCCAATGAAAATGTTATTTGTTGTTTTGGAATTAATTGAATCAATTCTGGTTTTTGTTGTGGTTTGTGCAATAATACATTTTCGTATGTTATTTGTGTCGTTGTTGCTGAAGGTGGTTTTTGTTGATGTTGATTATTTTTATCGTCGACCATCAGATGATGATGGCTAATGATTGGTTCTGTATTTCTTTTTTGTAATATTGGATATGGTAAATTATTTGTTTCATAATAAATATCAATATTTTCGTACAGTGGAATTGGTTTTTCTGTAGATATAACATCATAATATGGTTCAATATCGATTACGGAGGGATTATTTATTGTGGTATTATTATTATTATTATTCATATTATTATCCATTGTCATCAGGATCGATGATAAACTATCAATATTTTCATAAATTGTCTCAATTGGATTTAATACATTTGTTGATGAATTCTTTATTGTTGTTACATTAACATCATCTGTTGTAGCTGAAATATTATCATTTAAAGTAATTGTATTTTGTTGATCTTCTTCAACAAATTGCATTGGTAATATCGGATTTAATAATAATTGTTGTGAATCAATTGCTTGAAATGCCATATCCAATGCTTCGATTACCTAAAAAAATAATAAAAAAAAACAAATGAATTTATTATTTTATCAGTAATAATTCAATAAACACAAAATAATAAATTGGCAAACTCGCAAAGAAACATTTTTTTTTTTTTTTTTTACAAATTGTGCATGCTGTCAAAAATAAATAATATAATAAAAATAAATCTGGTTAAGTTTAAACGTAACAGCATTTGTTTGATTTAATTAATTAAATAAAAAAAACTATAAATTATAAAATCAACCAAAACAAAAACTGGTTAACAATTTGAAATTAATTTTAGAAAATGCACAAATAAAGTGAAAATTAACAAAATAAAAAATTAATAATTCTCAAAAAAATACTAATCACGTTCGCGATTAGATAATTTATTAAAAATTATCTCATTATACGTTTTATCAATAAATTTTTGTTTTTATTTTACTTTGATATAAAATCCTCTATATTTAAAATTAACAATAAAAGATTATTTATATATTTGTTTTTTAGTAAAATAAATTTATCTGGAATTTATAAGTAAAAATAAAATTAAAATATTGTCTATAATAAAATTAATAAATAAATGAATATTGTTTAAAAAAAACGAAATGACTAAATAAAAATATGAAAATGTAAGATAGGGTTTAAGATCATAAAAGCATGCATCTATACTATTATAAAAAAAAACAAAACAATTTTTAAAGCTTACAATTGAATTGTAAAGCAATTAATAGAATTTTGTTAGCGAAAAAGTAATTAAAAATAGAGAAAATTTACATACCTATCGAACCACCATAAATATTAAATTTAATTTTAAATATTCTTAAAATATTATTATTTTAACAATATCGCGCAAAACAGAACAGAGTTTTTACTTTTTTTTTTTTTATTATTTATTTAGAATATATAATAAGAATAATTTTCCATTATATTAAATATATTTTATTTACAATTTTCATTAATTTTGAAAGAAAGAAATTTTAACATTTTGAAATGGCGGAGCCGCAGAAACAGAATAAGCAAAAAATGATTAAATATATATATATATATATGAACAATAAATTTTAATTGTTTAATAACACGTGTTGTGTTTTTTGTTTTAAATATATATTAATATAAATAATTAATAAAGTATATAATATCATATCAATATATATATATATTATTATTGAATTTTTTTTACATTTAATTACATTGAATTTTCTTCACACAAAATAATATCATTTTAATGTTATTTGGTTTTTTTTTTTTAATTTAATATATATATACATATAAATAAATATAATATTAAATTTTGTTCGATTAATAATACAATTTTTTTTTTTTTTTTTTAATAATTTGACTGACACAACTAATTAATTAAATTTACTTTCATTTTTTTGATTATGCTACCGCTTTATAATGGTTCAAGAGAAATAAATAAAAAAACAAACTGTACGTATATAAGTGAGATGACGACGTTCGGTTTTGATATGGAAAATCGGTCAATTTGACATGAAAAGTATTGAATTTGATATAAAAAAAAAAAAACTCTTAAACTTGATATGGTAAAGTTTTAATTTTGATATGGACTGAATTGAATGAAAAATACAATTTTGGATATTCGCATTCGCATATTATTATATGATATTTCGCAGATATTTCACCGGACAATTGTTCCATATATAGTTAGAACAATTACTTATTTGGTTTACAAATTTAAAATTTTACCTGATAAAAACTTTTCCTTAGCCAAATCAGAAAGTTTACATTCTGATGGCGAACTTTTGTATCGGAAAACGTGTATCGCTTTATGGAAAAATGGTTGAATTTTAATATGTAAAATAAATTAAATTTAGAAAATATAGAAAGTATTTGAGTGAGGATACAGAAAATTTTCAATTTAATGTGGAAAAACAGGAAAATTTTAAAAAGCTAAATTTTGATATGGAAAATTGTCAATTTTATATGGAAAATTGTCAATTTTATATGGAAAATTGTCAATTTTATATGGAAAATTGTCAATTTTATATGGAAAATTGTCAATTTTATATGGAAAATTGTTAATTTTATATGGAAAATTGTCAATTTTATATGGAAAATTGTCAATTTTATATGGAAAATGTTGAATTTTTATATAGAAAATTTGAAATGGAATTATCTGTGAATTATATATGACCTATATAACTGTGGAAGGGTTCAATTTCGTCCTTCGTAAAGTGTATTTGACATTCCTTTTCGAATTTCCCAGGAGATGGTTAAACATATGAATTTAGGAATATAGGAACAAAATTGCTTTGATATGGACTAGGTTACGTTTAAATTGAATATTACAAAAATTGAATTTGATATATAGCAAATGTTGAATTTCGATATGGAAAACCTTTACTTAACCCCGAAAAATTATAAAATTAATTGAATTTAATATGGAAAAATTTTAATTCCACATATAAAATATGTTAAATTCCATAACATCTAACCATATTTTACATAAAATTTTCCGAAACAACGATGAAGTTTCGATGAAACAACAATAAAAATCTATTAATAACACAAAAGCGTCTACAAAAAATAAGATTCGAATAAAAATAGAATAATAATAATAATATTAATAAAATTAATAAAATAATAATTAAATAAAATAATTTTTTTGGTTTTGTTTTCATTCACAATAGATAAAAAAAAACAGATTCTAAAACAGATTCAAATTATTATATTAAAACTATTAATAATTAATGAGATTTAGGAAGATAAAATAAAAAATAAATATAATTTTTATAAAAATTAATTAATTAAAGAAAAAGAAAAATGTGTATTAATTTATAGATTTTGAAAACTTTTACTAATTATATATAGTTCTAAATTATAATTTATTTAATTCTTCATCTAATAAAAAATTAATTTCCGATGACATTGTAACAGTTGAATCAACGGATTCTGATTTTAAATGAATTTTACTTTTAATATTTTGATTATTATTATTATCATTATCAATGACGGGGGGTTTTGCGGACGATGTCATTTTTTCCGTGGATTCCGATATTTTTTCAATGAAATTATCATGATTATTAGATTCAGGATTATTCAATTTAGATTTTGAATCCAATAATAATGGAACATAAAATTTTGATGATGTTGTTGTTGTTGTTTCGGTAAAATCATTATTTTTTGTATTTAATTCATTTAGTGATGATGACGATGCAACAGATTCATTTAATAATAAATTACGTTTTATATATTCAAATATATTTTTGGATTTATTATTGGGGCTTCTAGGACTTTTAGGACTTTTCTGGGGTGATGATGATGATGAGGATGGTGAGGATGATGATTGTGGTGACAGTGAAGATGCTGATTTAGATTGTAATAATGGTAATAATAATGAAGATGTTGATGACGATTTACCATTAGTAATACCATCGCGTTTATTTTTGATTATATTTTTTGTTTGTGGATTTTTATTTTTTTCTAAAAAACCAACAATTTGACATTTTAATTTTTCATTTTTCTTTTGATTATCATTCAGAGATTTATGATTATTATTATTATTATCATGTGAGTCCAAGGAATTAATTACATCGTTAAGATTATCAATAGATTGTTTTGCCGAAGGTTTATCATTTAGATTCTTATAATTTTCATTATCTACAATAAAATCATTATTATTTTTTACAATAGAACCATCACCATCATTATCTACTAAATTATAAGTATTTTTACTAATTTTACTACCATTGCTACTATTGCTACTATTATTACTACAAGAACTATGTGTATTACTAGTAGTATTATTATTAATATTATTGTTACTATTTATATTTACATCAATTTTTGTAGATAAATCTATTAATTTATTTTCATCATCGTCAATCGATCGATCTGCATTCATTATCGATTTATTTAATACATCATCAATTTCCGTATTTTTATACAATAATTGATTATTATTATATTTATTTCTATTATTATCATTATTAATAAAATTATTACTATTTACAATATGATCAATTGATGTTGATGTTGATGATTGATTTTTTATTGTCGGATTTTTCAATTCATAAATATTTAATGATGATGTTGTATCTGTTTTAATGATAGTCGTTGTTGTGGTTGTTGGTGTTATCGTTTTAGAATTTAAACAAATGGTAGATGTTGATGTAGTAAGTATTGTATTATTATTATTATTATTGTTATTGAAATGATTATTTGTATTAGAAGTGATAGCATGATTATTAGTAGGGATATATGTTAATAGCCTAGTAGTAGGTGATTTATTAATTATGTTTTGATTATCACTAAAATCATTAATGAAAGAAGAATTAGAATTAAAAATATTAGTTTGATCATTTAAATGAGTATTATTATTATTATCTAATTGAATTTGTTGTAAAATTTTTACCGATTCATTGTTAGCCATTGAATTTGTATAAATTTGTGTATTATTATTAATAATGATATTTGGAGTTGTACAACTACTATTAATGTTATTATTATTATTATTATGATTATGATTATTAATAACCGTATCCAACCTATCCGTATCCATTATGTTATTATTATCAATAATATTTTGACTAGCTACACTATTATTATAATTATGATTATTATTAACCAATTGTTTACAATCTATTATTAATTTCCCTTCAAAAATAATTGATTGATCTTTAGTTGTAGTAAATAATTCGTCATTTAAACTTACACTACTCGATGCTGATATTTCAGATTTGTTTTCAATGGTTTCGGTAGCGTCCAATGTTGATGATTCAAGTGGTGATTCAACAATATCAATTGGTTTTGTGGTGGTGGTGGTGGTGGTGATGGTGTTCGTGTTCGTGTTGGATTTAATTAATTCATTTTCAATTATTGGTATAACATCTGGTATATTATTTATTATAGTATTATTATTATTATTAGTATTATTACTACATTTTTCTGGTAAATCTTCAATGATTTCCAATTCTTTTTGTTCGATATTCGTTATCGTAACGGTTGATTCAGTTGATTTATTTAAAATCGATTCAATTACTTCAGCTTGTTGTTGTTTAGGTGGTTGTTGTGATTGTTTACTTTCCGATACATTTGTATTTTGATAAAAATCATCCATTGATGATGATTGATTATTTGTGGTGGCCGATTGTAAACTTAATAAACGATCACGTAATGGTACAACGGGTACATCAATTTTTGTTTTATTAATCATATTGATTGGTGCTAAATTACCATTAGTTCCATTAGTTGTTGTTGTTGAATTTGGTAATCCCTGATGATTATATTCATTTTTTTTTTCAATTGTAACTAAACGTTCTTTAACAATATTTGTATTACCATCAATGTAATTTGTATTATTTACATTTGATGTAAATTCACCCGATAAACGATTTAATTTAACAATTGATGCATCTTTAATAATTGATGTATCATCTCGTTTTTCTATATTTAATAAACGTTCTTTAACACTTGTCATTTTTGTTGTTGCAGCTGTTACAATACCATTATTGATAACACCAGTTGATGGTGATGGTAATTGTCTATTGGAAGAAGAAGAAGAAGAAGAATACGATGATGTGTCTTTTTCAAATAATTCACGTCTTTTTAATACATCAATTTTATTATTTCCAATCGCCGATGATGGTGAAAAAACATCTTTTTGATCAATTATTGGTGATTTTAATTCAAAATTTTTCAATAGACGTTCTTCAATTTTATTTGTGGTTATTGTGGTGGCGGTGGTCGTGGATGAAGGTATCTGCATACGTGGTGATGGTGGTGGTGGTGGTTGTGTTGTTTTTAATATACGTGATTTATAATTTTCAATTGCACCTTCATATGTGTATTCACATGGATCTGGTGAACTAGCCGGAGCAGTACTCGATGATGATGTATCATAACCAGGACTTGATGCATAATCACGTGAAATATTTAACATTTTTATTGAATCATTTAATTGCAAACAACAATCATCATCTTCAATGGTTTCGTGACCATTACCATTATTATTATTATGATTTTGATTATTATTAATCACAATGTGATGTTGTTGTTGATTTACTTCATGATTATTATTATTTCTTCCATCACCACCAACAGCCTCATCATCGTCATCGTCTGTGATATTTTGTTGATGATTATTACCATTGTTATTATTATTATTCATTTTTATTGTATGATTATTATTATTACGATTGTTATGTAATTCAAAATCGGATGTATTTGATTTTTCAACGTCTTGATTGTCACTCTAAAATAAAATAAACAATTATATATAAAAAATAATACAAATGATTACAAGTTTGGTGGCGAAAAAGAAATCCATTATGTTTATTACATGACTTTATTTAACTATCTAAAGTTCAATCATTCCCTTTTTTTTTGTCAGAAATGATTTTCGCTAATTCATTTCCAAATTAAACGTTTCAAATCATTTGTATTATACAACAATTTAATAGATATCTGTTTTCGCTCAACCCAACCAAATACATATGATTTTAATATATATACTTACAATTCCACTGTGATTATCATAATCTTCGGATAAACTACTTTTACCACTTGCACTACTCGTACCAATTCCCAAATCACTTAAATCATTTCCATCATCATCAACTGGAGCATAAACAGCTAATGATACTTTTGTTCGACCTTTTGTTCCTCTGTGGAACAATAATACAAAATTAAAATTAGTTATTTTTGTTATGGGTTTTTTTTTATACGCCAAACATTTTTATGCAATTCCTTACCTTTCTTCTAACATTTCGGAAAATGTTTTTGATTTCCTTCGCGTACGATCGTGTTCTTCCAATTCCAATTTTTTAACTTCAACCACTCTATCGATTATATGCTCAACGCGTTTTCGTCGACATGATTTCCAATTATCTAAATTCTTTATTATCAATAATAAATAATTATTAATTAATATTATGAATATATTAAGCATAAATTCAAAGATTTAATTTTATGGATTATAAATATATAAATTTATGGATGAACTTGGATAAATCTTTTTAGCATAATTTTAATATCCAATAACAATCGTATATAAAATAAATATAAATAAAAGTCTTCTTAAATATTAGCAAAAAGATTAAAGATTTATAGAATACAACTGTATTTCTTTAAATCTCTATAATAATACTTTATTTGATGGCGAAAATACAATAAAATAAAAGAAAAAGATTAATCTAATATTTTGGCATGTGGAATTTCAATTCACATTGTATTTATATATATATTTTTTCAGATAATTATGATAATGATTCATTTTTTATATTCACAAATGTATTTATTACAAAAAAAAAAAAAACTAGAAATATTTACTAACTTCATCAAATCTTTATAATTTAACACGCGAATGGCATCATCACGGTAAAATACAAAAAAAAAAAACAATGAATTGAAAAACAATACAATAGAAATAAATATAATAACTTTAATAATTATTATATACTATACAGATATGAAAATAATGGCAATTGTGAATTTGAATTGGATGGATGGATTGATATTGCATTTTTTGAAATTTTTTTTTCTTCTTTTACCCACAAATATGTAATAAAATGATTAATTCAAATGAAAATAAGGTCAATATAAGATTGTATATGAATATACAAATAAATAAAAATACTAATCATACAAATGTCAAATAATTACAAAATATTATAAATACTTTGGTTGGTTGGTCAATTAATCAATTAATCAATTGGAATTTATACACTATAAGAAAGCACATCCTTTTGATGCATCAGGATAATTTAATAAATATAAGGAATTTTTAAAACAAATTTTCGTAAAGTAAATCAATATTTTTATTATGAATGAATATGCGGACAATTCGAATCAATCACAAAAAATATAAACTGTGATCAGAAGAATTGATGATTAAATAATATATTTAGTAAATATAATTTGTGGGGTTACATAATTTAAGTTTTAAAAAATCAAAACCAAAAACAAAAAAAGTTGGCGAAAGCAAATAATGGCCATAAAAATTATTTACAATTTTAATGTTTTTCTTTTTTTTTTTTTTGTTAATAAACACACAAAAATAAATATTATTATTTAATATAAAACTTAAGGAGATTTTGTTTTTTATATTTAATTTATAGTGCAAATATTGATATTTCAATTATAGTATTAGGTTTTTTTTTATTATTCTTTATCGATGATTGTTGTTGGTTTTTTTTTTTTGATATTGGTTTTTAAAAGCATGTTTATTTCGCATATTTTAAGTAAACAATTTGTTTTATATACGCATTCATTTGTGTATATATATACTTTAATTAGTATACTATTTGTATATTTATAAATGTTTGAATGACGTTTAAATATTGATTAAAATTATTTGTAAAATATATCATTTGAACGATTGAATATTTCGTAATTATATCTTATATATGTACATGAATATATACAATTAATTGAAATATTTTAGACTAATCGCTGCGAATCGATGAAATCTTAATAATTTACGTATATATTTGTCTGAATGCAAATATTTATAAATAAAATATATATATAGTTTGACCATGACCCCGCATTTTAAAACGAAAATGTTATTATAATTAAATTTTTATATTGTTCATATGCCAAATATCACAATATTAAATATTAATATATAAAAAAAAAACCATTTCATATTTGAAATTCCAATTTAATTTATAGGAATTTTTTGTCGATTACTTGGCAGCACGAAGATTTATACAGAAATTGATTGTTTTTAATGATTTAATTAAAGAAATATTATAATATAAAACATTTATTAGATTTTATTTTCATATTAAATACAATTGAAATTGTGAAAATCTTGGAAAATTTTCTATTATGAACCAGTACGTCCAAGGAAACCCTATCCAATATTTTGCAGAGGTTATCTTAAATGCATTATAAATACTGAATTTTAAAATGATTGGTTAACAAATTTTCAAGATATCGAACTCAGAATCTGATTAGGTAAAATTTTTCAAACAAAATACACTAAAAATCGTGAAAATCTTGGAAAATTCTCCATTCTGAACCAGCCCGTCCAAGGAAACCCTACCCAATATTTTGCAGAGATCATCTTAAATGCATTACAAAGACTGTATAAAATTTTCAAAATGATGGGTAACAAATTTTCAACATATCGCACTCAGAATCTGATTTGGTATAATTTTTCATATAAAATACAATAAAAATCGTGAAAATCTTGGAAAATTCTCCATTCTGAACCAGTCCGTCCAAGGAAACCCTATCCAATATTTTGCAGAGATCATCTTAAATGCATTATAAATATTGCATAAAATTTTCAAAACGATTGCATAACTAATTTTCAAGATATCGCACTCAGAATCTGATTTGGTAAAATTTTTCATATAAAATACACTAAAAATCGTGAAAATCTTGGAAAATTCTCTATTATGAACCAGTCCGTCCAAGGAAACCCTATCCAATATTTTACAGAGATCATCTTAAATGCATTATAAAGACGGTATACAATTTTCAAAACGATTGCATAACTAATTTTCAAGATATCGCACTCAGAATCTGATTTGGTATAATTTTTCATATAAAATACACTAAAAATCGTGAAAATCTTGGAAAATTCTCCATTCTGAACCAGTCCGTCCAAGGAAACCCTATCCAATATTTTGCAGAAATCATCTTAAATGCATTATAAATATTGTATAAAATTTTCAAAACGATTGCATAACTAATTTTCAAGATATCGCATTCAGAATCTGATTTGGTAAAATTTTTCATATAAAATACACTAAAAATCGGGAAATTCATGGAAAATTCTCAATTTCGAACCAGTTTTTCCAAGGAAATCTCATCCAATATTCTACAGAGATTATCTATAATGATTTATTTTTTATTTTGTACAATTTTCAATGTGATTGAGTTAATGAATTTCCAATAAATCGCTTTGAAAATTGGATGTAATTAATTTTGTAAATATAAAATCTTGTATTCTGATTGTATGTATATCGTCGAATGTTTCTATACTCTTGATATCTACATATTCATACATATATGTACGTATATATAATCAATTCTTTGAATGTGACAAAACAATTATCAAAACCATCAGAAACAATAATGATATGATAAATATATGAGATGCGATGGTCAATATGACAAGTCAATTCAATTTTAAATATACACACACGTAAGTTTATATAATAATAATAATAATAATAATAACGCAGTCAAATACCATTTGCGGGAAATTTAAAAAAAAAAAAAAATATTGTTTTCCAATCAATGAATTCTTGAGATGCGTATATAATATAGAAATATATATACGATCAGTTTATTTTAATGAAACAATTTCTAGTCAATAATTGGATATATATGCGAATAATCATAAAGATATAGTATAATAATATTAATAATAATAATAACAGAATGTTTTTAACTTCGTGCCACCCCGACAAAATTGCAAGGAAATTAAAAAAAAATGATATTGATATTTATTATATTAACTATACGTATATTTTATAATTTGTAATAAAAATCTGTTGGTTTTTTTTTTTATGAAATTATTTGCATATTATATTTAAATTCAATTCGTCAGTATTACAAATTACAATTTATATATTTATTTTATTTTATTTTATGACACATTTGATTTTAAATAAATATATATGATATTTATTTTTTTTTTTAAATATACACGACTCAACCCACACAATCATATATATATATAATTATAAATATATGAAGATCATCTTAATCGAAATCGAAATGGACAAGTTAGGTTTTATTTTTTAATATATTCCATATTTATTGAATAAATAATAATGAAGATATAGAGGCGATAAGGAAAAAAATAGTACTGTGTATATAGATAATAAACAAATATATATAATTGTTTTGCATAATAAAATTTATATTGTCAATTGCAATATCTATATATATATGGTATATGATTATTAACCTACGCACGTATATAAACAATATTTGCATTTATACACCATCGCAATTATACCTTATTTTTTTATTTTTTTTTAAATTTATATTATTATTAAATAATAAAATTAAATTGTACTTACACTTTGCCAATCTTCGGGTTCTTCTTTTTTAATTTCTTTGACTTTTTTCACCTCTTCGGCACGTTTCAATTGATCCTGGGCACTTTGATATAAATTACATGGTTTTATTTGGACAAATTGTAAGGGATTACATGCTGGTTTTGGTGGTGCGGCTCGTGTAACCCGTGCTCTTTGTACATACGGTGTTGGATCATATGAAGTCTGTAAAAAAAAAATTATACAAATTTAATATAAACACATTTTTTAATTTACATTTTTCAAGAACTATAACACATTTTCATCGCACAATTCTAAAGTCTGTCCGTTCAAGGAAATCGCACCTAATAAATATAAATGGTAGAGCTCATCTGATATTCGTTTATAAATATTTTGTAACGATAGGTTTACGAATTTCCAAGAAATGGTACTCAGAAATTAAATTATAAAAAATAAACACAGTCATGAAATTCATGGATGAAAATGCTCAATTCTTAATCAATCGTCTCAGGGAAATCTATTGTCAAATATAATCTATAAATCCTTTTAAATATATGCGGTACAGATTTCCCAATAAATTGGATATTTTCTCTAGGATAAACTCTAAATTTCTCAAGCATTAAAGTACTAAACATTACATTAATAATTTTTAGTTAGTGAAATGTGAAAAATTACAATATTTAATGAATAAACTCTTCATTAAAATTAGTATTTTCAATTTGTACACGTCTTATCATCACTTTTATTATCTAAATCAATTGATTTGGTTTGGATATATTACGATTAAAATTTACATGTCATCGAAATCCGGATGAAAATTGAGTGATCCGTTAAAAAATGTGTTTGGTTGTTTTTTTTTTTAATTTTAATAATTTAACTCAATATTTGATAATAAATTCAGTTGAACAATATCTTTATATAACGTATATATTTATTAAAAACATGTTTAAGGAGACAATTTAATGAAAATATTAACTGCATTTATTTTAAAAAATACGGGGTATTATTAAGCATTTGCCCTAATCTAGGAATATATTACATATATAAAATGTATTTATTACATGAACCAACTAAATAAAAAAAAAAAACAGAATAATTAATTTAAATTCGACAATGAGGGTGATATTTTATAAATGCTATTTTATATATGAAATTAAAACCATATGTTTTTAGAAATAAATAAAATTAAATATTATGTTTGTTTTTCTTCTTTGTATATTACATAGTCATAAAAAAACAAAAACAGAAATTCAATTTAATTGTGTATATACAAATATTTATATACTGTTGAATTGAGTACAACCCCAATTGATTACTTTAAAAACTCAATACAATATAATGAATTTTATTTACAACATTTTATAATCTATATTGAACTTTTCACAAAAAGGCTTCATATATAGTATATACATATTCGATTCGTATATATGAATGTGAAATCAATGTGTGTAAACGATTTAACATCATTGATAATGGCAGCATATATATATATATATAGATATTGGCAATATTTTATGCATTTCGGTATATATGGTAATATATAAAGCGATGAAAAAAATATATATTCATCATATCATCATATATATATAGAGATCTAATTCGTATAATAAATATCCATGTCAAACTAACTATATATATAATAGATATAACTATCTGAAGAAAGCCAAACAAATGCTTATAGGTGAATATAATATAAACATTTTTTTTGTGTAACAAATATTATTATTATTATTATTATTGTTACTATTACAATTTATTCATTTCTTTTTTCACAGAGTTTTTTTTTTACAACAACTTTCACGTATATATGGTTTGAAATGAATGAAATAATATATGATGAACTTAAAACTCAATATATTATGTTGTATATAGATATATATATATATATATATGACAACTCAATTAACTCAATTTTTTTCCATATACCATAAAATTAAGGGCATTTTTCCATTAATAATTTTCTTTAAAAAGAAATCCCTATCCAACTTATTCTTATAAAATTGACAAATTAATATGTATTGTATATATATATACAATAGAAAAGGATAATTTTAATATAATTAAATATAATCAAAACTTACCGTTCGTAAGAAATTTGGTGAATCTTCCATATTATTATTATTATCTCCATAGCCACTATTATTATTATTATTATTATTATTACCACCGGCCGCACTGGTAATGCCACGACTATCATAACTACCAACAATAACTACATTTGATGATGTTGATGTTGATGTTGATGATGGGGTCGGTGTCGGTGAAATTGACGTCGGAGGTTCAGTTGTTTCTGATGGCATTTTTGATTGATTGGCGATTCGATTAAATTTCGATTGCAATATAAAAATTATTTTTGAAATAATTGTTTGATTGAAATAGTTTTTTTTCTTTCTTTCTTATATGTGTTTTCGGTTGAATATTATTTTATCAATTATATTTTGATATATTTTTTTTAATTTGATTATCAAAAACGTTTATGTTGTGTTAATTATTATGCCAAAATGCAATTGAATTATTACATTGTATAATCATCATATTTTTTTTTTGCCAATTATATTTTCCATTGTTTTTATGTAATAATGTATAATATTATTGCTTCTTTTCTTTACTTTTTTTTTTTTTTTGGTTTAATCTACATTTTTATATTGCGAATTGTATAGATCCGTATATATATATAGATATTCTATTCGTTTTTATTTTAAAGTTCGTTACGCTTTAAACCATCATTTATTAATCTATGTAATGAAAGAAACAAAAAAAAAAACAAAAAAAGTAAATAAATAATTTTGCATTTTTTTTTGCTGTTATATTTTTTTAATAAAATAATCTTCTATATATTATTGTTTAACTTATATCAAGAAAATAAATAATTAAACGTAAATATAAACATAAAAAAAAACAATGTAGTTTATCACAAACAAACAAAAAATGAAATAAAGATAAAAGTGAAATTATAATAAATGAGTTTCGCTTTTTTTTAATTTTTTTTACAGTCTTGTTTGTCGATTATTTATATATCTATATATATAATATAGTATGTATTTCAGTTTAGACCCTGTTTTGTTAATTATTTGTCTTTTTTTTTTTAATAATATTATTTGTAATCGTATTTTATTTTAATTTTTTTATGTTAATGTTAAGAAATTATTGTTTTTGTTGTGCGGTTATCACTGTTTTATATATAGTTGTTACACGTTTAATATAATTAAAATATAATATAGAAATATGTAAAATTTCTCTTATAATATAATATTCATTTGTTGGTTGACCATTATATAGATGGATGGATAGATTAGAAAATTTTTGTATTGTGTAGGAAAAAAAAATTAATTAATCAGGTTTTGTTTTTTTTTTTTTGTGGTTTCGCGCATAGTAAAGTTTGTTTCTATATATAATTTACAATTAATTAATTAAATATAATATAAAAGAAAACAATCAAAAGAGCAACGCTTTTCACTTATACATTTTTTTTCTTATTTTTACTAATTTACTAATTTTTTATTTACTTGAAATATGAAAGCAAATGTTTTAAATTTTCCCATCGAATCTTAATAATTTGTATTATCAATTACTAAACACATGTCAGTTAAAAGGGTTCATCCATGTGGAGATTAATCCCTTATGAGGATGATTCCTTGGTTTATGCATTTTCACAATTATTTATGTGGATGATTTGATTTATGTTAAATAATCTACAAATGATTTACAAAGTGTTAATAAACAAAAAAATACTATTCTTGCGGATGCTATTCCATATATTACAATATTAAAAAGTAAAAGACCAAATTCAAAAGTTTAATTTCAACTTAGAATGTATCATAGAATTTACGACCGTCGGCTCTATGGATGCTGCGGTATCTTTTATATAGCACGTTTTATATATGTAAAAAAGAAAAAAAAAAACTTTATATAACATCTTATAATAAAATGCATATATAATTAAAATTGCAATTAGAACAAATTTTTCTATATATTAATTAATAACCGCACACACACACACACAAAGTCTTTTTAAAGCATATTAAAACATATTTATTTGTTTTTTTTTATCATATATACGCGCGTAAATATAGGAAATATAATATTCTGTAATTTTATAATTTTATTCATATTCATATTCATATACAAATCAAAATCATTCAGGTATAAATAATAATAATAACAATTATTTTACCTTATATAAGAATTTACTGTTAAAATAGTATATATATATATCTATATAATCTTTGCCGATATAAGAAAAAAATAATTATATAAAGAAAATTTGATATGTTTTTTTTTTATCGCTCGAAATATGCGTCTTATCTAATCTATATGGGATGTGAAAGAAAGAAAGAAAATAATATACGGTGAGACTGTTTTTATGTTATTTATAGTTATATTCAGATATAATTAAATAAAATATATAGATTTCTTCTTTATGTATAAAAGATACACCGCACAAAAATTAAAAAAAAATGGATTAAAAGTAGATTATAAATAAAAAAAAAACATGTCAATATAAAATTTTATAATGAAAATGTCTATTATAATATGTGTTAAATTATTATTAAATTGTAAATTTACAATTCATTATACTATATAGATGATTGAGAACAAAACCGCATATCAAATTTACTATATACATTAATCATATTTTTATATATTTTCAATTAGATCATTTATAATATATAAAGAATAGTTATAGGGTTTTGGTTATACAAAGGTTTTGATTTATATATTATGGTTATTCATCTTTCTATCATAATCATTTACCATAAATATCGATATAATATTATATTGTATTGTATATATATGATATTTATTATAGTATATGATATCTATATTTTTTTCTTTTAATTTACATGTCAAATTATTTTATATTTTACACACACACACGTTTAAATCGAAAGGATTATTATAACTTCATCATCAAATTACACTCTACGATGTGCATGCGGTTTAATAAATATATATTATATTAATTATACTGAATATTTTACAATTAAAAAATATACTTTATCTTTAAAGATCGTTAGAGTTATTTAACCCCAAATCATAAATACATATATGTATTAATAATTACTAATGTACAAAAATAATAATAGATATTTTCAAAGGGAAAAGCTAGTACAATATTTGACAAAGATCATCTAAAATGCTTTATAAAGATTGTATAAAATTTTTAAAACGATTGCATAACTAATATTCAAGATATCGCACTCAGAATTTGATGTGGTAAAATGTTTCATATAAATTCCCTAAAAACCGTGAAAATCTTGGAAAATTTTGCATTCTGAACCAGTCCGTCCAAGGAAACCCTATCCAATATTTTGCAGAGATCATCTTAAATGCATTATAAAGATTATATACAATTTTCAAAACGATTGCATAACTAATTTTCAAGATATCGCACTCAGAATCTGATTTGGTAAAATTTTTCATATAAAATACACTAAAAATCGTGAAAATCTTGGAAAACTCTCTATTATGAAACCGTCCGTCCAAGGAAACCCTATCCAATATTTTGCAGAGATCATCTAAAATGCTTTATAAAGATTGTATAAAATTTTCAAAACGATTGCATAACTAATTTTCAAGATATCGCACTCAGAATCTGATTAGGTAAAATTTTGCATACAAAATACACCAAAAATCGTGAAAATCTTGGAAAATTCTCTACTATGAACCAGTACGTCCAAGGTAACCCTATCCAATATTTTGCAGAGATCATCTTAAATGCATTATAAAGATTGTATAAAATTTTTAAAACGATTGAATAACTAATATTCAAGATATCGCACTCAGAATCTGATTTGGTAAAATTTTTCATACAAAATACACTAAAAATCGTGAAAATCTTGGGAAATTCTCTATTATGAACCAGTCCGCCCAAGGGAACCCTATCTAATATTTTGCAGAGATCATCTTAAATGCATTATGAAGATTGTATAAAATTTTCAAACCAATAGCATAACTAATTTTCAAGATATTGCACTCAGAGAATCTGATTTGGTAAAATTTTTCATATAAAGAACTAGGCTGTAAACTATGAAAATAGAACTATTTTAATTGTATAATTTTAATTAATAAATTTTTGTGTATTCATTCAACTCGAAATAAAATATAATTAAAACGATCGGTTAATTTATATTAATGCATATATATTCAAGGTAATATTTATTTTATTCGATTGTTTTTTTTTTTTTTGCAATGCTGCAGAATTTATATATAATCTACCACTCCTCTATAAATATTCTGTATCAATACCAATCTAAACGATATATATTATATATATCATATAAATTAATATATAATAGTTTTATAATTATAAAAATTATATATACGACATTTTTTTTTATAGTTACAGGTGAATAATTTATTCATATTTCCAATGTTTTTGGTATATGGTTGAAATAAGAATTAAAAATAATAACCAAGTTCTATTTATTATAGCTTTTACTAATTTTTTTTTTTTTATATAATGCATATATTTTAAGTTGTTCTAAATAGTTGTAATATTACCTTATTATAATATTATAAATATTTAACATCGCAGGTTCGGTAAATTAATCAGGTAAATCATATATCTATATATAAAAATTTGTATTATATTTAATATACAGGCTATGCTCTCTAAAACAAACTATAGCAATAGAATCAGGTGATGGTCATCTTTGTATGATGGATTCTTAGTGAAATTATTTGTTCTAACTTTTTTTTAGGAAAATTGCTTTTTTATAGTTATCTTAGGACGCGAGACGCCAAATCTAATAGGAATAGTAAATGAGATTTGGAAAAATTGCAAAGATTTAGAATATACAACGAAAAGAATTATTACCACCGCGAACATGAACGTGGTTGATAAATGTTTTTAAGTAAATATACAAAATTATAAAATATAATATACAATCTCGTATTTTTAATTAATTATCATATATAAATTGTATACATATATGACTTATTAAATCATGGTTTAATATATAATATTCAAATATATATATATATATAAAGGTATATTATAATAATTATAACCTCCTACTCTCTGTACGGATTGCGATTGTACTACTACTGTATATTATGATGACCTTTAAAAATTATATTAATTATATATATAGATATTATTACAATCACAATTGTGTTGTTTTTTTTTTATTTGTTAAATTTAAATTTATATGCTGAAAATGCATTTTATAAATATAAAAATATAAACATTTCTGCGATAAATTAAATAAAATTATCGCGTATTATATATTATATATGCATATTAGAGATATAGTAACAAATTATATTATACAAATTTATTATATTATTAAATTTATTTATTTATTTTATATATTAAATGTTTAGTAATAATAATATGTTTGTTGTAGATTTTATAGTATATGCTTAAACATAGCATCTGTTTATTTGCGGTGCGCATTACGATTTAGATTACGATTTAGATGCGATTATTATATTACAATTTATATCTTGTTTAAAGCGAACACTTTATCGAAGATCAAATGAAATATTTATTTTGCAGATCTTTCACTTTATATATATAGTATTCTTCTTTAACAGACCAAATAAAATTCTTTTTTTCATTATTACCAGATCCGCTTTCATAAACCTTCTGTTGCGTATATATGGTTTATTAGTCATTTCCAGCTGAAAGTATTATGGAAATCTTTTATAACTTTTCTTAAGGAAATTCTATATGTATAATTTGCCGAGAAAAATTTAGTATACTTCAGTCAGTGTAAAGGAAATTCTGTATAATTTTCTAAAGGAAATCCGCTATATTTTTATAAGGGAAACTTTGTAAATGAAAAACTCCGTATAATTCTACATTGATGATTATGAACATTTTGGAAAATTGGTTTAATCCGAGCAAGTACGTACCATATATTTTAAAATATAAATAAATAGAATCACTGTGAAATGTAATACAATCAGAAAATCAATCATTATTATGGAAGAGATGCAGAATAAAACATCACGAATTATTTTTGTTTGTTTATTTTAATTCTATATATATATTTTTTTATCGACAGAAATACTATATATGCATATGAAAGAACATATAATCTCTCAATCTATGCGTAAGAAGGTAACTTAAAAAAAAAAACAATTTTAAATATCACACGAAACTTCATAAACACAATAAAGGTAATATTAAACCAATTACACTGGAATAATAATAAAAAACACGTTAGTTTATAAGCAGAATATAAAAATTTACAATCAATAAAAAGAAGAAAAAAAAAACAATATATAATACGTACCGTTATTATACTTACAGTATTTATTATATTATTATAATTTTTTGTTTTTTTTTTATTAATATTATTATTATTAATAATAATAATAACATTGTTATATATTATGTTGTTGGTGTTATGGTAATTTATAAAAGATTAAAAATTCATGTTTGAAGAAGAAATTATTAAGAGGTAAACGTACGCATACATTCACACACACACACACCTCTTTTTGGTGATTGATATATGAAGTTATATACGGGCAGTTCTAAAAGTTAACATACACTTTTGACTGAAAAACCATATATGATGATGGTTAACGTTAATTTTTCTGAATAAACTCATTTTAACTGGAATTTTTTTTGACAAAATTCAGTCTTTTTATATGATACCGCATGACCGACCACCCACCAATATTGGTCACACAAAACCGTCCATCGCATTCTACAACATTTCGATATGAGTGATAAATTAAAAATTTTGTCTAATAAGAACATTTTTTATCGTATTTCCTTATATTTCAAAGATTACCACACATTTCCAACCGCAACATAATGAAATTAAAATCAGATTGGGCCGGGAATTCGTCACAGAATCACCATCACTTATCGTGTGACTATGGTTTTTTTTTAAATGATCTTATATGTTTTGAAGAAAAAACTGCTTGAACTCTATATATAGCATATTCATTTATAAAACTTTACTTTACAGTATATATTGCTGATATTTTGTATTGCATTGCAAACACACCAGAGAGATGATGATGTAATAGAATTTATTATATTATATAGGTGTATATATATATACATTTTTATTATAATAATAATATATAGTGATAAAAAAGAAACTTTATATATTGTTTTTATCATCATATTTTATTATATGTGTATTGTAAAAATAAAAAAAAAAAAAAACCTCTGTTTCTATATAACGTTGAAAGTATATACCTTATACATTATTATGTGTACCTTTTTTTCTCTTAAAATCTATAAATGTTTTGTATTTTGTTAAAGGGTGATCCAACCATCAGGTTTTGGAAGAGTATAATCTTCTTTGATAAAGCCCATTTTTTATATGAATTCAATTTTAGGAAATATATTTGATTATACATTTGAAAGTTTGGTTTATGAGAATTTTCGTAGAAATTTGGTTACGAAAGTGATTACTGTTTGGATTACCTTTTATGGTATATATATGTATCCGAAATGTTATATAATTGCAGTGTCGGTCGTTTTTAATTTCTTATATTATAACTATTATTATTATTATTATAAACATATTTTGTAGTTTTATAGAAGAAGATATTTGGTGTATTATTATTATTATTATGATTATTATAGAAAAATCTTCAACGTATTGGACCTGAACCGCTGTTATAATAGAAATATTCTATATATGTTAAATATAAAACAAGTATATATACATTATAATTTTTACCTATACAGATATATTTTGTTGTTTATGTAATAATAACACTTTTTAATAGATATACAACAAAAATTATAAAGAAACTATACGAATATCTATATAAATATATAGATCTTTTACTGATACAAAATATTGTATAATAAATAATAAAAAACACAACACGATATAGAATGAAGAAAATGAATTATATATATACAATAAAAATATTAAAGAAATATGTGGTACAAATCGGTGAAGGTCGTTGATATTATTATTTTATTATTATTATTATTATTATTGTTATTATACAAATAGGCAAACAGAAACTTTACTTCAACCATTATATCACGATAAAAAAGCACACACCAAAAATAAGAAAAATATATAATATAATACAAAAACAAAATTGAATTCAAGGAATTTTTTTTTGTATAGAAGAAAAAATAAGATAAAATAAAAAACCTTCACTTTGTATTTAAGTTTCTGATTTTTTTATGCACTGCACTTTTACTGTTTTTTTTTTTTGTGTTTGTTTTTGTTATCTTCTTATTGTATTTTCTTATGCATTTATTGTAGAGTATGAATTTATATAATCATTTTTAAGTACAATACGAAAATTGCATGCATAGAATATTAAATTAATTATAATAAAAAATTAAAATATCTCTCATAATTATATAATTAAATATATTCTATACTATTATATTTAAAGATTTATAGTATTAGTTTTGTAAAACAAAAAAACAGGCATGTTAAAGTGTATATTTAATAATTTCAGTTATAATTATGCGTATAGAAAAATTTAACAGGTATACTGAAATTATTTATATAATTACACTGAAACGAAACGATAGATATAATAGGAAAATTCTAAATTATTTTATAAATTCATCAGAAGAAAAAAACATTTTACTATACTTTATGCAGAGAACGATTCTGAATCTTTCTGCGAAAGATCTCTAATGGATTGTAAATATTAAAAATTAGTTTTCTAGCAGTGAAAACCATTATTTGATATTCCATAGAATTATATAAGTAGTATAAAGGAAATATTTTTTGAATGATTGTTTAACAAAATCTTCGCAAGAAATTGCTTTCAGAATATAATAATTATTACGTATATACTATTGATAATATTTCGGTGTGAAGTGTTTTAGAATAAAATAATATTATATTTTTACTCACATGTTTTGAATTATAAGGAACTTAAAATCAAAAAATAATTGATATACAAACACTTGATTGAACTCACCTATGGAAAAAATAGAAGAAAAAAACAAATTAAATTAATATATAAAAAAAAATTGTTATCAATAAAATATAATAAGAATTTTTGTTCGCCACAATAATGTCATTCAAATAAACATTTCGTTGTACACACAGCAACCTAATCAATCAAAATCCAACCATCAATTAAAAATATTCTCAATCAATCTTTTAAGTTACCTTAAAGAACACTATATATATATTGAAGAATGATTTATCCTGAAATTCAGAATCCTGAAATTCAGAATACCCAAACGAATGTTTTTGTAAAATAAAATACATATTGGAAAAAAAATAAATAACACAATTAGAATAAAAAATTATAACAAACTGTAAAATCCAAATAAAAATAAATTCATTTTGGTTTTTGGTTTATCACTCAATTGAATGAAAAAATGTTCATAAAATTTTCACAATAAATTATTTATTTCACATTATAACTAAAAAGAAAAACATTTCCATTAGTTGGAAAATTATTAATAAAAAAAAAAACAAATGATAAACTGATGATATACCGACGAACGACGCGATCACAAATAATAAAAAAAAACATCACATTATGAATGTATAGAGAGAGGAAAAAAACGCGCGTCCCACCAACAAAAATTCAATCAAAAATAATTTTTTTTGTGTAACACCAAATAGAAAATACCGCGTATTCATCATTTTGTCTGTGTTTGTTTAAATGAGTTTTTTTTTTTCTTTCTATTTTAATATTATTTATAAATTATTATTATTATTTATCAAAAAATAACATTAGAATTGTTTTACAGAGTGGAGGATTTTTGTTTGTAACAAATATTTTTCTTATGAAAAATAAATTGAAAAACATCTTCGGAAAATTCTTAATTATGAAAGAATTCGCCCAAGGAAACTTTAATTAAATTCATAATCATCTTTAATGCATATTGTAGATGCGAGATCGAATTATTATAGAAATTGCTGTCACAATTTGGTGAAATTCAATTTCTTAAATTCTAATTTTGATGGAAATATATCTTTAAACATTTTCTATTCTGCAAATCGCATCGCAAATCAGATCATCATTTAATGGATTTTGGGTTAAGATTTCTATGGAATTATATTTGGAATTTCAAATTGGTATATCTATACTATTTATTATGAAATTGAAAATTTTCCCCAAAGATTATTTTGTAATAAATTATTTTTTAGCAAAAAAAACGAATTAATCTGTAAAATTTCAGCAAATAATGTTCAAATTTTGCATTTAAATTAAGAATTTTACTATTATTACTATTGTATTTATGTTTTTATATGCATTTTTTTTCTTTTTTTTGATCACCGATAACTAAAACAAAAAAAAAATTAAATACCAATTATTAACACACCGGATAAAAATAAAAATACGATGGAAAAAAAAAAAAGTTATTTTTATTACATAAATATAATAATAAAAACAATGTTCGGAATACAAATTTGTCTCGGATTGCAGCAATGCTTTAATAAAATAAAATATGTATAATTTAATTATTTTATTTTTTTTTTTTGGTATTTCTTTAATTTATCATTACAAAATGCAATGCAAATTCAACAATAAATTTTCAAATTGAAATAAAAGAAATAAATATATATGTATTAAAAAAAAAAACAATAGTTGAATTGATGTGATGTAAAATTAAAAGTATTTTTATATATTGTACATTATACAAATTTTTATAAGACAGGTTATGCGTTGATTAAGTGTGATTTTTTTTTTTTTATTTTTATATTATTTTATAAAATAAATGTGTAATAAATAATTTAATGTTTATTTGCACAAAAAAAAAGAAAAAAAAAATGAAGAGAAAAAAACAAACAAAACATTTACCTTTATTAACAATTCCATAAGTACAAACATAATAATAATAATAATGATAATACTATAAAAAGAAATGGAAATCTCATCGTATCTTCATTATATATATATTATTAAAATTATATATTTTATACTTTCTATTTATATATATAAACTATGCTATTGTTTTAACAAAATAAAAGGAGAATTGACATATTCAAAATAATATAATGCATAAAAAATAATATACAATTTATTTTTGTTTTTATATTTACATTATAAAAATTTATCATTAATAGTCATTATTATTATTATTTTTTTCTCTCTATAAAGTACGTTTATTTAAATTACTATTATTATTATTATTTTTACTATATTATTATTATTATTATTATTGTGTTTACAAACAAAACATAAAAATAAAATAGTATATGCACAAAAATACAATTTAAAAACAAATCACATATAATAAGAAATAAATATATATCAATTGGAATTTATTATTAAAATCTAAAAATATTTTTACAATATATACAGCATACATACTTATTATATATGAAAAGGTAATAAATTTAAATTGTATTTTATGTATATATATATCTACCATAGTTTGTTGATTATTCATCAAAAAAAAAACTATAACATTTATATAAAAACCAATTAGAAATTACGTTTTGTTATCGATAATTCATATAATTATGTGATGAAATTTATATAATCATAATAATAATAATAGTATAACTAGTACACATTATAAATCTGGTAATTCTTTGCGGGTTATTGATAAACATGTATAATATATATTATTATGTATTTATTTATATATACTTTCTTTTTGATCGATTATTGATGTTTTAGTAATTAAATATTATTATATTTAATATTATTTTTGAATATTATATTTGTATATATGCATGCGGTTAATGTTTGGAAAGTCAATAAAGAAATATTAAAATATTCAGATTATTATAATTTATATTTATATACAATGTCTATGTATATAGATTAATATTTGAAGAACGCAGTTTGAATTTTAAAATTACGTATTACATGGAAAATTTCTACATCATATACTACATGGCATAAATCTCCCATATAGACGAATAATCAATCGTTATACAAAATTGCTATTAAAATTTAATGAATTTTAATTTTTGTTATCATGATAAGTTAAGTTTTGAAATTTAGAAGATTTTCCTATAGGAAACTTAGAAGATTTTCCTATAGGAAATTTAGAAGATTTTCATATAGGAAACTTAGAAGATTTTCCTATAGGTAATTTAGATGGTTTTCCTATAGGAAATTTAGAAGATTTTCCTATAGGAAACTTAGAAGATTTTCCTTTAGGAAACTTAGAAGATTTTCCTTTAGGAAACTTAGAAGATTTTCCTATAGAAAACTTAGAAAATTTTCCTATAGGAAACTTAGAAGATTTTTATATAGGAAATTTAGAAGATTTTCATATAGGCAATTTAGAAGATTTTCCTATAGAAAATTTACAAGATTTTCCTATAGGAAATTTAGAAGATTTTCCTATAGGAAATTTAGAAGATTTTCCCCTATAGGAAATTTAGAAGATTATCCTATAGGAAATTTAGAAGATTTTCCTATCGGAAATTTAGAAGATTTTCCTATCGGAAATTTAGAAGATTTTCCTATCGGAAATTTAGAAGATTTTCCTATCGGAAATTTAGAAGATTTTCCTATAGGAAATTTAGAAGATTTTCCTACAGGTAATTTAGAAAAGTTTTCCATTTAAAACTCAGTGGATTTTCAATTGAAAATTCAGTAGATTTTCCATTGAAAATTCAGTAGATTTTCCATTAAAAGTTCAGTAAATTTTCCATTGAAAATTCAGTAGATTTTCCATCGAAAATTCCGTCAATTTGTTATACAAAATAAAGTAGATTTTTTTTGTGTTGGAAATTAAAAAGATTGTCCAATGCAAAGAATTCCAGAAGCTTGAATATAAAAATCATAATTGTTATACCCATTTATTGAAATGATTTTACGTATAATTTACAGATTTTTTTACAGAATCTGTATTTATTTTACGAGTATTTATTAAATTATATTTAATATATGTTTATATCATATCATATAATATAAAAATTAACGGCTTGTATGTCCACTTATTTAATTGCTCACAATTAATTAAAAATATATGAGTATACTTATATATATATAGATGAATATAATTAAATATATATATAACAATTTATATGATTATAAAAAAATACTAAAATCAAATATAATCCATATATGAAAGAACATATATAATTTGTAGTCTGGGTATTGTGAGAAATCACAAAGTATATGAAAATATGTGAAAATTAAAAATAGTTTTTTTCTATATATTTATTTACTAAACGATATCACATTATATAATTATATTTATCTGTTTAATATAATAAAATTGTCGTCGGTCATATGGTGTACAATATATATATAATATATAAAGAAAATGTATATATGTAATTATAGAAATATCTATAAATATATTTTTTTTCTAAATGGAAATCTATTCGTATATATCAAAAGGTAAGGCATATATAAGTATATATATATAATATACATAATTCACATGGCAAATACTGATATTTTATACGCACATAATCGCCATTATATACTATACATTACAATAATTGTAAGTATAAAATCATATTATAACAGTTTCACATTACTCCATCGAATGCGATATTAAATGTTAGTGTTTTCAAAATACAAATAAAAATTCTCACAATTAATAATCCACAACATATTAGTGTTCGCAGTCCATACAACAAAAACAACAATAACAACAACAACCACAACAACTTGAATTAAAATTATCATTATATAAAAATTAATTTATGATATTTTTAATATAAAACTATTAGTAATCGTGTATATATATGGTATATTTGTATAAGTGCCATAATACAACGCATTTATATAATTATGTTTTTATATATTCAAGTATAATAAAATTTTGTAAAGTTTTAACTTAATGTTTTCTCCCCGAACAACCATTCATTTCATATACAATATATTATATAAATAGCAATTGTAGCCATTGTCAACAACGGCGATTATACTTGGAAAACAAAATAAAATATCTATGATAAAATCTACAAAAAAAAAATCCTTACGCAGAAAAGCTTTAATTTTTTTAATAATATAATGTACTATTGCGAAATTTTTTAAGTAATATATTGTAGTAAAAAACTATGTATTATAGATATACGAAAAAAAAAACTATGTATATATAGGCATAAAAAAACTCTATACATATCTGACTGCTTGGTCTATATGTAACTTTTTCTGTGAATTAATATAACAACAATATATAAAAACAATCGTAGAAGAATTAAAATATATATATATATATATATATATATAGATAAATAACATAAAAAAATAATATAAATGTGATTTGTGAATGTTTTTTTTTTCTTTCTTATAATCTTTAATTTACTCTTATTATATAAGAAAATGGAATTGCAATAAACGCAATCTTGGCGCCGCAAAGTTTTTTTTTTTATATAAATAGGTATTTATTTAATTACTCATTACTGTTGTATACAAAGGTACAAAACAAAATACAATAAAATTCATAAAATATAATAATTATTATTATTGCTATCATAATATAATAAGAAATGTGATAATAATATTAATTGTTTTAATCTGTTTATTTTTATATAATCAATGGAATAAAATGAGGATATTTATTATATATATATACTATAAGATCATACCGACAATTATATGGACGAAATCATTTGGAATTGAGAATTTTGCAAAAATTTTTCTGCATATATTTTATATGAAAAAGTTTTCTTTAAAATTCTTTACAAGAGATTGATTTGAAATCTTTACAAAACGATTATTTATGGATTAAGAATGATCTCTGTAAAATATCGTCGGGGGTTTCCTTGGGAAAACTGATTCAGATTGAGGAATTTTCCAAGATTTTTCTTGAATTTTTGTATATATTGGTAAATGAATATATATTATTGCATATTTTCTATATTATTGTATATGGAGTTTCCTTGTTAAAAGTACTAAATAATTGCGAATTTTCCAGTGAATATTCACAATTTCTATTGTATTTTATACGGAGTTTCTAAATCATATCTGTAAAAATATATTTGTGATGCGGTGGTTTTCTTGCAGAGACAATTATTAAGAATTTCAGATTTAATAATGCTAATTTAATATAATATGTATGGTGAGTGTTTTGTTTTGAGTATTTTTTGAGACTAAATGTGATTTAAAAAATAAAATAAGAATATTAATTTAAATATAAAAAACAAATTTTAACAATTGAAAGATAAATAAAAAAAAAACCAAAACATATTGCAAATATATTTCGTCATGTCTGAGCGGCTAATAATATATACCACATAATAAGTTTGTATAGTAAATATACAAACTAATTCTATATATGTATGTTCATATAATTTATTTAATTAAAGATAATTTGTATAATATTTTATTTATTTTTTTTTTTTTTGGTCACACCTTTCTTTATTTTGTTATATGTTGGTTACATTTTAAACTTTTAAAATGATTTATTTACTTATATATTAAAAATAATATTCTTTTATACAATTTCAGAAAAACAAAATACAAAAAAAACTGCATGTGATGTAAGACACATATTGTATTCTATATATATGCTTTATGTTTATACCACCGCAAATAACATAAATAAATAATTCAATTCATTCTTTTTCATTTTCATTTTTTTTTTTATTATTTCTTTAACAATTGGTATTTTATTAAAAACTATACATTTTTTATTTAAAGGTATATAAGATACAATATTCCAATTATAATGTACAAAACAATAACCATATGATTAAATATATATTTGTATATACTTTTGTTGCATTTGGCAGATTTGTTTATATATATGTATATAGATAGCATGATCCAATTTTCTGATTATATGCTGTCTGTAATATTTGATATAGTGAAAGTTTATGCAATTGATATAAATAATGTAATTTAAGCGGGCAATGTGTTCATATATATATATATACATTATTGTAAACGCATTTATAAACTGTTTTTTTTTGTTTGATATGAATCTATATATGCCTGAAAGTGACTGCAGTGTCTGGCAATTTATATTCTACTTTAATTTTATATATGTTTTATTTAAATTTTTTTTTAAATACTCTATATATCACAACATCAATTGTTAAATATTTTTCGATTTGGCAAATTGTTATCAGAAAAATGAGTTGTGATTAATTCACCGAAGATTGACCGGCTAATAAATCACCAGATGCACATAACTTGTTATAAAGAGGATTTATTAAAATCATAATGGGATAGAACATTCAATAGATCAATACACTATTTAGATAGATAAACGATTGATAGACCATATATTTATCTAAGTTTTGTTTGAAAATTTCTTGTGAATTCGAAACACTTATATATGAAACATTATATAGTTAGTAGCTAATTCTAGTTGCTAATTCATTTTAATATAAAAATAATTAAATATATTATGGACAGGAATAAATTAGCAGAAAGAATGTTTTAAACATTTATTATTATTTGTATATGTTATATACACAGAATCAGAAACACAAGAGATTATAATATAGGTATATATATGATTTTGATTCCGTTGTTAATATATGAATATATAAAATTATGCAATTCATCGAACTCATAAATATATTTTCTTCTTAAATATCAAAAAAAAAAATCCGTTTTGTATACAAAATGATGATTTTAAATTTTTTTTAATTATATTCAAACGATTAATAATCAAATATACATTCATCTCCATACGTATAAAATTTAAAACTTGGTCAGAATAAATTCATTATAAAATATAAAATTAAAATTTACAAAAATTTGAAAATAAATAAATGATTATTTTAATAACATTTAAGTTTAAAAAACACCCACCCACACACACACGTACGTATTTATTATTCTTTTTTATTAATTGAGTTTTTTTTTTAATATCAATAAAAAATATAAGAATTTAATTTTTGCATAAATTAATACTGTATATATATTTATTTATTAAATTAATTTATATAAATATGCGAGATGAGATGATAATATAATGTGGGAGATTTTTTTATGAACATTGAACCATCAGTAAATATTATTATTATTATATAAATATAAAAGTTTAAGTATATATTTATTTGGCAATCAAATTGAAAAATTTATTTTTAAAGTTTAACATCAAATATGTGTGTATTTATTTTAACATTTTATGTTAAATACAATATAAAAATTTATTTCTGTATATTAGCAGATTTTAATATTTCATTTTTTTTTGTGAAAATTTAATTCAATTTTTTACAATTGACCAAATAAAAATTGTGTATATATATCTTAAATAATATAATGCGAAAAATAAACAAATGTACAAATATGAAATGATGAAAATAAAATGGTGTCGAAATCTTTCGAAAAAATTTAAAAACCATTAAGACCAAGAATATATATATAATATAATAAATCAGTGATTTATATAATAATAATAATTATGTTTGATACCGCTTTTTTTAAACGAAATGTATATATGCATTTATTTCATGTAAGTTCCAATAAATTCAATTCAAGTATTATTATATATAGATATACAATATTACAAATCTGTAATCGACCCCCCCATATATAAAACATAACTCGAATGAGTATATTTTCAAATATTCTATATAATTATATATTACATATTTTAAAAATGATTGACAACTAATATTATTATTTGTGGTAAGATATAGAGTGTTGGAATTTTTTCTTTTTTTTTACGTTTTGACTGTGTCTTATATGGAATTTACGTTTACAAAACATATTATTATTTATAAATAGAAATTGATCATTGATCATTTTCTCTATATATATATAATGGATGGATTAAATGAATTTTTGAATTAGAGAAAATTACTTGCATTAATTAAATATACAAAAAAATTTAAATTAGAGGTTATAATTAATTATTTTTTTTTATCTTATGCGTATATTATTTAATTTACATTAAATACATTTACGTAATTGAATTATAATAGAATATATTGTATATATATTATAATTTTATTAAATTTAAATCTTATTTGTATACGTTTATAATTGAATATTGAGTTTATTGCTGCGCAACAAAAAATATATATAAAATTTTAGTTGTAATTGAAAGCATGTCATTAATGTGAAACAAATAAATGAATCAGTGAAATATATATATACAGAAAAGCATTATGGAATAATTTAAATTCGCAATATTAGGACGTTCAAGAAATCAATCGACATTTTGATTGTCAGCAACAAAACACAATCGTTTCTATTTAATACGAATTAATAATATTTTGTAAAGATTTCATTATAGTTTTCAAACGAAGAAGTTGATAAATTATCAATAGTTTTCCAACACAGTGATAAAGAAAATATCTTAAAAATTTACAAAAATTAACAGCATTTTTGTAACCACACACATAGATATACACAGAGTAATTGAATCTGGACATACAGTACATATATAGAAATGGTCTTGTTTGTTAAGTATATAAAAAAAAAACTTAAGTTACCTCTATATATAAAATGGTTTTGAACAAAAGTATAAATCATAAATTAAAAAAAAATTATACTTGCGTAACTTTTTCTGTGTTTTTTTTTTTGTATTATATTTTTTTTTTTTTTGCTCTATTACCATATTATATTTTTTCTTTTGTTGAAATATATATATATTTCAATGTATATATTCTATTTATATACACTGCATATGGTTTTTTTTTATCATAAAATATCGTGCATCGCGACTTTACCATTATATATATCATATGACATCAATATGCTAAACATTCTTATATAAAATATAAGCCATTCGAAATTCTTATATAACATATAATATATATTTTTATATATACCTACTATAATAATATAAATGTAACGCGAATAACAAAAAAAAAAAAACATAATAATTATAATAATTGTGACTTCTTGTAATCTCTGGGCTGTTATAAGAAGTATAAATATATTATTTATAAAGGTATATGAACGCGAATTATGTATCTGTGTACACTATAAACTATTTACCAGGTATATTTTTATTTTTTTTTTACAAATTATGCCATTAAGTATAGATAGATATAGAGTTTGTTAAATAAAAATAATAACAAAAATACGTGTGTAACCGTGTAATATAATAACACACCCATATCAAGATTATTACAACAATTTTGTTATTTTATTTTTATATATTATATTATAATTGTAACGATTTACAACGATTATGTTTGCAGCATTCTTTTTGCAATTGCATATATAAATGAATTGTTCATACATGTATCAAAGTGCATATATATTTTAAAATATTATAATGTCCATTATTAAATATATTATGTTTTTTTTTTTTTTTATTATATATATTACGAAATTGCATTTTTAATCAATTTTCTACAGTTTACATTTGCATTTAATACTATATAAAATATAGAATAAATATCAAATTTTAATTATATAATTTAAAGAAAAAAAAAATAGTTATTGCATAATAGTTTTTTTTTTTTGCAAATGATAAGAATAAAACAAAAACATATTTGAGGTGAGTTTTTTCATATAAAAAATTGTACAATAGAAGTCGGGAAAATCTTGGGAAAATTCTTAATTATGAAACAGTTCGTCCAAGGAAACCTCATTCAATATTTTGCAGAGATCATCTTAAATACATTATAAAGATTGTATAAAATTTTCAAAACGATTGCATAACTAATTTACAAGATATCGCACTCAGAATCTGATTTGGTAAAATTTTTCATATGAAATACAATAAAAATGGTGAAAATCTTGGAAAATTCACTATTATGAACCAGTCCGTCCAAGGAAACCCCATCCAATATTTTGCAGAGATCATCTTAAATGCATTATAAAGATTGTATAAAATTTTCAAAACGATTGCATAACTAATTTGCAAGATATCGCAATCAGAATCTGATTTGGTAAAATTTTTCATATAAAATACAATAAAAATCGTGAAAATCTTGGAAAATTCTGCATTTTGAACCAGTCCGTCCAAGGAAATCCTATCCAATATTTTGCAGAGATCATATTAAATGTATTATAAAGATTGTATAAAATTTTCAAAACGATTGGTTAACAAATTTTCAAGATATCGCACTCAGAATCTGATTTGGTAAAATTTTTCATATGAAATACAATAAAAATCGTGAAAATCTTGGAAAATTCTGCATTTTGAAACAGTCCGTCCAAGGAAACCCTATCCAATATTTTGCACAGACAATCTATAATGCATTACAATTACTTTATACAATTGTCTAAACGATTGATTAACGAATATATATATGGTAATCGGCTTTGCATTATTAATGTGCATTGTTAATGTTTGCATTATTAATGTTTTTTTTTTTAATATTTCTAATCAATCGGGGGTCTTTCAAGGAATCTCAATCAGAATTTTTGGTTGAAAACAATTAAAATGTTGTTATGTCATAAACTTTCATTACAATGGTTTAAATAAAATAAAATTTTGTTTTAAATTATCTATATAGTTTATCTGAAATGGTCTGAAATATTTGAATAAACCGGAAAAGTGTAGTTAAATGTTTAAAGTTTATTATATATAACGTCACCAATTATATATAGGGAACTGTATATATCAGAGGATATCTGCAGAATATTGGCAGATGTTATAATAATAATATATCCTTTATACATCTATATAGATAAATGCTAAAATAAACCAAAATATTATATAGCAAGTATCAAGTATAGAGAGAATGTCTATATAACAATTATGTATAATTATATTTTGTATTATTAAAATAAAAATTATATTGTATTCCTCATTATGTGCATGCGATCGATATTGCGTAAACCAAACTATATAGATGCTATTTTATATAATTTCTATCATCATTATGGATGGATGGATAATGGAAAATTAAATAACAAATAATAAAAAGGTTTTAAAATACATATAATGATCTTATTTCTCATGCATTGCGTAAAGATATGAAATTATAAAGAGGTATATAAAGATAAACGATATCTCATTTATTTTAAGAATAAATACAATACAGATATAATTATAAGCAAAATCAATATTTGAATAAATTCGCATATTGTTCGATGATAAATAAATGTTTATATATTTTACAAAAACTGTTTTCATTTTTATTTTCCCGATCAATTAGGTATTATAATATTAAATAAATATTCTTATTCTTATATAATTATGAATATCATGAAAATGTTTAGAATACTATTGTAAAAAAAGTGTTTTTCTTTCAGAGTGCTCATGCTTTTAAGTTAAATCCGAAACCACATGAACTAACCGATCAATAAATTCATCTTATTTGTATATATATACAAAAAGGATAATTATAAATTTCTATTATTCCTTTTAATATTATATATGAGATTTATATATGAGAGCTTAGATATAAAAGCTGAATCGTGATTTAGTATAAAGGAAATACTATTCAAGAGCACACTTGAAACAATATAGTTGTTTTTCGTAATGCATTTTAAAATTTATATTCATCAAAATGTGTTGTACAGTAAAGTTTTATTATCCATATCCAATATACAAATGGAATCATAATTGAACTGAAAAATGAAAAAGATTGATTGAAAAATATCTTCTCGATGACATATTTCATAGAAAGACACAAGCAAATTATTTTAGAACTTCTTTTATGGCTTTTTTTATTCTATTCAAAATCAAAAATTAGAATCAATTCTTTTTAGAGGAAAACTATAGTGATTAGTTTACCATTTATTAGATTTATTGTTATTTTGTTGATTGAATATAGAAAATTGTATTTTAACATTCCGGTATTCTTACATCAATTATTAAAACTTCTATCTACCTTTTCTTTATCTCTACATTAAAGGTTTACCTTATACTAATTCTTTACCAAACAATCAGGACATCAATCGTATAAAGGTGTTACCACTCAAATATGCGATAATGAATTTGATATTAAAAAAATAAAATAAATATATATGATTTAAATTAAAATCATTCAGATTTTAACACTAATTAATGACACTAAATTATAATATATATATATATATATATATATAGAATTAGAAACCGCTACGGCATTCATTAACAAAACTGTATCCAATATAATATACATTTAATGTATATTAAAAAAATCATTATTATTATTATTATTTATATAAATACTATTATATATATTTTAAAAAAAAATAAAAATACATAATAGAAATTAAACACAAATATTATTTTAACAATAGTCAAAATTAAAAAAAAAATCTAATAATAATAATAATAATAGTGAAAAACCTTCAATTAAAATTTAAAACATTTTTAGTATATTGTATATAAAATACGAATCTACGAAATGTATATTTTAAATCTAAACATAAAAGTATAAGAGAGATTCGTTTTTGATGGGATTAACATAAAATTGATTTGAAATTCAATTTGAACTATGGCAATTATATATTTTTGCAAAAATATTAAAGATTAATGCAGAAATAAACAAGATAACGTTTAAGGAATTAATTTATTATTGAAAACTTACAAGTTATTACCCCGTACCGTATAGGGACTTGCCGGTAAAAAAAAATCATCAAATTTATTTTGGGAAAATTCTCTCATGTTATTGTTTGACCCAAATTCTTTGCAATTCAAAAGTTATTCATCAATTTTTAGGGGTAATTTCACATCTTTATATATAGAGACCCATCAAAAAACGAAGGATAAAATCGTATTCGATAGTAATGTTAAATAATTTCAAACTGTATAGAATTCATCATGATTTATAAAATGAGGGTACTATACATACTCTCTATACTGGTCAGATACCTTTTAAGAACATCCTGTATATATTGTAATTTTAAAATTATTATTATTATGTATATATTCATTTGAATATAAGTATTTCATAGTTTTTTTTTTTTTTTTTTGCTTTTTTGTTATAATTTCCTGTGTTTTTAAATATATTGAAAATCGCTATATAACAATTTAATATATTGTATAATATAATTTATTCAAATAAAAAATTATACATTTTATAATACAAAAAAATGTTTTATGCAATATTTTATGCTTTTTAGAATAAAAAAAAAAATCTATATATAATTATCTCGCTATTGTTTGAAGACCTAATCATTTTATATTGGTATATAGTGGAAAAAAACGCATATGTTATTTAAACTTCTTTATATTGTATTGTGTGTGTGTGTGGTTTGTATATAATTCATTCTATATACATATTAAGTGTTTATGTTTTCAATAAATTTTATATTTTATATTTTTATGGATAGTTCAATTCAGTTTTGAGATTTAATAATAGAGTAAATGTTCCTTTTCTATATATATATTATTTTTTTTTTTTGTATTAAATAGATAGACTGATGGACTGATGGAGGTTAAATTTCTATATATATATATAAGAAATGTTAATTTGAACAAATAATTTTTTTCATATTATATACTCATTATAAAAACAGTTTGTTCAGTACAAATTCTTGTATTTGGATATAGAATATATTAAGATTAAAAAGAAACAAAATTTTAAACTATATATATATAATTAATATCTTGTTAAATTTTTTCTTTCTATATATATATTATATTCACAACAACAAAATGAATTACTATTTAAAAAAAAAAAAAATTAATATACATATAGAAAAATAATTAATTGAATTACTATATATACAAGTTTTGTTTTTTTTTTTATACGATAATATATATAAAAAAAAAACTATGTCATTGGAACAAATTATTTCAATTTTGAATGGTATGGATACCATAGACAAGAATGTAAAATGAATATATATGGTGTGAATAAAGCGAAACAATTTTTTTTTCTTTCTATACTAAATTATAAACGAAACTCATTTCATATCATATCATATCATATTATATATAGTTAAAGATATACGTATATATAGAAATATTAGAAGTGTATAAAATAAACTATAAAATAAACTATAAAAAATACAACTTGAATAACATGATTTAAAATTTTTCTATATAAATTTATCATCTATCAATCAACGTAATAATAAATGACATTAAATTATAATGTGTGCGTGTGTGGTGTGGTGTGTGTATGTAAAGTATCGCAAATAAGTGACATAAAATCACTGCGGTGGAAAAACAAAAATGTAAAATGTAATTCAGTGAATTATTTAAATGTTATTATGTTAATGTTTTGCAGTACACAGAGAAATTATAATCGAGAACAGAATCAACAACAGAATAAATCAAAAATTAATAATAAAGTGGAATTAGAATGTTTGAATCAGAAACATTGATATAAGAATAATCAATTATTTTACTAAATCATTTCTAATTCCATTCCATTGATTATTAAACAACGAAAATAATTGGAGAAAAAATGCGTATTGTAATTAATAAAATAATAGAATAGGCACTTATACCTTTTACAGCTTAATTATTTATTTTTTTTATTAATGCAATAAAAAAAAAACTATATAATTTAAAATTAATAAATTGTTTAAGGTGGTGTTATTTCTATATATGAATTTATTTTTTTAATTATATATAAATATACCAAATTCAATTGAATAATAAAATAAATTAAAATAATTATGAATTCAATAATTGTTAAATAGCAGCAGCAGCACCACATAATTTGACTTTTTTTTTTTATTATTTATATTTTATTCATGATAAAAAAAAAATTCAATTTAAATACGCACACATAAGCGAATATAATATATTATTATTGTATTTTATATATCCGGTGTGTGAAAAAAAAAATGTTTTTAATATTCGCAGGTAATTCAAGTCATAATATATTTATTATGTTAATATAATCATAACACCATCAACCAACCAAACAACCAACATAATATATAATAAATAACCATCATTTTTTGGTGGTTCATTTATCAATTATTTCGAAAGCGTATATAAATATTCGAAATTTTTATTTTTGTTTTATTCTCTATGTTATTTATTAAAATAATAAAATATGCATTCGTGTAATTAAATATATAAAATTTTGAATGAATTAAATTTATAATTATTTATTATTTGGTGACACATTATTCAATTTATGAATTGTCGTATTTTTGGATATATAGAAAATTTGGGGAAATCTATTATCCAGTAAGACGTGACGAACATCTATCTATATGCAGTTATGTGAGAGCTCTCACCACAAAAAACTATTTAATTTTTTATTGAGTCTTCTGCGATAATAGATATTCTTTTCCTTTATAGAAAGTAATACTAAATTTTCCATTTAGAAAATTATACTGAATTTTCATTTAGAAAATGATACAGAAATTTCTATAAAAAAAAATTGGATTTAAATAAACGTATGACTTGCGATGACTATGAAAATTTACCGCGACGCAATAATATATTAATCAACAGGAGACACTTGAAACAGAATCAAAACTGCGTTGGAACGTCATAAAATAAAGTGTAAACAATTTTTATGATCACAACAACGTATCACATAAATGACGAGTATAATGAATTTTTACTAATATATATTAATTGAATAACATTGTTCGATATAAGTAAGTATATTCTTTTTATAATCAATTATAAAAATTATTATTGTAAAACAATTAGTTCACACATTATAATCAAAACAAACAAGAACATTCATTCATTGTGATTGCAATATTAATAATAATAATAATAATAATAATGTAAATTAATTAAATTTATCAATTCATATTCACTCTTATCTTATAAGAATATTTGTTTTGTTTTAATTATTGAAAATATATTATACGCATATAATATATTTTATATTTAAAATGAATATATAAATGACTTACCCAAATAATTTTGTTATCTGATGTGCGGAAGTAGTTGAACTTATAATTTTTGCGTATTATCTGTAAAACAAAAATAGTAAATAACAAAAAATTATTTTCAATTATATATATTAATAATAAAAATAGAATAATTTATATTTATTTAGCATGAGTGAGCTCATTTATATTTATTCAATGATAGATATAAAATCCAAATGATATAAGACGCCACGAAAACTAAAACGAACTAAAAATCTCTTTGATTTCAGTGCGGACAATCTGGTCCATAAATTTAGGGATTATTCAATCATACATTCAAGCAAAATGTTTGTCTAATATTAAGAACTATCTTGAACTTCTTATATAAGTATCTTATATAAGAACTATCTTGAATGTATTTTAAAAATATCCTACAGTTTTCAAACTGATTGAGTCAGAAATTAATGAGTTTACGTGCGATTTATTAAAAAAAAAGCAATTACGGAAAGCAATCCAAAACATAACAAAAATGTAGATTCGTTTTAGAAAACGATCTATCTATAAATTAATAAAAACGATTTATAATAAACCTCTATAACAAATTATAATTGTTTTATAGTTGAATTAAAACTCTGCTAATCCGTAATTATTATTGATTGAATAATCTAAATAAAAGTATAATACAATGACTTATATATATATGGCGCTTTTAGATACGGAAGACGACAATTTAAATTATATTTCTTAAAATTTATTGTTCCAAGAGTAAAAAATCTGATTAAGTTTACAAAACATTACGAAAAAAAAACCATCATATAATAATAATAATAATAAGAGAAACGTAAACTATATATAAAAAAAATAGATCAATAGTTATTATAATTAATTTTACACCGAATCGGTAATTTTATAAATTATTATTAATATAAATTATTATGAATTGTTTCAGTGCGTTTTGCTTTTTTTTTTGTTTGTACACATTTATTAAAGTAAAAGTGAAAATTAATATTTTCATAAAACAAAAAGGTATAGATATGTTGTAAAAAATTAAAACAATTACAATTACACTAGGGAAAAATTACATAACAATTATTATGCGTTAATTTGCAATTTAAATTACGAAAAATATACACACAAAATTGAATTCAAGAAGTTAAAAAATATACAAACATGTGACTTTATTTTTTATCGTTTTTAACTATATATATTTTTTGTTGTTTTATTTGTTTGTTTGTTTGTTTGGTTTGTATTCAACAATCGCATATAATAATTTATAAAAATATACTTATTGCATATATGTTGGTATACGCTTTTTAAAATGAATGCTTTTTTTTTTATCTGTGTTTAACAGCCAGAAATAAAAAAAATAAATGTATTTATTTATAAAACAGTGCACATATTCATGAATAATTTAATATATATATATATGAAGTTTACATAATAATTTCTTCTACACATATATATATATATCGCAATATCATTTAAAGTCAATTTAAAAAAAAAAAAAAAAATTAAAATAAAGTGAATAAAACACAAAAGTGTAAAAAATATAGATAAGATAAGAAAATAAATAAATAAATAAAAATTGAACAAGAAACATTAAACAAACCTTTTTTCTGTATTTTTCGTAAACATTTCATTTTGTTAACAATTTATAATTAAAATAATAATAAAAGTATTGTTTAAATTGGAACCAAAAACAATGTTCGACAATCTACATCTAGATCTACAAGAAACAGAACGCAATACCTGGGCAATTGAATGGTTAACATTGGACCTAGTTTGATTATCAATGTATTTTTGTACTCTGTTTTTTTTTTTTCAAGGGAGTTACAAATTTTATAACTGCAATGTTCTTATTTTATAATTCTTAAGGTATGATTTGATGATTCTCACAACAAAATAGATAAAAAATGTCTATATAATAATATAGAAAAAACGTTAAGGCAATCATAGAAAAAATTCTTGAATGTTTTAAATTGAAATTTTTATATATAGGGCAAATATATATTTTATTTTAAATATCATATACGTTTTATATAAATTTTACTTTTAATTATATATTATTTTTATTTTTATTCTATTATATTACTTAAGAATCATTTAACCTTGTTGTTTTATTTAAATTATATTTTATTTTCAATTATAAAATCACATATATTTTTGCTTCATTTTGTTTAATATAAATTTATAAATAAATTTGAATGATATTTACCAAGCGAATATTTACACATTTTTACATAATTAAATTGTCGATTCTTTTTTGAACCATTCAATTTAAAAACACCTCTATCGTATCGTAACAATTAATCGCATTATAATTATACGTATAAATATCTCTTTATATATAAATTTCGAAATATTACGTATAAAAAATTTAAATATAAATTTCATGATTGAAAGAAAATTAAAATACTTTTAATCTAATAATAATAGTAATAATAATAATCTTAAAACGAGTAATTATTTAATTGATATATGATTTTGTATATTTTGTATTATATGAGAAAAAGAATTATAATGTTGCATTTTTTGGTTGTTTAAAGAAAAGCAAAGCAAAAAAAAAACCAAAACAGCAATCAACATTTTGACAATTTCAAGGACTAATAAAAAAATAAATCGTTTGTGTTGAAAATTAAAAGCAACATATAGGTAGTTAATTGATTTATTTTTATTATTATAAAAGAATGACCGCATTTTGTCATAGAATTTTTTTGGGTTGGTGTTCATAAGGAAAAATAAAAAATACAAAAGGAAAAACTTGAAATTAAAAAATTGTGACAATCCTAAATAATATATATATATATTTTTAAAAATAAAATACATTATGTGATTTTTTGTTTTTGTTTTGCTTTCGAATTCAAGATAACATTTTATTATAGAATTTTGTATGAGATCAATCTCATTAATAATATTTTTTTTAATCAAATTACATCTATAAAAATTATATCTCTGCGTAAAGTTTATTGTATATATTTATATATAATAATAATATATAGTGACTATATACATGAAATATTATTATTAATTACTTTATTTTATTTATTTCCTTATACAAGAAATTCATTAAATTATTGACATTTTTTTTTTTTTTTTGGTATTGTACATATACATAAGAATGATTATTTTTTTTTATAAGTTTTGTTACAGTTTGATTTTTCTATTTTGGGCATTTACTGACTTGTTATGTAATTTTTTTTTTATATATTTCAATGCATTATTATAAAATATTATTATTAAGTACTTTATTTTTGGTATGAAATGGCAATTATTTTTTAAATAAAATATATAAAAACTTTCACCATACATTTGATATGCCTTTTATTATTACATTCATTCATTCATTCATTCAGTCATTCATTCATTCATACAAAATGTAAAAATATATACATAATATTTTATTATATTTATTCACCTTTAACTTGCACACACACCGCATTTTAATTTAAATATAATAATTTTTGTTTAAATTTTAGAAAATTAACAATAAAAAATAAAATAAAAAAAAATAATTTTATATAATAAATGATGGAATTTGAATTTTAAACAATAATTTACTATATTAATATATATGCAATGCATGTAATTGACAAAAGTCTGCATACATTTAATAATAATTATATAAGTATATATAGTGTGATATAAGTTTATCGACTGGTATTTAATAGATAAATAAATGAATAAATAAATAATGCTATGGGAATCCAAATTAAAATAAAATATACAGAAAAATTTGTATAGAAGGAAAAATGTTTACAAGGAATCTTTATTGATTGATTTTCTATAATCAAAATAATTTTTATCGAAAGGAAAAATATTAACGAGTAAATGAATGATAAAGTATATGATAATATAAATTTAATTTTGATGATTTTTACAACATATAATTTTACAATTGCAAATTGATTAATCAACAAAACGTTTTTAAATACTAATAATTGTATATAAAAAGAATTGTTTAAAAAGAAAAAAACCAAATAAATTAAAATTATTAAGTCATCAAAATTGAATTGAATATGTTTACACAAATGAAAAACGGATGACGATGATATAATATATCATAGATCATATTTATTGTTAGCGATGCTCTGCGCGTATTAATAAATATATTACTAAGAACATTTTTTTTGTTTGTGCAGTGGTCATTTGAAGATTACAATTCGTACTAAAAGATTTTATAAAATTATAATAACAAAACTAAAAACATCTGTTAAATTAAGACGAAAAATTATATTTAATTAAAAAAAAAACAAAAAAACAGACACACACAAAATTCTAGAAGAATATATATATGAAATGTGATGATACAAAATAATAATAATTTTTTTCATCTTTTGTATATGTATACATATATGCAAACAAACAAAAAATTATATTATATATACAAATAATATATTTATTTTTAAACTGCGTATATGCGTCAAGTCAACCAAATTTATCTACATTCATCAAGATGCGATGATGTATTTAAATTTTATTTATTTTATTTACTATATATATTGTATAAACACAGATATGAAGGTTCCGGTCGTCGGGACCACGAGAAATTGTCATTTTTTTTTTTTTTGTTCTATCACTTTTGGATTCATCCAAAAATAATGTTGGATTCATCATATATGATCAAACATTTCTTTTATCACTTTTTTTTTTTTTAATTATGAAAGAAAAAGAAGAAATCATCACAAAAAAATGTTCATCTATAGAGAATAGAGGAAAACTAAAGATTGTTTTTATTATTATTCTTTATAGTTTATATAAACATTAATTTTTATTTAATATTTGGAACATTGTTGGTTAAAACTGTTTTATATATGATGATGAATTTTATTTATAATAAATTCAACGTTCAGATATAATGGTTTTTGATTATTGCATTAAAAATTCTAAAAACATCGAGATATCTCCAAAAAAAATTCCTCATAAAAAGACGATAGAATTTTAAAGCAGATACAACGCCAACAGTTTTAAAGAAGATTCTATAATTCAGGAAGTTTTAGTCTATATCGGACAAAACTAAAACAAAATTTCATTCTCATACCAAATCCAATCTCATACTCATACCATTAAATATTATTTAATATTGTATGTAATTTTAAAAAATAATGATCATTAAAATTAAGAATAATATTAACATTTTATATATAATATAAAAAAAATGAATATATTCTCTTTTGTTTTAAAATACAATTTTGATATTTTGGTTAACAAATGATTATGAAAATTATTATAAAATATTGAAATACATAGATATACATTTATTTATTACGTAAAATAATAGATCGTCTCGCATTATAAGCACACCTTTTCTGGTTTTAATATATAACATACCTATATATGTGTATATATATATATAATAATTAATTAATTAATTGCGTTTATAAAATTATGAATTTGTATATCGTATTTTTAAAAAATATAGTAATTTAACTCCTAACTCTATACCGGCATATAATCGCAAGCAGGTATAATGATTTTTGAATTTGGTTAAAGACGACGGAAAACAAGTTAAAATCATCAAATTAATTCTGATAATCTAATCAATTAATATATATATATACAGTATTTATATATAAATTTGTGATGAAAAAATTAAATTAAAATATCCGCGCTTTTGAATGGTCCCGGTACGGTTAGTGTTAAATATAGAAAAATTAATTGAAAATACATTATTAAATATTATTATTATTATTATTATTATTATTATAATACAGATTACATATAAGTTGTTTTTAGATATATTTATTAAAATAAAAATCTTATATTCATTTTCAATCTGTTGAATGTCGAAAAAAATTAGTTTTTTTTGTTTTTTGTGGGTTAGAGTCGGTTAGAGTGGATTCCACTTTTTTAATCTCTATACAATAATAATAATAATAATAATAATAATAGTATTTAAAAATATAAATTTTCAATTTTACATCTAAATAAATATTTAATTATATAAGTATTATTATTATTATTATTTAACAACTAATGATGTATGTAAAATGCCAACATTAGTTTTTAATAAGCACTATGGCTGCTAGGGCCTTTGGCTTTTACCGGAATTAGAAATCATTAATATTATAATTATTAATGTAATTTTAATAATGATGATGAGTATTTGTTATATACTTTCATATATAATTGCGAGTATATGTGTGTGTAGACTTTGTTAATCTTTGGCTGCGTCCGACACAATATACCAAAGATATTCATTAATTTAATCCCAATGAATAAATGGTGACTTAGTTCATGAATTCAAATCATAAAAAGCACAGAAAAAATTTTCCGGCCAGGATTTGAACTCGTGACCACCCGCAATTTTAATTATATAAGTATATATTTATAGTTATCTTCAAAATGTGTGTTGTGTTATTTATTTATATAAATAGGTAAAAAAAAAAAAAAAAGAGTTTTATTAAATTGTTTTTCTTTTTTATTATATATATTTATATATATATATATATATTAAGTGGTGCTGCTGAGTTGCTATTTTGATCTATTTTAGAAAAGATTTATTCAATAATCGGATTTTTTTTTTATATATGTACATATACATATATTATTTGATTATTTTATTTATATTTATATAAATTTTTTCGCTCTACTACTTTTATATATATTTAAAAAAAAAAGAATATATTTTATATTATTATTTTTAGATTATATTTGAAGATTATAATCATCACCGCATATATACTCTTAAGCTGTAATATTACTTTATGCATTAGTATAGCATAAAATCAACATAATTATACTGTATATATATATATATATATATATATATATAAATAAAGTGATTTTATTTCTTATAATATATTGCAGTATATAAGAGTATAAGATTGAGAATTAATGCAGTTACGCATATTTATACCTAAATAAGATTTAGTTATATTATCTTTATTTTTTTACCAAAGAGTAGTTTTGTATATGTAGGTTAAGTATATATTGCATTTAAAATGCATAAATATATATATATAAAAAAAAATGCTTTCTTTATTATAATCAACGATTGGTTTGAGTGAATCACAACGCGTAGTCTTCTTTCTATTTTGTTGGTTTCATATAATTTGTTGGAATTTTAAAGGAAATAAATTGGAGATGATGAACCACATGAAAAACTAGGTAATTTTGTGTGAAATTCATATTTGATTATAAGAAGAAAAAAAAAATGTTTTCTGATGTTTTGACGCAAAAGAAATCAAACCCACGACCACAAAATTTTGTCAACATTTTAAAGTTCTTTTTTAATTGTCAACTAAACCATAGAATTAAATGCTTAAATTGTTATGTCGTCTCTTATAAAGAATTTCTTTTAGAAAATTACATCTTATTTAGAAAATTATACAGAATTTTTCAATAAATTGCGGTATCTTAAAAATAACTCTTCCAAAGTTTTAAGTAAAAAGATAAAAATTTACTAGGGCAAAATATAGTATACTAATAATAAAACGCAGGTTTTCCGCAGAATAGTTAGAACTGGACATTTATATATAAATAATATTATAATTATAGAGATGAAAATAACGCATAAAACAATATATAAAAAAAATAAATAATATACATTTTAAAAAACCTCATATTTTTTTGTTAAAAATTTCATTCGTGCGGTATAATTATGTAATTAAAACGATAGATACAATTGTATAATATACATATATATATATATATAGAAGAGGAGGAACATCATATCATATATGTATATATATATAGAAGAAAATAAAATAATAAAATGATTATTATTATCACGATATTCAATTATCTATTAAAATATAAATGCACAAAATAATTCTTGACTGTGTTTTTAATTTTTTGTTAACAAAAAAAAAAAAAAAAAAAAAACACGCACATTTCGATTCGGAGTATTTACAAATAGATATATCTATATATAACTAATCCATTCCATAAACTATTTTTTTTTTTAATTTTAGAGAAATTATAATAATGTACATATATAAAAAAAAAATAAATAAAAACACACATGAAATCATTCCAATTGTTAGATAATAATACAAAATAAATAAAAAATATACTTTATATAAATCATTAGAGGAACACAAAAACAAATTGTATGTTCGATAGATATACATTTTTTTTTTCATAAATTTCTACAACATAATCTGATTCAAAACGAGAGAAAAAAATGTCATTGTGTCAGTCAGTCATTAACCTTTATTATTTTATTTATTTAAAATTATTTTATTATTTAAAAAAAAAACAAACAGATGAAATTTTTATGATAAAAAATGATGTATTATTATACGTATATGTTTTTATCTATATATATATATATATATAAATATAAATATATATATAAAATAATCGTCAAATATATAGAAATAAAAATTTTTATTTTATTAAATTTCCCTGTAATTTTCCTAATAATAATAAAATTGATTATTGCCGCAGTGATATTCATGTGATTGCTACACTACACTACATAATTCGCTAGAGCATCGCAATAAATAAAAGTATATTACAATATGGTATTCGAATGTTTAGATTTAAAAAGGGTGCTCACTATACTAAAAAAAATGGTGCATTGAATCCGCAATATATGGGATTCAATGGGGTATGGTTATCAAGACATATCCAGTACATAATTTTTGTGTATTGAGAGGAAGTTGATTGTAAAATTGATAATCTTCTGTTTCCGGATGGTTGATTATTCAATTAAACATTGGCGCCTCTCTCCTAATTCAAATAGAACAAAAAAAAAAATTGAAATCCTTGAAATAAACTGGGATGAAGATTTATTTATATACAGAAATACATTAAATTGTATCAATATATAAATGTAATGTATGCAGACAACAGACATTCTCTGTATCTATATAAAATTAAATATTGCAAATAAAAACAAATTGAATTTTAATGATTTGGTAAGTTTTTTTATTTTTTTTTTTAAATATTTATTATTATGTAAATATTTACTATATAGTTATTTAGTTATATTGTATTTATAGCCATTAGCCATGATCATGAATCATGCTATATATTTCAAAATAATGATCAAATCATTTATATATATATATACAATATACATAATACATATATTGATATTTACATCATCATATAGCAAGTAATATATTATAAACTGGGCAGTATCGCAGCAGTACCTATCATATAAGAATTTTCTTTTTCAGATTATTTCAATGTATGTTAAATGAAAATGTTAATGAAATGTTTTTATAGACTTTCCCTGAGGGGTATGATGAATTTCTTGAGGATTCTTTAACTATAATCTTTTGGAAATGTTTATTTAATCTTTAAAACTCATCCAATAAGGATGTTTGTTTTTTGTAAAACATAATTAAATTTTCTTTGACGGATTAATTGATGATGATTTGAAGGGTAATGAGCTAAAATAACACTTTATGTCCCTCATTTGGCCAAAAAAAATTTTAAAAATCATGTAGATTTTTTCATAAATTATGAAATACAACCGGTCTGAATATACACATATTTTTTTTTTAAATATATAATAAACAATATAATATAACTAACTCCCCCCTGTTTATTTATACGCAATTGATATATTTTGTATATAAGAATATATTAATTTATTTTTTTTTTAATGTAATAAACATTTTATACAATGAATAATACAATGAATATTTATATTAACATCGAGTCTCGCGTATATACCATTACATACAACATCAGTTCTATATAATTTTTAAATTCAACAAATCTATTAGATGCATCATTATTTATACTATTATATAGATATAGGTACATTTACCATATAGAAAATGAAATTATTTTGTAATATAATTATCTATATATTGTATAAAAGTGTTAATTAAATACACATGTTGATTTGACTCATTTCTGTTTTTAATGTATTGTACAATATGTACAGGCAGGCGAAATTTGGTCAATTTTAAACAATGTCTATATATTTAATAACATTTATAATTTTGTAGTTGTTAATCGGTTAAATAATTTATCAATTTGTCTACGAGAACTTTTTGTTAAATTATCCATTGTTTTATTGATATTAAAATTTAATTATGGACTAGTTTTTAGTCATTTTGTCTATTTAATATTTATCAATTTGATTATGAACACAAGAAATTGTATACAATGGACATTTATCGAATACCCTACTGTATCGAAAATTGAAATTTTAAATTAGAAATAATTCTTTACGAAATAGAAACAAAGAATTCTCCCGCAACATGATCATTATAATTAATGAAATATGGGTTAATTTAGTTAAAAAAATAAATGTGATTAACACCCACCCAAAAGAATAAAAGATATATAATCTAAACCTGCATTACTTATATTGATAACTTATATTTTTATATGAATAAATTCTCATTTAATTCTCATACAGATAATATAATATATTAAATAATAAAATTAAAAGAAAACGTCTATATACACAAATTCTCTATATATATATGTACGCAAGCAATAATAAATGATTGAAAAAATTATAAAATTAAAATAATTTATTAATATACATAGTCAGTCAGTCAGTCAGTATATATAGTATATATTTAACTTTAACAACATTTGTAAATATATATACTTTATATGAAATTCATGGAAAACCCCGCAACAGATCTTTAAGTTTTCTATATATATATATTTTGAATATATGAACTAAAAGCATAAATAAAATGTACATTTCATCAGAATATGTAAATTTTTGACACAAAATTTTCTTATACACTGCGTGTATATTATTTTATGCGTTCTTTATATCTTACAAAAAAAGAAAGATAAAACTATATTAACCAAACAAACACGCACCAAAAAAAATGATTTTTTTTTTAAACAACCAAAAAATAAACAAGTTTTATTTGATGAGTTTATAAAAAATATATATGTATATATATATACAGAAAAAAGCATACCCAAAAATTGAAATGGTATAAAAATTCAGAACATTTATTCATACAAATTTGTCTGTTACCTAATATTTGGCTAGCGATTGATGATATTTTTAATAAAATAAAAATAATCCAAAAACAAAATTCCATATAAACAATATTGTACTTAGGAAATTAATCCAAAGAAATATACTCACTGCTGAGTGAGTGACTTGATAGTTTTATATATATATATAAATATATTATTAAATTAAAGGTTAAAATGTTAAAGTAATTTTTTTTTTTCGTAAATTTTCATACCAACTATAATATAATAATATAGTCTTACAAAAATACTTGTATGAATAAACAAAATTTATAGATATATGAATGTTGTACTGCAATTTGTTTTTTATACAGTTTTAAATATGCGGGGTTTTCTTAAAAGTACTTGGGAAATTCGTTGAATATCATCAAATATGGGTGTTTAAAATGTAAAGTATTTTACTTTGGTAAAGTTTCTAAAGTTTATTTTTCATCAGTAAGATAATGATCTCATAAATGATAGTAAGGGGAATTCAGTAAAAATTATAAAAGAAAATTTGTAAAGTTGTAAATCGCTCACAACACTAACGATTGGTTTTAGTTCCTCAACTTCCAATCGATTCTGTTTTTCTAATTGTAAATCTAATATAATTTTTATTAAATACATGAATTCACATTTTTGCTTCTAAACTTTTCCCACTTTTAAATCATACTAATATTGAAACACATACGTTAAACATTGTATTTGTTGGCGGCTTACGGAAAATGATCAAAAAAATATATTGTTCTGATATTCATCGTTGTTCGGGGACTTTTGGTAAAACATTTATAGTACCTTATTACCATAAAAAAACATAAAATACCTTTAAACACAATACAATTTTTTACGATATATATATATTATGAAATATTAGTACGTATAAATAACCGTACATATTGATAATTTTTTAGTAAGAATTGAAATAAAAAGCATATAAATAATAATATAACCAAAACCAACCTTTTTCGTGTTGGTCATATACTAATTTTTATTATTGCTTGTTTTTTTTTTGTTTTTTATTTCTTGAATATCACGTGAAGAATTTTTGAAATTCTTTATTCTTTTATTGTATACAAATTTATTTTGTCTTACATAAGTTCATATATATATGTATAATTAATTGATCAATCAATAATGATAAAGTGCTATGTGTTTTGTTAAATGAAACGTTTTGGTATATTTTAACTTTAAAAAAAAAAAGAAAAGAAAATCTTAATACAATATATGTTATTATAAAATAATTACATATAACTAAAAAAAAATACACCATTAAAACAAAAATTGGAATTCTTAACGCGGAATATAAATATCGCTGAGGAGAAAACAATTATGTGATGATTCCGCATAAACAATACCCGTCTATAAACTTAAAATGGTGAGAAAATTTAATTCCTAATATTTTTCACAATTTTATTTTTCATTCTATATAAATGAAATTCATAAAAAAAAAATATTTGTTTTATTTTATAATCTATATGAAAATATACACAGGCACACAAAAAAATAATTATATTATTTTCTTTTATAATTAACATAATGATTATATATTATCTATATATATATATATATATATATATATACAATACTGAATATACAGGTAAGGTGCATAATCATTTCTTTTTTTGTTTTAATCTATTCAAAAGTTCAGTATATATTTATTTTATAACAACAAAGCATATGACTATGACTCTTGTTGGTTGTGCAATATATAAAATAAAATTTGCTTTCATTTTCATTAAAACAAAAAAAAAAAATATGGTATATTAACAAATTATACAAAAATCAACAAAAAAATTAACAATATTTTTACCAAAAAAAAAAAAAGTGAAAAGTATTTGTTTTATTATATTTAGGCTTATTTTTGATAAAAATGATAATGAACGAATGAAAAATATACATGAAATAATATTTAAAAAAAAAATATGTATATATACAACGATGAAATGTGGTCTTTTTTTTAAAAAATACTATATAACCTTTTCTGTAATAATAATTTAATCATGTTTTTTTTTCTTTTGGTTGTTCACATTTAGCTTTTTATTTAACATTTTTTCAGTATAAGAGAAAGTTTTTTCATTACCATTTATAGATATAAATATTTTATTGGTTGATTATTTTTACCAAAATATATTTACCAAAAATCAAATGGATCTTTTATTTAAATAAAAAATAAAAATATTATTCAATTTCAAGTTCATTAACAATCAAGTTATTTTTTTTTTCTTTTGGTGGTTATCACAACAGAGTCTTCTCACTCAACAACGCAACAAAACAAAATAATAATAAATATTATTAAAAAAATTAAAAAAATTGAATTTATAGAAAAGATCATCTTTTATATTGTGTAATGTCCCTGCTGCAAAGACGATGAAAAAAAAATTATCGAATAATAATGGATATAATAAAAATATAGAAATTTTTTTTGTTTGTCTTTCGTTTTTTTTTATTTATTATTAAATTGAATATTGATATAAAAAATTTATTCAGTAAAGTTAAACCACCAAAAAAAAAATTCATCGATAAATAAATTAAATTTTTTGGTACACATGTAAAATAACACGACGACGACGACGACGACGACAACGTTTTATTATCTATCAAATTTTTATTTATTCGTTTTTATAATCACAATTTATTTTATTATTATAGAGAAATTAAATTAAAATAATAAAAAAAAAACAAAAAATTATCATATCACATATACAAAAACGTTTTTAATTTAAATTATCATTTTTTTTTTATTATGTTCATAATATATTATATTGATTATATACATATATACATCATTTTTGTATGCGTTTACATGTTTGATAATTGATTAGAGGACAAATGAAAAATGATAAATTATAAATTTCTATCTATATACATACACGTATATAAATAAATTAAATAATTAATTTAAGTATTTTTAAATACTCTTTAAGAATAAAAATGTAATTTATTATTTCATAATCATCAGTTTTAAACTCTATTTATTTAGAGGATAGAGGAGGAGGATTTATTTAAAAAAAAAAAAGAAAAAAAAGACAGATTATTTGAATAATTTTGGGGATTTTTCTATAGAGAAGAGATATATATTTCGATTAACAATGAATATATAATGACCAAATTGAAATCTTTATATTCCGTATATTTCATGCGATCGGCTGTAATACAATTTTTTTTATTGCAAATAAAATATATATCCATATGACGCATATATATTATATATAAATCGCATCAATGAAATTCATTATATTCATTATTTTAATCTACATCTTTATTATATTATAATAATAATAATAATAGTAATATATGCTAATAATCTGATAGTATAACATTTATTGTATATATAGTATACATATAAAAATAAAATGTATTCACGAATGGTATTGACTTGACCTAGATACGATTATTATATCAATTATTATATATCATAGTCTTACATAATCACATAATATGTATACAGATAGTTAATTCTTAATATGTAAGTAAATAAAAAATAAATGAATTAAAACATTCATTCTATTATGCATTTTTATATTGTTTTGATTGTATGAAATATAAAATGTATATAGAGAGTTTTAAAACACAGCAATTCTTCATGGATATAGCTAAATTTCTTGAATTCTTAAAGTTAGAGGAATATAGTTTGTATTGAGGGAGAAATGTTCAGGAAAGATTCTTAAAGAATATTCTATAATCAACAAAATTTCTATCGTTCAGGAGTGATTGTGAATTGTGATTTTTTATAATCAGAAAATGTTCTATTGAATTAAAAATCTTCACCAGATATTCTGAATGGATTTGCAATCATCAGAAACATTTCTATTTATAAGAAGAACGCCTAAATGCAATATAGTCGTCTAATAATTGTATACCCATTTTTATTTTTGTAAATATCACACCATATTGTAAAAATATCATATTTTTATTGTAAAAAAATTCTTTCAGCAGAGTGTTAATTATTCAGTTTTTCATTTTACCGTATTTATGATGAATTGAATAATAATTTTAAACAAATTTTTACATGGATTTAAATTTAAAAAAATTATTATAAAAGTGTGACTATTTAATTTGCAATTTTTTTTTTTTTTAATTTAATTCTATTATTTAAATTCATCGCGCATTATTAATAATGATAATAATAATAAAAAAAAAAATTACTTATATATCAAGATATTTTACAAGCAAACAAGATATTTTATATAAGCGTGTTTATTTTCTATAAAATAATTATGTATTTTTATATAGATTTACAGTTTAATATAGTTTTTAGAGAGGCTGCGATAGATATTTATTAACAAAAATCAATAATTTAGCAATAAGTCACAGAAAAAATTGACGATTAAAATGTATCAGTGTAAGTAATACTATTATATTAATAATACGACTTACATATTAATATTTATTGTATATATTATTTATAAAGAAAAGATTACATTATTTTATTAAATTAAATAATAAGATTTTTTTTTTCATTATTATTCATTTATTCATATATATATATATATATATATATTTGATGTCATTTATATATTTACTAATTTTTATATGCGGTTATATTTTATTATTATTATTCATTATTTACATATTTTTTTTTTCTTTTTCTTCATCTTCAATTCTAAAATATATATATATATATATATATATACAATAAATAAATATTTATTCTATTATCTGTTAGATTTTGTTTTTAAATAAATATTAACATTTTTTGTCGATGACATATAAAATGAAAAATAAAAATATGATATATTTGTCTTTGTGCCGTATTATATATTTGTGTGTTTTAAAAATGTAAAAACAAAAATTCATTTATATTTACATTATATATAGAGTTCCATATAATCTCTATATTTGAATCTATCTAAAGTAAAGATTCATTCAGATTTGTTTCAAAATCAAACAAATAAAAATAATAATAATAATATAGTATTAAGGTAAGGCGATACACACAATTGACAAACGTCCCAAGATAAACTTTGTTATCTTAAGGACAGTCGACGATTTATGTCGGGAAAATTTATGATAATTCTTTAAAATATATATTGTTTAATTTGCGACTCATATTTTATAAAATCACTTCAAAGAAGTAACGAAATAGAGCACCAAAAAACAAAAAATAAGATTATGAGACGATCGACCGAAACACTGCTGAAATCCATATAGAGATATCTAAATAAATCCGAAGAATCCGTATAGAGATTGCATGTGGAACTCCACTCAATATAATATATATTTTTGAATATACAATATATACATAATAAAAATGACATTATTCTTTAGAATTGAAGTTCATTGAATTTGAAATAAACTGAAATGGTTGTTTCTTTAATACACACACCATACAATCATATGCATATACTTATATTATTAAATGCAAAAATGATGGGGTTTTTCAAATGTATGTGCCGAATGAAAAATTCTATATATCTACAATATATATATATAGTCTTTCTTTCTGTGCGGATTATAGCACAGACAAAAAAAAACCACCTATATATTAAAATTGTTATTGTTATTCAACACACAGAAATATGACACAAACAACAAAAAAAAATCTTTTCAAATGAAATAATTATGCATTTAGAAACAAATCACAAATTATTATTATTATTATTATTGTACTTTAATTGAATATTAAAGAGGTTGCAAAGAACAAAAAAAAATGTAAAAAAATGAATAAAAAACCATCCATAAAAAATTAAATTTGTATAAAAAATTTTTTGAAAATAAAGTGAATGAATAATTTTTTTAATATGCATATCTCGTATACGCATAAAACAAGACATAATAATAAATTTTTTTTCTTTTAAACATATTCTCGTTGTTACTCTTTTTCTGATATATATATGGACAAACTCAGAATGGGATGTGTAAAGTTTTTTTTTTTTTATGTACTTATAGGTAAATATATATTTATTATTATAATTATGTACAGGTACACATAGGTATAAGCATATATGTATATTGTATATACATAACATACTTATATTGTAGATTGGTTTTCTTAAATGGAAATAGTGTAACTGTTAATAGTTACTCGTAGTTATTTAACAAAAAATATAATTCATAATTTTTTATGTTTTTATTTTTTTATTTTTACTAATAATAATAATAATAATAATAATAATAATGTTGAATTGAAATACAATAAATTATATAATGTCCATTTAATTTTTGTTAAAAAGATTGTTTTCTATACGGTGTTTTGTGAAGAATTCCAACAAAATTATAAGGTGAAAAACCTATAGAAAAATATGAATCTATATTTAAATGGATTTTTTATCGATCATCTTATAGCATCAATATCAAGACTTTAATGAGATACAATATACATTTTTTTTTGTATATTTATTCGAAATATCACATCTTTCTGTAATTTATCGTGCATATATACGATATTGATTTTATTTGATTTGATTTAACAGCATTTAATTGTTAAATTTCTATTCTTATACAAATGCAATCGCAGAGGTAGATTATACTATCTCGTATCGATCGATCGATTGAGATGACAATATTTATTTTATTTATTTTTAAACTATATTTACGTATGTGTTTTGGTTTATTGTTTGCTTGACAAATAATATATTCACTTTTGCCATTATGATTTGGTTGCGATGAACAACAAGTGCCAAATAATTTCAACTATGTCTCTCTATATAAACGCATATTTTAACAAATATATAGTATATATTAAAGAAAAGTATACGGTCACTAAGAAATAAGAAAATATTTAGCATATACTATACATACTATAAAAACTTACGTAAAAAAAAAAAACATTCATTTAAATATATACAAATATTTTTGTTATAAATTTTATATATATAGGAAAAAAAAGATATACGGTTTTTGTTTTTTAATATATAATTTAAACAGAGATTTGATTCAACAATATGTATAAATCAATTATGTACACATTCGAATTTATATCCTATATACATATATAATTTAAAATTTTAGTAATGTGATTTGGTGATTCTCATCGGAATATTTATATAAATATTTCGTATCACCACAGTTAATAAAACTATATAGTTCCAAATTTTGACAAAATCTCTCTTTTATGTCTGGAAAAAATTGTTTTGGAAAAAATTATTTGTAAATGAAATTGTAAAACGTAAAATATTTTCGTTATATCCACTATCCAGGGGGTTTGTGCTATCCTGAGAAGGATACTTATATAGGAAACCGCAATAAAACTATATTTATATTTGGACAATCGGTCATATAAAATTGGGAAAAAAACTATAAAAAGAAAATATATTTTGAAAAAAAAATGGATAATCTAAATCTCAAACAAATATTTTTTTGGGTAATATCAAATCAAAAAATGAGCTGTAATGAAATTTGTATATCGATTTAATGACACGATTTAAATACACGTATACAAAAAAATTTTGTGTATAAAACAGACGATGACACTGTATAATATGTGGTGATATGTCCTATAAGAACCTAATAATATATGCACTGAGGAAAACCAACAAACAAAAAAAATTGTGTGTATATTTAAAATTTATATATAATTAAGATGAAAATCAAATTGAAACAAGAAAACGTAAACGTATATATATAAGATGAAAGAATGAATGTGAATGCGTGTATTTATAGGAATTTGTTATGTTATAATTTATTTATTTTTATTTTTTATTTTCTATTCGTCGTTTAAAATACATTTTTTTTTTTGTTTTTTAATTTCAAAATGCATTTTTGTTCAATGTGGTACAAACATATATAATAAAGTCTTTCATATATATACATACAATGCACAGACACCACCACTAAAATTAAGAAAAAAAATTAAATTTTGGGAGATTTTCAAAGTAAAAAAAGATTTATATTTAGTTAAAAATTGGGATTATTTTTAGATATCTATATAAAATTAATATATATATATATATATATATATATATAGAAAAGAAATTTTATTTTGTAGTTTTTTTTTATTTTTATATTAAATTAGTCTTTTATGTTGACCGACCGACCGACCGTCGTAATATAAAAATTTTCTTTATCTTATTTTAAATTTGTATATGTATTATATAGAGAAATAGATGTTGTAATTAAATGATGCTATAGGGATATATAATTTTATTATTACAATATTGTAAATTTTGATGAAATGCTAGTAGTATACATTTTATTTTTTTTATTGTATAGGAAATTATAATGGTATATTTATCTAAACTGAAAATCTTCTTATGTGCGTTTTTCTATATATATATATATAAATGCTATAAATAAATATTTGATTTAATATATGCAAATCGGTCATTATATATATAATCAATATTTGGCTAATCTAAAAACTATTCAATTTATTTACTATAACTTTTTACAAACGGTGCGAATATACACAATTATTGGGATGGGATGCTGCGATACTGTTATATATTGTTAAATATTTATTTATATGTGCGGTATTTATAGAATTTTTAGTTAATAATATGATATTTTTTTTCTGTTAAATTCAATCTTTACTTTTATAACTCATCATCATCATATATATAAAGTTATTGTATATTTTTTTATTTAATTTTCTAATGCATATATAGAATATATAATCAATTTCTTTCTAAATAAATTTATTCAACTAACCGAAATCAACATAAAGCAGCCGGTAGTAAGATGTATATATATATATAAGATTAAACTAGTTTAATGGTTTTATTGAACTCGATGTTTTTTTTGTGCTTTATCCCATCATCATAATCTTATATGATTTTAATATATATGTTGGCTTTTGAATTCGTATATTTGAAAAAATAATAAAACAGCAGACACATTAAAAAAAATATAATTATAATAATATAATTCCTTTTTAAATAAATCCATTTAATTAAAATCGCATATAAGTAATTATTAGCAAAACACACAAAAAAAAAAAAATAAAAAAAAACAAACAGAATATTCATTTCGAAAACAAAACAATAAAACAAACTGGTGGTGATGGTGGTGATGATTTTTAATATTTAAATTTGTTTGTTTTTGTTTGTTTATAATAAATTCTGGCAAATGTTTTTCTGGTCTGCTTTTTTGGTTCATTATTTTATAAATATATATATATATATATATAGTATTTAATGAACTCAATATTGAATTCATAAACAATTTACAGATGAATAAATCTTAAAATATTGAAAAACATTCCATTAAATGTGATTGATACAAGTTTTTATAGGGTCATTGTGTTTTTTGTTTACAGAATTTGAAAGATTTTTTTCGGTCTTTGAAGACCATTCCCATTCATCCAAATGACAGAGTACTTTATATATATAATATATGGTTTATCGTAATCTATTGGCATTCTATATGTTTTCTAAAGGAACCTTGGTATGATTTTCTAAAGGAAACCTTTGTAGATTTTCTAACACGACAATCTAAAGAAAATTATTCATAATTTTATAAAGAAAATTCTGTATAATTTTCTAAACATAAGAAAGAAATAACTTAACTAATATTTTAAATAAAAAAAGAAAGGATAAGTTCTATACATAATCAAGTACAAAAAAATTGAAATCTTATTATAAATAAATGAATATACCATCCTTTTTTATGCAGCAAATACCTATATATGGAATGGAATATATTATTCCCATCTGTCACATGTTCTATAAATGTAAATCAAATCAATGATTCGTTTGTATCAATGATTTGTATATGCAGTTCTTTTTTGTATTATTATATAGTTTATGGTTTTATCTATACGTTGTTTCTATTTAGATTTATGAAATGAAAACAAAATTGAACAAAAACAAAAAAAGAAGACAATTTTACACAAATCATGAAATGGAAAAACAACTTTAACCATATGTTTTACAGATGTTTAATGTTATTTTTAATATATTATATATATATATTTATTTATTTATTCTATTTATTGTAAAAAAAAAAATTCTGTTTTATTACAGAGTGTTTAAATGATGCGAAATAAAGTAAGATGATATTAAAAATTCTTTATAAAATATAAAGTTGAAAACAAAACAGATGAATATATACAAAAGAAATATATACTTATATTTCTTTAAATTGGTCAGGTGTAATGCTAAATAAATAAATAAATAGATAATTATATTGTATCTACTTCCTATATATTAATTATAAAGTCTATATAATGTCTGAAATTCTATTTAATTGAAAGTTTATTATTTTGTTTGTTTTTATATATATAATAGTAAAAGTCACCTTTATAGTTCTATATATAAACAAATCAATACATTAACATAATACATCCTGTATATACTATATATATATAAATGGAATATTTTCAAAATAAATTACTACTATTTGAATGTGTATACCTTTTTTTTTGGTATAGTATTGAACAAAAATATAATACACAAACTATTTTGGAGGACACTGGATGATATTCTAAATTATTAATACAACAAGAAAACGAACGTATATAGAATCTGAAATCTGAAAATTGTATTTCAAAAACGAATTTTTATAAATATTGACTGTGTCTATGTATTTTTTTTCAAACCAAAACAAGGCACATACAAAAAATAAACAAAAATATATACTCTATTATTATGGAATAAATTTTCTTTATCTAAAATAATCTATATATATAAAAAAAAACAACTGTTGAAATTTTAGAAATAATGACTAACAACAAGGTGATTATATTGATTTTATCTATGATATTTTGGCTGAATGCTAATGAATTCACATTTTTTTTTAATAAAACTCTATCAAATGTGATTTGATTTTTATAGCTCATTAAAATACCTTTCTATATATAGTGCACTATTATCGCTCAGATCGATTAAGTGGTTAGAAAATTATATTGATTTTAATACATCGTATATTCTTTTTAAACTAATTCTTCTCTAAAAAATTGGTTTTATAAATCAATTTTTAAGTTATCTCGGAAAATTCGTCAGGAAATCATTTAATAAAACTTGTAGTAATTATGAATTTCTTCTATAAAACTCATTCTAATACTATTTTATTCATTTATAATAAAAAAACACATTTCATAAATCCCCTGAACTAAAAATATATGTAAAATAACGCTATTGATTTCTTTTTTATACATATATTTTAGATTGTGAAATGTATACAATCTAATGTTGTGTGTATTTGGTTGTTGTTAATCAAAAAATATTCCAATTGAAATATATAATATCAAAAGAAAAATCAATATATTACAATCAATATACCATATATAGAATATATATGGTATAATATATATATAAAGAAGAGAGTTAAAAAAATAAATAAAAATTACGTGATTGTATAAGAATATAAGATGCAGATGCAGATGCAGATGCATATATACTTGATATAATATGCCTATATATAAATCGGTATTTCATCTTTTTTTCTATATGTATAACATATAAATAATATGGTATATTTTTGTTGTATAGAAAACATATAACATAAACGATAGGTAATAATATCAACATCCTCAACATCATCATCTTCATCATCATCATATGTGCAATATTTATAATGTATTGTAAAAGAATGCGTTTTGTTTTGATTTTATGTTATAATTCTGCAAATTCCATTTAAAAGAGATTGAATATATATTTCAAATTTAAAAATAATTTTATATATCACAACATAAAATCGTATATCTTTAACGAATTCAAATATTATATATGGGTTTCAGAAGATTTTCTTTTGGAAACTATTCAAATTTCTCTTTAGAAGATTATGCCACATTTTCTTTAAAAAATGCCAAAAGCCAAAATTGCAAATAATACTGAATTCCCACAAGAAAATTAAACTAAATTTATGAGGAAAATCATTAATAATATCTTAAGAATATACTAAAGAATACTAAAGAAATTATACAGAGTTTCCTTAAGAAAATCATACAGAATCATACAGAAAATGTACATAAACGTTTAGGATCGGGGGACTGATACAAAAGAAAAGAGTTTGTATAAAATGATAATATACAAAAAAAAAAAACATTTAATTTGGTTTGTTATTTCGTTTAACTATATATTATATATATATACATATGAATAATCTACTGATGTATCTTTATAATTTTATAAAAGTAAAATCAGCATTCCAAAGTAATATATTTTTTGTTTGGTTTGTATGTTTTAGAGAAAATGTTTATGCATACATCAACTAAACTCTATCAACTCTATATATATACAAACAACCACAACAACAAAATTATTAACAATATTATATATTAACAAATATAGAAACTTAATGTACTTATATTTTTATATAATATATCTATACAAAAGATACATACAAATAAATATAGATATCCACCATGTGTATATATAAATATAAAAAGAAACATTTTATTACACGATTATTATTTCTCAAAAAATAAGCAACAGAGATATGTATATAAAATTAATAGAAAAGTTGTTATTTTAACATTTATATAATAATAAAAATTTATTCAATTATAAAAACATTTGTTACTATATAGTATTAAAAATCATCTATATATGGTCATTTTACATAAATTTTTTTAAGGTATTTTCAAATGATTTTCTGTTTTATTTATGATTTATCTTTGTTTTTTATATAATATATACAATAAAATGAAACTAAAATATTTAACTAATTGATATAAGTTAGGTTAATCTGAATAATATTGATTTACACCTAAAAAATATTGATTTAATACAAAAAAAAACAAACCTATATGGGATTGTTTTGGCTAAACTTATATGCAAAGTTGAAATTTCATTTCCAACACTTTTAGAAATATGATGGAAAGAAAAAACCTGATGGGAAAATGAATTCTTCTTATAACATAAGATCTTATTTATTACATATATTTATTGGAAAATCGTAGCTAAACATCTTATAATAAACGTATTTAATCTTTATATAGTTATACATATAGATAGAGGTATAATTTATTATTTGTCAATACCACAATTATTATATTTTTTTTTCATTTATCCTCCCTCTCTCTACTATCGCTACCATACAGACATTATATTATTATAACATTTTTATACCTTTCCAATTTCATATATAGACAAAACAGCTATACAATACACATATCGAATGTTATTATTTTGTAAAACTAGAAGTTTTTTTTCTATATAGTAAAATTATATTTAGTTTTTTTCTTTTTTTACGCTGTACTATGGAATTGGTTTTTTTTTTCTGCATTAATTTCATAATTTTTTTTATTTTTATTTAAACGTATATAATACGTATACGTATATAATTTATCTTGAACAACAACGATTTGTATATATATAAAATATGCATAGTGAGTGAGATGCATAAGAGGAATGCTGAATATATATATAACATATATACAAGTAATTTAATATCAATTTTGAAAAAAAATTTTATATCGCGTTGTTTATGGTGATTGAATGTTTTACAAAAAAAATATATCAATTGTGTATATGTCAAGTTTTTTTTTGTTATATGATGATGAATTAAATTAAAAGAAATCTCAATCAGAAAATCAAATCATCAAATGAAAAGTCATCAAAAATCTTTGGAGAATTTTCAATTATGAATTAGTTTGGGCAAGGAAATATCCATTCATCCATTCAATAGATTTTACAGAGTTTGGAAAATTCTTAAATTTGAATCAATCGTTCAAAAAAGAAAACTAAGTTGAATGTTCTATATACAAATCATCCAGAATGCATTATTAATATTGTGTACAACTTATAAACCAATTAGTTAACGAATTTTTAAGACATTGTACTGAATCAATTATTTATATTAGTCCCAAACTCCCAAGGAAATTTAGCTTAATTTTTAACACAGATTAATAACCAAGAATTTTAAATATAAAGTTTTCAATACTATTGTCAAATGGATTTTGAAAAATAGCTTTATAAGCAAATGATTTGATAAAGTTTTTGATATTAAAAAATATACTAAATATCATAAATATATATTTTAAGAAATTATATCAATTTTGAAGGAATTTGTTAAAAGAAAACTGCCGGTTCTAATATTTTTTTTTAAATAATCGTCAATGAATTATTAATAAATGACAGAATAATAAGTGATAGTAATTGATAACGTATATACATCGTGAATATTTTGGAGGATGAATCCGAATAGTCGCAATCAAACAAATTCACAATATGATTTAAAATTAATTATAAATATCAAAAAAAAAAATAATTACTTAACAAAATTTTTAAGAAAACTTATATATAATAATAAATAAATTTAGAATAAAATTAAATTGTTTTTACTCACAGATTTTGTAAACAGAGTTGTAATAAAATTTGTGGAAGACAACGAAAATTAAACTCACCTATGGAAAAAATGAAAAAAAAAAAAAACAAAATTAAATTAATAATATAAAAAATAATTATTTATCTAAAGTATAATCTATAAAAATATCAAAATATAATTTTATGTTAAATAATAAATAAGAAATTTCAAGAAATCTGAAACAGAATTTGTTGAAATTTATTATTATAGGAAAATTCAAAATTCTAATAATAAATCTAGACAAAATAAGAAGTTGAATGGCATTTGATTTGATAGTCTAATAACAAACTAGCAAAACCAACAAATAAACAAAACAATCAAGAACAAAACAAAAAAAAAAATAGAGGAATTTGCAATTATTCTTCTTTGTGTCTTTTTATATCTATAATATATAGCAGCATCGAATAATTATCTTACAAATAAAGATTTTTTTCTTATATACATAATACATATTTTATTTATTTTTTTTATATTTTTGTTTATGATTTTATATATATACAGATTCATATGAGATGTATGCGTACGTGTATTATTTATAGTATGTATATATCTAAGAAGAATTATGAAATGTTGAAGCCGCAGCAGTACTACTGAACTGACGGATGACGGATGAAGATGTAAAGACAAAGAATTTTTTTTTTTTTTTTTGTTATTATAAGATTGTTGTGATTCTGTATATTTTATATACTGTGTATTGTATCTTATTGTATATATATATATATAAGAAGTATGTCTTTATATATCTATGATTTTATATTCGCAACAGAAACAACTCTATATCTCTATATATATATATATATATATATTGTAATATAAAAAAATATAGTAATTTATGTCATTTAAAAAAGAAGTTGATGACCTTTTAGCATAATAATTATATATTTTCTATTTTCTTTTCTTATTTTTATTTTTTATTTTTTTTAAACACCATACATAAATTTAATGTTGAATTATTTTCATCATATTTATAAAACAGAATGAGGCTTGGTTCGGTTCGTTTTTATATCTTATGTTAATATTATTATATACATAGATATTTTTATGAAATGGCCCAATTAATTGACTAATTGGTAACGTATATATAATTGCGATATTACATAGAAATGGATAAAAAATGATCAAAATGTTAAAGTTAATATAAAAAATATTACCGAAACAAAGGCGATTGCGAAGGTGGTGATGAAAGTGAGATGGTCTTTCAGATATCTAATCATTTGGGATTGGAGGTATTAAAAAAAGGTGGCTATTAGAGATTTTACTTTAATAATTAAATTATACTATAGTAGGAAAACAAACACTGATGGGTTTTTTTATGTTTCCCAATTCAAAATTTAATAATCAACTAAATTCTGTGTGAATTTCAGGATCTGGAAATACAGATAAATGAAAGGTATATTCTAAACAAAGAAGTTATTCTATAAAATATTTATTTAAAAGTAGCCCAATAAAAATATAAATAAAACTTTATACTATAAATATTACGATTTATTTAAGTAGATTATTTATATATGAAAAAGGTATATTTTTTTTATTATCTTGTTTGATAAATAAAATAATAATACTGATTATAGAATCAGTTGATAAGAAAATATATTGTTGTTGTTCTTTAAAAAATAAAAAAAAAAACACAGTCACTAACAATATTTTAAAATATAATAATCAAGATCAAGATTTATACGATTTTTCATTATATCTTGGTTTGAAATGTGTAGATAATATGCCTTGAAAATGATCTCTGTAAAATAAAGAACACAATCCAAAGAATTGAAAACTCAAGATTCTTATAATTCTTTAAACTATGAGGGGGGCAGGGCGATTTATTGAAAAATTGTCAATCAATTTTATTGAAAATATTACAATATATATTTTTAATGCTTATATATTCTAATCTCTTATCTTGGTAAAATTTTAAATGTCATTTGCATAGATGGATTGTATTACAATTAAGAACGTTTACAAGTTTTTCATAATTTTAAGAACACATTTTTATATGAACAATTGAATTTATCAAATATTTGACAGTGATATGAGGAATATCCTTCACCCATAATAATCAATTGAAATCAGTATCGAATAACGTATTAGTGATAAACTGCGTGTAAAATATGTGAAGGGATTATTTCCTTGAACGAACTCATTTAGAATTTAGAATTTTCCCAAGATTTTCACTAGATTTTCTATAGTGTATTTTATCTTTAAAATCAAAATTTTATCGTATTCTGATATGATATTAACTATGGACAATGAATTCAATCAGAATTTGAAGTTTACTCGTGATTTTGAATTTAATTTAAACATATATAATCTTTTACACATTTTAATTTAAATTTAATCAGTGCGATGATATTCTTAGAAAGAGATTTATTTAAAATCTATACAAAAAATATTTATAATGCATTTGACAACGGATCTGCGAGAACACCGAATTATTTTAAAAAAAAAAGTGCATTGTTTTGGGATATATTTTTTATTTCAACAACAATTGTAATTTGTTAAAAGGGGTTTTCTCACTAAATGATCTCTGCAGGTATAGACAATCAATGCGGATTATTTATTTAACGAGTTATCGGTTTACTACAGGACAGGTCTATTTCCAAGAGTGCCAATAAATTTTATTACATATTTAAAACGATAAGGAAAAATTAATAAAGGTCTTCTTACATCATTTTAATGGTTTTCATATGAATTTTCCGAGATTTTCCAATTTTAAATAAAAATTTGAATGATAAATTTATGAAAATAAACCATGTATTAAAATTATTGTAACTTCCTAACCAGTTAACCGATGTTAATGATTATACCAGCAAAAGAAAGGTAATTTTATACGCTTTAAGGAAAAAATACAATCGCAAACACTTTTATAAGAAACTCATATTGAAAAACGCAATCATTTGAAAAAAAATGGTCAATACTCAGACATTTTCCAAGAGTACCAATAAATTTTATTACATATTTAAAAAGATAATGAAAAATTAATAAAGGTCTTCTTACATCATTTTAATGGTTTTCATATGAATTTTCCGAGATTTTCCAATTTTAAATAAAAATTTGAATGATAAATTTATGAAAATAAACCATGTATTAAAATTATTGTAACTTCCTAACCAGTTAACCGATTTTAATGATTATACCAGCAAAAGGAAGGTAATTTTATACGCTTTAAGGAAAAAATATAATCGCAAACACTTTTATAATAAATTCATATTGAAAAACGCAATCATTCAACAAAACGTAAATGTAAAAAACAGCAAAGAAATTCTTAATAAGATACCATTTCTTAAGAAAATCTTTATCGTATCTTATTCTCAAAATAAAATTCAAAAAATAATTTTCTGTTTAAATTTTTTGTTTATTATTCATTTGTCATTAGTTATCGTTCTTAAGATGAGATTGTAAATTTTGTTAGTGATGCCAGTATATTCCTGTATAGAAAGGACAGATAGAAAAAGGATGATTTTATCGTCATAACAGCGATGGTACACTAACATGGCACTATCCAAATTCTATAATATACCATGACATCAATAAATTCTTAAATTACGATATTTATACAATAACAATAAAAATAAATACTTATATAATATAGTTTTATATTTATAAACTACCCTAATATATATAAAAAAAAAACTAATGATTAATTTAAAAAAAATGTGTATTTTTCACATCATCACAGTCCCAAAAAAACACATTCCTTTTTCTTTCTCATTCTTTCTACAGCAATAAATCCACAATCAAATTTGTATTTAATTCCTGTTTTATTTTTTTTCTTCTGTATATACTGTTAATCTGTTATGTATATATTTTCTCTACACGGACTTATCTTCTTTCGTTTCGTACGACTTATATATAGAATTTATTTTTACCAGAAAAATATTTTATACAAAAAAAAAAAACTTGCTTACCTTTATATTTATTGATGTTATTAAAAAAAAAATAAAAAAAAAACCCGCAACTTTTATGAAGGTGTAGGTATTTAGTGTGGTTTGGTGATGATCTGCTGATGATGATTTCTGGAATTTTTTTGTATTTTTATACCGATTATTGTTCGTTATTATTACTAATATTTATTAGGACTAACATACAATTTATTTATAATTTTTTAACTTTATTTTTATAATTTGTAAGGAATTAACACACACGCACAAATGCACACAATTATTCATATAGTTGTAAAATCACTATAATTACACGTGTGTTGTGTGTTTTTGAAAATATAAAATCAATTAAAAGGTAAAAAAAAAAAATAAACGTATATATATGCACAAAGTATAATATTAAATATTATAATTTACCACTCGAAAAATATATAATTTGTTTTTGTTTCAACTTTTAAATATGTGTGTACTTTTTAAAATAACCAAAAAAAAAAAACAGTATAGGTAAAAAAACAACACCGTAGCAATAAAATATATTAAAATAATGTATTTATGAAAGGTGTATTTTAAAATGTTATTATAATTGTAAAATATATTACCAAACAAATTAATGAATAAAGAAAAAGAACTGTTTTTCTTATTATTTTTTTGTTTTACAATAGAAAAATTAAACTGAAAAAATTTTTGTTTTATGTTACACAACAATAATATATTTTCAATTTTATTTATTTTTTTTTTCTATCTTCCTTCGTACGTTTTAGTCGAATATATAATTGAAAATGAAATTAGGACATTCCCCAAATTCCCCCAATTATATGATATATTTGACAAACATTTAAGTGTGCAGCATCACGTATATTCAATCAATATATATATATATAATAATTTTTCACAATATTTAAAAAATAAAATAATTATTATAACTTTGAAAACACAAACTGAAACAATCAAACCAAAAACACTCAATAAACTAAAAATTGTTATATGTTTTGTTGTTTATTTGCTTGTGAAAAAATTTTATTTTATTTATAGAGCTTTTTTATTTTTAGAAATAAATCAATATTTTATTAAATCAATGCGATAGTCGACTTGTTGTTGTTAAATAAATGTCTATGGAATGGGATAGGATGATGATGGCGACGTTGATGATACTTGCTATATTTTGTGTAGTGATTAGTGATTATTATTATTATTAACATTATGCATGTGTTTATCACTGACTGTCTGTCTCTTATTTTTAAATCACATATGATTCATCATCAAAATGATTTATAAATATAGCAAGAAAAAATGAAAAAGCTTAAAATAAAATAATATCAAAACGCTCTTTCTCTATACCATTGTCATTATTATTTTATATACATATATTTTTATTGATAAAAAATATATGGTGAATATATAGGTTTCGATAATATAGAATAAATTTATCGTTTCGTCAAGTATAATTTTTCAAATTTTTGATAACTTTAAAACATTAGGAAAATATATTTTTAATCCTGAATAATGCGAATATATATATATATTGTCGTCCAGGGAAATCGCACATTAATTCTATTTAAACGACAAAAAACTTTTGAAATTTCCCTAAGCATAATTTTTTTGTACTTATTGGTATTTAAATACATGAAAATGTACAACATTTTAAGGGAATTTTCCTAATATTTTCACAATTAATCATTTATTATACACATTTTCACGTTATAACATACATATGATAAACATTTTCATTAGATTGAAAATTTGATAAATTTATTAATAAAAAAGGATATAGAGGATCTTTCTTATAATATCACAAAATTTTCGTGAAAATCTTCGGAAAATCAGGATAATTTTTGGATAATTCTAACTTCTTAATAATCGTTCGACTATCGTAAACAATGTTTTTTTTTTTGGTTTTCAAATGTATTTTCATCAAAACTTAACTATCCGAATTTTATTATATTTTCGCATATATTATTTTATAAAATGACTTAACTATAAAAATATTAATTTCTTAATGATACCCTCATTTTAACACCATTCTTTGGTACCAATGTAACGGAATAATTTTCAAATTCAATTTCTTTTCGGTCTTCATCCGCCAAACAGTCAAAATTAAATTTTCTTAATAATGTTACGAGTGCGATTTTTACAATTAATTTACCGATACGCAGTCCTAAAATATAATTAAATATTAAATCAATGTTATTTATTATGTATATATATATAAAATAGATTCGCATTTTTACCTATGCATGCCCGTGGTCCTTCACCAAATGGTATATATGCTTTCATATTCATCAGGTGTTTATTTTCATCTAAATGACGTTCTGGTCTGAATTCCATTGGATTATCAAAATTTTCCGGATCACGAAATATACCCAATAGTGATATTAATATTGATGTACCCCGAGGAATAACACGTCCGGTTGAATCATTTAAAGGATATGCTTCGGTACATACACGATTCAAAAAAGGTAATGTTGGATATTTTCTTACAATTTCTATATATATATAGGATTAACCAAAAAAAAAATTAAAATAAATTTTACTATAATTTCGGTATATATAGATTATTAATTACCTAAAACACATAATTCTAAGTATTTCATTTCATTTATAGATTCATACGTTAATTGTCCATTATTTTTTTGTAGCACATCATCGATTTCATTTAATAGACGATCACGAATTCTTATGTTACGTGCTAATTCAAATAAGCAATAAGTAACGGCTGACGCTGTTGTATCAACACCGGCTGCAAAAAATAGAAACACTTGTGCGGCACACGTTTCCATTGAAATGTGAATTTTAGAATTATCATCATTCATCATATTTTGATTTTGATACTCTCGTAATTCAATTAAAAATTGTATAAAATCTTTTTGTGAAGTTATATTATTCTTTACACGATGTTCAATTGTATCTCGAACTATATCGATCATTAACGGCTGAATACCGTCTGGTATTACCGATATATTGAAAACTTTCAAAACACTATAGTTCCAAAAAAAAAAAAAAGCAAAACAATCAGATCCTTATAATTCTCTGTGCGATTATACTTACAATGGACATAAAAATGTACCCAAAAAACGTATAAAATTTTTGAAACCTGGTCCATTAATTTTATTTTCCGTTTGCTTAAATTCATTATTTGGGTTATCTATTGTAGTAACATCTAATCCCAAAGCTACATTACCCATAACATCAATGGCATATCTTAAAAATTTAAAAAAATATAAACAAAATTGAATACAATTGAAATTAAATATTCTATATAATTCAATAGCCAATATATAGACTATACCTTATCATAAAATCTTTTAATTCAATAATTTCCCCATCTTCTTTTCCTTTGGTCCCCTTTGTTGCCGCCAATGGTTGTAAATGATTGACTGCATTCCATGCAATCTTTTCAATGACGGGAAACATTTGTTTTAATTTACCCGAACTAAATGCTGGCGATAATTTTGATCGTAAAAATTTCCATTTTTGTCCTTGCATCGCGAATAACGTTTCGGACAATGGATCTCTTGTGGGATCATTGTGTAATCCACGATCTTGAAAATGTTTAGAATCACTTAATAGCATATCGTGGATAATATTTGTGTCACGTATTAACAATGCCGGATGAAATAAACAGTAAATACCCTCAACGGGTTTATTCGAATTACAATGTAATTCAAATATATTCGAACCAATGGATCCATTTCGAAATAGATATGTTTTTAGATTACCAATTGGTATAATTGGATTTATTTGTGGAAATCCATTACGTTTCCAATATGAATATATAAATTTTAAATATAAATAAATTAAAACAATTGAAATTGCCAATAATATAATAAAAGTAGACATATTTTTATAAATTAATAAATTTATATAGCTCGCGCGTGAGTCTTTCACTTTACACTTTACAATCAACTGAAAATGTATTGATCAATTACGAACTAATTTGCCAATTACGAATTTATTTTATTTTATTATAGAATATCACTCTGCTTCTGTATATATTCAATTTGTTGGTGATAAAAATGAATTAATATTATATAATAATAAAATACAAATGTCTATAGATTATACATATTTTGTATGTCGAATCAAAGTTAAAATATTATATACATTTCAATAATTCTGGTTACGATTATAGAAAACAACTTATTTGTTTAGTTTACTAGTTTAGTTTAGTCTACTAGTGTAGTTTTAACTTACTATTTTTTCTAAGTTTACCGTCTGCTTTCCCATACAAATTTGGGAGAATTAAATTACATAACTTTAGTATGGTCACATCATTTTATAATGAAATTTGATAAGTATTTGATTGGGTTAAATTTAACACCGATTTTTCGCCTTTGACAAACGTGTACGAGCATTTTGTTTTACGTGTTTGTCGAGTCGCTTATTTTTTGTACACAAATACAATTTTGTAAATAAGTACATTTTTATTATATTAAATATATAATATATAAAATTTATAATGTATATTTAAAATGCAATTTTATCAATGCACACGTTTCACGGAAATGAATGCGAAATAGATTGAAATATGATTAATTAATATTTTATAAGAACATATATAAGTTCGGCGTACGGGTTATCTAACAATTTAAGATATATAATTTGTTTCTATAATTACCTAAAGAAATGAATGGATTTATAGTTTAATCAAAAATGATTTAAATTAAGCAATGGTTATAACATTTAATATGCCTAATATATATATTATTCTAATTAATTTTTAAAATGTATATATAAGTATTACGAGGGAAAAAAACTATATTTCATCGATATTTGATTTGATTTATTATTAGAATTACTCGACTGCATACATTTAAATTTTAAATTTAAAAGTATAATTACGTTTTATATTACTTAATACTTACGTTTAATATTTACTTGTTTGGTTATCGAGAATTATATATAATTGATTATGTATTTAAAAGGAAAAAAACACAAACAAACGATTTATATAGAATTTCATATCACACACTTATTTGAAACACATTATATTACGTATTAGCATTTTTTGATATAATATACACAATAACTTTATCACTTTATTTTATATATGAACGCTGATGAACTCCCCTGTGTAATTATAACAAGTTTTTATAACATTTATATTATATTACTTACATATTCATTTTATAAATATTTATTAATGATGTAATATTTGATTTATATATATATATTAGAAGGAATTTATCTCGTTTTATAATTGATTTATAAAAACAATTGCGCGTAAATATAAATGAAATACAAAAATGCACTTGTCTGAGAATTTACTTTTGAATTTATGAATTATAAATGTTTTCCTTTTAATTTAAGAAATATAAATATCATTTTACTATATTAACGTCGACGAATTTACATTTGATAATCTAATAAAGCATCCGAAGGTGTAAATATATTACTATTTAATACGATCGGAAAAATCGAATTTTATATAATAAAAAGATAATAAAAAATTAATAAAGGTCTTCTTACATCATTTTAATGGTTTTGATATGTATTTTCCGAGATTTTCCAACTTTAAATCAAAATAAAGCATATTTTTGAATGATAAATTTATGAAAATAAACCATGTAGTAAAATTATTGTAACTTCCTAACCAGTTAACCGATTGAAATGGTTATACCATCAAAAGAAAGGTAATTTTATGCTCTTTAAGGAAAAAATATAATCGGTAATGCTTTTAGAAGAAAATCTTATTGAAAAACGCAATCATTTGATAAAAATGGTCAAAACTCAGACATTTTTCAAGAGTACCAGAAAATTTTATTACATATTTAAAAAGGCAATACAAAATTAATAAAGGTCTTCTTACATCATTTTTATGGTTTTGATATGAGTTTTCCGAGATTTTTCAATTTTAAATCAAAATAAAACATATTTTTGAATGATAAATTTATGAAAATAAACCATGTAGTAAAATTATTGTAACTTCCTAACCAGTTAACCGATTGAAATGGTTATGCCATCAAAAGAAAGGTAATTTTATGCTCTTTAAGGAAAAAATATAATCGGTAATGCTTTTAGAAGAAAATCTTATTGAAAAACGCAATCATTTGATAAAAATGGTCAAAACTCAGACATTTTTCAAGATTACCAGAAAATTTTATTACATATTTAAAAAGGCAATACAAAATTAATAAAGGTCTTCTTACATCATTTTAATGGTTTTGATATGAATTTTCCGAGATTTTCCAACTTTAAATCAAAATAAAGCATATTTTTGAATGATAAATTTATGAAAATAAACCATGTAGTAAAATTATTGTAACTTCCTAACCAGTTAACCGATTGAAATGGTTATACCATCAAAAGAAAGGTAATTTTATGCTCTTTAAGGAAAAAATATAATCGGTAATGCTTTTAGAAGAAAATCTTATTGAAAAACGCAATCATTTGATAAAAATGGTCAAAACTCAGACATTTTTCAAGAGTACCGGAAAATTTTATTACATATTTAAAAAGGCAATACAAAATTAATAATGGTCTTCTTACATCATTTTAATGGTTTTGATATGAATTTTCCGAGATTTTTCAATTTTAAATCAAAATAAAACATATTTTTGAATGATAAATTTATGAAAATAAACCATGTAGTAAAATTATTGTAACTTCCTAACCAGTTAACCGATTGAAATGGTTATACCATCAAAAGAAAGGTAATTTTATGCTCTTTAAGGAAAAAATATAATCGGTAATGCTTTTAGAAGAAAATCTTATTGAAAAACGCAATCATTTGATAAAAATGGTCAAAACTCAGACATTTTTCAAGAGTACCAGAAAATTTTATTACATATTTAAAAAGGCAATACAAAATTAATAAAGGTCTTCTTACATCATTTTTATGGTTTTGATATGAGTTTTCCGAGATTTTTCAATTTTAAATCAAAATAAAACATATTTTTGAATGATAAATTTATGAAAATAAACCATATAGTAAAATTATTGTAACTTCCTAACCAGTTAACCGATTGAAATGGTTATACCATCAAAAGAAAGGTAATTTTATGCTCTTTAAGGAAAAAATATAATCGGTAATGCTTTTAGAAGAAAATCTCATTGAAAAACGCAATCATTTGATAAAAATGGTCAAAACTCAGACATTTTTCAAGAGTACCAGAAAATTTTGTTACATATTTAAAAAGGCAATACAAAATTAATAAAGGTCTTCTTACATCATTTTTATGGTTTTGATATGAGTTTTCCGAGATTTTTCAATTTTAAATCAAAATAAAACATATTTTTGAATGATAAATTTATGAAAATAAACCATGTAGTAAAATTATTGTAACTTCCTAACCAGTTAACCGATTGAAATGGTTATACCATCAAAAGAAAGGTAATTTTATGCTCTTTAAGGAAAAAATATAATCGGTAATGCTTTTAGAAGAAAATCTTATTGAAAAACGCAATCATTTGATAAAAATGGTCAAAACTCAGACATTTTTCAAGAGTACCAGAAAATTTTATTACATATTTAAAAAGGCAATACAAAATTAATAAAGGTCTTCTTACATCATTTTTATGGTTTTGATATGAGTTTTCCGAGATTTTTCAATTTTAAATCAAAATAAAACATATTTTTGAATGATAAATTTATGAAAATAAACCATGTAGTAAAATTATTGTAACTTCCTAACCAGTTAACCGATTGAAATGGTTATACCATCAAAAGAAAGGTAATTTTATGCTCTTTAAGGAAAAAATATAATCGGTAATGCTTTTAGAAGAAAATCTTATTGAAAAACGCAATCATTTGATAAAAATGGTCAAAACTCAGACATTTTTCAAGAGTACCAGAAAATTTTATTACATATTTAAAAAGGCAATACAAAATTAATAAAGGTCTTCTTACATCATTTTTATGGTTTTGATATGAGTTTTCCGAGATTTTTCAATTTTAAATCAAAATAAAACATATTTTTGAATGATAAATTTATGAAAATAAACCATGTAGTAAAATTATTGTAACTTCCTAACCAGTTAACCGATTGAAATGGTTATACCATCAAAAGAAAGGTAATTTTATGCTCTTTAAGGAAAAAATATAATCGGTAATGCTTTTAGAAGAAAATCTCATTGAAAAACGCAATCATTTGATAAAAATGGTCAAAACTCAGACATTTTTCAAGAGTACCAGAAAATTTTGTTACATATTTAAAAAGGCAATACAAAATTAATAAAGGTCTTCTTACATCATTTTTATGGTTTTGATATGAGTTTTCCGAGATTTTTCAATTTTAAATCAAAATAAAACATATTTTTGAATGATAAATTTATGAAAATAAACCATGTAGTAAAATTATTGTAACTTCCTAACCAGTTAACCGATTGAAATGGTTATACCATCAAAAGAAAGGTAATTTTATGCTCTTTAAGGAAAAAATATAATCGGTAATGCTTTTAGAAGAAAATCTCATTGAAAAACGCAATCATTTGATAAAAATGGTCAAAACTCAGACATTTTTCAAGAGTACCAGAAAATTTTATTACATATTTAAAAAGGCAATACAAAATTAATAAAGGTCTTCTTACATCATTTTAATGGTTTTGATATGAATTTTCCGAGATTTTTCAATTTTAAATCAAAATAAAACATATTTTTGAATGATAAATTTATGAAAATAAACCATGTAGTAAAATTATTGTAACTTTCTAACCAGTTAACCGATTGAAATGGTTATACCATCAAAAGAAAGGTAATTTTATGCTCTTTAAGGAAAAAATATAATCGGTAATGCTTTTAGAAGAAAATCTTATTGAAAAACGCAATCATTTGATAAAAATCGTCAAAACTCACACATTTTTCAAGAGTACCAGAAAATTTTGTCACATATTTAAAAAGGCAATACAAAATTAATAAAGGTCTTCTTACATCATTTTTATGGTTTTGATATGAGTTTTCCGAGATTTTTCAATTTTAAATCAAAATAAAACATATTTTTGAATGATAAATTTATGAAAATAAACCATGTAGTAAAATTATTGTAACTTCCTAACCAGTTAACCGATTGAAATGGTTATACCATCAAAAGAAAGGTAATTTTATGCTCTTTAAGGAAAAAATATAATCGGTAATGCTTTTAGAAGAAAATCTCATTGAAAAACGCAATCATTTGATAAAAATGGTCAAAACTCAGACATTTTTCAAGAGTACCAGAAAATTTTATTACATATTTAAAAAGGCAATACAAAATTAATAAAGGTCTTCTTACATCATTTTAATGGTTTTGATATGAATTTTCCGAGATTTTTCAATTTTAAATCAAAATAAAACATATTTTTGAATGATAAATTTATGAAAATAAACCATGTAGTAAAATTATTGTAACTTCCTAACCAGTTAACCGATTGAAATGGTTATACCATCAAAAGAAAGGTAATTTTATGCTCTTTAAGGAAAAAATATAATCGGTAATGCTTTTAGAAGAAAATCTCATTGAAAAACGCAATCATTTGATAAAAATGGTCAAAACTCAGACATTTTTCAAGAGTACCAGAAAATTTTGTTACATATTTAAAAAGGCAATACAAAATTAATAAAGGTCTTCTTACATCATTTTTATGGTTTTGATATGAGTTTTCCGAGATTTTTCAATTTTAAATCAAAATAAAACATATTTTTGAATGATAAATTTATGAAAATAAACCATGTAGTAAAATTATTGTAACTTCCTAACCAGTTAACCGATTGAAATGGTTATACCATCAAAAGAAAGGTAATTTTATGCTCTTTAAGGAAAAAATATAATCGGTAATGCTTTTAGAAGAAAATCTTATTGAAAAACGCAATCATTTGATAAAAATGGTCAAAACTCAGACATTTTTCAAGAGTACCAGAAAATTTTATTACATATTTAAAAAGGCAATACAAAATTAATAAAGGTCTTCGTACATCATTTTAATGGTTTTCATATGAATTTTCCGAGATTTTTCAATTTTAAATCAAAATAAAACATATTTTTGAATGATAAATTTATGAAAATAAACCATGTAGTAAAATTATTGTAACTTCCTAACCAGTTAACCGATTGAAATGGTTATACCATCAAAAGAAAGGTAATTTTATGCTCTTTAAGGAAAAAATATAATCGGTAATGTTTTTAGAAGAAAATCTTATTGAAAAACGCAATCATTTGATAAAAATGGTCAAAACTCAGACATTTTTCAAGAGTACCAGAAAATTTTATTACATATTTAAAAAGGCAATACAAAATTAATAAAGGTCTTCTTACATCATTTTAATGGTTTTGATATGAATTTTCCGAGATTTTTCAATTTTAAATCAAAATAAAACATATTTTTGAATGATAAATTTATGAAAATAAACCATGTAGTAAAATTATTGTAACTTCCTAACCAGTTAACCGATTGAAATGGTTATACCATCAAAAGAAAGGTAATTTTATGCTCTTTAAGGAAAAAATATAATCGGTAATGCTTTTAGAAGAAAATCTTATTGAAAAACGCAATCATTTGATAAAAATGGTCAAAACTCAGACATTTTTCAAGAGTACCAGAAAATTTTATTACATATTTAAAAAGGCAATACAAAATTAATAAAGGTCTTCTTACATCATTTTAATGGTTTTGATATGAATTTTCCGAGATTTTTCAATTTTAAATCAAAATAAAACATATTTTTGAATGATAAATTTATGAAAATAAACCATGTAGTAAAATTATTGTAACTTCCTAACCAGTGAACCGATTGAAATGGTTATACCATCAAAAGAAAGGTAATTTTATGCTCTTTAAGGAAAAAATATAATCGGTAATGTTTTTAGAAGAAAATCTTATTGAAAAACGCAATCATTTGATAAAAATGGTCAAAACTCAGACATTTTTCAAGAGTACCAGAAAATTTTATTACATATTTAAAAAGGCAATACAAAATTAATAAAGGTCTTCTTACATCATTTTAATGGTTTTGATATGAATTTTCCGAGATTTTTCAATTTTAAATCAAAATAAAACATATTTTTGAATGATAAATTTATGAAAATAAACCATGTAGTAAAATTATTGTAACTTCCTAACCAGTGAACCGATTGAAATGGTTATACCATCAAAAGAAAGGTAATTTTATGCTCTTTAAGGAAAAAATATAATCGGTAATGTTTTTAGAAGAAAATCTTATTGAAAAACGCAATTATTTGATAAAAATCGTCAAAACTCAGACATTTTTCAAGAGTACCAGAAAATTTTATTACATATTTAAAAAGGCAATACAAAATTAATAAAGGTCTTCTTACATCATTTTAATGGTTTTGATATGAATTTTCCGAGATTTTTCAATTTTAAATCAAAATAAAACATATTTTTGAATGATAAATTTATGAAAATAAACCATGTAGTAAAATTATTGTAACTTCCTAACCAGTTAACCGATTGAAATGGTTATACCATCAAAAGAAAGGTAATTTTATGCTCTTTAAGGAAAAAATATAATCGGTAATGTTTTTAGAAGAAAATCTTATTGAAAAACGCAATCATTTGATAAAAATGGTCAAAACTCAGACATTTTTCAAGAGTACCAGAAAATTTTATTACATATTTAAAAAGGCAATACAAAATTAATAAAGGTCTTCTTACATCATTTTAATGGTTTTGATATGAATTTTCCGAGATTTTTCAATTTTAAATCAAAATAAAACATATTTTTGAATGATAAATTTATGAAAATAAACCATGTAGTAAAATTATTGTAACTTCCTAACCAGTTAACCGATTGAAATGGTTATACCATCAAAAGAAAGGTAATTTTATGCTCTTTAAGGAAAAAATATAATCGGTAATGCTTTTAGAAGAAAATCTTATTGAAAAACGCAATCATTTGATAAAAATGGTCAAAACTCAGACATTTTTCAAGAGTACCAGAAAATTTTATTACATATTTAAAAAGGCAATACAAAATTAATAAAGGTCTTCTTACATCATTTTAATGGTTTTGATATGAATTTTCCGAGATTTTTCAATTTTAAATCAAAATAAAACATATTTTTGAATGATAAATTTATGAAAATAAACCATGTAGTAAAATTATTGTAACTTCCTAACCAGTGAACCGATTGAAATGGTTATACCATCAAAAGAAAGGTAATTTTATGCTCTTTAAGGAAAAAATATAATCGGTAATGTTTTTAGAAGAAAATCTTATTGAAAAACGCAATCATTTGATAAAAATGGTCAAAACTCAGACATTTTTCAAGAGTACCAGAAAATTTTATTACATATTTAAAAAGGCAATACAAAATTAATAAAGGTCTTCTTACATCATTTTAATGGTTTTGATATGAATTTTCCGAGATTTTTCAATTTTAAATCAAAATAAAACATATTTTTGAATGATAAATTTATGAAAATAAACCATGTAGTAAAATTATTGTAACTTCCTAACCAGTGAACCGATTGAAATGGTTATACCATCAAAAGAAAGGTAATTTTATGCTCTTTAAGGAAAGAATATAATCGGTAATGTTTTTAGAAGAAAATCTTATTGAAAAACGCAATTATTTGATAAAAATCGTCAAAACTCAGACATTTTTCAAGAGTACCAGAAAATTTTATTACATATTTAAAAAGGCAATACAAAATTAATAAAGGTCTTCTTACATCATTTTAATGGTTTTGATATGAATTTTCCGAGATTTTTCAATTTTAAATCAAAATAAAACATATTTTTGAATGATAAATTTATGAAAATAAACCATGTAGTAAAATTATTGTAACTTCCTAACCAGTTAACCGATTGAAATGGTTATACCATCAAAAGAAAGGTAATTTTATGCTCTTTAAGGAAAAAATATAATCGGTAATGTTTTTAGAAGAAAATCTTATTGAAAAACGCAATCATTTGATAAAAATGGTCAAAACTCAGACATTTTTCAAGAGTACCAGAAAATTTTATTACATATTTAAAAAGGCAATACAAAATTAATAAAGGTCTTCTTACATCATTTTAATGGTTTTGATATGAATTTTCCGAGATTTTCCAACGTTAAATCAAAATAAAACATATTTTTGAATGATAAATTTATGAAAATAAACCATGTAGTAAAATTATTGTAACTTCCTAACCAGTTAACCGATTAAAATGGTTATACCATCAAAAGAAAGGTAATTTTATGCTCTTTAAGGAAAAAATATAATCGGTAATGCTTTTAGAAGAAAATCTTATTGAAAAACGCAATCATTTGATAAAAATGGGCAATACTCAGACATTTTCCAAGTGAACCATTCAATTTTATTGCATATTTAAAAAGATCGTACAAAATTAATAAAGGTCTTCTTACATCATTTTAATGGTTTTCATATGAATTTTCCTCCAAATGAAAGGAATTAAAGTGATAATAAAAAATACTATTAGTAATTCTATTTGATCTTTTTAATTATGTATTAAACTAAATTGGAACCACTTGGCATTTATCAATATATCTTGTATAATGAAAACAAAAGTAAAAAAAATATTAATTATGGTTATTGTGTTAGTTAACATATATACAGCACTCATGTATTATTAAAATAAAATACAAAATTATCACTAAACTTTTAAGAGCGCACTTGTAAATACAACTTTTATTAACTATATATATAAAACTACCCTAACAAGCCCCAATAACAGACAAAAATAAACGATGATTTTTTTTTAAGGGAAATAGGGGTACTCAAACAGACCAGAGCTATTGGATGGGAAAGAATACTTAGCGCGTAGTCGGTCCGCTAAAGGACTAGAGGGCTTGACCCAAGTACTCCCTGGAAATTGGATTTAGATAAAATGATAATTGGCGCTATACTCAGACATTGAAAGCTGAGTGGCAAGACCCAATTATTTGTTCATTTTAACATATAGGATAAAGTATTGTCAAATAGTCAGTTCATTAAAGAGAACAGATCGTTTACAATAACTTTTTTGGGTAATGGGAAAATAGGACACATTATAATTATAAAAAAAATATATCAATATAATAAAAAAGGGGTTTTAGTAATAATATTAGTGTTCAGTTCATGATAGATCTCTAGGTCATTAGTTATTTCAATGTAATTTTTACCATCACCATTATTATATAATATTTATGTTTTATATTACAGTTAGGAATATAAGTTAATTAGAAAAAGCAATTGGTATTTAATGTGTGGTCTATCATGAACTCTAAAAATGATTATATTTTAAAAAAGAAATTAAAAAAATCAAAATAAATTCATTATTAAATTAAAAAATAATTCGACGGGATTTTTTTTTTTTGCAAGTAAATTGACTAAAATTTCACTTTTTATATACCTTTAAATTGAATCCTTTATATTTAATATATATGAACTATTTTTCCTTTAATGTAATTTCCTTTTTTTTAATGAAATATAATGAGAAAAGAAAAAACACACACACACTAACCTGCAAGAAAAACCAAGAGAAAAAAAAAATGTATCAATTAATAATTGAAATCAAAATTATTAATTATTTTGTATAGTTTTACAATAAAATGTTATTTACCTGTTTGGACTTTTGAAGAAGGCACCGCGTGACTGATAACAGCAAAGCTGATAGCAGCAAAAAATACCACCAATTATAACAGCAAACATTCCGCAATTTTCCAATTTTCAACTTTTCACTTTGATGAAAATGTAAAGTTGAGAACATCACAATTTCTTGAAAAAGAATTAAACAACCAATGAAAAACACATTAAAAAACAAAACTTTTAATTATAAATGAAATGAAATGAAATGAAAAAAAATTGCACTTTATTATAATCTAATGACCATGCATTTTTCAATTAAAATCATACACACATAAATTAATTTTCTTTAGTGTAGTTTCTATTAAATTAATTTTCTTTTTATACATGTTTTTATATTAATTATATATGAACTTTAAGAAATAATCTTTAAAAAATGGGAAAACTTATTTAAAACCAACAAAATAACTACTTTATAATAAATTTATATTAAAACCAGACAATTTCAATCGCAATATATAGAAAAATATAATAAATAGATTGACGACGCGATATTCACACAGAAATAGTCGGTGTTGAAAAAAGCGATATCCCGTTTTTCGGTCTATCGAAAAATATATATATGATTGTGTGATTGATTATACAATATATTATATATTGTGTTCGATATCATCATCATCGCACATTATATCCAATATATAATGAAAGGTAATAAAATTATAATGTGTATATGGTGTAGGTGTTTGATGATTTGATTGTGTAGTGTAGAGTGCGAGAGGTATCAATACAAATTAAAAAAAAACAACTTTATTATACACAAATACAACAACTTATAATAAACCAGATAAATTATTTGATTGTTTTGTTGATATAAAAGTAATTGTTCCATATACTCAATGATAAAATTCAAAATATTCATACAGATTTAAGGAACTTATTGTTGCGATTTTGATAAATTTATTAAATTTTCTTTCATTAAATCATCCCATTTTTCCAAATAAATTGTTAGTTTTATCATTGATTTAGAATTACAAAACGAAACGAATTACAAATATATACGTTATTTATGTTTCCGTTTTAATGTTTCGGATTGCAGGGATAAATAATTTAATGGTATTCGATGTGAAGATGAAATTGGAAATTGGAAATATTTACATATAGAGTATCTTGATTTCCATTTATATTAAAATGCATACGAAATGCATAGATCATATACAGAAAATCTCGATCAATTGAATGATTTTTATACATTTTATATCACAGATATATTCGGATTATATTATTTGCTTATATATATACTTATAATCTAATCCGTTTTATTTTATTCTTAAAGTACGTGAAAATACCTTTCTTTTGATGGTCTAATCATTCAGATTGGTTAACTAATTGGGAAGTTACAATAATTTGAAAATATGGAAAATTTTCAATAATTTAACATTAAAAAATATGATTTATTTTTCCTGTTAAAGTGGAAAATCTCGGAAAATTCATATGAAAGCGACTAAAGTGATACAAAAGAAGACCTTTAGTAATTTTTTATGATCTTTTTAAATATGCAATAAAATATATTGGTCTCCATGGAAAATGATTGAGTATTGACGATTTTTATGAACAAATTGCATTTATCAATACGAATTAATTTGAAATTCTATTTAATTTTATTTTATTCTTAAAGTACGTGAAAATACCTTTCTTTTGATGGTCTAATAATTCAGATTGGTTAACTAATTGGGAAGTTACAATAATTTGAAAATATGGAAAATTTTCAATAATTTAACATTAAAAAATATGATTTATTTTTACTTTTAAAAGTGGAAAATCTCGGCAAATTCATATGAAAGCGACTAAAGTAAAACAAGAAGACCTTTAGTAATTGTTTTCTTTTGATCTTTTTAAATATGAATCGTTAAATATATATTGCCCTATTCTGTTAGTATATCTTCTGTTACTATAGGAAATTCCCTTTGAAAAATTCCCTTCCCTTTGTCGTTCTTATTAGGATATGATACTGAAAAATGTTAAACTATGTGTAATGTAAAGGATATAGTTTACATTTTGTATTATATATTGTATTAAATATACCTTGTATGATAATTTTTAAATCCGAAATCTATTTGGTATATTTAAAAGCGATTGGTGTGGATTGCATCCAATTGTATCCAATTACAGAGAAATTATGTAAAATATAATGGATTCGATTTCATATATCATATATGATATGATATGATAGAAATCATTCAATTTCAACCGGAATATAAATTATACATTATAATAATAATAATCTAAATCTTAAATCTATATAGACTTATTTCTTAAAAAATTAAATCTTAAATCTGTTGATAATTTTCGTGGTATAACAATAATAATTATGATGTTATCATAATGTATTTTTATGATTTGTTCTTAACAAACTCTTAATCATTACAGTATTTTTAACTAATTATAATTGCAATTGTATAAACAGCAAATTATTACAGTATTTCAATTGTATTGACAAATTTAATTATATCCAAGATTTATTGAATTTTTAGTCTTAAACTCTATATTGAATATATATAATAAATTGTATACTAACCTGAAAAGAGAAAGAAAAACAAAAAATTGACAAGATTAGAATTTAATCAAATATAGAAATAAATATACATAATATTTGAATTGTTGATTATTACCTGTGAGTGAAGTGTAGTTCGCATATCGGAAAAAACCCCATTGAGAAAAATGCGATAAAGATGTTGATAAAGAAAATCGCATTTTACAGATGTTTGATTTCCAATTTTTAAATTTTCTCATTAATTAATAAATGTGTGGGCAACGTTGAAATTGCCGTATTTTATTATTTGTACTTATTGTTATTTTCTATAGATAATTGTTTTAATTAAATTCTTCTTATGATAGCATATAATTAATATTTTTGTTGGTTATTTGTTTTGTTGGCAATTCTTAAACGTTGTTACATTATGCATATGTAAAATAACTCCCAATTTATTAACATCATTCACAGGATTAATATTAAACTTTTAATTGGATGATCATTCATATTGCTTTTACATGCAATATATAGTGATCTTTTAATTATTATTGATATTGTATTTTATAGTTAGTTTTCATTGTATATATATAAAATTGATAATAATCTAAAATAGATAAGAAAATAAAAAAAAAGATTAAAATTTTATTTTATTAAATCTTTATATCAATTTCACAGGCACTCAAAACAATTATATATACCTTTGAATGAATTCTGTAACAATAAAAGACGAGTAACTGCGGCCATTGAGAAATGAAGATTTTGATAGTAAGAAACTTTTTAGAAATAAGAAACGTTTAGAGATGTTGGTATTTTCTGCTTTGAATATGACAAATTGCATCCACTCCATTCCATATAATAATGAATGATTATTTTTAAGATAATTCTTGAATTATTGATAATCTTTTTTAACCAAGCACCATCCTTTTTTTTGATAATACCAGCATTTATAGAAAAAAAAATATAAAAATTGAAACAAATTTATTAAAAAAAAAAAAAAATTAAATAAATTTTAACTATACTATACTATAATAAAAATGAAATGAATATTGTTCGTTTGATTTTGTAAAAAAATAAAATATACTGTAAAATTTACTGTTAGTTATGTCTATAAATTTTTTATAATAAATATATATATATGTACAAAATTCTTATCGTATATGTGTATACTATTTGATGCTTTCGATATCATCATCATCATCCTATATATGCAATAATATAATGAAATGCAATAATGTGTGCGGGTGTTTGATGATGATAATACGAAGATGGATAACAATAAGTTAATTATATATACACAAATACAACAATTTCTTTAATTGATTTTATATATGATGAGTGCGTTGTTTTAAAAGTAATGACTCTATAATGTTTCTCTTCAAATATGCAATGATAAAATTAACTTTCTTCATACAAAAATTTAAATAACTTTGCGGTATATATATGCAATAAAATATATCGAAATTAATTTTCATTCAACCATCTGCACATTTTTCCACATACAAAATTCTTATTGTATTATTACGCGAAGTATATGTGAACAAAACTCAAGTGAATATTTCTTAAGATAACCGTATGGTCGAGTTGGTAGCGAAGCCGCCGATTTTCAAATAAAAAAATCTCACATGTATAAATGTATACATGTGAGATTTGCTTTTAATTAAGGGGAACATGGTTGTTTGAATGTAGGAAAGTCGACGCGATGAAAGACATACCATATTCCAGCAATTATGTTCCCCGTAGGTTTATATATATACGGACCGCGCTGGCGATTCTGCCAGTTGTGGTTAGTGTATATATATTCCCGGGTATCCCACAGGGGGGATACCCGCTATACATCCAAAAATAACTGTAAATTTCTATCGTTGAAACTTACATAAGATAAAATGGAAAAAATATACAAGAAATTGTGGTTTTCCTAATATATTTTTTTTTCATTTTATCTTATGTAAGTTTCAACGATAGAACTATATATAGATTATTATTATTGTCTGCATTCATGATCAATTTGGTTCAAAATCCGGATGAAGTTTTTGGTCTTTTGATTCAAATAAATATGTTTTCTTATACAAATTGGAAAATCTAAAGAAAACCCCTTAGGACTATACTAAAAATATTTAATACATTAAATTATATGGTATTCATTATGAATTAATTGAAGTTTTATTTACCATATAAGAAAATGTGTTTGATTGAAATAGGTTTAAATCCTGATGTGCGACGTCCAAAAACAGATTTTTTTTTGTATTATTTCATATGTTTTCTTTTTAATTTTATTATATTTATTATGAATTAGAATTCCAAAATGATAATTTAAAGAAAAAATCAATGGGAAATTCGATCGCTAATCGCTAATTACGATATTGAACAGATATGGGATCTTACTAAATAAATTATTTGAACAATGATTTTGATCATAGCAGGGTTCCCAATTTCATATTCCATATTTAATAGTGATGCGATTATAGAAAAAAATAAAAACGAGAATCTGTACTGTATTTTAGAATATATTCGATATGGATAAAATATTAATCTTTTTTCGATAGTGGAAAATAAACTAATATAATAATTTATTTTGAAATTATATATAGATGCAATAGAGATAAACTGTATTGAAAAAATTAAAGGAATATATATATACGAAGGAGCAACGGGCAATTTAAAGGTAATTTAAAATATTTCCAAAGAACATTTTGTAATATATATAAACGCTGTGTGTTCAGTGTTCAGAGCGCGATCGAGGTCCCTATATTTAAATTAATCTTTGATTCTTAATTAAATTATTCTTAAAATCTATAAATAAATTTGTTTGGTGAAAATATATATTAGTATTAGTATATTATATAAACTTATAAAACTAAATTATAGTCATTGTTACTAATCTATTATAGAATGTTTTTTTGCTTCGGCATTTTCCTACGGCTCCATCTCTTCAAAAGTGCGGAGACTCCACAAAAAAAAAAAGCTGATCCGTTGAATCCTTTTTTTTTTTTTACATAACTATCACTACAAACTACAAACTAAAATTGTTTTTGATCATAATTCAATTTAAGCAAGATTAATCTGGCTGGAAACAAGATAATCGGATTCAGTAGTGCCGCCTTATAATCTATAAGTATGAATAAGATTCAGCCCGATTCATCCATTATTAGTTGATGATGAGTTATGGCAAAAAAACTATTTATGAATCGAAGTCAAAGTATTATGTTTTATTAAATTAGATGGTAGTTTTTTTTTAAATCTTTAATAACTCATAAACGAATGGATGAATCGGGCTGAAAAATGTGCATACTTATGTGTTAATAAGGGACGTTGAATCCGATTATCTTAGATCCAGCCAGATTCATCAATCGGTTTATATTTAATCTTTTTAATTTATATTTAATGCATCTATATTTACAAAATCAATTGCAATATATATGATTCAATTGATCAATTATAATATATGATTCAATTGATCAATCATATAAATTTAAACGCGTAAATGTGTATAAAAACGCAAAATTGAATTTGAAATTCTATTGAAAGTAAATCTCCTTGTTTGAATGCGGTACTCATCTATTTACATGTAAGAATGCGATATAATTCATATATAGATTAAAGAGATATTTACAATATTTGTCCAAATGGATCGACGGATTCGTAAAAAGTTAATCATAATTATACGAAACCGTAATTATTCAATTATTTATCAAACACAATACAACTATATAACTATTAATAATTATATCTATAACTTAATCTAAATATTTATTTATAAACTTATTTCTATAATATATAAATTTAAATCTATAATTAATGTTACGATATATTATAATTATATATCTTTTTAATTTTCTTTTATATTTCTAATCAATTATATTTTGTTCATTGCGACGTGTCCTTTTTTTCTATAGATCATTCCAATTATAATGGCAAATCTCCAAAATTATATGACAATATAATTTATTTTCTATATCTTCTTTATAATCTTAATTTTATATTGTATATATAATAAATAAATAATTATACTAACCTAAAACGAGAAAAAAAACAAAAGAAAAAAAAAACAAAGAATTAGTAATTATTAATTTAATAAAATAAAAATTATTTAATTATAACTCAGGTTTCAAGTTATAGAAGCAAGGATATTATTAAAGCATTAATAATATCCTTGCTCCTATAAAGTATACTAAATCAAATACAACTTAATAGACACGCAATTTACAATTTTAACACTCACACACACACACACATTTTCTTTTTCAAGAAACTATAATATTAAAATATAAAACAAATTTACAGAAATATACAATAAAGGGTTTAATTATAATTATATTCGATATAATTTCATTTGATTTAATTTTACCTGTGCTTATTATATGAACTCCAATATATTATTATTTGACCTCTGTGGCGATTAATAAAATGCATTATCCAAATCCCAGTACAGATGAATTAAATCAGCAATGCATGTGGATCATTGTGCAATCAGCAACAATCTTTAACATATTTCTTATACACATATTTTAAAGAAAAATTTAATTAAATTAAATGGAAAACAGAAAATTTTTTCACATTAAAATAAAACCAAAAAAAAAAATAAAACAAAAAAAAACGAACAAACGCGTGTTGAATTATCAAAATTTTATTCAAATGAAATAATATATGAGAAAAAATTACGGTTAATTTTTTGTAAAATTATATATAGGTATAATGCGTGTATTAGTTTATAATGTATAGATAATAATGATTGTGTATAAAATTTCTGGTATCAAATGTGTATTTGTAGTATATATATTTCTATATATGGATTGGATTGTGTGGTGACAGAGGTGTATTATAAAAATTATAATTATTTTTATTATCAATATAACAAATAGAAAATTAAATTCTGGTTCCTATCCTCTATTGTATATATTATTTTCAATAGTACTTATATATGCACTATATATTATATTGGAATATTTTAGATAGCGGCCGATTAGCGAGTTAAATCGTTCGATCGGGGAAAATTCAAATGAAATAATCCATTGCGATGTTATGCAAGGAAAATCTCACAATATTTTTAATGATTACTTTTCAAATATGGTATAATTATTAATTGCAATGATATTATTTATTGAACTTTAGAACTATATATTTAGATCTTAATAATAAACGCGATATATATCTACAAATTTGAATTTTATATGTATTCAATAACTGTGTGGCTAACATCTAATCACATATCACAAGAACATTCCCAAAATATAACAAATAGATCAATTAATTATACCTGTGTGTGATTGCAAATGTGTGATGATGTTGAAAAAAAGAAAATCTGAATAATTCTTTTAATTAAATTATTCTTAAAATAGCGCGGATTATTTGTATAAAGCGCATTTAAAGAATTCCATTTGGAAATTTTCTTATACGACACTTTTTAACAACAAAAAAAAATGCCATAATATTGCATTGACTCTGCTTTGAAATCTTGTCTGATTGGAAATCTTCATAATATATACAACAAAAATAGATATATTATATACTTGTATAATAATATATTAAGCCGTACTGTAGACACGCGAATGCCCAAAATGAAATGAAAACGTCCGTAAATATATTATTTTCAATTTATAATGTATAAATATATCAAAAAATATACCAAATATATAATATATGCGCGTCTATTATCGGCGTTACATATAAAAAAATAAATATATTTTATTCATTTGGCCTAGCGGTAAATCTGGCCTAACGGTAAATTTGGCCTAACTGTTTATTTCATTTGTTGAAGAAGAATATATGAAAGTTTTTTTTTTGTTTTTTATATGTATATTTGTTTCATTGTGCATTGAATATAATTACATATATGAATCCGGATGTCTGGATATATAAAAAAAAAAAATCAATTACATGTGCGCTGATATTACATGTTTTAGATATTATTTTTGTATGGGCAAATTATAATCATATACTCTCGAGCTTTTGTTTACCAGAATTGCCAGAATAATATAAAATATTTCAAAAGTGAATGTGTAAGGAAGGATTCGCCAGTGGATAAAATCCTCTATATAAATATCATTGAATCCTTTTCCATCAATCATAGTTGTATGCGGTGAACGCACCTTGATAATAATCTCAAGAACTGTGGTGAACTGGTTAAGCGCAAATACTGATGATGCTGAAACGCGCTGTAAATTTGATATATAAAAATAATTTATATAAGAATAATTAATCAATTGATGTGTTTGTTGTTCAAGTTATGATTGAAGGTAAATGAAATAGCATATATATTGTATTAAGCTTAATTATCAAATACTTCTGATTTGATTATTTATTTTCACAGATAGGTCATCGATGCATTACGATGTAATAAAAAATATTAGTCCAGATGAAATGATTAAATCAATCATTAAATTGAAATTATTTACTATAATGTTTGATTAACTAAAATTTGATTAACTAAAGTTTTGAATATGCAATTATTGCAATTATACAATTATTGGGGCGCTTTTTATACATTCATTGAACAATTGGATGGTAAAGTTCTCGCTGGTGCGCTGCGCCATCACCCTAGATGCAAAAAAATAAGGTAACAAGAAGGGCATTTATATTTTAATTACATATTAGAATATTCTAATTTAATTTTTGTAATTTTTAATATCAAATTTTTCATTTTATCAATAATGGTTATCTAAACCAACACACAAAACACGGTTCTAAACAAAAATCACAACTCAATAAATTAAAAATCAAGTGATGCTTCACACAACACAAAATAGAAAATGATTCCCATTCAGAAATTGGAATCAAATGTTGATGATGATGATGATGATGATGACAGTTCCGTTGAATTCAATAAATGCAATAACGATCCATCCCATATAAGATGGTATTAACAGAAGACAACATTGAAAAGGCGAAAATGAAATACGTTCGTAACGTAACGGTCAGTGTGTATATTCAAAATGTGATGAACCATTGCGGCATTCTACCTGAAAGTATAATTATAACGAATTCAAAAAGAATGTATTAATTTTTTTTGCAAAATGTCTGAACAAACAAATTTAAGAATGAATTTATGCATACCTGCGTACGTATCCTAGTAATTGTGTATTTGAATTGATTTGTGATTCGCGTCTGTGGTCCATAAATGTCCAGGATGTGCATTTTATCGCTATTTGACAATTGACAAATTAGCAAAAACCGGCCGCTTTTTACATCTATACACGTAAATTAGATTATACTGCGAGGAATGTGATACGATTACCTTGAAATAAAACGAATTACCAAAATAAAAATTGTATGAATAATAATAATTGAAAATAGAATTTCTATCATAATTGAAATTGCGGATTGGAATAATTTATAGTTTTATTATGGACATTTTATGATTGAATAATACTGTGGATATACGGATTCTTATATATAGTGATATGGAAACAAGAAACAAGAAAGATTATTTAATTAACAAAACATCAAATTGATAAATGGGGGAAAAAAAAAGTAAGTTTAATAATTATTCATATTTATATTTAGCTTATTTATTTGTATACTCCCTAGATATTTAACTTCCAATCATCCATCCATCCATCCATCCATCCATCGATTTTTAAAACCATTAACCAAATTTATATGGTTTATCCTATGATTGATGGCATTTCTCTACCATCCAAAAATATCTATCTAAATATCTAATCAAAATAATGCGGATTTTTTTGTGAAGTTCAGTTCAGTTTCTGTTTCATTTTGGTCTTTTTTCATTACAATTTTCAATGAGTTTTGTTTCAAAATTCCTCAAAATTTATTATTTTATTTGTTTATGATTTTAATTATTTTTATTTCCTCTAAATCATTATCAAATTTCCCAAAACTAAATAAGCTCAGGTACTTAATATAAATTAATAATTAATAATTACCTGAAATTTCTTTCTCCCTTGATCAATACGTTGTTGATTTGTTGATTATTTAGGGATTGAACCTTTTGGAATTGAATCTTTTGGGGAATTGAACCTTTATTTGTATGTTAATAATAACTGATGCTGCAGTTAGTGATGTTGCATCTTCTGTCTGTACTTTATTTTGTTTAATCATCATCGGTCTTCTTTTCACTATAAAAATGTATCAACAATTTATTTGGACATCATCAAAATATCCATTAATTATATTCATCATTAGCCATTAAACAATAAATAAAAACTGCCATTCCAGTATTACAGAATTGAAAATTAATGCACATTGGTAAAATTCTCCATTCAATTCAATCAATACGCAGTAAAAATAAATTTGTGATGGTTCCATTTCTGAATCGCACACGGGATGATAATACAATTTTTATTTGCTATGTGATTCATTGACAAAAGTTTTCAATTAAGACTTCCGGACTTTATTAGAATCTATAGAAGGAATTAAAAATTAAAAATTAAAATCATAAATAAATAAATAAATAAACGAATCAATTTTGAGGAATTATGAATTAAATTACCAAATTTACTTTCTAATTTTATCAATTTTTTTTGATTTGTTGATTGTTTAGGAATTGAATCATCCAAAAAAGCTTTCATTTTAGATGATATTGGTGGTTGTAATGAGTGTTGTTGCTTCTATTCTTTATAATTTTAATTGTTTATCCTTTGATGATGTGGACACCATACCATTCATATATCCGGGTTAATTATTTTAATCATCAGCATTCTCAACAATAAAAAAAGAAATACCACTTCAACATTTCAAAATGAATGAATTATTAAATTCTCCATAAATTTAACGCTTTAATAACTATTTTTTAAATTATTATTCCTTCCTGGATCTGGCTGAATGGTAATTAAATTGTTCATTCTTCATTGTTTTTTTTTTTAGTTGTTGTCACGATAAATATTCAATAAACACTTCCGAAATAAATTATATTCTATTGGAAAAAGCGAAATTCAAAAATTAAAATCATCCAATAATTAATTTTGGAGGAATTTTGAAACAAAACTCTTGGAATTTTAATGAAAAAACATTTAAATAAAACAAAAACAAACCAAAAACTGAACTGAACTTCACCAATTTTTTTTTAATAATAAAAAAAAATTATTAAAACAAGATTGAATAAAATCCAAAGGGGGATATTAAATTTTAATATCCAATTGCAAATGGCTTCCTGTGTCAAATTAATAAATTAAAGGTTTGGTTCATTCGCCGCGTTACAATACTCTTAACAAAGTACCGAGTAGCGCTCGTTAAAATTCTCAATAGAATAACTACTATTTTATATGAGGCCGGTGGTAAATGCAACAAGTAACGAGTACTTTGTACTAACGATTACTACGAAGCGTAGTGTAATCATATAAGTAGCCGAAAAGACCACACCTTAAGCTTTTTATTAGTTTGACTAATAACTTACAGATGGCAGTATTAAAATTGCATTTGGATATCAAAAATTCAATATGGATTTATTTGGTTTTTTTTATTTACTTTTATTTTTATTTTTTATTATAACAAAAAAAATTTGTGAAGTTCAGTTCAGAGTTTTTTGGTTTGTTTATTTTTTAATTATTTAATTAAAACTCTGTTAAGTTTTGTTTCAAAATTCCTCAAAAATTTATTATTATTATTTGATTTATTTATTGGTTTATTTATGATTTTAATTGTTTTGTTCCTCTTTTTTTTTTTTCTAATATTTCATTTTGGAAGTTTTAAATTAAAAAGTTTTTGACAAACAAAACAATTAAAAAAAAACAATGAAGAATTTTAACAACAATTTAATTACCATCCAGCGATCCTGGAAGGAATAATCATTACAAATTAGTTATTATGGTGTTAAATTTATGAAGAATTTAATAATTTCAATATTGTGTTATTGATGAAATGGCAATTTTTATTGTTGAATGCTCTGCGAAACCAACAACATCATCAACATTGAAAGTTTTTCAAATGATCTCCAAATAAAAATCGACAACAAATTTTAAAAAGGATTGGAAGAAAATCGGGTAAGTTTTGATTTTCCCTAAGAATCCATCAATTTTAAAACATTTCTCTTGCATGAATTAGTTATCGTTAATCTCAAATAGGTTTTTTTTTAAAAAAAAAAGTGATCAAATTGAGTTTAAAATATCCAGATTTTTGGTTTTGGTAAAAAATATTCCATCCATTATATTGGGAAAAATAAGAGAGTTAGACTAAAGTCGTCAGTACTAAAAATACTCCTTATTAATAGCTCTATCGATTCCAATCGGAAAAAAAAAATTTTCGATTTTTTTCCAAAAAATTGGAAAAATGACAAAAAGCCACTTTTTTCAAAATACAGTTCTGACCTGCTCAGGCATGATAAAGGATGTAGAATGAGAAAACATTTGTTCTACCACTTTTTTAAAATCATCCAATTTGGTCCAGGAGCGTTAAATGAAATTTTACAAATTTTCCGTGTAGAGTCAACTTTGGGACACCACTGTAACGAAACGGTTTGAGATATAATAACCGGACTAGTTGCAAAAGACGTCTCATATCCTCTATTTTAAATGTTAAAAATATTGGAATCCTCAGTTCATTGGATCACCTTGGAACTAACCTTTGAAATTGGTCGAAAATTGATGTTTTTCGATGTTAAAGGAAAATCCACAATTTTCATCGGAAAATTCTGAAAATATCATCAAATGAAAGCTTGTTCCTTGGCCTTTCCAATGCTGTATAGAAATCTAAAATGAAGCAACTCCTTCCTATTCAAATAAATCGAGGAATAGAGGTCTACATGAGATTGGCCAAATTTGGTTCCAGCCTCCTGGCCAAACCAGTTGACCGATCATAATGATCAGACCATCAATCGAAAGGTATTCAAATTCCCTATCGATCCATGGTCATGCCCATAAAAATCCTAGAACAAAATTCCAAGTTATTAGGGTTTGAAAATGCAAAAAACACGATTTTCAAAGCCAGGTCCTGGTGTTCCTGGACCACTTAAAAATCCCATACTTATGGAATCAATAGAGCAACTGATGCCCAACATTCTCGGAAAATTTGGAATCCCAAGGACGAGGTGAAATAAAAAATTACAAGAGTTAACTCTTGTATTTTTCAGATCAAAATTTACCAAAAAAAAAAAGCAAAAATTTAATTTTTTCTTTCTTTTTCACTTTTCCACTTATATTTATTTGCTGCTGCATATGAAACTTCATCGGAAAAAATGCACGACATCTGGATACGAACCAGCGACCTCCTAGTTGAACAGTCAACACCCATAGCAATATGACAAAAATACTATCTATAACAATTATCATGTTTTCAATACATATTGTTAGCGAAGAAAATTTCCATTTAAAGTTTCAATATTAAATAAATTTTATTTTTATACAAATGTTTTTATTTTATCAAAAGGTTTTTATTTTTATACAAATGTTTTTTTTATTTATCAAAAGGTTTTTATTTTTATACAAATGTTTTTTTTCCCAAAAGGTTTTAAATAAATGTTTTTTTTTTTGCTAAAAAGGTTTTAAACAAATGTTATTTATTTCCAAAAAAGGTTTATTTTTGTTTTCATGGGTTTAAAATAAAATAATAAATACTAAATTATTTAATTTATTCTGTTAAATAAAATATAATATTTATTGTAATTAAATTTTTTGTTTTTATTTTATTACAATGGTTTATTATTATTATTATTAATATAATGAAAAATTCAAATAATATTTTTGTTTTCAATTAACAATTTACAAATGATAAATGAATTGAAAAAATAATTATACGAATATCGTAAACTAAAAACTAAAACTAAACTAAATCTGATACAAAAATGATGAAAAATATGATCTTATACTTAAATTTAAATATAATATAATATATTATTTAATTATTTATCAACATAGAATTCTTTTTAGATAACTTTTTGATAAGTCGGAACTCGGATCTCTTCTTTAATGTTGGTTATTGTCCAATTCATCAGGGATGGATCAACGTAAAATGAAAACCCAAACGATTCAACGACAATTCTTTGTTATAATGCGAATTAATAATTGTAAATGTATACGAATTGATTTTGATAATTGCTGTTGATTGGTTCCTTTTATTTTTCTTGTTAAATGTCGTTGCGTTGATATTTTGCTGTTGTTGAATTACTTCGATGGTTATATATTTTAATTATTCATATTTTTTGCCTTCTATTAACTAATTTTTTAAACCTATTATATAACTGCTAATTTAATTGTTCTTCGTTAGTGGCAAATTTGTCAGCATGCTATTAAAACACATTCCCGCATTGTCATTGGATGCACCTTTTTAGATTTTTGAGTGATTGATGATTATGTATCATTATAAACTAATATTATAATATCAAAACTATTCCGAGCAACTTATAATGAGCAACTTCAACAGAACAAGAAACAGAAGAAAGCACATCAGTAGCAAAAAAAACCGTCAGTTACATATCCAATATTTTCAATACATTCTGTTATTTATTTTGGTATTTCATTTACCAAACAGCCATGAGTTTTTCCCATATTTAATCCTAATGTTTTGTGTATCTGCACAAACCAAGAAAAACATTATTTAAAATTAATAAAAATCAAAATAAACGAAAAAATAGAAAAAACAATTGTAATATTATTTTACTTACTTGTTTCTACACAAATCTGTCTTATTGTATACATCAAATCAACAATTTTTCCTCTGTTACTACCAATAGAGAATTACAATTCATCTTTGATTTGCTGTCCAAATATCATCCAATAAAATTTAAACAATAATTTATTGATTGCTTCCAATTTCTGGTCTTTTATAAACTAATAAAACTTTAATTGGTGATTTTATAACATTTATATGCCTTTTTCTATTCATTCAAAACTCCTATAAATGTTTATTACATCGAAAGTTGTATCGAGAATCCAAAAACCTCGATCAAAACCTAAAAGTAAAAAAGGGGGGAATTATTAAAAAAATAAAATAAAATCAAAAACCTATACAAATGTTAAATATTTAATAAATTAGATTGATCACTGAGGGCGCGTTCATTGGTAGAAGAATTTGTTTTAAATAGACATTTATGAAAATATGGTAAATAAAAAAAAAACATAAATAAACAAACAATTTCCAAAAATCAGTCCCGAAACAAAAAGTAAATAATAAAAAAAATAATATAATAAATAATTAATTAATTAAAATACATTTTAATTATAATAGTAATAATTATTATAATAAAAGGAAAATGCATGATTTTATATTAAACATTGATAATAAAGAAATATTAAATGAGGTAAAATTATATGATAGTGAAATTACGAAAAATTTGATGATTGGTTCATAATTAAAAGTTCCTTTTTGTTTTTTGTTTTTTTTTTTAAAAACAGATCCTACATCATTCGGTTGATTATTTAATTGAATCACCAAAAACGAATTCACCGACAACAATAAAATTTAGTAATAAATTTGGTTTTTTAAAACCGGAAGAATTTCAGGTGGCTATAAAATTTATTGCAACCATTTATAAGGAATTCGTATTGAAATCAATACCGGATACAGAATTAATTGCCCATTTTACCCATTTAAATGGTGATCTTCAACAATCGGTAATCGATGTGATAAATACAAGACGTACAGAAGTTGAACATTTTCTAATTGCTGAATATAATTCAGCAAAAGTAAATTTATTACAATCATTCGATTGGAATTTAAAATGGATTATGGGTACAAATAATTTATCATCATATCGTCAACAATTATGTACGATAATATTAAATTGTCGATGTCCGTCGAGGAGCCGCCCGATTATTGGTAATGGTGATGAGTCTAAAAAAACCAAACCAATCACTACAAGTAAATTACAATCTGGTGCTGTTGGTGGTGGTGGTGGTGGTGGTGGTGGTGGTAATCAAATTAAAACAATATTTTTCGAAATGAATCGTAAAAAATTACTAGAATTAATTCAAGTTTTAGAAAATTGTCAAAAACAATTGTTGAATCACGATGAGGATTGCCGAAATGACAAGATTGATGATAATGATAATAATAATAATAAAAGTAATATTATTAAAAATACAAATGTGGGAAAATAATAATTAAAATATGGTATGGTTATTCAATTTAATTTAATTAAGGTTAAAATTAATGTTTAGTTATTAGGAATTATTTAAATAATTCCATTTCACATTCCTAAATACCGTTCCACCACACCTCTCCCGTATGACATTGTAATAATTTATTTAAACATATTCCGCCGTTCCTTTTCACCCTTATTATATAGATTTATTATTTAATTTAAGATTAATATTTTACTTAAAGATAAGTAGCCGAAGATAAATAAATAATCCGTTAAATCAAAAATTATTAAATATTTACTTTTGTATTTAATTTACAAATTAGTTTTACAACGAAGAGAAAAAAAGAATAGTGGAACGATTAGTGGAAAGATTAGTGGAACGACGTCGTCGTCGTTATTGTCAGATCTGTTTAAATATTTTCATTGTTGTCCTCGTCAACATCCATCATCATTGGCGTTAATTATAATAGTTCAATAGTAAATAATACATTTATGTATCGTAATTCGAAATGAATCAATTGATATATTGCCGGCGGATAATGAGAATGACTTTGGATACGTTAAAATTTAGATAAAAATATAACTACATGGTAATGCAGAGGGGATATGTCTACGAGCCGAAAGTAATAAAGAACATTTTAAAACATATTGCTATATAAATGCAAAAATATCTGGTAAATACACGATCTAAATGAAGAAAGTTCTATAAATACAGATGTAAATTTGGTCCTAAACACGTAATTTTGAAGGTTGAAGGCCGGGTGATCTTAAGCATTTAAATTCAGCATTTACACATAAATAAACATTACTTGTACTCACCCATCACCATCCGGTTTAACAAATTATCGGAATGCTATTATTTTGTATGTCGTTCAGTCGTTTGTCGTGCAGCGATGCGATTGATTAATTTTTCTTTTATATATTTCGTTCGTCGCCGTGTGTGTATCTAAAAAACAATGAAGGAACATTATTATTCAAAATTGTAACCAAAATAATCCAATTAATTCTATATTTCACAAACTCTTACCGAAAATATCACGTTAAATTGGTGCTATATCTCGCATCACTGGTGCTTTTCCTCACCAATATGTGTACTGTACATATTAAAATAGGTAATCGTAGGTAATGAAACCCATTACACGATACCACATATCGTAAACATGATTTTTGTTTATACACCGATGCCTATTGCTGCCTTTTGATGCCTTCATGACTTTTTGTGTAATTCAGTTATCGTTTATATACATTTACAAATATAGTTGCTGTACAGAAAATCTCATTGTTTTTCGAAATATTGAATACGTTAATTTATAACATGATCTAAATTGGAGCATTGGATTCAGCAATACTTGAAAAACTTATAGTTTTTTTGTTGTTTTATTGGAGTGTGGAATGCTTTGAGTAGGACCACGATGATTGATGACATATCATGGGTGGTTTGTTTTATTAAATTTGCTTATTGTTTCTGAAGAACTGAATTTTTGTTGTTAGTATTTTCTATAATAAGGCTTTCTATTTTTTTGTTATTTGCAGTATTTATCGAAATGTTGATGAATTTACGTTATTCATTATCAGTCGTCATATATTTCCATTTAGTAAAATTACAGCAGATGATGATAATATGTTTATTTGATTGATGTTGCTGCTGCTGCTGAGGTACATTTGGCAAACCAATCGCAAACAATAATCCGTTGTAGCCGCGTCATTTTACATTTCTTTCAATTTTACAATTATTTTCAACCATTTGAATATGTAAACTTAATCATGATAACATTATGATAGAGTGTCCTCAATGGACCCGATAATCGTTGATGTAATTCATGTGCCAATTCATCATAATTGTAAATACTAGCGGTTTTAGATGAATATCGCAAGACGTTTCACATTATTGTAAAGTCTATCGTCATCGGTTACCTGTCGAAAAATGAAAAAAAAAAAAACAATTAGAACAAAATTTGTATTTATAGTTATTAACTTATCATGAATAAAAAGGGATAAATTAAATTAAATAATTAATTAAAACATGGCGATTGATGAACTATAATTTAGCTATATTTTAATTGGACTCTGATGATATTGTATCATCACAAGAGCGATTACAAATATTGATATTAATAAATCAGCCAACGAATGATGTGCATTTTCTATTCATCTACAATTTCCATTTAAAATATACGTTTTATTTTAGATGGAAGTATCTAACTATTCTATTTGTTCAGATTGGTTCTATTTGAACAGGTCCAGTTCAGATTTGTTATCTCAGAAAACATACAGACATTGTTCGGTTTGGTATCAAAATTGGTTGCTTGATTTGAGTTGATGGATGGTATGTGGACGCGACAAAACGGGTGGATCAAGGTGTGTTGGACTATATAGCGGGGAGGGTTGTAGGTGGAACTTTGGAGGTTTTTTTCCGTTTCCTGGCGCGCTATTTCAGTGAAAAGAAAGTAATATTTTTGAGATATTTTTGAGATTGATACATCGCAAACAATATATTTTAATTTTTTATTATCATATTTATTATTATTATCATTATTATACCACCCCACACATCATAGATTTGCGATTAAATTATAAATTAACTTTAAAAATTAAAATGTTGTTTATTTTTTTGTTGTTGTTTGTCGTTTAAATCCTTGAACATAACCATCATCGTTGGCAATATTTTCACGACCGGCGATACCTTTTCCCTTACCACTGCCGTCGGCGTCAAATCGTTCTTTATGGCTACCCGTATATTTGGAGGTGTCTGTTAAACGTTCCGTTACATTCATATCGACGATTGTCGTTGTAGCCGTTGTACCCGGTGATCCAGCCGATAATAATTTTTCCCATATAATTTTTAATTGTAATTTTTTTGTTTTACATAAATCTTCAATGTATTCACGGAATTTCGGTAAATCCATTTGTTTTACTTTAAATTTAGCAAATACAATACCAGTATCGGTTGTTGTAAATTGTTTTGTAAATAAATTGGCTTGTTTCATCCATTTATCAGCATTTTTCAATGTTATCGTTTGACCATTCGATTTTGTATTACCAAATTTTGCAAATTGTTCAAATAAATCCTCAATGGATTTTGATTGCAATGGCTTTGGATTGTTCGATTGTGTTGGAGATGACGAACCAGTGGCCATAATAATAATAATAATAATAATAATCAATTTTTTTTTTTTTTTTTAAATATTTGACTTATTAATTTTAAATGAATAGTTTTTTTTGGTCTTTTTATAACTGGAGGCAATTCATTCTTGAATCAAAAAAAAATTGATTTTAAATTAAAAATAATTTAAAAATCACCATAGAGATTATATAATATTTGGATTTTATTCATTATAGCAATCAAAAAAATGGGAAATTTCATCATGGGGTAAAGAATAAAAGAAGAGTGTGTCTTGTGTCTATATATATATATATATCAAGAATATAAAATCGTATAGTTAACTTTGGGCTTTGGGAGTTCTCATAATAGTAAACACAAAGGTGGTTGAGGACGTCCAACTTGTCATTTTGGGTGTGTGATTCAAGAAAAGCTTGCCCAACAGAATATAAAAGCAGAAAAGGGATTTGTATGTGCGATGATAATATAATGTACCGTCATAATGTACAGCCAAAAACAATCATGGAATTGACACAATTGACGGACGATATGGAATTACATTTTGTAATCAGTTTTTTTTTTTTTTTTGGTTAATTAAAACCAATCCCACCCACCACCCGTATAACAAAATATTATATAATATACGTTTATTTCAGCACTTAAAGTGTTCAAAATTGTTAGATTGATATTATAGTTTTAACCTAATAACATATATCTAGAAAATGCAATTCCAATTCAAAAATAATATATGATGATTTATAAACCATTTTACTATTAAAAAAAAAAAAAAAAAAAAGAAAATCTAACTTTATATTTTTAACAATATAAAACCATTTAAAAAATTTTTTAATTAAAAATAGAATATTTTACTATTTTATTAAAAATGAGGATTTATATTTTTTTATTATTACAAAATATCTAATTGTATATAATAATATAGGACCTCGCAACTCTCAAACCATTAACGTTAACATTAAAATATATATTATTTTAATAGTTAGAAAACCAACAAATTTAAAATTTAAAATCCTTAAAAATCCTTATTTCATTACCTATATATGCAAAGAATAATTTATTAATAATATATTAATATTATTATTATTCATACACTATATATATATTAACTTTTTATTCCAGCACTTTTTTTTATATATAGGTATAGGATTTTTTAAGTATTTTCTTTATTCGAAGCTAAAACAATATGATATATTTATAAAAAAAAAAAAATTTTTTAATTAATGAAATAAATAAATGAAAGCACGACAAATTTTCAACGATAAACTTGCGTATCAATCGGTTCTTGGTTCAGTATGTGGAACATTGGGTTGATTGGATGATTCGGATTGGGGTTCGTCCATATAGGGTCGGAATAATCTGCGTTGGTCCATTTCAGGGGATACAATTTGTGGTGCTGATGATGATGATGCTGATGATGTTATCGTATTATTAGGTGGTAATCCGTAATCCATTTGTGAACTATTAGGTATTGGTTGAGTAATAATTGTATTGCTTAAATTATCCGTCACCTGTAACATATGACTATCCATATTCAAACGTCGCGGAAGTGGCCTTTGTATATTTGGATTATTAGAGGGTGGTCGGAATGATCCGCGTTGGTCCATTTCAGGTGATAAAAATTGTGATGATGATGATGATGGTGATGGTGATGGTGATGGTGATGATGATGCTGATGTTGATCTAATCCTATTTTTAGGTGATCGGTAATCTATTAGTGCTCTATTAGGTATTGATTGGGGAGGATTCATTGTATTGCTTAATGAATGAACACCCGACTGAAACAGATGACTATCCGAACGTTGCGGAGATGGCCTGTATATAATTGGATAATTAGAGGGCGGTCGGGGTGATTGGGGTGCAACCGTTTCATTACTTTGTATCTGGGAAGCTTGGGGTTCATTCGTTTCAGGTGATACAATATGTAATGATGATGATGATGATGTTATCGAACGTTGCGGAGATGGCATGTATATAATTTGATTATTAGAGGGAGGTCGGGGTGATTGGGGTACAACCGTTTCATTACTTTGTATATTGGAAGCTTGGGTTTCATTCGTTTCAGGTGATACAATATGTAATGATGATGATGATGATGTTATCGTAACATTAGGTGGTAATCCGTAATTCATTTGTGCTATATTAGTTATTGATTGAGTATTCAGTGTATAGCTTAAATGATCGGTCGACTGAAACAGATGACTATCGAAGCGTTGCGGAGATGGCCTGTATATAATTTGATTATTAGAGGGGGGTGGAGATGATTGGGGTGCAACCGTTTCATTACTTTGTATATGGGAAGCTTGGGGTTCGTCCGTTTCATTACGTGGAATATAGGGTCGGAATGATCGGCGTTCGTCAGTTTCAGGGGATGCAACAATATTTGATGCTGAGGTTATCGTATCATTAGGTGGTAATCCGTAATTGATTTGTGCTATATTAGTTATTGGTTGAGTATTCAGTGTATTGCTTAAATGATCGGTCGGCTGAAACAAATGGCTAGTCAAAGGGGCCGGATTTGAGACGTATAATGCTGGAAGTGTTTGATTTTGCCTGTAATGTTCACGCTCGTAATTGCCAACATTTTCAATAACATTTTCAACATCTGCGGGTAATACACGAGATACATTTTGATTGATGGGGTTTTGGTTTTGTGCATATAACGTTCCGTATAATGTAGCGGTTGAACTAACTTCTCGTCGATTTAATGCTCGACCCATTTGATTAATATTTAAATTATTATTATTGGCGGCCGACGGGTTTACATCAGCAACAATATTTATAAATGGAAATAAATTTTGGTTGATTGGTATTTGTGGATTAACGTTTAACGAGCTGGTCGTTAGCACCGGAGCACTTGATTGAATATCTGCTTGACTTATTGAACAAACAGTTGGGGAGTTCATGATATTTATTTGTGGACTTTGTGAACTTTGTTGACTGGCGGCGACTAAAGCTAATACATCACATTTTTTCTTATGATAATTCAAAGAACGTCGCACTCGATAGGTTTTACCACAGAATTCACATACGAAATTGGGTTCACCGGTATGGGTACGCATATGACGTATTAAATCACCATGTTGTGTATATCTTCTCCGACATTGGTTACACCGAAATTTTCTGACATTTCTATGACATTCCATATGTACATTGAAATTAAATTGGCTAACAAATCCCTTCTGACATTTTTCACAAAAAAAACGTCCATGTGTATGAGAGAGACTATGAGAAGTTAGATCATTTTCGGTTTTAAATCGCTTCGGACACATTTCACAAACATACGGTTTTGCTGAATGAGTTCGGGTATGTACCTGTAATTGACGTTTGGTAACAAATGGCCTCGAACAAATGACACAAACAAAAGGTTTTTCTTTGTTATGCCAATTTTTATGCGTAGTTAAGCCAGTCATGGTTGAATACCGACGATTACATTGGTCACACAAAAAACGTTGTTGACCTGAATCAGTTGGAGTATCGATAGTTAAATTATCATCATTGTTAACATTCATTTTGGATAATTTTTTTTTCGAAAATCAATTATATTACCATATAAAGAACAAATGTATTACAAAAAAAAAAAAAAAAAAAAAACAAATGTTTATATATTAAAATTGCTCTGATTGTTAAATTTCAAAAAAGGGTAAAAAAAAAAATAAAAAAAAAATTGGATAAAATATATTTTAAATTATTTTACAAGACGATCAGAACTAAACATATATAAGTTAAAATAAAAACATTTAATATATAAAGTTAACAACAACACAAAAAATTTATCGTATATATAGAATTGAAAAAAAATGTAATCATATTGAAATTAAATTAATATTATGTGATAAAAATGAAGAATTATATATAGTTAAAAATAAATGAAATTTTTGATTTTTTAATTAATTAATTATTGCATTCTCTTATATATTATGTTGGTTTTATTTGTTTAATTTGGCAAAACGGATATTTTATTTTATTTTTTTTTTTAATACATATATTATAATAAATAAACTTTCAATTTATAATTAAACAATTCATTAATTAACTATTTATAGATTATATATATATAAGTATATGTATGTTAATTTACAGTATAGATTATTATACAATACAGTACGGATCAATAATAGTCGGAGAAGATTAGGGGGGGTGGCATTAACATTTGATTAAAAAAAAAATGTGTTTATTTTATTTATATTATATTATTTATATTAGTTTTAATGTCACACAAAAATATTAAGATAAATTAAGATAAATATAAAGATATTTTAATGCATATATTAATTATATGGATATTAAAAATTCTCTTCATATATAAAACCACCCAAAATTAATCAAATTAATTAATTTAATTAAGTTATTATAATATTATTATAATAAAAATGCAATCAACAATATATATGATTATAATTAATATAATAAAAAGATTATTACATGTACTTAAGTATATGTACATGCATATAGAATTAATTTATATAGCTTAATATAAACAAACAAAGTTCAAAATTCTTATTAAATTATACATCCGTATTTGATAGTAGAATATATACAATTATATTGTAATATAAGAATATGTATCTATAGAAATAGCAAAGAAATGACGAAACTACCATAAGAATTTTACATAGAAATATCAAATGACATAAATATATTCAATAAAATTATGTATATGTTTTTTGTAGGATGGATTTAATCATAAATACTCAAATATATGTACTATATATATACCTACAATAATATATAAAATGTAATTACAATTAAATTAATATAATAATACTATATACTTTAGACAAAGTATTGGTATAAGAAATATTTTCTTTTTTTTCTTCTTACATAATAATCGTAACACGTTAAAATTAGGGTTTTGATAAATAATCTAATTTATATATGCATTATTTAATTTGATAATTTGATAGTTTTATATATGATGCTGTTTGTATATTATATATAGACATTTAGATAATTGAATTAACTTTGTATTTTATTTTTTAATTAAATCCATAAATGGATAAATTTATATATATTTACCGGATTTAATTTAATCATAAAAAAAAAACAATCTAAACAATTTAAACAATTTTGGAGATATATAGAGACTGACCTATTAATATATACACGAATTATATATATGTAGATACTTTAAAAGAATATACTGCACTTTTGATAATTATGAATAACTTATATGAAAATCGAGTGTGATTTTAACTTATATTAGTATATATATAAATATGATATACATAATCGCATATTATGAAGGATATGAAGAATTTTTACAAGTTCTTCACGTTCGTATTATACAAGATAAAAACTATATATAGAGAAAATATAGAAGAGTTTTAAAAAACAAAAATTCAATAATTAAAAAAAAAATCAAGTAAGATTGCACAATTACTGATTGTTACAAAACAAAAAAATGTTAATTTAAACTTGAAACTTTTGACATTATTTAATATATAGTTATATGCCATATATAATTAGCTCAATGGGATCTCAATAAATAAGCAAAATTGTCGATTTTATGGATTGAATATCAGCCAGAAGCATTGTAACAGCTACCAAAGAAAATCGCATTCAGAAAAAGTCACAGTTTGGTGCGGTTTATGCGGGCTGGTGGTATCATTGGACTGTACTTCTTCAAAGCTGATGCGAATCGTAACGTAACTGAGTGAATGGTGAGCGCTACCGTGAAATGATATCCAACTTTTTTTTTGCCCAAAATGCAAGAGCTTGACTTGCATGACATGTGGTTTCAACAAGACGGTCGGTGCCATATGCCACACAGCACGCGCAACAATGGACTTATTGAGACGAGGCGAGTGTTCGGTGAATATTTTATTTCACGTTCGGGACCGATCAATTGGCAGCCTAGATCGTGCGATTTAATGCCTTTAGACTATTTTTTGTGGGGCTATGTTATAGCTCATCATGTCCATGAGCAGACAAGCCCGCTTCAATTGATGCATTGGAAGACAACGCATTGAAGCATTTATTCGTGAGATGCGGGCCGAAATGTTGCGGAAAGAGTATGCCAAAATTGAACTAAGCGGATGGGCTATTTGAGGCGCAATCAACGTCAACATTTGCATGAAATAATCTTCAAACATTAAATTATATGGACCGTGTACTATCGATTCAAATAAAGATTTCATGCATTTTTCTGAATTTTATGTGTTTTCTTTTGAAAAACTTTCCTATTCAGCTTTTAAAAAATTACCCTTTACAAGCACAATAAGTGTAACATATATCTGTTATAGAGACATGAATTTAATTAGATTTAATTCATCAGATGGGATAAATGAGCGAATGTTTTGTTTTTTTTTTAATGAATTTAATGAATGATTTATATAATAAGATATCAAACAAATAATTACTATATATAAAAATATCATTTCATTTCATTATCACTGCGGGGATTAACAAAAAATTAAAAAGTATATATATATTGTTTTCAAATACAAACCAAAAAAGATTATTCTCAATACATATCACATTTGATTAATGTGATCATTAATATGTGTTTTATTATATCCCGCATCTAATAATAATATTTTGTGTGCATTAAAAAACAATTTACAAAAAAAATGATATCTCACTTTAAATTATCACGAAATGAAATTGTAACATAATAATAATAATAATGATATAAATAATTCATATTAATTTGTGATAATGATATGTATATAATATATAATCACTAGCAGACACTTCTCTATATAAAAATATATTCAATTATTATATACAAAAAAAAGAAAAAAATAAATAAATAACAATCATATTTTTTTACGATATATGCACATTTAAATTGCAATCAAACAAAAAACAAAAATGAATGTTAAAAATGCGATTAAAAAAGCGACGAAAATCAAACAGAAAAAAAAACACATCATCATTATTAATAACCTCAACCTTTTAATGTGTCCGCAGTATAGCATCACAAATGAAAATAAATATATGCATGCAGAGGCGAATCTTTTTTTTTAGATATATTAACAATATAGGATATGGGAGATTTTGAAAGGATCATTCCTGTACTGAAAACAAATTAATTATAGATCAAAAACAAAATTTTTCCGGAAAATTCAAGACATTTGAATTTAAACATTTGAATTTTTCACATTACAAGTGTTTCATTTTCCCTAGAATAATCCAGCAAAAAGAAAATTCAATCAATTTCCTAAATCAATTTCCTAGCAGAAGAAAATTTGAAAATCACCCTGAAAATTGATTCAAATTGGAAATATAGTCGTAATTTTTCCTATATATATAACCAAATTGGCTATATCGTTTTGAACCACCAATCTGCAGGCAATTGGTCAAATTTTCAACCATATGAAATATAAAGAATTTTTTGAATTTTGCAAATTATGCAAAGAAAAAAAAAAAGGATTTTCCAAAAAAAATTTCGGTTCGGTTCATGATCAAATGATCAAATCAAATTTGTTTCAAAATTTAAGCCAATTAGACATATTAGCCATAACAGCCTATATATGTTGAATATACTTATATATACTGATAATTTATAAAATTAAAAAAATTATAATTTGATAATATATAATAGTCGGATATTTTTGTTTTTATTAATATATAAAGGTTTTACAGTCCAAATACAACCTTTTACAAATCAAATTCAACTTTTTACAAATCAAATTCAACATTTTACAATTCATATTCAACCTTATACAAATCAAATTCAACCAATTTTATAATTAGTTTTACAATATTTTTAATACATATTTTAATTTATTATCATTTATTTTGTATAAAATACAAAATTTTACTTAATTTTAATCAATACTACGAAATAAAAAAAAAAAATACAAAAAATTTTTACAAACAAACAAAGTTTTTACAACAAACGGAAGAGTATCTTAAACTGAAAGGGTAGTTTTATCATCCGTGCATTAACAACGGATTAAAATAAAACCTGTCAATTAAAATAAAAAAACATCAAATAGCTAGTGAAAAGGATTTAATGTCGCATTTTGCATATTCTTACATATTCTTCAATGGTAAATCCGATAGAAAAATTGTTTTCTGAAACGAAATTTTGTTCAAATAATCTAATGTCGGAACCAGGAAACAATAATTTAGTTGACGTTATTCAACGGTCCATTTATACGATTTACTATATATGTATATATTATTCAAAAATATATATATTCGATGACGGAGCATTAAATAATAATGTGTCCTGATAATCCCAAAAATAGGATATTCTGATATGGATATGATCGCAAATGAATTGATTATAGTGTTGTTTCTTGAACAAAATTTTCCGGGAAGATTCAATTTACCAAATTAATTTTTATTTTCAAGTCTCATTTGAAAACTCAATTAATTCATGTTTTTTATAGAGACAAATTAGTAAATTGGTTAATTTTTTTAAGAGATTTATCCTATACAGTATAGAAAAAATAATTAATAAAAATAACTAATTAAAAAAACTAATTAAAAAATTGGTTGAATTTGATTTGTAAAAGGTTGAATTTGTTTTGTAAAAAGTTGAATTTGATTTGTAAAAAGTTGAATTTGATTTGTAAAAAGCTGAATTTGAATTGTAAAAGGTTGAATTTGATTTGTAAAAGGTTGTATTTGGACTGTAAAACCTATATATAAATATAGAATTATTATGCAGTGTTTTTTTTTGATTTTTTTTTTTTTTAGGTATTCGTTCTTATAGTAGAATTTGAATTGATTCACGTTATATACATATATATTTAAAAAAAAAATATATATATATATATATATATTTACGAGATTTCATTTTAATATTCCAAATATCTATACTATATATATATATATATATATATGGAGTTTTGGATGACACGCGAATCATTCATTAAATCTTTATATACTTTTATATATATACAATATACAGACAGAAAAATAAATCGTTTTATTATCGTTTTTCAATATTATTATTTTTTAAATTTAATATTAAAATCATTCTGTATATATGGTATTAAACCAAAAAAAAAAAAAATCGTAAACGTTCATTTAATCATTTATATAAATATTATTTATATTTAGCATATATATATTTTTTATTCTGATAAAGTGCGGTGATGTAAAAAAAAAAAAAGACATTTGTTTTTATTTTTTTTTTTGTGTGACGATTTTAAACAAGAAATATTCAAAGTATATATTTATAATATTTTCATATTAAACTGAAAATAAAGAAGCATAAGAATAAAAAAAATAAAAAATGCATTCAAAAGTAGCAATGCATTAAGTGTTTTTATATGCATGTTATATGAAAAAGTTTTAATTGTCATATATAGTTAGATGTGTTTGTCTTAAAAATTTTTTATTTATTTATTATAAGATAAATCCTTGAACTTGCGTGAACATCGCTGCTTCTTCTTCATTTCAATTAAATTCAATTATAATATTTGTATTTAAAATTAAATTATAATAAGGAAAATAATAATAGTAAAGTGCAAATTTATTCTAAATAAATAAATTATTGTATTATGATCATAAAATATTATGAATTATTAAATTAATTTTTTAATAATTGACGCATATTATTAAGTATTAATATATAAATCATGTATTTAATTATAATACAATAAATTATTTATAAAAAATTTATATTAAAATATATGCAATTAATTATAAATGAATTATTTATGTTATATATATATATATATATATTTAAGAAAAAAAAGGTAAATGTTCGATGTTTAAAATAATAATAAAATTGTTGTTGATTTTTTTTTTTTATAAATGTCGCGCCACGGTTAAGGACAAGGTAAAAAAAAATAATAATATAATCTTTTATTTAAACAATTTTTTTTTGTATAAAAGAAAAATAAAAATTAAATAAAGTGCGTTTTTGTTATAAATAAATAAATAAATAACAGACTTTTTTTTTCTTTTTTTTTTTTAATTTATAAATAAAGAAATGTATTTATTATTTTTTTGTTATAGCTTTAAGAGTGATGAAGTGAATAATATAATAATGAATAAATAAATTAAAAAAGTGAAGAACATAAAAATATGTGTTACAAAAAAAATTAAATTAGGTCAGAAATAATTAATAATTATATTAAAAATTCAATATATGATTGAATATGAAATTTTATTTAGTGCACAAATGTTTGTTTTTTAATTTGTCTGTTTTTAGATATCTCTATATATATATATATTTAATATAGAATAGTATATAGTAAGACAAAAGCTATATATATATTAATTATTGTATTTTAAAAAATGCACATGCAAAAAGCAAACTCTAACAAATGTTTTTTTTATTTATAATCGTATAGAGTGTTTTTTATATTTGTATATTAATTAATTATATTGTATATACTATACTATACTATTATATATGGTATATATAGAGAGAAAGAAATGTTAGAAAATTACAATTACGTTTAAATTTAAATTTAGATAATTTAAACAACTAAAAAAGAAAATATTTGCGGTAATAGTGAAATAGTTTTTCTTTTTTTTTTTGTGAAACATCTTCATATTAAAATCTATTAATAAATTGATTTATTTGGTGATATTTACTAATATTTACTACATATAATTTTGAGTGTGTGTATTATTGTTTTTTTTATAGTGAATTTTATTTATTTAAAAAAAATAATGTAATCTCTGTAAATCTTTTCGTGGGATGAACCTTTAATTTAAAGGAATAAAAAATATGTATAACAAAGATTTAGATTCAATATCATAAATTGGGGAAGGATAAACTTAGAGTAGAATTCAATCCATCTAAAACAAAGGCATGTTTGTTCTCAAACAAACGATCCATAAATGTTGACCAAATACTTATGCATAATACGCAATTATTCCACAATCTAATATGACCTATTAAATTTGGGAATGTCTTTGTCAAACAACTTTTCATGGAGTAATAATATAATAATTGCGGCTAAAAAGGCGGCTAGTCGCATTGGATTTTTAAGAAGATCGAAAGAATTTCTCAATTCTGAAAATTTAGCATTAGTTTACTTCTAGAGTACAATTCCTACATATGGGCTGGTGCACCAATTACTACCCTGCAGTTTAGTGACAGGATCCAAAAACACGCTATTTCGCTGATCAGAAATGAAACAATAATAACAAATTCCATTGAATCATTGGATCATAGACTGGATCAGTAGCTTCATTGTGTACATTTTTTATAGGTATTATTACCATGAATGCTCTAATGAAATTTTAAAGCTAATTCCTGAGCCAATTCTCTTATTCTCTTATAATTCGAGAAATTCACAAAGGGCTCATTCATATTCTGTATCTATTAGTTTTTTTTGCGAACAAACAGATTTGGAAATTCATTTTTCCCAAGAACAGCAAGATTATGGAATATAGTCTCCCTGAACTAGTATTTCCCCCTACTTTTGATTATCATAGTTATTTAAATTAAACATTTCATCTTATCTAAAAACTAATACGCACCTAAAGTGCAACTTGGACAATTGTTTGAAAACATATGAGTGATTTTTTTCTTATTTTGTTTTAGTAAAAGTTTTTTTTTTATCTCATATGTTTGCTTTATTTTCAAAATTTCATAAATTAATCCACATATTATAATAGATTTACCACCCAAAATCACTTAAGTGTATTCAATGCATCTAAGTAGGTTCATCACCTGATTAAGTGATTTTGTTACGGGCCCACGGCAATAGAATTCCGAGGTTTTACGGGCGCTAAACCGATTCTGCCGTAGTAACGAACAAAAAAAAATAAATATTTAATATCAAACAAACATTTTTTCATAATCAATTAATTAAAATATAAACCTTAGATTTTTAGTGGATGATTTTTTTTTATTTTCATCAAAGAATTAATAGGCAAATTTGTATTATGCGGTCAATATAGTCATACGTGATAATTATATATAGATTCGTAAGGAAGTTCATTATACTGTATTTAAATATATTTATATAAGACATAAAAGAATGCATTTAATATGGATTTCGATTGGCACGAAATTGTAATTTCTTCTATAAAGAATATTGGACAATCTTGTTTAAAATTGAGAGTTTTCCGTATGATTTTAAAGATTTTTTATCTAGAATTTTATATAGTTTATGCGAAACAAGTCATTTCAAATCAATTTCAGATCAGATTTCTTTGAGATTCGATGTGTTGTAAATTATTTTAAAGCAATTTATATAACGTATTTATTATAGGCATTATGGAGATGATCTCTGTGTGTCCTGGGATCCTGGAATCCTTGAATATAAAAACAGACTTTTATAAGATGTTTAGTATTTTAAAGGTTTTTATCAAGAATTTTATTATGAAGCAAAAAAAATCATTTCAAATCAATTTCCGATCGATTTCTTTGAGTTTCTTTGAGTGTTAATTACTTTAAAACAATTTATACAACGTATTAGGTATTGGAGATGATCTCTCCTGTGATCCTATGATCCTGGATCCTGGAATCCTTGGGCATTGATTCAGAATTTAAAAAAAAAAGAAACAAACATTTATAAGATGTTTAGTATTTTTTGGAAATATTTTACCAAAAATATTGAATAAAGTGTATTTCTTTGGATGGAATGATTCAAAAATTGAGATTATATCAAAGATTTTCATAATTTTTACATTTTATTTCATATATAGAAAAATTAAATAATCGTTGATTGAATTTCGGATAGCGATTTTTATAGAGATATCTCTATGTATATAGTATATAAGTCAATAACAACAATTGAACACACTTGAATTGACACAATTGCAACAGCAATTACAGATCTTTTATTAAACTATTGAGTGATGGGATTTTCTTCCATACGAATTCCGATCGATTCATAATTGATATTCATATGATTTTTATTATAATTTATATGACAAAAGCTAGCTTTAAATGAATTTCTGATATAGTGATTTAACCTTTAATCAATCGAAGTTTTCTGAACTTTATTATAAAAAATATTTCATAACGTATATATATAATAATAGACTGATAATATCTGTGATCCATTTTGGTAGGGGTTTTTCTTTATAGAATTTTCCAAGATTTAAATCAATTTTTATGTATATGATTATTTGTATATATATTTTAATCAAATCAATTTGTACGAGATTGCGATTTCTGGACAATTAACAGCAATCGTTTTGAAAAGATGTATACATGAACAATAAGATATTTCAATAATGGGTGCGTCGTATTATAGAATGCGATATCTTTAAAATACAGAAATAGCAATTTTCTTAAATTCAACCTATAATATTCGCAGCATTTAAAAATTCATTTCTATATATTGCGAATTTGTTTAGAATAAAAATCGCATCAAATCAAATCAAATCAAAACTATATAAAATATTAAATCAAAAAATCTACATTTATCAATATATACGAATAAATATAATATAACCATGAACATGGAAACTATATCCTTGGCATTGAAATTGCAAAAATAACTAAAAATAATACAAATAAAAAAAAAAACAAATGGAAAATATATGTTTATATTTATCATATATAAAAAAAAACTAATTTTTTTTTGTTAAATCGATTATTTTATATATATATATATATATATAGATCACCTGTAATATTTTTACAGGTATAAAATGTTTGTTTTTTTTTATTCATATATAATTCATATGTAAATTATACAACATATTTTTACATCAGTGAAATAAAAAATTTGTCATTTGAAATAATAAATATTTATTTAGTTTTATTTTTTATTTTTTTGCAATTGATGATTAATATTATGGTAAACTTTTACTATATATACATACATCATATATTAAAAAACAATAAACAATTAAATAGCAATTACAGACATGCAATATATGCAATGAGATTATAATGGTTTTATTATTATTATTACTTATACCTCATATAATTCAATTTTATTTCAATAACGACGTAATGAAATAATTTATAATTTGTGTTTGTGTGTGCTTGTTTTTGTATATTCATATATAGTAAATGTTTTAAAACATATTTTATTTAAATGTTCTGGCGATGATAAGATTAAAAAAAAAAAATGTGTAAATATATAAAACAACAAGTAAATTATATTGTATATATATATATAAGGTTAATATATGATAAGAAGATTTTATATATAGGTACATTACATTGCCATATATTCATTTTTTTTTTAATAATATATGTGGTTAATATACAATACAATACAATACAAATATAATTGCAAATTGATCAATCATTTTTAATCGATTTTCATGTTTATATTCATATATATCTTAATCTTATATACGGTTTATTAGATATATTGTATATCGATGACTTTACGATATATTTTTTTTTTGTTATAAACTTAAAATTCATTGTCATTGGCAATATAATAATATTAAATTTGGTTTAGATTTTCAATTATTATACAAAAACCCTTTGCATAATTTCTCATGATGAAAACCGATATGGGTTTTATTATCAATTATTTAAATATAATTATATAATATAAGTATAATTGGAAGATTTTCGTAAGTCGTATATTTAACAATAGTATTAAATGTGTATTTAATCATTATTTAATTACTATATATCTCTAATTATAATTAGATGTCATTAAATTATATGTGTTTTATATATAGACTGCCTATATATCGAATATTAATTTATAAAAATGATGATAGCGAATCTATAAATATATAAAACATAAACATAAGATAAAATACACAAATAAATATAAAACTATATGTACGATTCTTTCTTTTTTTTTTTTTAATTATGATAAAATGATTAAATTCAGATAATTATACTTTGGCGCGAATATACACAACAAAATATTATTAATGCACATCTGCTGATGGGGAATGGATGAAGATTAAGAGTTTGTGTATTTTAAAAACAAAAAAAAATTATTTCAAATCATTATCATTATGTGATATGACATTTTCATAAAAAAAAATCATCTACTTGTCAATCGCATTTTACAAAAAATTTTAACCGCACATATTATTATAATATATTTAAAAATATATAAATGATTTCTGAGAAATATTCGATTGGTTTATTTTTTTCTGCGGTGTTGCTATATTGAATATTTTATTACATTTTTAGATGATATATAGATTTCTGCGAATACATATATAGAAACATATTTTTTGATCATTTTGAAACGTTGTTGCACGTACCTTATTAATAATATATTATCAATAATTGATAATTATTTAGGAATGATGAATGATGGCTTTTTCTCCCTAACGTTCTAACTAATACATATTTAAGAATTTTCAAAGATTGCCGCCGCACATTTTTTGTGCATTTTATATCGAAAAGTATATGATATGGTGGTATAATCAGAATTTCTGCAATATAGAGATCGTCAATCGATATATATGAAAATTATTCAAAACTGTGAGAAATTTCCTCCAGTTTTCCTTTTGTATTTTGGAGATGAAAAATGTTGTGTTATCAATTTTTTTAAGTTTCTTTTTTTTTTAAGAATCGTTTTGTCTAAATCGATTTGAAAATGTTGACGAAATAGTTATAAAAGCGCGAGAGATGAATTATATGTGAAATATTAGATACTGTTTTCTTAACTTAAAGACTCATTCAGAATTGAGAATTTTCCTAGATTTTCACGACTTTTATTGTATTTATTTGTAATAGGAAAAACCCATTTAAAATAAATTTCTGAATTATAATAGTTTTGAATGAGAATTTTCCTGCAATTTTCATTTGCATTTCAATTGAAAAAAGATTTCATTTTCACCATGATAAGCGGTTACAAATTAAAAGCTTTGTAGAATCGTTTTATCAATTGTTGGTAAAACATTTTAAAACGTACTTATAATGCATTGAAAATATTCAATAACAGAATAATAGATTGGATTCCTTTGGGTGTGTTAAGATTTTCTCGTTATTTTAAGCAAAGTTCATTCAAAAAAATTGTATTTAATCAATGACTATAATAGAAATATCTTGAGAATCTCTTTGTCAATCACGTATTTATATCGCATGGTTTTCCTTATAATGAATTATTTATAGCATTCATAATTTTCCTATTCCGATTTTATAGTCCTTTTTTTGCTTTTTTTTGAAACAATTTCATAGAAATCTCAAACACCTATATATATGGCAACTTTAGATGCGACAGTGGAATTTAATAATTTATCGATAAAGTTTAAACTTAAGAAATGTTATATATAGATATAGCTCATTCCTATATGTAATATTTTAAATTGAAAAATTAATTTTTAATATTATCAGTAATAATTTCATTTCAATTAATACAAAACAAAATTTAAATTTCAATTAAGTAAATATACAATTTGATTACAATTTCAATTTAAATGATCAATATATAAGGGATCGATACGAGATATATATATATAGTTATATATTCAAATCATTCATACTTAATTTTATGACTATATTATACCAGAACTTATAATGATCTTTTTTATCAGTTTGTTTTTGTATTCACATTTAAATATACACAATTGAGATAAAAAAAAACGTAGAAAAGTTTAAAATTAAATAGAAAATATAAAAAAAACTCCAAGTGCATTTCCAATGAATTGCAGGCTTAAGATATTTTTTTAAAAAAAAAGATACAAAGATTATTAATGCATTTTATCTTACAATTTGAATTAATTCCAAAATATCTGTTTGTTTTTTTTAATATTTGAAATATTTTATTTTATACTAAAAGTGATTAATTTAAAAAGTATATATACTTCAAGTCTGCGAGATTTAAAAGTGAAATAAATAAATATAAAGATAACTCTAAAATCAATTCATTTTCATTTTTATTATTGTATAAATATATAAATATCAATAGATACAACCAATATAACAACCGCAAAAATATCAGGTCAAGCAAGATTATGGCTATATGGTTATTAATATACAATATTTTATGTATATATATATTAAAGATTTTTAAGATAATTTCATAAAAAAGAAAAATAACAAATTAATTATAAAATGTTTATTATTAATAATCTAATCTCTAAATATTCTTATATATAAATTAAAAACAAAAAAAAAAATTCGCAAAAACTTGATTATAATTTCAAATTATATATGATTTTATTTTTTGGATTGATTTGAATGAAATTGTCGATTATTTTGATTTTTATTTTCTTTATAGACTTATATATTATTGTAAATTTTGCAGTGATTTAATATTTTAATAATAAAAAACAGAAAATCTAACTTCTTCGAGACAAATAAATACAATAAATAAATAAATACAATAGTTAAATTTTAAATTAAAAGTTAATTAAATAAATGTTAACATAATAAATTATTTATTATAATTTTAAGTGAATTGAATGACTGACTCTATATGTATATATATAGTGTTTTATATTGTGAGAAATTTAGGCAAAATATAAATATAAAAAATTAAAAATATGGATATCGATAAAATGTTGGCGAAATCAGGAGATTTCGGAAGATATCAATTTATGTTAATGGGATTATTTTGTGTTATTAATATGCTTTCGTCAATGCATTATTATTCACAAACCATAATTAGTTTTGTTCCTAATCATTGGTAATTATATTTTTTGTGTAATTTTTTATATAATATTAATTTGTATATAGATATGAGATACTAACAATAGAATAGAATTACTATATATGAGGTTCTATAACAATAGAATAGAATTACTATACATGAGATACTAACAGTAGAAGAGAATTACAACATGAGATACTAACAATAGAATAGAATTACTATATGAGATACTATAACAATAGAATAGAATTATAATATGAGTATTAATTAATCGAAACAAAATCTAATAACAATTTTGTGATTTCTTCTTTACTATATGATATCTCACGTAATAAAAAAAATATATTACAACTGCAATGAAAACCTGCTTTAAAATCAATGCTGATTTTTAACTTCATTTCTCTTAACACTTTTCCTCAATCCTTTGACTGCAATTTTCATAGATATTAATTCCTCGCAGTATTATTTATAGAATGAATTATAGAATTTCTTTTTGTGTTCACTTATATATATTATATTTTTTATTCAATTTGATTCAATTCTTACAAAATGCTCAGATTATTACTAGTTTTAGTATACATTTTTGTCGATTTCCATACAATCCTAATCATTCAATCCATATCCATTCATTCAGATATTTAAAATTGATTGAGGCGATGTAAATATCTCTGGTAAATATTAAAATAGGTTAAACTAATATAGGCAGGCGGATTGATTTAGAATTGAGAATTTTCTAACGATATCAAAAATATTGCATTATTTATTTCTGTATCGGACTTTCTTTAAAATCTCTTTGGTTTTAAATTTTAAGCCCGTCAAAACTTTTAAATATAGAAATGTGATTGATAGTGATCATAAAGAACAATTAAAAAATCATAAATATATATTTGATTGCAATTCAAAGATCTATCCGCAACGCAAAAACTGAACACAATCCAAATTATAATTATATGTTTATTTTTATTAAGTGTGCTATAAAAATATATAAATTAAATATTTCCATTTTGATCTTTTTTAAATATTTAAGGTGTTTTTCTGATGTGATTGCAAATAAATCATTTGATGAAATTGCTAGTATTTATTCAAATTATAAAAATCCATCATGTACAATGTTAAAAGATAATCCAATATCTTATGGTATTTCCCGATCAGCTGCATCATCCAACATTCCACATCTCAATCCGGATGATATTATTATAACATTTCAAAATATTATCGATAAACATAAAGTTGTACCGATATTTTATGGAACAAGTAATTATAATATTTTAACAAGAAATGATGATCAAGAGACTACAATAGATTATCGACCGAATTGTAATAAATGGATATATGAATTGGATTTTGGTTATCAGAGTATTACAAGTGAGGTGAGGTCTATAACTTTGATATTGAATAGATTGCGGGAAATTTTAAAATCAATAAAATGTATTGTTTTTTGTTTTTTTTTGTTATTATTTAAAATTTAGCTTAATTGGGTTTGTGATTCGGCATGGAAATCAACGTTAGGTCAATCAATGTTTTTCATTGGTTCTGTGGTCGGTTCATTAACATTCGGAATATTAGCGGATGTCATTGGACGTTTACCAGTATTAATTTTAGCTAATTTAATGGCATTCATTGGTAATGGAGCTACCATTTTTTCCACGGATGTTATTGCATTTTCAATTTGTCGTTTTATATCCGGTCTGGCTACAGATAGTAATTTTGTTATGATGTATATTTTAGGTTGGTAAATTTATATTTAAATTTTAATTGAAATATTATTATAAAATTTAATTGTATATTATATTGTTATTTGGTATATATATAGTTATGGAATACATTCGACCGTCAATGCGAACATTTGGTTTAAATTTATGCATTGGTGTATTTTATTGTATTGGTTCGATGATAACACCATGGATTGCGGTTGCATTGGGCAATTGGAAATTATATTTAATAGCTACCTCAATGCCAATTATTATTGTACCAACATTTTATTTTGTATTACCGGAGAGTGCCCGATGGTTGATTGCAAAAAAAGATTTTGATGGTGCAATGAATTGTTTTAAACGTGTGGCAAAATGTAATGGAAAATATTTAAGTGAAAGTGATATACAAGAGTTTAAATATGAATATGAACAAACACTTGGAAATACATCATCAACCGCAAAGTCTAGTCTTTTTGGGTTATTCAAAACGAAACGTTTACGTCGTAATACATTAATATTATTTTTTAAATCGTAAGTCAATATATATACCATATATAAATATTAAGTATTTTTTTTAATTGTTTTTAATATGTTTGTTTAATATTTTCTCATTTCCATCAGAATGGTTATAACTTTATGTTACGATGCAATTTCACGGAATGTTGAAGGTTTAGGTGTATCACCATTTATTATGTTTTCATTAAGTGCAACCGCAATATTTCCCGCTTGTGTTGTTATATTATTGTTACAAGATCGTATTGGACGTAAAGCAATGGCATCCAGTTCACTATTGATTAGTGGAATATTCACGGCTGCTACGGGAATTATAATTGCTTATCAACAGGGTGCCCAAGGTAAACCCAAAATTACAATTAAATAATATTTAATTGAATTTATGATATACAGAATTTTATATATATGTATAGAACCAGCACTATTGGCATCAATGGCAATAATTGGACGATTTGGTGTAACAGTTGCATATAATTCAGGAGCTCAATATGCAACAGAATTAATACCAACATGTGTTCGAGCACAAGGCGTGGCTGCCGTTCATGTTGCCGGATATGCATTAACATTTTTTAGTTCATACATTTTATATTTGGTAAATAAAAAAAAAATAAAAGAGAAGGATTTACTATTAATAAATATATTTAATCGGAATTTCCCTTTTTTTTTCGTTCCAGTCAAATATATTTAAACCATTACCACCGTTAATCCTCGGTGGATTATCATTTGCCGGTGCTATTTTATGTTTATTTTTACCAGAAACATTAAATCGTACAATGCCGTGTACGTTAGAAGATGGTGAATTGTTTGGTAAAGGTGAAAAAGTATTTGATTTTTCGTGTTTTGAAAAGGTAAAAACTGTTGAATCGTCAACGTCCTCATCGTCAGAGTCTTCGTAATATATATAGATAAATATTTTTTGTTTTATTTGTAAAGAATTTGATCTGAAATTAATATATGCATATACGACGCGTATATATAATTATAATTATATATGTAATTGAATTGATACAACATTAAGGAGCCGAAGATATTTTTAAGATATTTAATTTGTTTTTTTTTTAATATAGAAGTTTTTATTGATAATATTTCTTATATATAGAAAAATTAGTACAATTATGCGAATACCAAAGAGTATTTTTTTTAATTATTATGTTACAAAATGCATATAAAGCAATATTTTATGTAATATAAATAAATAATAAAGATAAAAATGTAGTTTATTTGTAATTTTATATTCTTCATGTTGATCTATTAAAAATTAATCTTTATTGGATTTCATTATTGATTGGAATATATAGATAAATAAATGTATAATTTCATAATAAAACAATGTAATGATGTTAACAAAATGAGATTCAAATGTGAGATGATGATTCCAATATGATTTTCAAAATTATTTGAATATCGTTGATTTGGATATATCTTGAATTAAATTGTCACAATAAACTTAATTAAAAGGTTCTAATATTTTATTAGTTCATTATTTCGTTGAATATCTTAAATGCAAAATATTGAGATTAAAAAAAACAATTTAATGTTAAATAAAAATATATTTTATCAGTATAGGATTTTCATATAGAATTGCATATATATGGTTTTCTATATTAAAGAAAAAATGAGGGTTTCTATTGAAGGAAAATGTCAATTTTCTGTTAAAGAAAAACTAAATTTTTCTATTAAAGAAAAATCTGAGCTCTTCGCAATAAAATATTCCTTTATAATTATAAATATACAAACAAAAGTGTGTCAATGAATTTTCCCAAACCAAATTTAATCATTATAATGAATTTTTTTTATCCTTTTTATATAATATAGTATTACAATCCTGGAAAACAAACATAGAATTTGGAATCTTTCTGCTCTTTCTGGAAAACTGAATTCTCAAATTTACAAAATTTTAAAAATAATCTCTAGTTTAATATAGATTAATGTTAAGATTTTTAATAGTACGATTATATATGACTTAATTTTGATTAAAAAAAAAATGTGTTTGTTTTTTTAATTCAATCAAATGTTTAATATACATTCAATATTTTTCATTAAAAGATAATAAATTAAGATATATACAATTGTACAAATAATAAAAGTGTACATAGAAACGTGTTTTATTTCAAATATATGTCCATGCGAGTAATTATACATGAAACAATTAATGAAACCAAGTATATATGCTATATAATGTTTATTTTTATACACAAACATCAGAAAGAGTATATATAAAGTATTATACAATTTAAATTTGTTTCTTGTTCAAATCATCCTATGTTTAAATTTTTGTCGCGATACATTTATAAGTTTCCGTGGTGTAGTGGTTATCACATCCGCCTAACACGCGGAAGGCCCCCGGTTCGATCCCGGGCGGAAACATTTTTTGTGGTTTTTTCAAATAGAAAATCTTAAAAATGTTTTAATTTTTATATTAAATGATGATACAAGAGGGCACAAGATATTGAATAATATATGAGGAAAAATAAAGAAATTAGTATTTTTTTAAAAAAATAGCACGTAAACGAGTATCTATTTACATATATATAAATAATATTAAATATACGTATATAATAATCGATAAGGAGAGATCAAGTTTCTGTATATATATATATGCAAATCAATAAAAGTCAAATGATATGATTTGTTTAGAAATTGCAAAGTATATTATGTATTTTATAGTAGATATAGAGGCATTCTAATGTTTAGCTTTTGTAAAGCGATTAAAAAATGATCAAGATTGAATGGGATTTTTTATGTGAACTATAGTTTATTTTCCCATAATACTTTCATTCAAAGTTTTTACGCATATAAATATATACATTTTAAAAGCAATATATAGATTATCCAAACATATATTTCATAATATTCCCTCGGTTCAAATATGAAAATCAAATGATAATTAGTTGCTATTTAATTTTTGCAAGTTATTTTTGGAACAGAAACACACACAATAAGTTTATGATGATGCTTTTCCTACATATATACAAATACTATTCGAAATTTATCTATATACAAACAATATATATAAGATTTTTTTTTCATTATAGACTGATGTTTCTTTTTTTTTTACATTTAAAATGAATATATAATTTTTTTGTTTTTATTGTATTATTATTTAAATTTAATCAAAACTATAAACTAGTTTTGATATTCATATATTAGAAATATTTTTATATTTTAATCATCACTATTTTATAACACTCTTCTTAGAGACACATCTTAAAAAAAAAAAACAATCAGTTTTTCAAGCAAAGGTTAACGAAATATATATGATATTGTTTTATTATGTATATAGTATTGTAGTGAAAAAACAAAAATTGATATAAATTAAATTCAATCAATTATAATAATATAATTAAAGTAATATTTGTGTGTATAAATGCGATACGAAAACATAAACGAAATAAAAATATATAAATTAAATTGATGACAAAGCTCTAAACAAAATCCAAATTGCTTTAGATATAAAATCGCATCATAAAATATAATAAATAATATTTTTGTGTTATCTTTACAAAGTTATCAAAAAAGTAAATACTATAAAATTTGCTTATAATCTATTTATTTATATATTTATATACCCATATATGTGTTATAATTATCGCGAACTATAAATATTTTTTGTTTTCAAAAATACGTTTGAATTTAGTTATCAGAAAAATTGTATAGCAAAGTTAAATAAATCAGAAAAAATATATATTTCTATAAGTTTTTTTAATATTGTGCACCTTTTTTGTCGAGGACTGTGTGAATTTAAATTATTTTTTTTATTAAAGTAAAGAAGCAATTGTTAAGAAAATTTAGTGAAAATAATTAGAATATATATAGTTTGTTATAATAATAATAATATTAATAATCATAATAATGGCTGCTATAATTAGTAGAAAATTAAATGGAATTTACCGAAATATAACCCATGTAATGGATCAAAGAATATTACCATTTGTACCACAAAAGTTACACAATTTTTGGCATGGACATTCCGGTAAGTGTATTTTTCGATATTCGATCACAAAGTCTTCTGTTCTGTTTGTTCCATATAATTTGTTAAATTTTTCGATATATAGAGTTAATTATATTTAAAAAGAAATATTCTGTGATTTTGTGTCTTAGAAATAATCAGCCTAAGAAATGTATTTTGTTTTTTACTAAAATAACGTGTGTATATATTTAATTATAATAAAATTTTAAATTCAAGATTTTCCATATCAAAATTCAACAAATTTTACTGTATCAAATTCATATTAAGTGATATATTTCTTAAATGTTTTAGTACAAATTTGTGTTTTTTTTTATCACACGACCAAAAGTAATTGTATTGTCTCTTGGAAAATTCTCGGAAAATCCGTAAATGTGAAAGCAATAAAAATGATGCGATGGAGATTCATTTAGTGTAACACATTCAGGATTTTCTTTTGAAACTCTATATCCAATGTGTTTTTATTCTTATATAAATCATATAAAAATACATTTCTATTTATTGGGATATTAATATAAATTCGTTAACTGCTGGTTAGGATATGGTAATGGTTTAAATACATAATTCATTCATATATATTTTTCACTAATTTTCTTCGTAAAAAATAGATTTTATAAATCAATTTAGAAGTCAAAAACCTTGGAATATTCTTAAAAATGATGTACAAGGAAAATATATCATAGAACGGAAAAATCATTTAGATTCATTTATAGTAAATGTTATTGTATGCCATACATCCTCGCATCCCTTTTTATAGAATAATGATTAAGTTTCAAGTATATTTAATAATATTATTTTGATATTCCAAGTTTATGTTAAAATAAATAGCAGAGATTGCATTTTTAAGGAACTTATAGTTATGTAATTAGTTTGACTTTTCGCACTCACATTCAAAATTAAAGAAGACAAGTCTGATTGTATAATGAATTAAATTGCATAGTATGGAAACAGTTTTGTTTTATATAACAAAAATCACTTGAATAAATAAAATTATAATTGTCGCATGGATACCTCTCTATTATTATTCTTATTTCCATTTTTCTTTTTTATTCCTGAAAACATCTCCTTCTTCAATATACTTCGCTTTTCTAAATTGAATTTTCCGGGAAATTTTTATGAAAGGGGACTGTCTTCTTCTTCAGTGTAATATATCGCAAAAATAATAATCACATAGAATTCTGTTTTAGATGATCCGTATAACGTTTAAGGTTATATATTAATAAGTACAGATACGTATACATTCATCAACTCTGATCGGTATATCTTTTATAGAATTTCTAAAGATATCTATACGCGAATGTTTAATCCTATATATACAGTTTTTTTAAATAGCAAAATTGAATCATTATAAATGATATCCCGATAGTAATAAGATAAAATAATTGTATTTCAACTTCTTATGGAAATAAAAATTGCAAAGAAAAATAATATTTTATTATAGCAGTTGGTTTTAACAAAAAAAAAACAAAAAGCTTATTTTACTTTTATCATGTTTTATACAAACATGATAACGAATTATATATTTTATTATTGCATGTCTACAAAAAATTGTTGTATAGTAGATTTCATATATAATGAATGCATTTCTAAAAATTGGTTTCTTCTATTATCAGGAAAAAAAAAACAAACCCATACACACAAGATTTATTCTCCCCCATCATAAAATCTCCTCATATAATAATGGATAAATAAAATGTATTAAAAAAAGGTATTAAAAAAACTCACTCACTGTACGTACAAAAAAATAAAAAAACTAGTCGCGTCATAACAAATACAATTCTAAAAAAAATAATATACCATGGTATATAAATAGAAATTTATAAAATCGCATATTAATACAAAAAAAAAACAACAATCTATTTATATAAAATTTAATTTTTGTATATGTAGAAATAAATAAATAGAAGAAATACTATATAGTCTAAAAAGTATTAGCAGGAATATTTTAATTTTTATTCTTTCAATTTCAATCATAGTTGATTTTTGTATTTCAAGTGCAATCGATAAAATATATTATATTGTATTATATTGTAATATATAATAATAATAATAATAATAATAGTTAATATTATTCATTTACATTTTGTAATAATATAAGGTGGTGAATGAAACGTGGTTTCAATTTTTTTTTTAATATTATATTAATTCAATATATAATTGTGTGTATATAGATAAAAACTAAAAATTTTAATTATGGCCACCGTAAGACTAGCATTACCAACAAAAATCTATCAATCCTTGATTAAAGCAGCTGAACCATTAGTACCAAAAAAATTTCAACCATTATGGAATCATGCAGCAGGTTAATATATAAATATATGTATAAAAAAAAATGTATAAGCATACATATATTCTATTTCGATTTAATTATTTTCTAAATATAAAAACCTTGAATTTATATGTATCAAAATATTTGCAATTATCCATTATTAATTTTTTAAATTATTACATATATTTTTTGACTGTTCTATTATTTATTTATTTATGGTTAATTTAAAAATTTAATTTATAATTTTAGGACCTAAAACAGTATTTTTTTGGGCACCAGCTTTCAAATGGGTATGTAAATTGTTATTTATAACAAATATAAATATCCGCGCATATGATAATATGATTTTATAACTTTTAATATTGATTATATATCTTTATAATTTTTTTCCTACATATTACAATCTAATTTAATTATTTTTTTGTAAATAAATATTACATAATTTTTATCATCATACATACATACAGACAGAGAAGTCAGATATAAAGAATCCCAGGTGATCGTGGTGGTGTGAATGTCATTGTCACTATGTCGTTTCGTATATTACAATTTTGTTATATATATGTAAATAGTGTTGTTGCCTTATGACATGTTTTATTTTAATATTTTTATATATATATAATCAATTGGCAAGCAAAACAATTTTCTTGTTGTTTGTTGTATTTAATAGTATAGAAGTAATATAATAACAATTATAGTAGAAATTAATTCTATTGTTGTTGTCATTATATTGTAAACAAATAATGCAATATAGTTGTAGAAAATATATATATATATATAATCAAAATCGTGTAATATATAACAGGAAATTCAAAAAATAGAATATTCTATTTTTATATCGTAAATAAAATAATAGCATATTTCTAAAATACCATTCAATTTTTCATTTACCTATATACAATAAAATATATATCTTATTGATTGTTTTAATGTTTCTTCATCTATATACATATTTATCATCAATTATATTATTGATTAGATATATATATAGATTTAAATGGAATTAATTGAATTATCCTGATAAGAAATTGAATAAATTGTATGATAAAAATTATCTTATCTTTCATTTAAAAACCAAAATTGCATACAAATTTTTGTATTTTATATCTTAATTTAATCTATTTTATATTATTATAAATCAATTATTTTAAATATGAATATGATAGCAATAGCACAATTTCAATAATTTTTTAATCGCATAAATAATCAAATTAGATATTAAGATATATATTAGAAAACACATGTCCTTTTGACAAATCCATAATTTTGCTTAAACAATATAATTTTATACTTTATATTTCACAGTATTTTTTATCATCAATTGACGAGGAAATTTCAATCCCTTATTATCATAAATCTGCATAATATATCGCGTATTTTAATTATTGGATAGCCAATACTTAACAAATTTTGTATAAATATACATTTTATTACTTTCATCATATATATATAATTTTCCGAGAAAACTCAATTTTTAATCAAAAGAAAAGCCAAATAATAATTTCAAAAAAAAAAAGGAAAATAACTACCTATATAATCAGTTAAAAACGGACTTTGATTTTATAGTAAAATTCGCTTCATATTATAATAGATTTTCAATGAAACTGCAAATTGTATAATTTGATTAAATCTTACAAAAAATGAAATTCAATGAAATTCTATCATAATTATTTATGAGGAAATTCTCTGTCTGTATTTAGGTTTCTAAATGGAAATCCTATAATGTTCTAAAGGGAAATTCTGTATTACTTTTTAAACGAAATTTTGTATAATTTTATAAATACGATTCTATGTAATATTTCCAAGGGAAGTTTTGCGCATAACTTCTAAATGAATGTTTGATGTTTTTCAAAAGTAATTCTAAAGTAATTTTTGAATATTCTCAAAGGAAATTCTCCATATTCCTTTAATGTCTATGTTAGAAATCACATTATATATAAATATTGAAATTGTGTCTTGTATTTAGTTAGTTTATTTAAAAAAAAATAAAGTGAGTTTTTTTGTGTATACATTTAAAACAAGTCATTTAGGTTATCAAAAATACTATATATATAGTCAATTTAATTGTCTGAATAATTTATATAAATTAAAATAAAATGGTTCATTTAAAATTGGTCGATTGGTTTTTTTTTTTGTTTGATTTTGGTTAATTGAAATGTATTTTTTATTATTACTATTTTATGTTATTTATTTATTATAAAAAAAAGCCAATCAAAATTATATACCAAAAATAAAGCCTAAACTGATATTGAATTCAAATCCTAAATTTTAAAGAGAGTTATTTCTAGATATTATTATTATAAGGAAAATTTACAAAGAAACATTCTTAAAATTGTATAAACCGAATTTTTTTAGAAATTAATTCATTTAAAAAATGAATCAAGACAGATTAAGTTATAAATTAAAATATAGATTCAACCGTAATTCAATATATAAAAGAAATATAATCATAATTAAATTAATAAAAGATTTGATTTTTTCTTTTTTTCTTTTTTTTATACATATATAGAGTTTGGTAATTGCTGGCCTAGGAGATTTATCACGTCCAGTTGAACAATTATCAGTGGCCCAATCGGGTTCATTATTTGCAACCGGTGTCATTTGGTCACGTTATTCACTGGTGATAATACCAAAAAATTATGGATTATTTTCGGTAAATTTATTTGTGGCATTAACACAATTCATTCAATTAGCACGGGCCTATCAAAACGAACAGAATAAGAAAAAAATGATTGAACCACAAACGAAAAATTAGATCTATCTGTAATAAATTAAACTATATATATATATATACATTTTTCAACATAAGCTGTGCTGAGCAATCAAATATTATAAATGAAATAAGAAATTTATTTGTATAAATAATAATCATGGAAAAAATAAATAATTATTGTGATAATTAAATAAAATAAACTAAATAATATCAAACATAATTTATAAGTATATAAAATATATAAAATATAAATGATAATGGCCATGCAGGATTTATATTATATATAAATTGTTAAGGCAGATACAAACAAATTGTAAAATTTATATTCTATATAATTGTTAAATATTATTATTATTAGTTAATTAATTTTTTCTTTCTGTTAATGTAAATTATTTTCCTATATAAGTAATCTTACCACTTCAGTAAACCACCAACATAATAAACCCCTAAAAACCCCATCGTGTATATTTTTCTATTTTATTTTATTTATATATATGTATATAGCAACATTCAACATGTTAAAATAATAATAATATTTTTTTTTTTTTAGCAAATTTTTGTTTATTTATAAATGTAAAAAGTCTATTTTTTTCTTCTTTAATTTTATGCATAATTTGTTTGTTTATATTTTTTAGATTATTATATATTGTATAATTGCGATTGATATTATAAATAGTTACGACTGTCCCACACTTTTAATTTGAAGAAATATCTTCTAAACAAAAATTATAATCTATAGGGAGGGGGTCTTAATATAAATATCTGTCTGTAAATAATTTTTATTGTATATATATAGAAAAAGGATCCGTTTTTTAAACCAATTTAAACTTATAAAATTATATATACGTACAAAAATCGAAATATCAATAAATAAATACAAAATAAGAGTTAAAAAGTTAAGGAATATTTTTGTAAAATAATTCAAATTGTAAAATTTATATTTATAATAAGAAAATATCTGTATATTATATATATATTATAATAAATTAATAAATAATTATTAAACGGTTGAATTTTATTCATTTTAATTACTAATATTTTGATGTTTATATAAAATAAATTTTTATAAATTGCAGTACGGCGGCAGTGAATTGATATGGGAGTGATTAAAATACAACATTATGGTTTAATTAATTTGAAGGAGATACCATTCGTTTAATCTCAAGGAGATACCATATACGTATAACAATACTGAATTCGATTTAATGGATGAAAAGCCACACCAAAAATATCCTAAAGAAAATTATACAGAATTTCCTTTTGGAAATCAAACAGAATTTCCTTTTGGAAATCAAACAGAATTTCCTAAAGCAAATTATACAGATTTCCTTTCTTTATTTTCTTTTTACTTCAGAAAATTATACAGAATTTCTTTAGAAAATTACACCGAATTTCCTTAAGCAAATTATACAGAACTTCCTTAAGCAAATTATACAGAATTTCCTAAAGCAAATTATACAGAATTTCCTAAAGCAAATTATACAGAATTTTCTTAAGCAAATTATACAGAATTGTCTTAAGCAAATTAAACAGAATTGTCTTAAGCAAATTATACAGAATTTCCTTAAACAAATTATACAGAATTTCCTTAAGCAAATTATAGCGAATTTCCTTAAGCAAATTAAACAGAATTTCCTTAAGCAAATTAAACACATTTTCTTTAAGCAAATTATACAGAATTTCCTTAAGCAAATTATACAGAATTTCCTAAAGCAAATTATACAGAATTTCCTAAAGCAAATTATACAGAATTTCCTAAAGCAAATTATACAGAATTTCCTAAAGCAAATTATACAGAATTTCCTTAAGCAAATCAAACAGAATTTCCTTAAGCAAATCAAACAGAATTTCCTTAAGCAAATCAAACAGAATTTCCTTAAGCAAATCAAACAGAATTTCCTTAAGCAAATCAAACAGAATTTCCTTAAGCAAATTAAACAGAATTTCCTTAAGCAAATTAAACACATTTTCTTTAAGCAAATTATACAGAATTTCCTTAAGCAAATTATACAGAATTTCCTAAAGCAAATTATACAGAATCTCCTTAAGCAAATTATACAGAATTTCCTAAAGCAAATTATACAGAATTTCCTTAAGCAAATTATACAGAATTTCCTCTATACAGTTATACAGAATTTCCTTAAACAAATTATACAGAATTTCTGTTATCGAAAACAGAATTTCCTTAAGCAAATCAAACAGAATTTCCTTAAGCAAATTATACAGAATTTCCTTAAGCAAATTATACAGAATTTCCTCAAGCAAATTAAACAGGATTTCTTTGGAAAATTACACAGGATTTCCTTAAGCAAATCAAACAGAATTTCCTTTAGCAAATTATACAGAATTTCCTTAAGCAAATTAAACAGAATTTCCTTAAGTAAATTAAACAGAATTTAATTAAGTAAATTATACAGAATTTCCTTAAGTAAATTAAACAGAATTTCCTTAAGCAAATTATACAGAATTTCCTCTATATAATTTCCAATTATACAGAATTTCCCCTATACAATTATACAGAATTTCCTTAAGCAAATTAAACAGAATTTCCTAAAGCAAATTATACAGAATTTTCTTAAGCAAATTATACAGAATTGTCTTAAGCAAATTAAACAGAATTTTCTTAAGCAAATTATACAAAATTTCCTCTATAATATATAGATAAACGGTGACATTAATTCGCAATTGATATGTGTAAAATTGAAAATTAAAATTTGTAATAACAATTTGAAAATATAGATTTCGAAAAAATAGGCTTCATTTTTCGTTCAAATAAAACGAATAGACTTTCACATAAATATATTAAACATTTATAAAGATTTTAAATATATGTTTTCAATATCGAATTGAACGATTCGCTGTCGATTGACATTAAAAAACAAAGAACATGCCGAGTTTATGATTTGGTTTTCTTTATAAAGAGAGATATCCAAAAAATAAAATATATAAAAATTACAAAAAAACGTTTCGTAGGTGCGGTTTTTCAACATTATTTTTTTTTGTATTTTTTTTTATTAATATTTCTTTCTTGTTTCTTGATTCTTGTATGCCTTTTATTTTGTCTGCTGTCTTGTAAGTTGCATGTGTTCGAAGAAGAAGATATACAATACAATACAGACGATTCAAAGTAAAAAAAAAAAAATAATATTAAAATTACTAGTTATTTAATAAAGACATAAAAACTTGTTGTAACTGTCGTTTTTAAAACCAAAAATTCATATTAATAAACTTAAATTTTGTTAATTGAAATTCTATTATTTTTTTTTTTTGGTTTTTTGTTAATATTATAATAAATTGTGTTTGTGTGTTTTTTTAATGTGTTAAAAAAACACCCATTTATTGATTTTTTTTACAAAGTACTGTGCGTTTTCTATTACCAATAATTTCATATATTATATATTGCATCTGCCAGCCAGCAACAAAAAACATAGCATATATATATACCATATCAGTTTATATATATATATATAGACGGGGCAAAAAATCCATTTCAATAATAATAAAATAGGTAAAAAAAAAATATATATTTTTTATATTTATTTTAGTCATTATATTTTATTCTGATTGTTTTTTTCTTAAACATTTTTTACGTAATAATATAATGCAGTATTATAATAATTCAAAGTCGAAATATAGAAGAAAAAAAAACGAAAATATGACATCAACTGAATATAATATTGGATTGACAAATTCAAAGAAAAGTTCAAGTCGTGTATTGAAACCGCCGGGCGGTGGTCATTCAAATATATTTGAACCCGTTGATAAGACCGTTAACAATCCAAGACCAAAATATGATCAACAGAATTCATCGAACATTAATTTTTGTGTAAACTCAACGGATCCAAATATGTTGGTAGAACAATTAAAACATGAGGTGGTAAAAACATCATCTTCCGAAGTTACTACTTCGGCTGCCACCACCACAACTATTATTAATAATAATAATAATAATAATAATAATAAAACGGATGATGTTAAGGCAGCATCCTCTTTTACGAGCCATACGAGTCGCGCTGAAACAACTTCGAATGGTTCTTCTAATAATTCTAATAATGAAGGTGTACGAATTGGTGCCCAACAACCACAACAGCCACCAAAAGCTGGACGTGTTCCACCTGGTGGATTTTCATCTGGATTATGGTAGTTTTCTTGTTAAAATTAAGAAATGTTGAAGCTCACCTCATCATTTTTTTTTTGATGATTTCTATCTATCACAATTGTAATAATAATAATCCTCTATCTAAAAATATTATAATATCCTATTTTCATACTCATTTAGCACTTCATATTTGGTCTCAACAATAAGTTGCACAAAGTTCTTCTACTCTACCTGGTTTTTTATTTTTTTTTTAATTTTGCTATATACCTTTTATTTGATATAATAATTAAATATAGACTAACAGATACAGACATGAAAAATATATATTATTATTGAGTCATCACTTCATCGTACGCGATTTTTACACCATATGAAGAAGAAAAAATAATCATATAGATATATATATATATACAATATAAATAATAATAATAAAAAAAAACGCACTTTACTTGAATAGAAAAATAATTGAATTAAATTTACATAGAAATTTACGTGTGAGAGGTTCGTTTATTTATATATATATAGTATAAAGTAAAGTCCAATGCGGATTATTCCAGTTTTTCTTCGGTCAACAGAAATGATACGGAATAAAAAGATAAATAAATTATTCTCACACATATCTATAAAAATTCGATTACGATTATTACTAATAATAATAATATTATTGTCTTTTTTACTTGTATGTTTTTATATATATATATTAATTTATTGGTGCTGATTTGTCTGTTGTTTTTTTTTTTTTAATATTACTCTACTTTTAAAAGAAGGCTATTATAAGCAAAGCAAAATATGTGTGTGTTGCAAGCCCACCTTATTTTTTGATTATATTATATTCATAATTTTTTTTTTTTTTGGTAAAATTATTCATCATCATAAAAAAAATAATGAAAAATTTTGTATATTCTTCAATAAAGATAAATACAAGATAAAAAAAAATCAAGATCATAAATTTTCTATTTCATTCATTATGATAATTTATATGCTACATATTATTAATACATGTGCAGCTATTTATACGGAATTATTTCCATTCATTTAATTGTGCATTCATCATTTCATTATACAATTATTATTATAATCTGATATATAAATAACATGACATATATACAATTTTTAACATACACACTTAAACTTAAATTATACGTTAATAGAAGATCCCGAAAAATCTATTTATTTTTTTTAATGAATTTCAGGCTATCTCTCTATTTATCTATCAATCAGTAATATACCAACCTTTACTTAAAAGAAAATAATCGATTGTTCAATATTTATATATACATTATAATTAGCTTTTATTATTAAAAAAAAATAATCGTATATGTTTTTAAATAAATACATGTTTTTTTTATATTATATATATATTTACGCCTTAAAAAATAAACAAAAAAATGATTAAAAAATTATAATGCGAAGTTTGTGTTTTATTTTATTTTGTCACAGCGATTTTTTTTTTATATATATATGGATATGACAACCTAATAAAATTGTTAATAACACAGTAAAACGATATAATATCTCGATAGTATTTGTTTGCAAAAGAATCCACCGATTTGTATAGAATTGTTCATCTAAAATGATTTATGAAAATCTAGAAAAAACTTCGAGAAATTGCATATCTTTGCAGAAATTGATTATTATACAAATGCAAATGATGTCTTGGAAAATTCTCAATTATAATGAATCTGCAATCATCACACAAAGGAAATCTATTTCAATATATTCATGATGGAGTTCATTTTGATGAATAAGTGGTTACATTTGCAAAACGATTCGTCGCCAAAAGGAAACCTATTTCAATATTAAAAACGATCCAATTTTCAATCACAATTTGATTTGGAAAATATTGTTCATATCATAAAAATAATATAATTGGATGGAAATGTAAAAATTTTGCTACAAGAAGGAAAGTCTCGGTTTTTGCATTTCAATTTAAATGATATATATGACATTTTTAAAATAATTATTTATTTTAAATGCAATTTAAATCTCTTTCTATATATATATATATAGGTATACCGTCACTAAGAGTTTTTTTATATTAGGTATATAATCAGTATAAAAATCATCCGTAAATATACATATATAAATTTAAAATAATAATAAGTAACATTTGCAAAACTAATAATAACATATTTAATATAGAGAGAGAGAGATGATATAAAATAATTAACAAAAAATATGTAATTACTGGGTAGAATTATAAATTTTATCTATATTGAAAAATTTAATTTCCACCAATTATCGAATGATTCTTTTCGATTACTAATTGAAGATCCTAAATGTGTAATTATTTGTATCATATCCTTAATACAATTGAGTTCACATGTATAATTACATTGTGAAAATCTCAAATGGAACACATTGAACTCTGTACTTAAGGCAGCGATACCATTTCCATCATCATTCGCCATTAACATATATAAATATATCTTTCGAATTACCATCAATGGTAATTTTAATATATCTTTCAGAATATTTTCATGTATCGGTTGAAATATTATTATAGTGTTTGCATATAGAAAGCATTTAACTAATGCTACCCCATAAATGGGTAATTCGTCGACAATATAACCGCGTCGTTCAAAAAAAAATGAACGTATATTTCGATATTTTTGTAAAATTAATACACGTTGATATACAGTCGAAAGGAAAAACTTTAAACAATTTATGGTCGGTGTGGTTTTCGGTAGTTCCACCAAGGACATATGAACAAGTTCCCATGTTGATTCCAAACACCATGTATGATTAAATGATCCGACTGAGTACTTGTGTGGAGGTTCATATTCATCATCATTATTAGTAGTGTTTTTATATATTAAACGCCTTTTGAACGATTGTAAGACAAATCGTAAATATCGATCTATATCGGCTGGTGAACTAAAATATTCAGGCGAACATTCGTTCATCATTTGATCATCCAATTTGAAATGAGCACCATTTTCAAGTAGTAACAAAATAATATCAAAAAATTTGGATGATAAAGTATATTGTTGACCGTCACCATGATATTTTCTAAATTGACGATAAGCAACGTCCACTGGTGTTTGATCATATTTATCAATTACATTTACGTTTGCATAATTTTCAATTAATATTTTACAAATTTCCTTGGAACCACAATGGACAGCCATAAATAATGCTGTTCGACAACATATACAATGGATACCATTCACATTTGCATTGTACTTTAATAGTAATTTTATTGTGGTCGGAAATTGTGATGGATGTTGGCTGGCCAAACATAATGCAGTCGTTTTTATATGAATTGCAGTATTTACATTGGCTTTATTTAGTAATAATAATTCAATCAAATCGGAATGCAATGGTGGATTCAACGAACATGCATATTGTAATGCAGTACCATGTCCCGGTACAGATTCATTTATATCTATATTTAATTTTAGTATGTAATCAATTAGATACGTTTCACGTGTACGAATGGCTAAATGTATTAGAGGTTCATATTTGTGCTCGTCATCCCAAATTATTAAAGAATATTTTATAAATTCTCTAATATAAAGTGGTAAATCTGCGAATGAAATTCGAATATATTTTTTATAATAAGATATTTTATCGACATCATCCGATTTATCAATATTAAATTTATCATCATTAGCTTTATCATGATTAGCTATATCATTGTTAGATTTGCCATCAATATCAGCTTTATAATTGGTATATTTTATGATTTGTAGTTGATTTTCCATGAAATAAAATATATTTTTTCAATATAATTTCGTTTTATACACTTGAAATATTATGAAATAAATAATTTATATCCATAAATTAGGCACATATTTTTGAATAAAAAAAAAAATGTTCCATATACCAATCAATACGATCAAAGACGATCGGTTATTTTTATATAGGCGATATGCGATTTTGTATATATATTAATAAACCATTTTTAATATAGATTATTATTGGTATTATCAGTATTATTTTTTAAAATATATTTTTAAAAATAATAATAATAGTCAAAATTTTAATTAAAATTGTATATACGGATGGACGATATAGACTAAATTTTATAATATAGTGTTTTGAATTCAATATATTATATATATATTTGTATATTAATTTTGGTGACGTTGCCCAATACAAAATTTTATTTTCTATTTTTATTAACCGTTTTTTTTGTATATATACTCTCAATCGAGTACTTCTTTTGTAGATAAGTCCAATTAAATTATTTATAATGTAAATTACAATTAATACAATTTGGGGGGTTTTTTTTGTACATCATAATAAACACATTGATTAAAATCCATCAATTTTATTATATAAATTCGCATTTGTTCAATCTATTCAATCAATTTTCCATATATATGTATATATAAAAAAAGCTTTTATTTAGAAAAATTATATATTTTATAAACTTTATTGAAAATATAAAAACTTTTAAATTATTTTCGAGTTCGAATCAATTAAGTTGAATATTTGTGCTTGAATTATAAGCTCGACAATAAATAAATCGGGCATAATACAATATTTTATATATATTTAATAAGTTTCTTTATACTTGGGTTAGCCTTGGTGTAATTAAATAGTTAAATTGCCATCACAACTGCGAAAGCCAAGAAGATATAATGTTAATTTTATTTAAAGCCATTGGAATACTTAATAGAACCACTTTATTATATTTAACTGAATAATATAAAAGTATTTGTACCACAAAGTACAAAGATATTGATCGATAGTAAATCTTTGAAAAGGAAAAATTTAATGAAAAATTACATAGAAAAACTAAAATGAATTTGTCGGTATCCTAAAATATAGAGTGTACTAAAACTTTGTCTATTGATTGTATTATGTATGTAAACTGTTAACAAAAAACGTTATGCATATATATACAATATAGTAAATTGTATTAAACATGCTTTTTGTATAAGTTCTTCATAGAATTGTCATAAACAGTAAAATTTTGTAATGGTTTTTTTAACATATATATTATTAACTATTTATCGTATATTTATATTATAGTGATGATATAATTTATTAAAAATTAGCATTCTGATTTGATTCAGATAAACGTAAGGTAAAATATCACAGTACTATAACTTAATATAGCAATTCATAAGAAATATAAAGAATCTAATTATTTATTAATGATCTGTATCAGTATATTGATCTGTTTCATCAAAATTCAGTAATTGGCCACATGAAAAAATAGATTTTCTTTGGAAAAAACTCAAAAGAAAAGTCTTTAAATAAGGAAAATAGCAAACACACAATGTTCGCATCATCAAGAAAGGTGCGGATTCTTAATACATCAACAAAATTTGTTACAATTGGCGAGAAACACCATAGAATATAGATAGATAAATGAATTGGATAATGATGAATGAATTCTTGCCCTGTTTCCTGGGTATACGGCCAAAATCGTTGGTTATTGCAACCATAAAACCTCATTTTTATTGAATATGTCGATTTAAAAAAAAAAACAAAGTATCAAAAATGTCTTTCCATATAACAAGTCTGTTTGATTACGCGGGATCAACTTTTTTGAACAATAATATGATGATTTACAAAATGCAAAACAAAGGTAGTAGGAAAAACTTGTATTTTATTTAAGTGAGCTTGAAATAGACTTATGATTAGATAGATTTTAGATTTATTTAGCACCGATTTCTATATGTCCTTTATCGAGAAAAAATGATTCGGTTCCAAACCAAAAAAACATTTAAAATGTAATGAATAGAATTGATGATAGATTTAATATGGCATTTTCTTCTACCTTTTGGTTTACAACAAGACAAAGGTAATTTCTTTTCATCACCATCATCATCATCATCATCATCGTCATCATCGTCATAATATAATCATAATAATATAATTGTTTACAATAAACTAAACTATACTCTGGCTATTGTTTACAATCATATATTGCGCACGTTAAAAAAAAGGTATCTCAACAAACATAAAAAATACAAACCAAAAAAAATAATCAATATATTTACATATATATATATATAGATTTTTGGGAAAATTTTCTATGATACGATAAAAATAAAATGAAAAGAAAAGAAAAACATAAACAAATTTTCCCCTCGTTGTGTATTTATATTCCAATATAAAATATTCCATTTGATTGTAAACATATATTTGATATTATATATTATAATAAATGTGCAAAACAACAACATAACAAAATAAAATTTTATATTATTATAGATATATATTTTGAATAAGAATTTTCTTCATCAGACAAATAACTATATATGTTATATATATATATATTTTTTTTTATAGTTAGATAAAGTGTTATAGAGCTCATACGCGATACGACGACGACGACGACGAAGACCATAAGGCAAAACATGAATTATAAAATAACATTTTTATTTTTTTTTTATATATATATATATATATAAAATAATATAGCAGAGCTTATAAAACATATATATAATATGAATATATATTTAGTCTCATTTGTATATATACAAAATTTTATTTATTTATACGTATATGAATTTGATATGATGATTACGATTTTAGTTGAGTTAAGTTACTGAAATGGTTGAGATATAAAGAAGGTATTTTTCTTCTGACTTTGCTACAATCGCTTTGTGTTTTATTATTTCGTACATATTTTTCACTTTGTTTTTCCTTTATGGTTGTTTATAACTAATTAATTAATGCAAAAACTGTGGAAACAAATTAATTTATATATATAATCAAATCTGTGTATGTTTTATTTTGGTATCGCCGCTTGGTATATTAATTAATAAACTGTGATTATTTTTTTTTTATTAAAAAGATTTAGTTTTTATTTTGTTTGTTAAATAATAAAACACAACACAATAAAATGTAAAAAAGAAAAGAAATAGTAAAATATAAACTAAATTATTGATGGGTGCAATAATTTGTTTTTTGTTCGTCAGTGAAAAGATCTTAAATGTTTATTAATTTCATATTAAATTGATTATTTTTTTAATTATTAAATGTAATTTTTATTTTATTTGACTTTTTTTTTTTTTTGTAAACGTCAATGATTTTTTCGCGTGTCGTAAAACTTACTAAAAATTAATTAAAAAATCATTTATAGATATATTTGATAAAATGGATTTTCTTTCCGTGATTGAATGATAATAATATATAATATATATTAATTACGCTGTTATACGATTCATAAAATCACATCGAATAGTAGTATACAATTGAAGGAAAAACATAAAAATAAACAAACAAGAAAACTTTCCCAATAAATAAAGGGAAAATCATATATTGTATTATTATTATTATGTTTTTTTTTGCGTGCGGAAAAAGAATAACAAAATATATATTAGAATATACAACAAAATATTGTAAATAAAAATCTTGTTTTACTCGTTTTTTTGTATTTTATTATTATTATAATTTATTTAATTTGTTTCATCATCTCTTGACTGTCTTGACTAACAAAAAAAAAAAATAAAAGATATGATGAATTTATTATAAAAATAAAGAGGTTTTGTTTTTTCTTCTTCTGGTATTTCAATATAACTTATATATTTTTTTATATATAATATTATTATTCTTCGGGTTTGTTTACTTGTTTAGTTATATTTGTTTATGTTTTATTTTTGTTGTCGTGTATGTGTTGCTATTGTATATATTGATTGAATATTGAATATATATATATACATGTGTTTATTTATGGTATATAATTTTTTCTATTTTGTTTAATTATAATAGCGAAAATATATTTAAAAACAAAAATTAAATTGAATCAAAGACAAATGATAATATTAAGTTTCCGCCGCCGCTGTTGTAGTGATAATAAAATTAATTCATTGTTAAAAATTATAAAATATAGAAGAAATAATAATATATAAAGAAAACTTTGGAAAATCAATGCAGTTTTTCATATACATATATAAATATATATGCTTGCTGCACTTTATAATATATTCGTGAATAAAAAAACTTTATCCATCGTAATATAAATTATACATAAAAAATATGGCAACAATAGATTCAGGTTGGTATATAAATATAGTAATTGTATATATAGTAATTTATTTTTCCTTTGTTAACCTTTCCCTTACATATATATATATCAGTTTTAATTTTTATTATAATCTACAAATTACAAATTTTCATTATACAGTGGAAATTTTACCTATTTATAAAAGTATTATTTTAAATTTTATAAGAGTATTATTGCCTTAGAATAGGATGAATTCGATTGTTAATGTTATATCTTCTACCTCAAAAAATGTCTAAATAAAATAAACTCAGATATTTTCCAAGAATACCAGAAAATTTTAATGCATATTTAAAAAGATAATAAAAAATTAATGAAGGTCTTCTACATCATTTTAATGGTTTTCATATGAATTTTCCGAGATTTTCCAATTTTAAACAAAAATAAAACAGATTTTTTAATGATAAATTTATGAAAATTAACCATCTATTAAAATTATTCTAACTTCCTAACCAGATAACGAATTTAAATGGTTATACCATCAAAAGAAAGGTAATTTTATGCTCTTTAAGGAAAAAATATAATCGGTAATGGTTTTATAAGAAAATCTTATTGAAAAACGCAATCATTTGATAAAAATGGTCAATACTCAGACATTTTTCAAGAGGACCAGACAATTTTATTGCATATTTAAAAAGATATTAAATAAATAATTAAGGTCTTCTTACATCATTTTAATGGTTTTCATATGAATTTTCCGAGATTTTCCAATTTTAAACAAAAATAAAACAGATTTTTTAATGATAAATTTATGAAAATTAACCATGTATTAAAATTGTTCTAACTTCCTAACCAGGTAACGAATTTAAATGGTTATACCATCAAAAGAAAGGTAATTTTATGCTCTTTAAGGAAAAAATATAATCGGTAATGGTTTTATAAGAAAATCTTATTGAAAAACGCAATCATTTGATAAAAATGGTCAATACTCAGACATTTTTCAAGAGGACCAGACAATTTTATTGCATATTTAAAATGATAATAAAAAATTAATCAAGGTCTTCGTACATCATTTTAATGGTTTTCATATGAATTTTCCGAGATTTTCCAATTTTAAACAAAAATAAAACAGATTTTTTAATGATAAATTTATGAAAATTAACCATGTATTAAAATTGTTCTAACTTCCTAACCAGGTAACGAATTTAAATGGTTATACCATCAAAAGAAAGGTAATTTTATGCTCTTTAAGGAAAAAATATAATCGGTAATGGTTTTTTAAGAAAATCTTATTGAAAAACGCAATCATTTGATAAAAATGGTCAATACTCAGACATTTTTCAAGAGGACCAGACAATTTTATTACATATTTAAAAAGATAATGAAAAATTAATAAAGGTCTTCTCACATCATTTTAATGGTTTTCATATGAATTTTCCGAGATTTTCCAATTTTAAACAAAAATAAAACAGATTTTTTAATGATAAATTTATGAAAATTAACCATGTATTAAAGTTATTGTAACTTCCTAACCAGATAACGAATTTAAATGGTTATACCATCAAAAGAAAGGTAATTTTATGCTCTTTAAGGAAAAAATATAATCGGTAATGGTTTTATAAGAAAATCTTATTGGAAAACGCAATCATTTGATAAAAATGGTCAATACTCAGACATTTTTCAAGAGGACCAGACAATTTTATTGCATATTTAAAATGATAATAAAAAATTAATCAAGGTCTTCGTACATCATTTTAATGGTTTTCATATGAATTTTCCGAGATTTTCCAATTTTAAACAAAAATAAAACAGATTTTTTAATGATAAATTTTAGAAATTTAACCATGTTTTAAAATTATTGTAACTTCCTAACCAGATAACGAATTTAAATGGTTATACCATCAAAAGAAAGGTAATTTTATGCTCTTTAAGGAAAAAATATAATCGGTAATGGTTTTTTAAGAAAATCTTATTGAAAAACGCAATCATTTGATAAAAATGGTCAATACTCAGACATTTTTCAAGAGGACCAGACAATTTTATTACATATTTAAAAAGATAATGAAAAATTAATAAAGGTCTTCTCACATCATTTTAATGGTTTTCATATGAATTTTCCGAGATTTTCCAATTTTAAACAAAAATAAAACAGATTTTTTAATGATAAATTTATGAAAATTAACCATGTATTAAAGTTATTGTAACTTCCTAACCAGATAACGAATTTAAATGGTTATACCATCAAAAGAAAGGTAATTTTATGCTCTTTAAGGAAAAAATATAATCGGTAATGGTTTTATAAGAAAATCTTATTGGAAAACGCAATCATTTGATAAAAATGGTCAATACTCAGACATTTTTCAAGAGGACCAGACAATTTTATTGCATATTTAAAATGATAATAAAAAATTAATCAAGGTCTTCGTACATCATTTTAATGGTTTTCATATGAATTTTCCGAGATTTTCCAATTTTAAACAAAAATAAAACAGATTTTTTAATGATAAATTTTAGAAATTTAACCATGTTTTAAAATTATTGTAACTTCCTAACCAGATAACGAATTTAAATGGTTATACCATCAAAAGAAAGGTAATTTTATGCTCTTTAAGGAAAAAATATAATCGGTAATGGTTTTTTAAGAAAATCTTATTGAAAAACGCAATCATTTGATAAAAATGGTCAATACTCAGACATTTTTCAAGAGGACCAGACAATTTTATTACATATTTAAAAAGATAATGAAAAATTAATAAAGGTCTTCTCACATCATTTTAATGGTTTTCATATGAATTTTCCGAGATTTTCCAATTTTAAACAAAAATAAAACAGATTTTTTAATGATAAATTTATGAAAATTAACCATGTATTAAAGTTATTGTAACTTCCTAACCAGATAACGAATTTGAATGGTTATACCATCAAAAGAAAGGTAATTTTATGCTCTTTAAGGAAAAAATATAATCGGTAATGGTTTTATAAGAAAATCTTATTGGAAAACGCAATCATTTGATAAAAATGGTCAATACTCAGACATTTTTCAAGAGGACCAGACAATTTTATTGCATATTTAAAATGATAATAAAAAATTAATCAAGGTCTTCGTACATCATTTTAATGGTTTTCATATGAATTTTCCGAGATTTTCCAATTTTAAACAAAAATAAAACAGATTTTTTAATGATAAATTTTAGAAATTTAACCATGTTTTAAAATTATTGTAACTTCCTAACCAGATAACGAATTTAAATGGTTATACCATCAAAAGAAAGGTAATTTTATGCTCTTTAAGGAAAAAATATAATCGGTAATGGTTTTATAAGAAAATCTTTTTGAAAAACGCAATCATTTGATAAAAATGGTCAATACTCAGACATTTTTCAAGAGGACCAGACAATTTTATTACATATTTAAAAAGATAATGAAAAATTAATAAAGGTCTTCTCACATCATTTTAATGGTTTTCATATGAATTTTCCGAGATTTTCCAATTTTAAACAAAAATAAAACAGATTTTTTAATGATAAATTTATGAAAATTAACCATGTATTAAAGTTATTGTAACTTCCTAACCAGATAACGAATTTAAATGGTTATACCATCAAAAGAAAGGTAATTTTATGCTCTTTAAGGAAAAAATATAATCGGTAATGGTTTTATAAGAAAATCTTATTGGAAAACGCAATCATTTGATAAAAATGGTCAATACTCAGACATTTTTCAAGAGGACCAGACAATTTTATTGCATATTTAAAATGATAATAAAAAATTAATCAAGGTCTTCGTACATCATTTTAATGGTTTTCATATGAATTTTCCGAGATTTTCCAATTTTAAACAAAAATAAAACAGATTTTTTAATGATAAATTTTAGAAATTTAACCATGTTTTAAAATTATTGTAACTTCCTAACCAGATAACGAATTTAAATGGTTATACCATCAAAAGAAAGGTAATTTTATGCTCTTTAAGAAAAACAAGAAACAGATTAAAATAAAATTTAAGAAACCACACAAAATTTCAATCAAATAGTACAAACTATTTTCATACAATATTCCTAAATAACCGCAATCAATTTTTTGGCATATTTATTGAAATACCATGAAAAGAACTAGTTGTACGATGACTTATATCGTAATTTTCCAAGAAAATAATATATATAATAAACTAAACATCAAAAAAATTTCAATATAAACGTATATATTACTATAGTTATTTCGTATTTCAAGGTATAAGTTAAACAATTTATTTATATATTATTCAAATGCGATTATTATTACACACGTTTTCATGTATCATCTTTAGGCGTGGAAAAGGATTGTTGCTTTTATTACTATATATAATATATTTGGATATAATAGAAAAACGAAATCCTTTTATAATATGCGATATTATTTTTTATATTTTTCCACTAATTTATTTATTATTTTATATATCTTATAAATATAAATGTGTATATTTGAAAATTGAACCCCTCCTTATATAAAATTGGTATAATATATTAAGAACAATGAACTATATTTCCATTTTTAACGTTTGTCAATTAACATATGGAAAATAAAAGTAGAATATAAAAAACCACATAGAGTTTTTTGTTTTAGAATTACACAATCTTTCTAAATATATATATATATATATATATATATATATATATATTGAAATACGCAGTCAAAATCGTATATAAATTGACAGTAATGCTATTCCGGGTAAAAATCTAATGATTGAAATCTTTCATTTAAACCTCATTAGATTAAGAAAAATTTCTAATTGCGTAAATTTACAATCAAAATATGATTTAAAACCAAAATAAATCCCAATTAATAGAATTAGTCGATGCAATAGATTGCATTAAGTGTGTCGTTATTAAAATCGATATGATATATTTTAATTAACGAATGACTCGTCTGTTAAACTTTGAATCAAATGGATAATTAACTACACACAAATATTTATTCATCCATTTATATGTAAAAACAAAAAACAAAAGTTAATTGAATATACTACAAATAAACGTAATAATAATAATAATAATAATAAAAAAAGAATAAATAAATTTACATTTATGAGTTTTCTCCGTGACATGAAATATTAAATAAAGTTAAACATTTTAAAATAAACAATTTTTTTCATAAAACCAAATTAAAAAAAAAAACCACATAATCAATAATATTTATAAGTAAAAGTTATATTAGATATTTTTGCACAAAAAAAAAGATATCTATAATATAGATAATATATACTACATATTTAGATATATAGATATACAAACAAATTATTTATTCATAAATGTATAGAATATAGTATATGGAAAAATAAAAAAGTGTGCGTCTATAAAGAAAAAACAACATACACACACCCACATAAATAATATATAATTTAAATAAATGTTTATATTATATTATTATTTATAGTTATCATTATTATTATTATTATTATTATTATTTTTACAAGAAAGAATTTTTCAAATCATCGCATATCGCAAACAGTTTGTTTGTATTATTATTATTATTATATTGTTTATTGCAAACAATAAGAATCGCGGAATATATTATCATTTTTGACTTGAATATACCTGCCATTATCTATATATATATATATATCTAGAGAAAAACGTTCTAAAAATATACTACACAGGTATGTATCTATAATTATTCAGGTGTCCGGTTTATATTATTGCGATACATTTTTTTTAACCATTTTCACATCACAAATTGATGGTAGACTATACCGATGCGATTTATTTTAACGAGATATCAAAATTTTTTTTATAATGTTACAGAGGAAATTCTATATAAAGCTAAAATTTAATTTCTGTATAGTTTACTGAAGGATATTCTGTATAATTTTCTAAATAATCCTTTAAGGAAATTCAGTACAATTCTCTGAATAAATTTCTTTGTAATTTACTTAAGGAAAATTCTGTATAATTTTCTAAGGCTCTGTACGATTTTCTCCGGAAATTCAACAGCATGAAATTCTATATATGTTTTTCTAAATGAACAAATAATAATTTAGTTTATTCATTCTTTTGATTGTTTATTTGAAAAACTATTATTCATAATATTTTAAGGCAAATTATTTGCGCTCATATATGAATTTTCTTTGAAATATTTTGTAACTATTACATTTCCTAACCCGCAGCATAGATACCCGAATCTGCTGTGTCAGATATATAGTATACATTTATATTGATTATGTAGAGACAATATATCAATATATTTATAATAATAATAATAATAATAATAGAGCTAAAAATATGATTTCAATTCAACATTGTTTGATGAGTTTTATTAAAATTATTATGAAAAGTTTTTCTCTATAAATATAAATACACCCGCGATTCTAAAAATAGAATTTAATTTATTCATTTATTCAAATTCTATTGATTATTATTATAAGTTATGAAAAATAATATATAATATATAATATATAATGATTATTATACGATATAGTGAAAAGAAATATATAATTAAAAAAAAAGAGCTTTTGTTAAACGTTAAATATATCTATGCTTATAGGTAACAATATGCGTTATATAGAGCTATATAAAATACAGGTAATGAATTGCGTAGGCTGTAATATATTAAATATTAGATTATATAAAAAAAAAAAAAACTACCAAATATGAATTATTATTAAAGGTCATTCATATATACTAGATAGCAACAAATGAAATGTATAAATTATATATTAATATATCTATAAATAATCTATAATAAGCTTTAAAACAAAAATTATGTTTTTTTATATATATATATACGATATTTAAATATTAGTTATTTGGTTAGATAGTATATATATGGATCGCATTAAGGATATGTAAATTAACAAAAATCGTACGATAAGTCATCCGAATTAATTTTTTTGTTAATTCTTTTATTTCGTGAATTTATTGTTGGAGATTTTTATTAGACTAAACCTTTTGCACATTTATTTTGGTTATTTATAGAATATAGACTTGATTTGCGAAAAAATATATTATAAAATGTTTTGTGAAACATATTTTGAATTGTTTTCAATCTGATTTTTAAGGTTGAACAAATTCTATTGATTATAGAATTTCAAATTTCAAATAAACTAAAAATCATATACGCTAAAAAGTATATGTCACTTCCTAACCAGACAATGAATATCTGGAGGTTTTTGGGCCTATTGGAAAAGTATTTTCTTATGCTCTTTAATACGAATGAAATATAATGCTGTTTTTTTTTGGGAAAAATCATATAATGATATTAATAACATGTAATTTTCCAGGATATTTATACAATAATCATTTTAGTTTTACTATATATAGTAGATCACGTGTGTAATGAAAAATAAATTGAAATAAGTTCATTTTTTTAATTTAAATTGACAGCAAAATATCCAATTTTGTGTATATTTTGTGTTTATTATCTATATTCGAATACGTGTGTGTTCGAATGTATATTCTACGTTTTTTGTAGTCTACGTGTTTTCAATAATATGGAAAAAAATTTTATTTAATAAAATCCTTTGTTTGTTTCTTTGCTCTTAACATTTGACTTATTTTTATTTTTCTTTGGTATATTTATCTAAAATATATGCATATATACAACGCGAGTACTTTTTATTATATATATAGTACTTCATATTTTGAATATATAAAATAATATTTATATCTAACATATATATATATATTTTCTTATTTTTATCTTATTATAAAAATTTGCACAAAATACACAAAAATGTATATATAAAAAAATAATATATATCTTATATGGTGTAATATTGTTACACATTCATAGAATAATAACAATTTCTATTTTCTTATATATATATGGTATATATAGAAAGATAAAAAACAGACTGCGCCCTATTCATTCCGGTAACCGGTTTAATTTTATATTACTGGTGGTGAATTGAATTATCATAATCAAATCAAAATAACAAGGATTTGAGATCGAAAAGCAATGCATTTTCTTTTAACCAGGTCAATTCTACGATAAAACATCTCAATTACAATTATTTATATATACCATAAGGGAAATTATTCTTTTTAATTTCCAAAAGGAAATTCCGTGTAATTATTTACATGAAATTCCGATTAATTTTCTAATTAAGAAATTCTGTTAAATTTTAAGAAGGGAAATTCTATATGATTTTCTAATTAAAAGAAATTCTGTACAGTTTTCTAAAGAAAATTGGGTTTAATTTTCAAAAAATTAATTAAAAACAAAGTCTATATATACTAAGGCCAATTCTTCAAATGTATTATAATCACCTCCTATGGGTTTTTGAGTCATTGAAACCTTCGCTAGGATTACCGTTGAATACAAAATAGGTACATAGTTATTCAAACCACACAAAATGTTCCGCACGATGTCAAAAAATAATAATAACAATAACAATAATAATAAAAAAAAAAAAAATACAAAAGATACAAAGAATACAAAAAATAAAGTAAATAACATTCAATATACAAAATTTATAATATATTTTTGTTTGCATTAATAATTTTCTCATGATTTTTTTTTTTTAATAAATTTTCGTTTTTCTTCTAAATAATATAATATATGTAAAATTGTTTTTTCTGTGTTTGTGAAAAAGCGTTGTTTGTTTTTTTAAAGTAAAGTGTGTATCATCTCTCTTGAGTAATAAAATACAATTTACGTGTGAAAAAATACACATAATAATATAAATAAAGTATTAAAGACACTTTTTTTTTTTTTTTTGCACAGGATCAGGACTAAAAAGTAAAATATATATACTGCTGTTTGTATATATTATATTTAATATATGCAAAATTTACAACGTAAAAAGATTATTTAAATTTTTAAATATATATATATGTATATATGAATAAATACAAATAAAAATGTGTATGCATCTATACTTAACTTTTTTGTTTTAAAAAAACTCAATGGGACACAATTTTTAATATTGAATTTCACATATATATAGTGTTTGTAAATGTTAATTTTTTCGTCAAGTAATTTAATTTTATAATACATTTACAATGTTTACATTGCATATTTTAAAAAAAAAGTAGTTTTTAAGGATCTCTCTCATTGTAATTAACATATATATAAACCAATTATTTTATGATAGAAATATTTTATACAGTAAAAAAAGGAAACCACTTTTTGATTTGTAAAAATGTAAACAAAATCAAAAAAAAAAAAAAAAAAAACGGTGCATATCAAAAGGAAAACTTTATTTATCCGTCATATATCCTTTCAATAACGAAATTCTTTAATATATAAAAACATATAGATCAAATACACTCATGTATATTTACGTTCTGTAAATAGCTTTCTATAGTGTATATATAAATAACATATAACCAACCATTTCAATATATATATATATATAGTTCTATTTAAGAATATATAAGGATATACATATACATATTTCTCATATATATATATTTATATGCAATTCATATTTTATACGAAAAAGGAATGTATATATAAATAAATAAATATATATATATATATATATAGAGATTATAGAAACAAACAAACACTAAAAAAACGCATATGAAAACATTTTCACGTATACATTTTCGTTACGATCCTGTCGATAGGTATATATATATTAAGAACGAAAGGTAAATCGCAAGAAATGCGATGATGAAAAACGACTACGACGACTTTCCTCAACAGTCGTTTAAAAATAAGTTTATATATACATACATACATATAACATAACATACTCAATATTCTTTTCCTTTGATATACGTTTTTTTTTTTTTTTGTTAATTTTATTCTTTTCAAAGCATGAGTACGCCGCTACGCTTTTATATATACATATATACAAAAAGCAAAAAGATGAAAAACTTTTCAAAAGAAATATTGTTATTTATTGAAATTCTTCATCTTCTTCATCATATAATGCATATATATATAAAAATAATATTATAATAGAATTTATCAAATAAATATGCGCATAAAACAAGTATCAAAAGGATTGTATATTAAATACAAAACATATTCCATACATATTTATTAATAAATTATTATTTTGTATGTATATATATATGAAAATTTATTTTGATTTAATTATGGCACCTCCTCATATCATAACATATTCACGATTATTTATGATTGTTTAGTCAGTCATTCGTTCGTATAAATAAAAAATTGAAAAACTATAATACGAAAAATTAGATTATTTAATTAGAATTTTATATACATATATATACATGTTTCTTTTAAATTCTTAATGAAAATGTTTTGTGGTATATTGAAAATGTACATATTTCTGAATTAATCTGTATTGTTGATTGATCTGTTAAAAAAGGTATTCCATACCTTTTCCTCCATTATAGTGAATTATAACTGCGTGGTGAAACTATCAAAAATATTGTTAAGCTATTATTATTTTACTAAAATTTAACTGCATAATTTGAAAACTTGAAAAATCTCATGTACAGGATATTTGTCTAAAATAAAATGTAAAAAAAAAAATGCTACGATTTCATCTATCTATATATCTATATTTTCATATAATTCATGTATTTTGTCATGTCAAACATATTGATTTATCGAATGATTATTCTGTTTTGTCATAAACCAATCAGAGATTTATTGCGAATTTTTTTTTATATCCTTATATATACTATATATAAAAAGTGATTTCAACAGTTTTTATATACCATCCATATGTAAGATAATGTAAAAATTATAGCTTTCCTATCATCTATCTATGTATAGTTAGTATATGAGCAATATATAGTAAATAATTTCCTTCTATATACAGTAAATAATTTAAATCATATACTCTGACAGATTTTTTTTTTTTATGAATATTTATATACCACAAATCATTTCTATATATTTTCACTTTCTATATTTTGGTCTTTATATAATTTCCCATAATAAGGATAATGTTTGTGTGTGTGTGTGTGTGTGTGTGTGTGTGTGTGTGTGTGTGTGTGTGTGTGTGTTTGATAAATTGAATGTAACATTTCCTTATTATATTTATAGAACTATATATACATAATAAATAATGTAATACAATATATAAGAATCATTAATTAATATATACCGCGTCATATATAATATATAGTTAAATTATTGATTATATTTGCCATCAATATATAAATATTTGAATATTTGTACATATAATATATATATAAAAGAATAAAAAAAATTTTTCGTACCCCGGCGATATACATATCATCAATTTCAATCTATAATAAATTGCGTCTATATATAGATATATATTATAAGTATTTTTAAATCTCATATATAATATATATTTATATGTTTTTTTGCTTACGCAATATAGTTAAATATATATATATATATATATATATATATATATATATATATATATATAACTCAATCATTGTTCCATTTATAAATAATATAAAAATATTATAGATTTGGTGCAAAAAATTAAAAATCATCAGAAATAATTTATAAAAAAAAATATCAGCAACAGCAACATAGAAATTTAATGTCCCTATACTATGCTATAGTACAATTTATTTTATATAAATATTTTGCATTTATTACTTTTCATGTTAATTTTAATTTATTTTTTTTTTGTAAAATGAAATATATCAAAATCATTTTCATATATACCATATATCGTTTTTATTTAATAAACTTATAAAATGTGTTTGTTTGCTGCGTTAATACTTAAATAGAATGAAATTGCAATTTTAAATATAAAAAAAAAAAACATGGATATGTTTTTGCTTTAGTTTATAATCAGAACAATATAAATAGAACCAATAGAACGAAACCCAATCAACCAAAGCCTATATCTGGATTTATAAAAAACTCAATACATCACGATATAAACAACGATATAATATATAGAAAATCGTCGGTACTAAATATAATATATTGAAAAAATTATGGAAAATTTTATATAAAAAAGTATACAGGGAAATCCCCCAATAAATCTATATATGTATTATATATAGACGATGTTAAACATTTTGTGTGTTTGTCTACGTATATCAATAAATATTTGATATGAATTACATTTCAAATTTTACCGATTGTATATTTAAATATCAATACCTCTATATACAGATATTTAATGTTTCCCCTTAAATTCTGTTGATTCATTGTGAAAAAATACAAAAAAAAAATAAATATATTAAAAATAAACTCGTCATATATATATAAGTAGTTATATTATAAATCATATAATCTTCGTCTAAATCGATGACTGTCATATATAATGTATATACCTATATATTTAAATTTTAAATCGTGTAATATATAGACACTAAATAACATTATAAACAATATGTGATTGAGGAAATATATTAAAATTCATTACAGAATTAATAATTATAATAATAATAACAATTAATTATTTATTTTTTGCTATGTCTGCGTGAAATAAACACTTTGTTGCAAAATATTGCTATATATTCTAAAGAAACCCACTCATTGTCAGTGTTTTTTTTCTGTTTTTGTAATAAATAATGGAATTTTTAGAATATTATTAATATTTAAAAATAAAACGTGTTTCATTCTATATAAGTTATTTGGATCATGTTTATTTTTTAGTATAAATATTTAATATATGATCAAACAATTTCTATATAAGTTCGATTTCTTGTATGGAAAGATTCGCTGCGGAGACCAATTGGTTTTGATGAAAATTTATACGATATTTATTTGGTCTGGTGCATGACCTTTTGTAGTGTATCAAGTACTAGGGTCATTTCATTAATTCAGAATTGAGAATTTTCCAAGATTTTCCAGATTTTTATTGTATATTATATATAGGAAAAATTTAAAACTAATCAATTTCTGGATACGATTTCTTATAAAAATTCGTTTAACAATAATTTTGAAATAATTTCTAACCTCTTAATGATGTATTCTAAATAATAATCTTAAACTTCAAACTGTCATCATTCTCATAGAAATGGAAAATGTTTTATTCATTTAAATGTTAAACTTTATATAGAAGAAAATTTCTAAAAAAATAATTCCATTGTTTTTACTATTACAAAAATACAAAAACGCTGCGGTGATATTCTTTTTTAGTAAATTTTCTATGTGCGGTTTTGCAACAAAGTGTATATTCGAATGCGAATAATCAGAATACACCATCAATTAAAATATAATAGATATATATTATAAATAACAAACAAACACATTAAATACAAGATTTTTTTTTTAGATTTAACGCAATTAAAAGTAATAAATTACAATGTTTTTTGTTTCTTGTGTTATTATTGATTTTAATTATGAAAATTTATTAAAATTGTTTTCTTTCAGTAAAAAAAAAATAAATAAATAAATATAAATATAAATATAAATAATTATAAGCTTAATTTTTCCTTGTTGTATTTTACAAATGTTTTTTTTTTTCTTCTTTTGATTTTTGAATATACATATACTAAATTCTGTGTGCTATTTATAATATTATATTTTTGTATATACATAAATGAAATCCGAAAAATTTCATTCAGTCGAATTTAACAAAAAGAACGGGGGAAAACTTTATATTATTATTATTATTATTATTATTATTATTATTATATAAATAAAAGGATAGAAAATAAACCAAACAAAAAAAGAAATGAAATACAAAATACCTGAATGAATATATAATAAAAGGAAAATTTATTATATATAAGAAGCATAAAGATTATAATTATATAGGTTAAAATTCTATGAAATCGTATAAAAAAAAATGTTTACGCGTTTAGTATTTTATTATTTTTTTTTACATGGTTTATATTAATAAAATGTGAATTAATTAAAAGGTTTTTATATATAGAGAAAGAAAAAAAAATTCATGAATAAATAAATAAAATAAATTGTATTGATAATATATAGTGATTTTTTTTTAGGCACGTGGGTTTAAATATTGTATATAGTATAATGCGTATATAAATAAATATTTGTTTATTTTTTCTTTTGTATATATACACTTTTTGCGACTGTTTTGTCTCCTTTTTATATATACCATATATATATATGATAATAAATATTCATTACATTTAAATTATTAGATTAGAATATCTATAAATTGTAATTAAATAAAATTGATTATATGTGTTTATAAATAAATAATATGTAATGTATGTTTTTTTTTTTTTTATATATTTATATACATTTATCCACCAGTTTTACATGTTGTTTTGGATAATACACGAAGGTTTTCAAATTCAAAATTTAAAATGACTGCATAAAGTAAATGTAAAAAACCCAAAAAACTTGACTTGACATACGCACAAAATCCGAATTTAATGGTTAATTCAAACTTCAGTTATCATGTAAAAAATATATGAAAAAAAGTATGGGTAATTTAAAAGCCTACATTTGTAATTCTATGGGGGAAAAGTTGTCTATACATTTCTATTTGAATTAGTATGTGATTTTATTTCCACGCTTCATATAAATGTTTTGTTTTGACCGCATAGTATATGAATTGATATAAAAAAATATACGCATAAAACGCACAATATTTTTGTTTTATTTTGTATTGTTTTAAATTTCATTTTAAAATTATAATGTAGATATACAACGTTTATAAAATTTTTATTTTTATTCGATAACCGCATTTACGTCAGATAGGCGTATATTTGTAAATATATATATGTAACTCATAGGTCATTCATATCAATTCGATGTAATAGAAACGATAGATAATATATAAAAATATATTTTCAATATTACATATAAAAATGTGAATTAAAAAAAACATTTGGGATGTATAGTTTGGAATGATATATATATATATATTGCAGTTTAATTTATTGTTAATTATGCAATAATGCAATCCATATATGAAATCAAATACAATCCCACAGACTTATATACACAATAATATAATATAATTTGATTAAAATAATTCATCTAAAGATTATCAACAACAACGATTTTTTTTCTCTATATATTAAAAAAACGTTTATAAATTGCTCTATATAATATCCAATATATCGTAATTTAATTAAATTATGCTTTGTTTTTTAAATGAAATTGCCACCTCTATATATATAGTAAAAAAAAATATCGCATATATGCAATTAATAAAACAAAAGAGAAAAAAATAATTCTTTTTTAATCAAAATCGTGTATTTACATAAAACCACAAAGTGAAATGTAATGAAAAAAATATAAAATAGAAAGATTTAATTGAAATAATATTGTATTATACAACAAAATAAAAAAAAGAAAAATTGTATTATAAATTGTACAATTCATCGTCAAATCTTCTTCAGGATTACCATTTATTATAAATATCGCTATATATATATATATATATGTAAAATTATTAAATGTATTCCATTAAACACATAAAAACAATAAAATATATGCATACATAATTACAAGTTTATATAAATATATAGTTGGTATTTGCAATCGTTGTCGTTTTCTTTGCAGATATATATATATATATTATTTTATTATTATATATATATATAGACAATTGAAAATGTTTTGAAAATCTGTTATACATATATATATATACCTCGACTCAACTATATATTTAGATTATTTTGTATTTATATACCATCAAACTATAATATAATAAATGTTTATTGTTTATGTATAAATAGCAAAGAGAATTGAATTTTCATATATCATCACCCTAACAAAAACAATAATTTCCATTTCCATATATATAAACCATTTTATTATATAGTCAAGTTAAACCATCCACCACCACCAGCACCACCACCCACTTATTTATTTCTTGTAAATAAAAATATTACTTTATTTATATACCATATATAATATAATACATGTATATATATAAAATAAATAGGTGCAAATAATAAATAAATAGAAAGTTTTGAAAGGGTTCTTGTAAATGTGTTGTATATATGTATTAAAAAATATATTATATTGAAATGGTAATATAAAAGTACTCTGCTCTTGAATATATATATGTTATATGTATATACATCAAGCTTTCTAAAATGTATATAAATAAATTGTACATCATATATATAAATATTAGAATATATAAAAGTAAGTATACCCTTAAGAGTGAATATATAACATATATAGAGAAATTTGTATTTGGGTATAAGAAAAACACACAGTTCCAATTATAGAACATATATATATACAATATAATAAAGGTTTATTGATTCAGAAAATTTCTTTCATGTTAATTTATATTATTTGTATATATATATTATAAATACAAATAATAAATATATAATATATACAATATATACATATGTATAAGTTATAAGAATGTTTCAAAAGAAAATGCAGGTATAGAACAAAAGTAAATTAAATCTAATGGAAAATATATATATGTATAGTTTTTATTTTTACACATATATGATGAAGTATAGACTATATAAAGTTTATAGTTTGATTATATATATACTCGAGATCTAGAAATACTTAAGATTTTACGAGAATTATTGTTTTGATGTATAACAAAACGAAATTTTTTACACGAGTAATTTACAAATTTAATATAATCTATAAATACTTCAACACAAATATTGCTTACTTATACTTATATATAGAATTTTTATTTTAAACTTAATAAATTGAAAATAGAATTTTATTAAATTGATAAAATTTAGTTGTTTTGAGTGGTGTTCATTTTCCTATATATTGATAATTTGATGTAAATCAAAAAAATATGACAAAACTTTATATATTTCAGAGTATATTAACCTAATCATATATAATTTATTCTATCTAAATTAATGCTATCGGAACGGAATGTATTTAAACATGTATAGTTTTCTTACAAATTTAATTTGATTTGGATATTTAATTTCACTACTACATTTGAATCATATCGCTTTTATTTTAAATACCTGTACATTTAACACATCATTTTGCATTTGAAGCGAGATATTGATACGGGCTATTATCGAAATGTCAGATAAATTTACGAATTATCGTCCTTATACAGAGCTTTAGATTGACCTTCTGTGACAATTAGTTTATGTCTATATATGTAAAATATTTGTTATATAATAAAATAACGAATTTTGTTCATATATAAGAAAAAAGTTTATCAAACAAATGAATAACAATATAAAAAGAAAAGAATCGATATTATAATAAACACCTTTTTTTATTATTTACATACAGTATTTTATATATATATAAATGCCTCAGGTAAATGATAAAATATAAGTAAAAAATATGATTAATGTCAATGATTTTTTATTAAAAAAAAAAAAAGGGGGGGGGGGGTTCGTCAAATGTCCGTCAAAGAAATCGAATCGAAAAGGATTTCATAATCATTTTTGCACAGAAATAAAAAAAAGAAAAAGATCAAATAAATAACATTTTTTTTTATCGTTAATTTGTTCGTTATATATTGTCATCTATTACATATATAGGTTATCCTTTTTTTTTTTTATCAATTATTCTCTATATATATGGATGAACAAATTTTAATTCTTTGATGTTATGAGTATTTTGAGACAGTATATCATATATATAATCGAGGGATAATCAATTCAGTGTTTACTAAATAGAAACAAAAGGGATAAAGGTTTATTTTAATTTGCTTGAAGGATAATTAAACACATATACACGGTCAAATATAGGTTTTAAAATTTGTTTAAAAACATTTTGGTATAATAAAAAAAAAGAAAATGTATTTAATAAATTTATAAATAGTTAAAATTTTATCATTTAAAAAACCAAAATAAAAAAAAATCGATCAAAATATTCAATATGTACAAGAGCTATTTATAGCATGATATGAATTTTATTTATTTCGATACTTATGACATAGAAAAAATCAGTATTAAAAGGGTTTTAGCATATTAAAGTATTAAAAGGGGATACGCATATCTATAGGACTAAATTAACTGTATGTATGAATAAAAAACATAAAATAAAATACCATAACAGGAGAAAACTAAGAATTGATCCTTGATTCATAATTCATAAACACTATGACTATGACATTGTTTCGTAAGCATTCACGATAGATATATTTGAATTTCCTTGGATGCATCATACCACATACATAAAAATCGATTGCAAACATCGGCAAGTTTAAAGAAGTATATAAACTCCTTTATATATTATTCTTTTTATTAATCCAATTGCCAATATTAAATTTAATTTTTATAAAAATTGTGCCAATTATCTATATAGCAATGTAATTGATTATTATTATATTTTTAATATGAAAACAAATTGTACGATAAAAATATATATTATTTTTTCAAGACAATCTTTATCTTATAAAAATAATATAACGCACAATAACAAACAATATATGGTTTTAAATAGGCAAAAAAATAAAAAAACATTTTATAATTTTAATTATATAATAACTTTTCGAAGAAAACGATTTTATAAATAAAAATAAATTATATATCAGCTTAAATATATATAAATATAAAATAAAATATATATGTTAAAGTTCAAATATACACTTGTATATATTTGTTATTAATTGTAGATTAAAAATTTATTGACAACATTATTTTATCGTTCCTCATAAATAAGTATTACAAGTATTTATATTTATTATATATACATTATTAATTATATAATATATATATACAATATTAAGTCTAGTATATGTACTAAATTAAATATTCATAATTCATAAAATCAAATATAAAAAGATATACAATAAAACATTAAAAAAGAATGTATTATTAATTATTTTTACAGAATATTTTATATATGGAAAAAATTCTATATAGAATTTTGCATAATATTTTGATGTATAAAAAAGCGATTATATATTTCTTTTAAATGTAATATAAAGAAGTTATTTGGTCACTATAAATCACTTTTACGATTGTCATATGGATTTTCCTAGCAAAATTCAATCATTTTTGTGTCAAACTATATGTAATCATATATCGGATTGGAAAAAAAATAGATCGTCGAAAGACAGCTATGCGATTTTATGTTCTATAACAATGAAATATCATTGAGCAATTTTTTGGTATGAGTTTTCCCGAGAAAATTTACTTTAAAATAAAATACCATTGAGCAATTTATAATATATATAGATGAAATAAAAATACCAAATATATTACAATATATAATATGGTAATATCAATAAAAATAAATTATATAGAAAATATAATATCTGTCTTACGATGTATATAAAAAACATCATATGATCGTTTTTATATTATATTTTGTTTATGTTTATGTATCTATAATTTTTTTAATTTTATTTATATAGATTTTATTTATAATACAAAGACACAAAATATATTTATAGTATTTTAATTACATACAGTAGTAATTATTTTATAAAATATATAAAATTTAATTCGTTTAAGTGTAAATATCAATATGAGAATTCAATAATAAAAATGTTATTATATATACTAATATAATATAATTAGATTAAAATATCATACACATATGGATATATAGTAGATATAAACTATATATCACATGCATATATAATATATAAAATATATTATATTAATAAATTTAGCGAGTTGCGGTTATTTGAATTCGATCATTTGAAATATATATAATATATAATTTGCCATATATAGAGTTATATATATATGTAAAAATAATAAAATAAATATAAAATGTCAACAGAAATATATATATTTTATACGTATAAATTACATCTATTGGTTTTTTTCAATATACATATGAATATAAATCTCATCGTCATATATATTATATACTATAAATTGACGATTTCTGGATTTATTATAATTGCAATTATATATTTTATATGTAAATATATCGCAAATAAAATATGTGCTAATTATAATTTACGTTAGTATAAATATATAATTAAATTTAAATCATTTTATCTTATTTATTATTATTAAAAAAAAATTCTTTATATATACAAGAAAAAGCGATTCTATACGATTCTATATGCGTTACATTCTTAAAGTCATATACTTTTGTATACAAACATATTTAATATATATATATCGTTATTTAGTCACGTATATTTAAGTCTTTCCTTTGGTAAAATTTATTCCGAAATCTTTATAGTTGAATTTACCAAAAATATCTGTATATAAATTTAGTATAGACAGACAATCGTTTTATATATACATATGCTATAATAGAAAGTTAAATTCAATTAAATTAATTTCGTAAATCCGCATCATATAAATATATTTTAATATATAAAATCAAAAAATAAATAAAATAATAAAAGATAAGTATATATATAATAGTATGTAACAATAATATATTTAAAGAAGTATATATATCAATAAAATATTGATCTTTTAACCTCTTCATTTTCGTTTTGATTTGTTTTTAGTACAATAAAATTTTTTATATAGAGTTTTTTTTTGTTTTTAATTTAAAATATATAATTTCCATTGCACGCATAAATATATGTATATATGAATATGTAGCACATTATTATTTATTTTTAAGAGAATTTAATTATATTTAATTATTTTTTTGTGTTTATTGAATTTATTTGATAAAATATAATAAAATCAATGCACTTTAGACTTTTATTATATTATGTTTTTTTTTGTTTTTTGTAAATTAGACGATACGATGAAAGTGATGAATAAATAATTATAATTTTACGTCAATGAATAAATTATTATATATATATATATATTTATCATATATTGAAGTTTGAAATCACACATAAAACATCATTTAAATGTGCTCGACGAGAGCGAGTACTTGTATTTAATTAATAAATGTTTTTAATGCTTTTATATAAGATTTGTATATATTTACATTTAAAATTGATGGAAATTTATTCAATTTACGGTTGTGTAATCATTAATCGGATAATAAAGGTTAAAAATTATTTCTCTCTGTGTTAAATAAATAAAAAAAATATTTCCATAACGATTGGCAGATGACAGATTAATAATCGTCGTAAAAGGTTCTTTGAGACAGCAAGATTATTTATAATATACGTAAAGGTATAATGGAACGGGTAACTAATAGGATATATTTTAATTTCCAATCGTCAAAAATTAATATATAACTTAAAAAATTGTGCCTTTGTCGGTTTATTTGCTTATATTTAAAAAAAAATTAAAAACAATAAATTAATTTATATACAAAGAGATCCGTACCGCGATTGTTCATCATATTTATATATATTTACTCGTATATTTGTTTAATGGAAATATACAATATACTATATTTTGTTCAAAATTTTTAAACTATATTAATTGAATAATTTTCAATTTATAAATGCGGTACTATATATCGCATACATACTATTATATTAATTGCACTACTTAATATTTATTTATGATGATATATTTAAAAAAAAAAAAAAACAACAAACAAACAAATAAATATAAATTAAAATGCCATTGAACTACGTATTTTATATATGTATTGTATCTGTTAAGTGAAATTTATTTTTAACATATATTATATATTTATATGTATATGAATAATATTTTGATGAAATATATTCTTAATAGAGTTGAGTTTAAATAAATCCTCTTATAATATATCGTATCGATTTAAGATTGACTGAAATAAATTGTGGATTTTGTGATATATTATTCTTCAAAGCGTCTTTAAAGAGACTATTCAAAATTACCAAATATAATAGGAAGTTTCTAATAACTAACAAAATGGACTTCTGATATAAAAATTTCTGATATAAAAGATGATATAGGGAGGTTCTTTCATTATCACACAACTTTCTAATATCCATATATATGTTTATATATTTCTTTAGTAAAACCTATATATTAAAAGTCAATTTTCAGGGAAAATTTTCAAGAACGCAAAAAAAAAATGTACACATGGAAATGGATTTAACATAAAATGTCTATAAAAGTGTGTATAAAAAAAGTGGTAAAGATATTTCAAAATTTATATGGAAAAGTCCATATAAATATAATTTTTCCATTAATAATTTAGAATTTAACCTCTTTCACATAAAATCACTTTATATTCTATATATAATGGAAAATAACATACAGTCAATACTTCTCTTAATTTTCTCCGAAAATTCATTCAGAATTAAAAACGAAAATATTTATAGGAATAGTTTATAATGTAAAAATTATCTGAAGTTTTCAAATATATAAACTAAAAAGAGGTATAGATCAAGTTTGCTAAAATTAATTCTAGATCGTTATATATACAGAGATATAACATTGCGGTTTAACTATATATATACAACTTCAAAAATCCTATATAATAATATATCCTTAAATAAATGACCTCAATATATATACATATATTTGCAATAAGGTCCCAATGAAACATATACTTAATGAAACACTTTATATAGTTATACATTATTCTTTCTAAAAAAAAAAAAATACGACCGTTGGGAGTAATTTCAGATTTTTATGGTATGTAAAATATGTATGGTATTCAAAATTGAAATGAATTATATATTATATTATAAGCATATAAATATGATGTGAGATTTAAAAAATAATAAAAAATTTGTGATTATATTATATATATGATGAGTGTAAGTATCAACATAAAATTATTTAATTTGATATAAAATTTAAATCACATCATAATAATATTCTTATTATTTCCTATTTTTTTAGTTTCATCATATCATTGAATATGTGTACGAGTATAGTATATATATATTTATGTAAATTATTTTGTAATTCTATACACAGTTTATTTAATAATAGTATACACACATCATATATACAACGCAATTTTATATATCTCGGTTTATATATATATTCATATATATAATTTATTTTATTATCATACAAAATAAAAAATAAAAGATTATGTGTATTTGTTTTTAATTTTCGTTTTTTTTTTTTATTCAACGTATATTAAATTGTAATTTAATGATGTATTTAAATACGTCCGTCGACTTACTGGCGTCTATATATGGATATATTTAACTCCCTCATATATATCATATATATTTAGAGAAAAAAAAATGTTAAAATAATAAATTATTTTATATTTGATAGCTTCGATAATTGACAAAAGAATTAAACTTTTAAAAAAATGTAATAATAAAATGCGGGGATACATTAAACCAAATGTGGTTCCTTTTTGTATATGTATATATGGAATATATTTGAATTAATTTTTATAAGACAATGTCATATTGATATATATTAAAGAAAAAAATTAATATAAAATTATATGTCCTTTCACAGGATCCGTATATATATAAAGAACAATACTTTTAAAAAAAATCATTAGTGAATATTATAAAAAGAAATCTTTATATATATATACATGATGATTATAAAACCTTTTAGAAAATGAAATTGATTTTCTCTGCATATAAAACCAACCAAATCAGTAAATCAGTATTTATATAATTTAAATAAATGCCACAGTAAAGGATATATGGATAAAACTGATTAAATTTTTATTATATATATTATCATTTAACATTTTTTTTTATTTTTAAGACAAACACCCACACATCTCCTAAATTTTATATATCTATTTCTTATACAACGTAATAAATTTAACACATAAATTTAGAATATAAATTACTCAAATTACAATATAATTTTAATAAAACAATTCTGTATATATTATATCATTCGAAATTTGATTCTATATATAGCAAATACTAAAAAAATAAAAAACCAACTTTCTGACTGTGAATCAATTAAGTGAGACAATTTATATTTAAATTTTATTTTATAACACTAAAACACTATATTTATATCGATATAATAAAAAAAATCAAAATGTATATAAGCATGCATATATAAATGAAATTTGAACAAAAGAAAATTTAAACAATTATTGAATGTATGTATATAAATAATTCGTATCGTCGCAATACTCGCTACATGTTTTATACTATATTCTTCTATATATAAAAAAATACAATAAATTCGATATATTATTGATATATGTATATTTTGTTTGTAGTATATATATACGATAATTTATTTTATGGCTAGTGTTATGGTTTAAATCTATATATATCGTTTTATATTGTATATTTTTCTATTCGTTTTTCGTTGGTAATGTTTTTCTATTGAATTAAACGAAATTGAAAGTAATATAGAATTAATTTAAATAATAATATATAATAATATATACGATTTTTATTTTAAATAATGTGTGTTGGTATAAAAAAAAAATATACATTTTGTATATAAATAATAATAATAATATATATTCAAGTTCAATAATATATTTTTGGGATTTATTGTTTAAATGGATATCGAAAATTATATATACGTATTTAAATGGAATTTAAATATAGAAATTCTACAATGTAATATATACAGTTCACCTTTGATTTTTCTTATTCGCACGTCTAACGTCTAAACGGATGTTGTTATACTCAATTCTATATAGATTTCATATATAAAAAAATTGCAATCAGTTACTTTTTCATTATACTTTGCATATGGTTTTCATAAATGAATTCTCCGAGAAAATTCACTTTTAAATAAAAAATTAACATGAAAAATTGAAGAAAAGGAAGAAAATTCAATTGGGAAATGCAATCTGTCTGTGCAATTTTATTTCACATTTAGAAAAATCATTACAACTTAAAACTTAAAACTATAACAATGGTAGAAAAATGAAAAACACCTATAGTTCTGTGTAATCAGTTAACGCATTCAAACGATAAAAAGGTATTTTTATGCTAAAAAACAGAATAAAATAGTATTTGGAAAAGTTTTAAGAAAATCATTTAGGGAAAATTTCCGCAAAATATGGTTAAAAAAAACTGTCTACGAATTTGATTGAATCATTATACAATTATACATACATCAAAATCAAAAATAAAATATATATTGATGTTAATTTTGACATTTTATTTGTAGTGCGTATATATACATTTTTGAATTATGTTTCTTTTTTGTTTTTTATTGATCTAACGAAATTGAAATTACGTAAAGTAATTTGAATATATTATATTATATACACAAACATCCATCCATCCATCCATCCATTCATTTTACAAATAATATTATATTATTTGTAAAAAATATCTATATAATAATGAAAGAGTAAATTACATTATATATGGCTTTGATCTTGTGTATACATTCGAAATATTTTAAAATTAACACTTTGTAGTAGTATAAAAAAAAAAAAAGTAAACAATAAAAATTTTACAAGAAATCAAATAAAAGAAAAGAAGAAGGAAAAAAAACTCTATATCAACAATACACTATATTATATAAAGACGATAAAGACTTTTTACATATTTATATAATGTAAACGAAAAAGGTACATAACACAAAATAAACATTAATCGTTTTTGCACATTTTACAATTTTACAATTGTATTGTATTGCTACAGACAATATTGATATTGATGTCATTCAATCATTTAAATGCAAATGTTTTTTTTTTTTGAAATTAAAGTGTAAATAAATTATATTATTTTATAAGACTGTTTCTTTATACTGAACAGAAAATTATGTTATTTGTGAAAATTCATATAGTTCTAATCGTATATGGTATATATGCATCTAATGAAATATATATAGAATATTTTAATTAAGATATTAGCCCGCTTTATATCATGATGCAAAAGAATCTCGTAAATCTTTAAATATAAAATACCACTAATCGTTTTTGTTCTATTGTTACATTATCTCAAAACAACAACATATTTATTTATCGACAATTATTTAGTATACCGAATAATGTATAATATAAATGACATAATTATAAAATAAAATCAATTTAAGTTAAAACCTAAAATCAAGTAATCAAATAATATAGAAAACAAAACTTATATGATAATAAATAAATATTATAACATTTTAAAATGAAATAAATATGATAATAAAATATAAAAAAAAAAAAAAAAAACTTATATTAGTGTGTTAGTATAATATCTAAACTACAAAAATACTAAACTACAAATACAAAATTAATACTAAACTAAAATTACCCTAGCAAGCCCAAAAAACAGATATATATCAACGATGATCGCAGGGAAATAGGGGGGGTTCTCAAACAGACCAGAGCTATTGGATAGGAAGAAGTACTTGGCGCGTAGTCAGTCCGCTGAAGGACTAGAGGGCTTGACCCAAGTACCCCCTGGATTAGGATTTTTTATATGTATACAAAGTAAATTGACCACCCACCGCCAGCATCGAAAGGCTGAGGGCAAGTCCCAATTACAATGTTAATATATAGGATAAAGTAGTGTCAAGTAGCCGGTCCATTAAAGAGAACCGACCGCTTACAATTACTTTTTTATGGGTTAAAAGGAAAAAAAGGACAAATGAATTATAAAAAATTTATGTTTATATAATCAATATAATAAAAAAAAAGGGGGTTAGTAAAAATTAAATTCATGGTAGATTTGCAAGAGCGATGATTATTTTAGTATCAAAAATGTTAATTAATGTATTAGTAATATTTTATGATTAATTATTTAATAAAATGTAATTTAATTAAACAAATGTAATTTTTCATGTAATTTTACCAAATATGCAAAAAATGTTATGGTTATTATAAATCAAAAGGAAAATTTATTGAATTGATAAAGAATATTTAATGTAATCTACCATGAACAAAGCGGTTTGTATTTCTCTTAAAGCAATTTACAAAAATTGTTTTGTTAAAACATTTCAATTTTCATAATTATAATTATAAAAAAAACTAATAAATAAGTGATGAACACCTAAAAATAATGAATATTTCTAATAAACGCGCAATGCCCGTATATAGGGAATTTTAAATATTGAAATAGATCACTAATATTTTAGATTTAATTGAAAAAATTAAGAATATATTAAAAAGTAATATGTTCGTTCCTCTTGTTTTGTATTAATTTCATTCAATTTTATTATTGAATTTACATTAAATTTTATTTTATTAATTTTAAATATTATAATGTAATGACAAATATATTTTTGTTTAATTGCTTTAATGAAATACAAAATATATTAAAAAAAAAAATGTTTAACTCACATTGGTTGGAATTATAAAAATTCGTAAAGTTGGCAGAATTAAATCACACATACCTGAAAAAAAATAGATAAACAAAAAAAATACATGTTTATTAAATTGAAATTTTATCTTGTAAAGGTAAAGGTTTTGAGATATTTAAATAATAATTATTGTATTATAGTGAAATAATGTAATGACTTATATGATGGCAAAACTAAAGGCTAATATACCTGAAGGACTTTTTATACTATAAATATATAGTAGAACTGATATACGAACAATTGAAATCTCCAAACAATCATAATTGATAAAAAGGAAAAATAAATTAACATACATTCATTCCCGCAAAAAAATATATTATAAATATTTATTTATACAAACACGACGATATTCTTAAAACTGATCATTGAATAAAACACTCGTTAAACTTAATTTTTTGTTTTTGTAAATGCACATACAAAGAATATGAATAAAATTATCAGAAACTACTTAAAAAACCCCGATTCAATATTTAGGAAAACTTAATTTTATTTAATGAATATGAAATTTAAGCTTAATACTTAATAAAATAAAAATAATTAATCGACAATGTAAAAAGTTGAAGCACATTTTAAAAAGTATTACAATTTACAATTTGAAACAAATTTACCAAATAGACAGAGTATACAAAATATATATCAATCATATCAGTTGGTGCAGACGAAAAAAATAAATAAAATACCGTGAAATTTACAGTGATTTTATATAAAATAAAATTATTTGTTCTATTATATATAACAATACATTGATGTGTGTGGATTTACTTGATAAGGTGATGTATGAAATTTTTAAATATAATAATTTATATCATCATGTTTTTCTATAATACAATATAGAGTGAATCAAATAAATTTTGTAATTCTATATGTAATGTTATATAAATTGATAAATAAATGCCGTGGGGTTAAAGAAATTATTATATATCGCACCGAGATCATTAACTTTATTAATAATATAATAATAATAATAATATATTAGATTTAAATTATTCATTTTTCCTGAGGTATATATATTTATATTATGTGCATAGAAATCTACCATATAGTCTATAGATTATTAACATAAAATACAAATATGGTCTTAAAATACCATATACCAATAAAAAAAATAAAAATATAGTTACAATGTATTCCAATTATAAAAAGTTTTAGTAGTACAAACCATTTTTTTTCTTTCTTATTTTTACTTACTTGTTATAAAAATTATAACAAGTTTAATCAATTGTGTTATTGTATAATAAGATTGTTTTTTTAATGTTATTTAATTTATGTAGATTTATTCAAAATTCTATATTGTATATGGATTTTAATTTGATTTTAATTATTGATTGAAATATAATTCATTCATTTACGTATACAAACATACAATTATTTGATAAAATTCGTCCTCAAATTCATAGAGATTTTCCATCTGACAACTTGAAAAATTACTTAAAATGTTTATTCTACTTAAATCGAAATTCTTTTCTTTTCTTTTTCTAATTTGCATGCCGACAAGAATTAGCAATATCGATATGAATGATAAGATATTTTCCGGGAAACTTAAGGCATTAAATCTTAACCATACGTAAAAAATTAAAAAATTTTCATTTACCTTATTGGACTTTTGTACAGAATAGACGATTGATGACAGCAAATACACCCGGCAATGATGATAACCGCAACAATAATTTTCCATTAAATGAAAACGTAGAAAACTTTTTGCAAACCATTTTATAGTTTTTTGGAAAAACACTCTGATGCAAATCACTATAATAAAAAAAAAAAAAAATACAGAATTTATATAAATTAATATTTAAAGAAACATTTATTGAAAAATAATAAATGATGATATATAAAAAATGTTTTAGTATATAGGAAAAATATATATATTATAACATTAAATTATAGCGTTATATAATGAATTTTATAACAAAATTATGATGTGTTGTTGATGTTTTTAGTATATATAATATGTGTATATATAAAATACAACAATTTAACAAACCAGATTTATTGATAATATATTTTTATATGTGCATTGATGTAAAAGTAATTACAAATTTGTATATATAGATTCAATGATAAAATTAAAAATATCTATATGTAATTTTAAAACAAAAATTTGATATATGATAAAAAATATCAAAAATTAACTTTCATTCAACCATTACATTTTTCCTTCCATGCATACAAATTATTCTTATATATATTTTAAAATGTATGTGAACAAAAATTAAGTGAATATTTCTTAATATAACCCTATGGTCGAGTTGGTAGCGAAGCCGCCGATTTTCAAACAAAAAAATCTCACATGTAAAATAGTTACATGTGAGATTTGCTTTTAATTAAGGGGAACATGGTTGTTTGAATGTTGGAAAGTCGACGATGAAAGACATACCATATTCCAGCAATTATGTTCCCCGTAGGTTTATATATATACGGACCGCGCTGGCGTTTCTGCCAGTTGTGGTTAGTGTATATATATTCCCGGGTATCCCACTGGGGGGATACCCGCTCTACATCCAATTATAACTGTAAATTTCTATCGTTGAAACTTACATAAGACGAAAAGGTAAAAAAATATACAAAAAGAAATATCAAATACAAAATGATTTTCCTAATATATTTTTTTTTCTTTTTATCTTATGTAAGTTTCAACGATATAGAATGATTGTCTGGAGAAGATCTTGGTACAAAATTCTGATGTTGTATATAATTTTTTTTTCATATTTTATTAACTAATAAGAGGGAAATTAACAAACGAAACATTGGAAAGAAAACCTTTGGGTTAGAATTATTAAGTTTTTCTTTTATTTTGTTTAATACGAAATATCTAACCTATTTTTTAAATTACTTAAAATTGCATATGGTAAATGAAAAAGGTAATTTTATGCTCTATAAATCGATTTCATAAGTAGTTCATAGCAAAAATTAAGCGATCATTAAATAAAATTCGTCTTTATATATACCATTATAAGTGTAATAAAATTAAATAAAATTCGGTAGCTTCTTCTAATATACAATTTTTACATAGATTATTGAATATATATATTAATAAAAATAAATGCAACAATAACATTTTTTAATCTTAATCTGTATATACATATATTTTATTACCTCATATTCAGGTGTGTGTTATCATTACACCACAATATTACTACCGCAAATATACTGTTCGTATATATATTTATTCAAATATGAGGAATTTAGCATAATAATAGTAATAATAACTTGATATTAAATTTAGATGAAAGCGATATATTGGGTTTAGATAACAGGGTATATATTTAATATATGTATGTACATAGTAGCAAAATAAAATAATATATTTATCGTTATAATACAATATATAATAATAATATTAATAATAATAATCTATATCGATATATAAATATATGATATAAAGTAATAATATATATAATATAACGCAACAATAAATTTAAATATATTTTATCTATCACATAAATAATATATATTGATTATATTAATTTGTAATTTTTATGTATGTATATTGCTTTAATTTTTACCATCGAAATGGAACATTTTTTTTTTGTAAAAGAATTAAAGGGGTTCTTCTATATATACTTATTTAGAATCATCGTAATATTGATAGTGTTTTCCAAGAATATTTTGTATATGAAACATATTTTACCAATAATATATATCCATTATAGACGGATCGACTGGACTTTAGCTTTTCTTGGACAAAATTAAATTAAAATTTTCCAAGATTTTCACTATATATTTTTGAATGTAAATTTTTTATATGAACATTACAAAATCCATTTCTATGATATAGAAAACTTCTTATGGAAAATTCATTAACCAATCGTAAATTTGAATCGCGGTCGTTTTTTTTTATTTACATATCCTGATGTATATTACCTGTAATTTATTTTTTATATATACAAATACTAAATGTAGAGCATACATTTTAATTACAAAAGATTACGCATATATTATATATATGTATGTATATAGTCTATATTAAAAAATAAAAATCATTTATGCGTTATTTCAATTTACATTTAATAATATAGGTATGTAAGTATAAATTGAAATAATCCGATCGACCAACTCTAAATATATACCATATACAATATATTTATATATTATAAGTAAGTAAAATTTTCTCTTAAAAGCAGTTTATATTATATAGTGTTTTGTACACACAAATAAAATAAAATGTCTATATTTATCCTAAATCTTATTTAAAGATAATGGATAAGAATTACATAACAAATATTCATATATATAATACAAGTATTATATATATATATATATATATATATATATATATATATATATATATATATAGTAAATATAACAAAATGTTTATATATAAACTTATAAACTTGAGATTATATATACAGAGATATAGGCATTATAAAGAATACAGATTATAGGTGAATAAATATATAAAAAAAATAATAAATATATAGAGCAGCTTTTTGTGGAAAACATGTTAAAATAAATACTATTCATGTTTATATATATGGGAATGATGACGGTAAATAAATATACAATATATTTTTGTATATATAAATGCATATACTGAATAAATCCATATATACTTGGATTAAATAATATATAAAAAAAAATATGTCACAATCACAATGCAGATATATGCTATACTATATATATATAATATATAATAATAATATATACTATTATAATCAAATTAAAAATAACTATATATGGTAAAGGTACATTTCGTTGCGGTGCCTCATTCGTAGACAAAATATATATATATATATATATATATATATATAGATAATTTTCTTATTGCGTATATATATTCAAAAGTGGTTGTATAGAAAATATTCTAGCCGTTCTTATTTGACCATTGTCCTTATAACTTTTTCTTTATATTCTTTGCGTTTAATCGAAAAATTGTTCTTTTTTATGTATTTTATAGATATTGCAAAATGGTTCTTTTAATCTGAAATGGAAATCAATTGATATGTTTAACGTTTTTTTTAATCCATATGAAAACCCATTTCTTTTAATTCATTTAAGAATTCAATTTCCGGATCTGGAAAATGGATTATTTTGATCTGTAAACGTCTTCTTTTGAACTATATAAGTGAATAATTGGGTTTCTTTTCAATCGCAGAAACTATTTTTTTGTTTATATAAGATCTCCAAGATCTCAAAATCACGCAGATCAAACTTATCGCAAAAACATTCCGTAATTACACGCACCAACATTTAAATACAATTATCAATATCTGTAATATATTAAATTAAAATATAAGCGCATATACTATATATACCATATATGAATTGATTTAAAAAAAAAACTGTTCAATTTAAAAATAAAAAAAATATTTTATCCCATAAATCAAAATATATTTACATATATTTATACTATTTACAAAACACTTTTGATTGTCGCACTATATTTTATAATCGGCGAGTTGTATATGTATACCTATGTATGTATATAAATAAAAATATATGAATGAATTGATAAATTAAAGATATAAGCAGGGAAATTTTCAATACAAAAATAATGATTTTTTATTTTATAGAGTGATAAATTGTTTTGCCTAAATTGTCAGGTCATGTTTTGTCCGTTTTTTTAGATATACGCAGATAGATATACAAAATGGATATATAGCAAATCTCTCTATTTATAATATCGATCTATTTATTATATTGTCACACGGTCAATGACTAAATATATGTGTGAAGCGATGACCTTTTCAGTTTTTCAGTTTTATATATATAAATGATGCGATTTTATTTTAATTATACATAAAAACTTAATATAGAGTGTGGAATGTTAGATGTGGTTTCCTTTGGATGAACTTGAAACTTGGAAAGGAAACATTTCAGCAATTCAATGTTGGAGGGATGTCTTGAAAATCTATTAACTAATTTTGTTTTGATATTTATAACTAAATGAAAATGATTTTAAAATACTAAAATATTCTACTAGGTTTCGTTGAACGAATTGATTGAGAATTTTCTAAGATCTCTATCCTCAAATAGGCTTCTTTGGATATGGACTTACTCGAAATTGAGAATTTCCCATAGGATTTTCTTACCATTTTTAATGTATTTTATATATGAAAAGGTTTAAAAAATCAATTTCTATGAAAGCGAATGCTTGAAAATCCTTTAAGCAATCAAACACAATAAATTAATATCAGATATCACAATATGACAATAACATTTTACTACAAATTAATATATATATATCTATAAATAAATAATAGAGATTATTGATTATTTTATAAATAGATTTCATATATGTATATAGTAATTTTATTTGATTATAATTTATAATTTCATTTTGAAATCTAATTTAATTGTTTTTTATTTTTATATATTTTATCCCATATAGCGAATAATACTCAACGATGGAATGATGGAGCCTGTAGAAAACAACATGTTCCACCACGTATTGGTGACATTCAACGGTATTTATATATATTATATTATAATAATTCATAGTTTAATTTTGAAACCCCATAATTATATAGTGAAAAAAATTCACGTATAGTTATAGAATAGTAAATTTTAATGGATTTTTTCTCCTGTGTTTAAATTATTAATTACAAGTATATATTCTATGAAAATCAGTATTAAATCGGCGCCCTATTATAATACAACCGATTCAAAGATTCACAAAAAATTGTATATCCGGTCGTAAACTAACTATAATCTATAAACACTATAATAGTCAATTTGATAAACGAATTAATATATATTAATATATTGATCCGGTATAATGAAGCATAACTCATTATTATTATTATTTTCAAATCAAACGATTTGTATAATTTTGTATATAAATATATATAGATTCGGAAATAGACTAAAATCAAATTGATTTTTGTTTGTAACATATGTAAATATTTAATATATATTAACAAATTTTTCAAATGAAAACAATTTTTGTTTTTCAAAAATAATAATAATAATAAATATCACAAAAAAATACTACTATATATACAAAATAGAAAAAAAGAATGAGGATGTTTTGTTTTGTGTATTGAATTGAACTAATTTATTTTTTAATCATATAAAAAACTTTATAATTTCTGTGTATGTAATTCGTTTCAGCATATAGGTACATACGCATTTCTGTTTTGATGTTGATTTTGTATATATTATTTAAATTGAATACACAAATAAAGATTATATATTTATTTTAAAAAAATTTTCATTAAATAAATTTAGTATATAATTTATGTCTATCCTATTTCTATATACAGAAAGTGTATAACTATATAGTAAATTAACAATTTAAATAAGATGAAGAAGATGAAGGCAAAAATTCTAATTATTATAAAAATAATAAACAAAATTGTATATTTATTTTTCTATATTTGTTTTTTTTTTCAAATCAACACAAAAATACAAAAAAAAAATGTGATTATTTTATATATTATCGTGTGTTAAATGACATAAACAATATTCGCATTGCCCTAAAAATATCATTTTAACATAGAGATATAATCTCTATCTATACTTTATATATATATGTATAAAGATAAACAATAATAAAATTCCAATAATATAATTCAGATCTGTATAGAGAATATACAAAATTTAACCCAAATATTTTATGTTTTATAAATATATATATATATATATATATGCTATGTCAGATAACGCCATTTAAATATGGACCAGGCGGCGTTATCAGCATCGTTTTGTGATAAACAAAAAATTGTTTTCGCATTCGTTTATTTTTATTTTTATAAATAATCATATCTATATAGTTGTTTTTAATTTTTTTTAAATATATATATATATTTAATTTGATTCTATATTTACAATTTTCCAAACAGAAAAAGTGGAAACAAAAATTTTCCATTACAAATATTTAGATATTTTCTGTATAACCTATACGTTAAATAATGATGAATCTTATTAGGTATATACAATATTATATAGTTTTTTATAGAGACGCAATACTAAAAACAGGTATACTAAAAACTATTATATAGCATTTTCTAACAGCAAATAATATAATGATAAGATCCAGCCAAAGGTCGAGATAATCATATTTCCATATATGAAAATACCATATAAATTTGACAAAACGATCTTTGATACTCATAGATTTTTCATGAAAACCAATCCATTTCATTGTGAATTTGGATTATAAGTTTATTCACTATACACTTTTATTGCTTTCATATGAATTTTCTTAACCACGCATAGGTAATAAGAGTGAACTTTGACTTTATATATGTTTTCTTATAAGATACTGATTTTCATAATACAATATCATGATAGACATTCTCAATTTCAGAACAAAACCAATTTATTTTTATATAAATATTTACTTGATTAAAAATTTTAGCCAAAAAACTATTGAATTGGAAAGTGGTAATACAACACCGACCATGACAAATACAAATGTATACCTCAATAAACGTTCACCACCATCGTCATCGTCGTCATCGTCATCATCCACGTCAATTGTCCCAATAGTACCATCAATAGAAACAACAACGGGACACGTCAACACACAAACAAATCACACCCATCCGCAAACAAAAAATAATCATCAACCATCAATCAATTATGAAATTGATAATAATAAAAAATTATTATTATCACAATCATCGAATATAAATTCAATATCATTTGATAGCAGTAATTCTGATCATGAATATGATCGTTTAGATTGTGATATGTCTCGGATACGTTTAACCGATGATGATATTATAAATTCATCGGCACATCCATTCAATCAATCAAAATTTATAAATCAATTTATCGATGATACAACACATCAACATTCGCAACATTCACATCTTCACAATCACAATACAGAAAACAACAACCATAATCAAAATCACAATCATCATAATAATCATATATCAAACAGTAGTTCGAATAGCAGTTCTGTAAGTTGTGGTGGCGCCATTGGTGAATTACAAAAAAATATTAGCAACGATAATATTAGTTTAGATAATGCATCATCAACAAAAACAACAACAACAACAGCAGGTACATTTGATAATTTTTTATCATCACCCATAAATTCCATACCTAATATTAATACTACTACTACAACGTCATCGTATTTCCATCAACAACAAAATCAATCTAATAATCAACAAAATTTTTTTTGTTATAATCAACAAATGCCTATTAATAATACTAATAATACTAATAATAATAATCAATATCATTATCATCAATTTTCGACTAATACAAATACAACCCCAGCGATAACAACCGCATGTAATACAATTAATTGTACATTAGCAACTAATACAAAATCATGTACGACGATACCTCCATTATGCGAATCACAATTACCCAATCATTTGCCATTAAAACATTACCATCGACCACCACCCTTATTATCATCCATATCCTATAATCGTTTATTACCGAAAACTCAATCATTAGATTTATGTGATCGTGAATATTCATTAATGCAACAACAACAACAACATTTATTTTTAACTACATCAAAATCATCAGATATTGCAACTGCATCAGCCGCATTCCAGCAGCAGCAGCAACAACAACAACAATCCTCAATATCGTCATCCTCAACAATGTCATCGTTTTTGCCAAAAAATTGTGCAGGTAATGGTAATGGTAATGGTAATTGTGGTGGTACTATGCCAATAAAAGTACAATCATTAGATCAAACACGACCAATATATCCAAATGTACCGTATAGTCCGTATGGTAGCCCATATGGTAGTCCACGTAGTGGACGTCGTCGTCATGGCCCATTAAGAGAATCACGTCGTATATCCATTGAACAAAGTGGTAGTTTTTTACAATTAAATCAATATAAATTAATGGATCAAATCGGTCAGGTTTGTATAATAAAATAATAAACACATCGATCAAGTTTTATAGTATCTATTAATTGTTTTTAATAGGGTTCATATGGATTAGTTAAATTAGCGTATAGTGAAGAGGATTCAATACATTATGCTATGAAAATATTATCAAAAAGAAAATTATTAAGAAAAGCGGGTTTAATGGGAAGAGGACCTAAACGTGGTACATCACCATTGGATCGTGTTTATCGTGAAATTGCTGTGTTAAAAAAGGTATTAATATATACCATAGGTTTTTCTCTGATATATATACAGATAAGATTATAAATTTGGAAAATTTCTATTTATATATAGTTGGATCATCCAAATGTTGTAAAATTAATTGAAGTTTTAGATGATCCATTGGAAGATTCATTGTATTTAGTTTTTGAACTTGTTCAATTGGGTGAAGTATTAAGTATACCAACGGAAAATCCATTAAGTGAAGAACGTGTATGGAGTATTTTTCGTGATGCATTACAAGGTTTAGAATATTGTAAGTTTTAATGTTATATTAGTTAAATATATTTATAGAATTAGTATTATTTTTATTTTTATATCTTTTTTGTATATCTATCTATTGTTTCTACATCACAGTACATTATCAGCGAATAATTCACAGTGATATTAAACCGGGAAATTTATTATTAGCCGAATGTGGACGGGTAAAAATTGCTGATTTAGGTGTTTGTAATGAATTTCTGGGTGAAGATGCATCAATGAATAATGGATCGACGGCCGGTACGCCAGCATTTCGTGCACCCGAAACATTATTAACTGGACAGGTAAATTATATATATTGAAAAGAATATGTACCAAGCATATATATTTTAAAATAAAGACAAAAATTAAATTATATATACTATATATATATATATTAATATTTTAACAACAAACGAATTGAGTGTTAAAAAAAAATCCATATCCATTACATTTTATATAATATATAATGTAATTAAGTAAAGTTTTTAACGTATACATAACCCACGCAATGAATTTTGAATGTTAACAATATATTGTGTTTATATATATTGAGCTTAAAAATATAAGAGTTTTTCTTTTATATCCTATTATTTGATATATATATATATACGCGTTGCATGCATATGTAATATTGTATATCATTTATTGATTTTAGATTTTTTTTCTTTTTGTTGCTATATTATCGCAAAAGAACGTATCTCATATAAGAACAAAAGAACATCATATATAATATAATTTTAAAAAAGAAAAAGAAACCCATCTATTTTATTAACAACACCATATATTAAAGATAGCTTTTAATATAATAAGGACACGCAAAATATATATATATAATACAATATTCGATATATTTTGAAAAATATACTCTGCTAATCTACATAAATATATTGAATTACATGTGAATTTATGCATACATATAACATAAAAATAACTTTACTATACTAACACTGTATACAAAAATATAATAATAAACTTTTTCGTGTATCGTGTATAAAATATCATATTCGGATGAAAGGATATCTGGTAAAATTTTCAAAAGTATTGAATCAATAATGGATATGTGATTCGATATAGTGATAATGAGAATTTCCCATAAAAATCATAGTAAAACAAATCAATTATACAAAATTCTTTATATTTATTTAAATTATTGTCATATATTTTGCATCCTGACGTGATTTCTTTCTGAACTCCTAAACAATTCTAGTGTATTTATAATTTTTCCATGTTGACAGTCCATTTGTGGATAGTTTTAAGTTAAAATTATGATTATTATCATATGTTTTCTATATATAGATATTTATAGATATAAAAACAAAAACAATCCCCCAAGTTATCTCGTAAAAGAAAATATATATATACAATATAATAAAAAAAATATTTCTATTATAGAAAATAGTAAAAAAAAGAAACGATACGTGATCAAAATAATCAGAGTTAATTTCTTTATCAGACGATATCCTTTTTGATATCCTCTGAACTGAACAGAGACGCATCTAAATAGTAAATATATATTTTTAGGAATAATTTTAATAATATTTTATATATGAATATATAATCCACACATGATATTGTTTCGGATTCGTAGATTTTAATATAATTTCTCGGTGTATTTCATTAGGTTAGAAGTTTCTTGTTCGTGTTCTATTCTTTTATTTCTGTTTTGCCCCAACAAAATTATATATGACTTTTGTAAGTTTTGGTTAATGAAACATTGAATTCAACCCGCACTCAGTCTTTTGATTCGGTTAAAAAATCTTTTCAGCATATGTATAGTAATGATAAAGGAATCCTTTTATATTTGTATGTTTTCCATTATATACATATATAAAAATTATTGTACTTTTATTATTATTATTATTATTATGACGCAGGATAAATAATCTTTATCGTTTATCCTTTAGACGTTTTTTCCATCTTCATTATATAAATATATATATATATATATATATATAATAAATAAAAAAAACAAATAATTCATTATCATTTTTTTCTATTATTGTGCATATATATTTTATATTCATTGCTCAAGCTATATTTTTTCTCGTTACCCTTTTTTTTTATTCACACATAATAATAATTATATACTATATATAAGTTCTTTATAGTTACGTGCACAAAATATATTCAATTTTTCGCAACCGTATATATAATATAATTTTATATAAATTATGATATGGAAAAACAATTAAAAATATATAACAAATTAGTAAAATTAATTGAATAGTATTTATTATTATTATTATGATATATATATTTAACAACAGATTAATTTTATATATTTATCTATATATACATATATAGCATTCGTATAGTGGAAAAGCGGCTGATATTTGGGCATTAGGTGCAACATTATATGCATTATTATTTGGTAATGTACCATTTATGGCAGTCAGTGTACCAGCAGTATATGAAAAAATTAAAAATGAAGAATTAAAATTTCCCGATAATGATGGTGGTGATGGTGCTGCTGGTCAAATATCAATTAGTGATGATTTACGTGATTTAATTGGAGCAATGTTAAATAAAGATCCGACTAAACGTTTAACATTACCACAAATAAAGGTATATTATATATATTATACAAAATAAATAATTTATCAAAAAAAAATATATATTGTAGAATATAGAATAAATGTATGAATATTTTATTAATAGGAGCATTCATGGGTAACATGTAATAATACATGTCCATTGCCATCGGAAGCCGATAATTGTCGATTGGTACAAATCAGCGAAGAAGATATAAATACGGTTGTTAAGAGTATACCAAAATTGGATACATTAATTTTAATAAAAACAATGTTAAAAAAACATTCATTTCAAAATCCATTTACAAAAAATACGGCCGTATCGGGAAGAGCACCACAACGTGGCGGTTCCCGATTAGAACGTTTTACGCGAGCGGGACGTTCAAATTCAGCACCCGGTGCCTATCATATGGCCGAAAGGTTGGAATTTTTTATAAAAAATTTTATTATAATTATCAATCAATGAATGAATATTATTTTAAAATTATTTAAACTTTCATATACATAGACAATCATCAAATGAAAATAATTTACCATCAGTAATCGAAGGTGTTGTAGTAAATTCATACAGTGGTGATTCCTTAAATAATTAATTTATAGCAGCAATTATATTTAATATATAAAATATATATTTAAAAAAAAAAGATATATGCCAAGTGGACCATTTAAAGATATTATTAAAATATATATTATTAAAAAAATTATGAATTATTGAATAATTTTCTTTTTTTATTTTAATGTTATAATTTTGTTGTGTAAATACACGCGATTTTTAGAATAAACATAGATAATAATAATAAAATAAAACAATCAATAAATTAATTTTGTCTATATATATAAATATTAAATAATTATTTATAAATATAATAATATTATATATAGAATAAATACGCGAAAAATTTATTATGTTTTTTTTTATCGTATAAATATATTGAATATTTTGTAAATATATATTTATATTTTTGTTATAATTTATATTTAATTAAAATATATTTGTTGAAATTAAAAAAAAAAAAAAAATTAATTATAGAGTTAATTATAAAACAAAAAAAAACAAAAATATGGGGGAATTTATATAATTTTTATAAAATAAAAGTGATATTTATTTATTATTATTATTTTTTAATTTATAAATATTTTATTTTTTGAGGTGTTCTATAACATTTTTATAATAGCAATATATATATAATTTATTTTGGTTTTGCCTTTTGCATATAAAATGCGATATATGGTTTAATTTAAAAGCATACACAAGAGGCGGCGGCTTAAACTTATATTATTACAGTAGCTTATCGCACAATTTTTTCAATCTAATATCCAAATATAGCTTTTTTTGTATATTGAATGGGCGCCAAAAATAAAATCTCATTATAAAAATTTTGTCATCGCAATTTTACTATAATCTTATTCATCACTTGCCGAATTGGTTTTTCGCATATTCCTTTTTATGCAAGCCAGGATGCAAAATGCATTTATAATATGCAGGTATCAAGAATTTTCAAAAACAATTTATTAATTCATATTATTTTTGCAATGATTTATTAGAATTCTTAGAAGCAGTTTTCCTTTTTGCACAATATAAAATTGTAATATAATAAAAAAAAAATAAACTAAAAAACAGAGTTATCTCATTTAGGATAAAATTTTCTACATTTTCCCAAATTTTCTCAGTATATTTTCAAAGAATAATTCCGATATTTAGTGAACATTTTTAATTAATTGACTGACATAATCACATATATAAAAGAAAATGATTTAAAAAAAACCAAATATGCCAGTCAAATTGAATTCAAAGTGAGCAAAATTATTCTTAATAAAGTTTGTAATTGTATATAATTATTATAAACTTGATATAGAATTTTGTTCAATTTGGATTTAATTTGATTGGAATTGCGAATTGCAATCTCTTATTCATAATATTTTGATTTGATTATAGTAAATTATACAGAATTTTCTTCAATAAAATTATATTTGTCCGATATTTGTCTATAAGTTATTTTTTTTTTTTAATCTCTCTCTATTAATATATTCCGGTTGTATTAATATAATCATATATATTTATATAGTAAAATAAATAATTAAAAAGAGCCCATATGGGGTCGCGGAGCTTAATCCAAAATAAATAATGTTATTACATGTTTGTTAAATATCTATATGGTATATATAGAATATTGCAATAATTTAATATAGCGAATTTTTTTGTATAAAAAAAAAAAACATTTAAATTAAATATTTTTAAAGATAGAAAAGCACCTTGTTAAATAAAGAAAAAATCGAAAAAAAAACGTTATTAGATAAAATATATATTATTAAATAAATAATTAAAATAAATTAATTAATTATTAAATAATAAAAAAAAAACAAATACACCAATAACTTATGAACGCATTAAATATATATATATACAAACCAAATATAAATTTAAAACCATTTTTATAAATATATATATATAAATATCCTATACAAAATAAATTTGTATCCAAATTAAAATTAAAACAAAAAAAAACTCGCACAAAAGGATTTCTTTTTTATATATGCATGATTATAATAATGTATATAGAAATATTTTGATAAAATAAACCCACACAAAAGTGATAAAGAATTTTTTTTTTAAATACAAACACGTTATTTAGACACACTCTAAAACGTACCAGCAGAAACTTTATATAGACGATGGAGATTCTATGCGATGAATTCTAAATCGAAATGATTCTATATAACTTTTTTGAGCTCTAATTCCCAGATAATACTACCTAAATACCTATATGGTATAGCTCAACTTTGAAATTTTTTTGACTAAAAAACACAAAAATGATCAATATGAAAATATAATAGAGTACGTTTTTTTGGGCGGAAAGACTATACTTCCAACTTCCATATAGTTATAGCTCGAAATTAGAGGACTTAATATAAAATAAAACATAGAATAATTTCAATTCAATATCCATCAAATAGAATCTTTTGATATAGTTGAGTCGTATATTACTTTTTAGAATATATCCTGATGGATATACAAAATTAGCAATTTATATAATAAACCAATAAAATAAATTAATATACACATATATATATATAGATAAATGGAAATTTAAAACACCCGCACATTTTAATTATAATAGAAATGCGTATATAGAAGAAAGAATAATTAAATCAATATAAGTAAATTCAAAATAAAACAATATAATAAATAAATTTAGACATGAATTAATGAAAACAAATTTAATTGCACAACAGCATTTATAATTAATTCATTATTAATTATATATGTGGCAGATTTAATATACCTTACCATATATATGGATTTGATAAAACCATAGAATAAGCCGTCAAAAACAAAAAAAATCACTTTCAATGCCATGAATGTGAAAAAAAAAAAACATGTGATAAACAAATTTTTAACAAAATATATATAGAGATGATAGTTTCAAATAGTTTTTTTTTTTTACAAAATAAAAAATATACCTAATATAGAAAAATATTATTATTATTATTGTAATATTTTGAATTTTTGGGACCATCATCACCGTAATATATAACCAAGCGCATCAATTTAATTTAAAAAAAAAAAAAAAAATTGATTATAAAAATAGGAACATTATTACTTTATATAATAAACAAAATTTTGTAATATAAATATTTATAATTATGTATAATAATAATAGTATAAATTACAATAAAAAGCTTTATAATACAAAAATATTGTTTGAATCTTTTTAATTTCTATACAATGATTTGTACACAATGATTACAATGATTTCTAATCATTGTAATTTTAATTCAAGGAGTAACTAAAGAAAATTGTAACAAAAATTCCAATCATTTGTTAAACAGCGTCAAGAAACTCATAGATTCTACAAGACAGCCAATTAATTTTATTGCATATTTAAAAAGATAATAAAAAATTAATAAAGGTGTTCTTACACCATTTTAATGGTTTTCATATGAATATTCCGAGATTTTCCAATTTTAAACAAAAATTAAACAGATTTTTTAATGATAAATTTATGAAAATTAACCATGTATTAAAATTATTGTAACTTCCTAACCAGATAACGAATTTAAATGGTTATACCATCAAAAGAAAGGTAATTTAATGCTCTTTAAGGAAAAAATATAATCGGTAATGGTTTTATAAGAAAATCTTATTGGAAAACGCAATCATTTGATAAAAATGGTCAATACTCAGACATTTTCCAAGAGGACCAGGCAATTTTATTGCATATTTAAAAAGATAATAAATAAATAATTAAGGCATTCTTACATCATTTTAATGGTTTTCATATGAATTTTCCGAGATTTTCCAATTTTAAACAAAAATTAAACAGATTTTTTAATGATAAATTTATGAAAATTAACCATGTATTAAAATTATTGTAACTTCCTAACCAGATAACGAATTTAAATGGTTATACCATCAAAAGAAAGGTAATTTAATGCTCTTTAAGGAAAAAATATAATCGGTAATGGTTTTATAAGAAAATCTTATTGGAAAACGCAATCATTTGATAAAAATGGCCAATACTCAGACATTTTCCAAGAGGACCAGACAATTTTATTGCATATTTAAAAAGATAATAAATAAATAATTAAGGCCTTCTTACATCATTTTAATGGTTTTCATATGAATTTTCCGAGATTTTCCAATTTTAAACAAAAATTAAACAGATTTTTTAATGATAAATTTATGAAAATTAACCATGTATTAAAATTATTGTAACTTCCTAACCAGATAACGAATTTAAATGGTTATACCATCAAAAGAAAGGTAATTTAATGCTCTTTAAGGAAAAAATAAAATCGGTAATGGTTTTATAAGAAAATCTTATTGGAAAACGCAATCATTTGATAAAAATGGTCAATACTCAGACATTTTCCAAGAGGACCAGGCAATTTTATTGCATATTTAAAAAGATAATAAATAAATAATTAAGGCATTCTTACATCATTTTAATGGTTTTCATATGAATTTTCCGAGATTTTCCAATTTTAAACAAAAATTAAACAGATTTTTTAATGATAAATTTATGAAAATTAACCATGTATTAAAATTATTGTAACTTCCTAACCAGATAACGAATTTAAATGGTTATACCATCAAAAGAAAGGTAATTTAATGCTCTTTAAGGAAAAAATATAATCGGTAATGGTTTTATAAGAAAATGTTATTGGAAAACGCAATCATTTGATAAAAATAGTCAATACTCAGACATTTTCCAAGAGTACCAGACAATTTTTTAGCATATTTAAAAAGATAATAGAAAATTAATAAAGGTCTTCTTACATCATTTTAATGGTTTTCATATGAATTTTCCGAGATTTTCCAATTTTAAACAAAAATTAAACAGATTTTTTAATGATAAATTTATGAAAATTAACCATGTATTAAAATTATTGTAACTTCCTAACCAGATAACGAATTTAAATGGTTATACCATCAAAAGAAAGGTAATTTAATGCTCTTTAAGGAAAAAATATAATCGGTAATGGTTTTATAAGAAAATGTTATTGGAAAACGCAATCATTTGATAAAAATAGTCAATACTCAGACATTTTCCAAGAGTACCAGACAATTTTTTAGCATATTTAAAAAGATAATAGAAAATTAATAAAGGTCTTCTTACATCATTTTAATGGTTTTCATATGAATTTTCCGAGATTTTCCAATTTTAAACAAAAATTAAACAGATTTTTTAATGATAAATTTATGAAAATTAACCATGTATTAAAATTATTGTAACTTCCTAACCAGATAACGAATTTAAATGGTTATACCATCAAAAGAAAGGTAATTTAATGCTCTTTAAGGAAAAAATATAATCGGTAATGGTTTTATAAGAAAATCTTATTGGAAAACGCAATCATTTGATAAAAATGGTCAATACTCAGACATATTCCAAGAGGACCAGACAATTTTATTGCATATTTAAAAAGATAATAAATAAATAATTAAGGCCTTCTTACATCATTTTAATGGTTTTCATATGAATTTTCCAATTTTAAACAAAAATTAAACAGATTTTTTAATGATAAATTTATGAAAATTAACCATGTATTAAAATTATTGTAACTTCCTAACCAGATAACGAATTTAAATGGTTATACCATCAAAAGAAAGGTAATTTAATGCTCTTTAAGGAAAAAATATAATCGTTAATGGTTTTATAAGAAAATGTTATTGGAAAACGCAATCATTTGATAAAAATAGTCAATACTCAGACATTTTCCAAGAGTACCAGACAATTTTTTAGCATATTTAAAAAGATAATAGAAAATTAATAAAGGTCTTCTTACATCATTTTAATGGTTTTCATATGAATTTTCCGAGATTTTCCAATTTTAAACAAAAATTAAACAGATTTTTTAATGATAAATTTATGAAAATTAACCATGTATTAAAATTATTGTAACTTCCTAACCAGATAACGAATTTAAATGGTTATACCATCAAAAGAAAGGTAATTTAATGCTCTTTAAGGAAAAAATATAATCGATAATGGTTTTATAAGAAAATCTTATTGGAAAACGCAATCATTTGATAAAAATGGTCAATACTCAGACATTTTCCAAGAGGACCAGACAATTTTATTGCATATTTAAAAAGATAATAAATAAATAATTAAGGCCTTCTTACATCATTTTAATGGTTTTCATATGAATTTTCCGAGATTTTCCAATTTTAAACAAAAATTAAACAGATTTTTTAATGATAAATTTATGAAAATTAACCATGTATTAAAATTATTGTAACTTCCTAACCAGATAACGAATTTAAATGGTTATACCATCAAAAGAAAGGTAATTTAATGTTCTTTAAGGAAAAAATATAATCGGTAATGGTTTTATAAGAAAATCTTATTGGAAAACGCAATCATTTGATAAAAATGGTCAATACTCAGACATTTTTCAAGAGGACCAGGCAATTTTATTGCATATTTAAAAAGATAATAAATAAATAATTAAGGCATTCTTACATCATTTTAATGGTTTTCATATGAATTTTCCGAGATTTTCCAATTTTAAACAAAAATTAAACAGATTTTTTAATGATAAATTTATGAAAATTAACCATGTATTAAAATTATTGTAACTTCCTAACCAGATAACGAATTTAAATGGTTATACCATCAAAAGAAAGGTAATTTAATGCTCTTTAAGGAAAAAATATAATCGGTAATGGTTTTATAAGAAAATGTTATTGGAAAACGCAATCATTTGATAAAAATAGTCAATACTCAGACATTTTCCAAGAGTACCAGACAATTTTTTAGCATATTTAAAAAGATAATAGAAAATTAATAAAGGTCTTCTTACATCATTTTAATTGGTTTTCATATAAATTTTCCGAGATTTTCCAGTTTTAAATAAAAATAAAACAGATTTTTGAATGATAAATTTATGAAAATTAACCATGTATTAAAGTTATTGTAACTTCCTAACCAGATAACGAATATAAATGGTTATACCATCAAAAGAAAGGTAATTTAATGCTCTTTAAGGAAAAAATATAATCGGTAATGGTTTTATAAGAAAATCTTATTGGAAAACGCAATCATTTGATAAAAATGGTCAATACTCAGACATATTCCAAGAGGACCAGACAATTTTATTGCATATTTAAAAAGATAATAAATAAATAATTAAGGCCTTCTTACATCATTTTAATGGTTTTCATATGAATTTTCCAATTTTAAACAAAAATTAAACAGATTTTTTAATGATAAATTTATGAAAATTAACCATGTATTAAAATTATTGTAACTTCCTAACCAGATAACGAATTTAAATGGTTATACCATCAAAAGAAAGGTAATTTAATGCTCTTTAAGGAAAAAATATAATCGTTAATGGTTTTATAAGAAAATGTTATTGGAAAACGCAATCATTTGATAAAAATAGTCAATACTCAGACATTTTCCAAGAGTACCAGACAATTTTTTAGCATATTTAAAAAGATAATAGAAAATTAATAAAGGTCTTCTTACATCATTTTAATGGTTTTCATATGAATTTTCCGAGATTTTCCAATTTTAAACAAAAATTAAACAGATTTTTTAATGATAAATTTATGAAAATTAACCATGTATTAAAATTATTGTAACTTCCTAACCAGATAACGAATTTAAATGGTTATACCATCAAAAGAAAGGTAATTTAATGCTCTTTAAGGAAAAAATATAATCGGTAATGGTTTTATAAGAAAATCTTATTGGAAAACGCAATCATTTGATAAAAATGGTCAATACTCAGACATTTTCCAAGAGGACCAGGCAATTTTATTGCATATTTAAAAAGATAATAAATAAATAATTAAGGCATTCTTACATCATTTTAATGGTTTTCATATGAATTTTCCGAGATTTTCCAATTTTAAACAAAAATTAAACAGATTTTTTAATGATAAATTTATGAAAATTAACCATGTATTAAAATTATTGTAACTTCCTAACCAGATAACGAATTTAAATGGTTATACCATCAAAAGAAAGGTAATTTAATGCTCTTTAAGGAAAAAATATAATCGGTAATGGTTTTATAAGAAAATCTTATTGGAAAACGCAATCATTTGATAAAAATGGCCAATACTCAGACATTTTCCAAGAGGACCAGACAATTTTATTGCATATTTAAAAAGATAATAAATAAATAATTAAGGCCTTCTTACATCATTTTAATGGTTTTCATATGAATTTTCCGAGATTTTCCAATTTTAAACAAAAATTAAACAGATTTTTTAATGATAAATTTATGAAAATTAACCATGTATTAAAATTATTGTAACTTCCTAACCAGATAACGAATTTAAATGGTTATACCATCAAAAGAAAGGTAATTTAATGCTCTTTAAGGAAAAAATATAATCGGTAATGGTTTTATAAGAAAATCTTATTGGAAAACGCAATCATTTGATAAAAATGGTCAATACTCAGACATTTTCCAAGAGGACCAGGCAATTTTATTGCATATTTAAAAAGATAATAAATAAATAATTAAGGCATTCTTACATCATTTTAATGGTTTTCATATGAATTTTCCGAGATTTTCCAATTTTAAACAAAAATTAAACAGATTTTTTAATGATAAATTTATGAAAATTAACCATGTATTAAAATTATTGTAACTTCCTAACCAGATAACGAATTTAAATGGTTATACCATCAAAAGAAAGGTAATTTAATGCTCTTTAAGGAAAAAATATAATCGGTAATGGTTTTATAAGAAAATGTTATTGGAAAACGCAATCATTTGATAAAAATAGTCAATACTCAGACATTTTCCAAGAGTACCAGACAATTTTTTAGCATATTTAAAAAGATAATAGAAAATTAATAAAGGTCTTCTTACATCATTTTAATGGTTTTCATATGAATTTTCCGAGATTTTCCAATTTTAAACAAAAATTAAACAGATTTTTTAATGATAAATTTATGAAAATTAACCATGTATTAAAATTATTGTAACTTCCTAACCAGATAACGAATTTAAATGGTTATACCATCAAAAGAAAGGTAATTTAATGCTCTTTAAGGAAAAAATATAATCGGTAATGGTTTTATAAGAAAATCTTATTGGAAAACGCAATCATTTGATAAAAATGGTCAATACTCAGACATATTCCAAGAGGACCAGACAATTTTATTGCATATTTAAAAAGATAATAAATAAATAATTAAGGCCTTCTTACATCATTTTAATGGTTTTCATATGAATTTTCCAATTTTAAACAAAAATTAAACAGATTTTTTAATGATAAATTTATGAAAATTAACCATGTATTAAAATTATTGTAACTTCCTAACCAGATAACGAATTTAAATGGTTATACCATCAAAAGAAAGGTAATTTAATGCTCTTTAAGGAAAAAATATAATCGTTAATGGTTTTATAAGAAAATGTTATTGGAAAACGCAATCATTTGATAAAAATAGTCAATACTCAGACATTTTCCAAGAGTACCAGACAATTTTTTAGCATATTTAAAAAGATAATAGAAAATTAATAAAGGTCTTCTTACATCATTTTAATGGTTTTCATATGAATTTTCCGAGATTTTCCAATTTTAAACAAAAATTAAACAGATTTTTTAATGATAAATTTATGAAAATTAACCATGTATTAAAATTATTGTAACTTCCTAACCAGATAACGAATTTAAATGGTTATACCATCAAAAGAAAGGTAATTTAATGCTCTTTAAGGAAAAAATATAATCGATAATGGTTTTATAAGAAAATCTTATTGGAAAACGCAATCATTTGATAAAAATGGTCAATACTCAGACATTTTCCAAGAGGACCAGACAATTTTATTGCATATTTAAAAAGATAATAAATAAATAATTAAGGCCTTCTTACATCATTTTAATGGTTTTCATATGAATTTTCCGAGATTTTCCAATTTTAAACAAAAATTAAACAGATTTTTTAATGATAAATTTATGAAAATTAACCATGTATTAAAATTATTGTAACTTCCTAACCAGATAACGAATTTAAATGGTTATACCATCAAAAGAAAGGTAATTTAATGTTCTTTAAGGAAAAAATATAATCGGTAATGGTTTTATAAGAAAATCTTATTGGAAAACGCAATCATTTGATAAAAATGGTCAATACTCAGACATTTTTCAAGAGGACCAGGCAATTTTATTGCATATTTAAAAAGATAATAAATAAATAATTAAGGCATTCTTACATCATTTTAATGGTTTTCATATGAATTTTCCGAGATTTTCCAATTTTAAACAAAAATTAAACAGATTTTTTAATGATAAATTTATGAAAATTAACCATGTATTAAAATTATTGTAACTTCCTAACCAGATAACGAATTTAAATGGTTATACCATCAAAAGAAAGGTAATTTAATGCTCTTTAAGGAAAAAATATAATCGGTAATGGTTTTATAAGAAAATGTTATTGGAAAACGCAATCATTTGATAAAAATAGTCAATACTCAGACATTTTCCAAGAGTACCAGACAATTTTTTAGCATATTTAAAAAGATAATAGAAAATTAATAAAGGTCTTCTTACATCATTTTAATTGGTTTTCATATAAATTTTCCGAGATTTTCCAGTTTTAAATAAAAATAAAACAGATTTTTGAATGATAAATTTATGAAAATTAACCATGTATTAAAGTTATTGTAACTTCCTAACCAGATAACGAATATAAATGGTTATACCATCAAAAGAAAGGTAATTTAATGCTCTTTAAGGAAAAAATATAATCGGTATTGATATGATAATAAAATCTTATTGAAAACCGCAATCATTTGATAAAAAATGGTCAATACTCACAGATTTTCCAAGACAATTGATTTAATTATACACATTTTTAATATTTTAGAAAGATTATAAACTATAAATATTTTGAAACGTTATCAAAACTATTAATTACCATGATTTAAAAGAATTCGCTTAATGCAACGAAATAATTATAAATTACAAACATTTTTTTTTAACATTCGCATAAATTTTTATTTGTAAATTACAATAAAAAAGAAATCCTTATAAAAAATATTGTTATATTTGTATGTATATTTTTGATTAAATATAAAATTAAATTAAATTAATCCGCAAATATTGGTAAACAATTACGTTTCCAATTTTCATCCCAATTTAACGATTGAAATTCCCGTAAATTCCGTTGAAATATTTCTTTTATATTTATTAATGATAAATTATTTGGATATTCATAAAACCAATTCAATAGTTGATCGGCCAATTGTTTATAATCATCGAAAATAAATCCATTTCGTTCATGTTTTACCAATTCATTTAAACTATTTTTACACACGTACATAAATGAATAATTGTAAAATTAATTAGATAATAAACAACAATAAATTAAATCTAAATATTCATTATTACCATTGAAAATTGATTGCACAAACGGGAAGACGACATCCAAACATATCGACAACTTTCATTGGTAAATCTAAACCACTTGAACTGTAATGTAAACATACACCAATATCGGCGGCTGCCAACACCATTGGATAATCATCAATTTCCAGCCATGGTGTTATTATTACACATTTTTTCCATTTTCTCTTTTGTATAACTTCTAAATAAAATTCTTTTAATGGTCCTTTACCCGTTATAATACAAATTAAATTTGGATATTTTGATGGATCATTTGAATCATCCGTCATTGTTGTTGCATGATGTTCATAAACTGAAAAAAAAAACCAGATTTATTTATAATAAAGTTGTGTTTATTATGTGTTTTTAATTTAAAAAATTACTTTCTAATGCCTGTAATAATACATTAAAATCTTCATCCGCTGTCCAACTTGTACTCGATACAATAATTCCTGGACGATTATTTTTGTATTGTACAACACCATTTAGTAATTTTTCTGTAATGGACGTTGATTCGCATACATTAGTTGATGTTATTTTTTCAATATTTGATAAAAACACTGGATAATCTTGAGATAATCGCATAAATAAATCATGTTTTTGTTGAATGTTAACCGTTTGAAAATGTTGATATGGACGATCATAAAATACGGTTGTTCGTGTTATATTCCAATTTCTATTCAAATCCTCTTTCATTGCATTGGTTACACAAAAATTATGCCAAGATTTACGTCCAAAATATGATTCACAATATTTAGCAATACGTACAATTAAAGTATTACGACTGGCGACACCGCCACCACCACCAGAATCATTCGATGGACTTGAATCCAATGCTAATATTGAATACGTATAATTATGCCAATCAATAATAAATTTACAACGAAATATCATACAATAAAAATAGCAAATAAATATTGTTGGTATTGCCGGTGGATTTTGGATTAGCATAAAATGGGGACGACGTATATTAAATAGTGTTATCAATAATGTTAACATTTGCCATATCGTTTTGAATACATATTTTATTGTACGTGGCAAGTTTAAATCGGGAAATTGTAATAGTTTATGAATTTTTGTATTTGGTTCATTGTTGGTTAATTCTTTTAATGGGGCCGTTTCCACATAACCGATTACATCAACAATAAATTTATGTTGTTGTAAACTTTTTACATGATATTGCATACGTGGACTACGTCCGATATCACCCAAAACAACCACACAAACATTTTTTAATTCATTCTCGGAGGTCGTCGATGTAATACTTGGACTTCTGCTAGTCGTAATTTTATCTGGTGGAATAGCATTTTCATCAATTTCATTGCCGCCTTCTCCAAATGATGAAATTGAACTTCTTGTTGATGTCATTTTTGTTGATTTATTGTATTTTTATCCAATCTCTTTATAAATATCACTATTTCATTTAATTATATTAGATTTATTTATGTGTTTTTTTTATTTAATTTATTCAATTAAGGCACTGCACTTTTTTTTTATTATTATTATTATTTAATTAATAGGTAAATAATAAACTTTAATTAATATTAAAAAAGATAAAAACAAAACAAAAATATCCAATTTTTTCACTCAACAACAAAATCAAAACATTGAAATGTCATTTTTGTTTTTTAAAATGTAAACAACATAAACGTAAACAAATCCCGACAGACATTTTTTTATCGTTTGAACCGTCAAAGTTATTTCGGGGTAATATTTGAGTTTATATTATCTTGAGTGTGTTGTTTGTTTATCTTTTTTTTATTATTGTTATAAAATAATCAATTGGTTTATAATTATTTTTACCGGATAAATATCTATATAATAATTATGGAAAAGTAATAAGAATTTGATAGAGACACACACACATGTTATGAACATGTAATGAATAAAACGTTATAATCTAGAATACTAAAAAGAAGTATGTCGAGGTTCGTGCCAACAAAAAACCATATACGGGAAGTTTTACTGTTCCAATTCAATTCAAATAAAAATGCGGCTGAAAGTCATCGACTATTATTGGAAATTTACGATGAAGATGCACCATCAATAAAAACATGTGAATATTGGTTTAGACGTTTTAAAAGTGGAGATTTCGAGACGATTGACAAAGAACGAACTGGTCAACCGAAAAAGTTTGAAGATACACAATTGAAGGCATTACTCGAAGAAGATCCATGTCAAACACAATATAAATTGGCAGACGCATTAGGAGTTGATCGTGCAACAATTTCCAAACGTTTAAGTGTACTTGGTTTGACCATTCAAAAGTAATAATAAAAAATAGATTCTAGATATTTTTTTATGAATATCGCACGGTAGATATTGTTGGTATTGCCGGTGGATTTTTGGCATAGCATCAAATGGGAAGGAACCGTATATTAGCGGTATCAGTAAGTATTTAACGTTTACCAAATATTGGCAGATATTATGGTAAATCGGGGAATTGCAGCATCTTTATTTATGTTCTGTCGATGATTTGTTAATTAATAATTAATAGATAACCAAATATATGGATAATAAAATATATAAACAAAACAAATACGTATATTTTCTTGTTTTTTTTTCCACTCAACACAAAACCAAAACAAGTCAATTTAATTTCTGACAGAATCGGCTAACGAAATCTACCGCACAGTAATACAAATACAGTAAATGCAGTTTCGTTGAATTTCCCAATGGGACTAATGGATTAAAAATAAAACAAAATATTCATATTCGTTTATTAAAATCTTCTTTCTAGTTTTTAAACTTAACCCCCTCAAAGTTTAAACTTTAATAATTTAAAATATAAACAATTATATAATATTAATAATAATAATAACATTTCATTCATTAACTACACCACCACCACCACTTTTTTTATAAGAATTTGCCAATTCTCGTACGGCCGGCATCATATCTTCTAATTGTGTTAATATTTCCTTAACACCATCTTCATTATTATTACCATTTTCATCTTGATTATCATCATGATCATCAACTGTGGTGGTGGTGGTTGTTGTTTGCTTAACATTTAATAATTTCAACACTAAATCATGATATTTACGTAATAAATTCCATTGGTCATCGGTTAATGATGACTGTAAATAGGTTAATATAGCCGAAACATGTTTACCGGATGCATGTAACATATTTTGTGTAATTTTTGTAAATAATATTAATACGGCTAAATGTAATACTAATGCCGAATCGGTACAATTTGATAATTGTTCTAATAATCCATTTTTATGACATAAAATTATTGTTCTAAAATATCAAATTTAAATTATCATTAAATAAATAACAAAATAAATTCTTTTTATGTGAATTACAAACCGCTCCCGTCCCATCCCTTTTTTCATTACCTATCTTTTTTCTTATCAATTTTCTTTAATATCATACTGCATGATTGCATTGTCACTTCAATGGCATGTAAATAATCATCAATTGATGAACCGGATAATGTTTTATTTAATGTTAAAAGATTTTGTTTATAGACAGGATCTATGATTTAATTTGTAAAAAAAAAAATTATTTCGGTAACCAAACACACACAACACAAAACAAACACTATTTTGTTTTTAAAATAACAGTACAGTTTGCGTTAGGATGTCTTTCTGCAAAAGGGTGGTGGAATTGAAAATGATTCACTTTTGGAACGAGTTGACTTGAATTGACACAAGTTGAGACGAGCAAACAGCATTAGTTCTAAACCATATTTTAAAATTGGAACTGCCAAGATGACAAGATGCCCAAAATTTTAAAATTGGTAGAACAAATGTTGTACCTCTGTCGGTCATCAAGCTCATTCACAAAAGAGAGATCATCTCCAATCATCTTCCGATACCTTTCGAAAAAGCGGCACCCCAAAAAAAACTAAACTATCCCATTTTATATAATGTTTTATTTTGTATTTTTTTATATACACAAATGCACAAATGTGGTTAATGTGAGAATGGTTTTGTTTTTTTATTTTAATAAGTATGAATAGCAAAAACACAAGCTTTTATAATTTATAATTAATATTAATTAAGCAATAAAAATAAATACAAATATTACAAACCAAAAAATCAAAATTATCAAACACTTAAACTATAAAAATTATGTTACTAGGGTAATGTGTTTACATACGCTAGCTGGGGTATTTGTTTTTCGTTAATTTTCTTTTGCATATACACATATTTGGAAAATTTTAACAACATCAATGAAAAACAAAATGCGCGCGCATAATATTTTTGTAATAAATTTAAAGCACACACACACAAACACACCCAAACACCAATTTATAAAAACATTCGTTTTGTTAAATAACCAAAAATATATTCCATTTTTTTTATCATTTTATTGTCAACTTTCAAAGTTATTGTATTGAAAAAAATAAATAAATATTTTTATTTAGTGATTTTTTTTGGGTGTTTTGCGGTGCGGTGTTTTTATAAAATTATAATTAATAAGTAAGTATTTAAATAATTAATTATAGTTATTAATTAGAACATATTGGAAAAAAAAAAAGTATTTTAGGAATTATATAAACCCATTAATGGACAAGACAAACCAAAAAAAAATTTTAAGAAGAAAGCGGCGGGAGGTTCACTTATTTTTCTTCTTCTAATTCTAATTTTTCCAACATTTTTTTCCAAAAATATAATATATATATATATTTTTTATAAAAACGTTTCTGTTCTGCCCCCCACACAAATAAAAATACTATTATTATTTTAATTGATGAATCGACACAATTCTAATATGGTATTTTCTAGATAATTTATCACATTTCATTTCAATTGCACTTGAATTATTATTTCTAATGTATAATTTCAACTAATATTTCATCATACAAAATTGAATAGAAAACATTTCCACAATATTGCGTGTGTTTTTTTGTTAGTAATTTTAAACGACAACAAAATTATTAATATAAAAAGCATTAGCCCATTTAATAATAATAATAATATTGTTAATAATACCGTGTCGTCGTCGTCCAAGTTGTTGTTGTTGATAAATAAATTTTAGGTTATTATAAAACAAAATATTACAAAACCGCAACCACAACAAACCCCAAAAATAATGTTTAAAAATTCATGTGAAATGTAAATATAAATATTTGCTATTATAACATCATTTTTTAATTTTTTTGTGGTTTTTCCTTGTTTTGTAAAGTTTCTGTACCACATCATAATATATTGAATATAATCCCTGACCAATTTTTAAATTAATGATAATTCCCAAGTATATTTTTAATAGATAATAAAGGTCTAGTTTTTTTTGTTTGTTTGTAATACGGTTAAAAATTAAGTATAACACAATATATAATATATATAATTGGACCGTAACAATTGCAGCAATTGAACAGAAGAAACTGTTTTTTTAAAAAAAAACACTATTCAAAGTGAAGGATTAATAAGAAAAAAACCAAAAAAAATATAAAGACAGGGTTAACATTTACATTCGATATCGTTCTTCCTTAAAAAAACATGAACACAATTTTACGATTTCAACGATTTCAATGTCTTATATTCAATAATAATGATTGATAATTAATGAGAAATTTTCCGCTAATTATTTACGATCATTTTAATATAGAATAAACACAGTACAATATAACAATTTTATTACCATATTATCTATTGAGTTATTGATTTATAATTCATTGAAAAATAGATGATTAATCAACGATAATCGATAGTGTTATTATAGTCATAATCGTCGTCGTCGTCGTCGTAATTCACTTAATAGTCATCAATTATAATAAATACAAAATAAAATCTTATTCATACAGGGTTTTTTTTTTTGTGTAAATATATTCTGTGGTTTTATTTCCCAAACCATAATAACACGTTCGTTTTTAAAGTAAAACAAAAAAAAACAAATAAAAAATTCCCATGAACTCTCCTCTTTTCATTTTTCAAATAAATTTTCACAATTGTTGAATTATTCTATAATTTATTTATGGGTATTATTGGGCAATGTTTTACCAAAAACAAAACGAAATGTTAAACAAAAAAAAAACATCACTTGAACCGAATAAAAAAAACATGAAATCGCTCCGCTTTATATCAAAAGAAAGTTGATTTTTTTTCGTTTTTTGTGTATTTGTTGAATGTAATTTAAATATAAAAAAAAAATTACATGTCATGAATGTTATGAAACAAACTAGAAGACAAATAAGCAATAAAAACACTTGTTTAACATAGGATTTTGTTCAAAAAAAACTTATTATGAATCACAAAATTAATTTACAATTCAATCTGTACAAGTTTTTTTTTTGTTGCTGGTTCAATTGTCACGATATATATATTTATAAGTTGAATTGTAATAAGAGTTTTTTTTTTTTGAATATGTAATAATAATATTAATAATAGAATGTCAAATGATGATATAAAGTGAAAAATTCCAGTGTAAATATAAATAATAATAAGTCCATAGCTCGTAGCATAGCTTATCACGTTTTTTTTTATAATAATAATAATAATAATGTAAATTATCTGTATGTGATGTCGGTTAATTATATGTAATATATGTTAAAGATAATTGCATATTCGCAATCAACATTTATTATGATGATTTATTGTTATGGGAAAATATAAACGTGTTGTGTTTTTTTTTGTCACTATATTCTAAATATCATCTATAATTCTCATTATCGCACATTTGTCATATTAACCATTATTATTATTATTATTTTATTTGTTAAGCTGCTTTTTTGTTTTTTTGTTATTTATTTTATATATATACAACTCAACATTTCATTTCATTTCGTTTCGTAATCCTCAAACAATTCAATTTTTTTTTTTTGTTTTAATTAAGTCCATAAGGTATTTATTATATACAAAACAAATATTAATCTATAAAAATCTATAATATAGAGAGAAAAATTATTTGACTATTGATATGTAAAAACGTCCCCTTTAATATATATTTTTATATATATATCAAGACAGCACACAAAACAGAATTGATATTATAAATATGTTTAAACATTTCCACAAACGATTTGGATTTATTGGTGTGGAAATGGTGTGGGAACCTTAAGAAATCAAATGGGATTTTTATTTTGTCATTGTCCCTTCATTTCAGAAACAATCAGAAAGTATTTGATTATATTATAGAGGAAAAAAAATCACCTAATCAAAATGCATTGGATAACAGAAAATCCAATGTACTGTTATGCAGACGATAGTACATTACATTCTTCGTATGAACTACATCGTAATCATGCGAATGCGAATCAAATGATTCAGTCTCGCCAGAAGATGATTTCCTCAATTAACAAAGATTTAGATTCATAGATCATAAATTGGGGAAGGATAAACTTAGTAGAATTCAATCCATCTAAAACAAAGGCATGTTTGTTTTCAAACAAACGATCCATAAATGTTGACCCAATACTTATGCATAATATGCAATTATTCCACAATCTAAGGACCTATTAAATTTGGAAATATCTTTGTCAAACAACTTTTCATGGAATAATAATGGCAGCTAAAAAGGCAGCTAGTCGCATTGGATTTTTAAGAAGATCGAAAGAATTTCTCAATTCTGAAAATTCCGCATTAGTTTATAGATCTTTTATAAGACCACTTCTAGAGTACAATTCCTACATATGGGCTGGTGCACCAATTATTACCTTGCAGTTTAGTGACAGGATCCAAAAACACGCTATTTCGCTGATCAGAAATGAAACAATAATAACAAATTCCATTGAATCACTGGATCATAGATTGGATCAGTAGCTTCATTGTGCACATTTTTTATAGGTATTATTACCATGAATGCTCTAATGAAATTTTAAAGCTAATTCCTGAGCCAATTAACTTCTCTTATAATTGGAGAAATTCACAAAAGGCTCATTTCATATTCTGTATCTATTAGTTTTTTTGCGAACAAACAGATTTGGAAATTCATTTTTCCCAGCAAGAACAGCAAGATTATGGAATATAGTCTCCCTGAACTAGTATTTCCCCCTACTTTTGATTATCATAGTTATTTAAATTAAACATTTCATCTTATCTAAAAACTAATACGCACCTAAAGTGCAACTTGGACAATTGTTTGAAAACATATGAGTGACTTTTTTCTTATTTTGTTTTAGTAAAAGTTTTTTTTTTATCTCATATGTTTGCTTTATTTTCAAAATTTCATAAATTAATCCACATATTATAATAGATTTACCACCCAAAATCACTTAAGTGTATTCAATGCATCTAAGTAGGTTCATCACCTGATTAAGTGCGATTTCGTTACGGGCTCACGGCGGCAATAGAATTCCGAGGTTTTACGGGCGCTAAACCGATTCTGACGTAGTAACGAACAAAAAAAAATGTCTATTAACAAAATAATAATTTTATATGCATTAAATGGATAGAAATAAAATAGAGACAGTTGAATTGAAGAATAATAATAAATATGTCAAAAACATAAAACAATTAAAATGATATTATTTATATGGACTTTTATTATTATTATTATTATTATACAGTGATACGTGCGTGAAATTTTGTTAGACTTTATTAGATAATATCATTTACACATATCATCATCACTCAACTTCAACGATAATAAAAACTAGCTATCGAGAAAATGATTAATTATATATACACGTTTTTTTTTTATTATTATTATATTAAGTATTCCCAAGATAACATTTTTGAGTTTTCTTTTGGGGGGTTTTGCAAGTTAATAACCAAATCAAATTACTTTGTCATTTAAAAAACAGAAAATTCACACGGAGGTTGAATGAGATTGAGGATAGAAAATATATATATAAGGGTATTTATTAAAATAGTCATCACTTCTATTCTATAAACACACAATCTTGTGAATTGATATAATTATACTTTGTAAATTAAACACATTTTTTTTCCTTTTGCATAGTAAACCAATTAATAATTAATATAAAAAATAATATTTCAATGATTTCTTTTCATTTTTAGATATCAGACAAACTAACAAACAATTTTTAACAAAAATGGTTCAAATTAATAAACCAGCACCAGAATTTAAGGGAACGGCCGTATTCAATGGGCAATTCAAAGAGATTAGCCTAAGTGATTATGCTGGAAAATATGTTGTTTTCTTTTTCTATCCATTAGATTTGTAAGTATAACAAAAAAAAAAAATCTTTCTAAATGAAATAAGCCCCCGCTTAGTAGCTAAGAATGCATTTATTCTAGATCTCTAGATCATTAATGTAATTAAATATATTTTAAATTTTTTTTATTAAATTAGCACATTTGTTTGTCCAACGGAAATTATTGCATTTTCGGATCGTGCAAAAGATTTTCAGGCTATTGATTGTGAAGTGATTGGTTGTTCAACAGACAGTCATTTTACACATTTGGCATGGATTAATACACCACGTAAACAAGGTGGTTTGGGTAGTTTACAAATACCATTGTTGGCCGATAAAACAATGAATGTGGCAAAGGCCTACGGAGTATTAGATGAAGATACAGGAATACCATTCCGTGGTCTATTCATCATTGATGGTAAACAAAATGTACGTCAAATAACAATTAATGATTTGCCGGTTGGCCGAAGTGTTGACGAAACATTACGTTTGGTCCAGGCATTTCAATATACCGACATTCATGGTGAAGTGTGTCCGGCTAATTGGAAACCGGGACAAAAAACAATGGTTGCCGATACAAAAAAGGCTAAAGAATATTTTGATGAAGTTCATTAATCTCATCACATCTCATCGGCTAATTTAAATCTTCTACAATAACAACAACTACTACTATTACTAAAACTAATAATACTACGAATAACTAACCACGATTAGAGAAAAAGCACACAAAATTTTGTTTGGCAAATTATTTCTATAATCATCCATAAAAAATAACTATAAAATCTCATTTAAACAAAATCTCTATTAATTATTTAAAGAAAATACTAAAAATAAATTAAAATAGTATTAGAAATGTCGTCCTCGCAGTAATTATTATTATTATTATTATTTATTTTATTAGTTTTTAGCAAAAAAAAAAAAAAAACAATAAACTATTAATTAAACCAAATCACATACAAAAAATTGTTTTGTTCGTTTAATATAATACACACAAGTCAAGTATTTTTTATCTTTTTTTATATTCAATTAATAAATCAAGAGAATTTATCAATATATATATATATAGTAATAAAGTATGTTTTTAGATTTTGATTGTAATTAAAAAATCATTAAAATCAATTAAACACAAACTCACAGAATGCAAAATTGTATTAATTATTCATTTGGGAAATAACAATAAAAAGTAATTTTAATAGTATTTTCGTGTTTTATTTTGTATATATAATATTCTTATCATGAATACGAATAAAGATGTTATTGTTTTCTAATGGATTGATTTCATTTTCAGATATTGTCATTTTTTTTTCACTCTCATTTGTTTATTTGATAATTTATTTATCAATTCATTAACGCCAGTCAATAACAAATAATGTGTTATTTCTATATTCAATTCAGAAAAACTTCAGAACGCTTAGTTAAATTAGTTAAATTACGTTAGTATTCACTCCAATGCAAGGGAAAGTCATGCATAAATAATTTAGGGAATAGTCAAAAAAAGCAGTTCAAAATATTGTTGATTCAAGCAATTCACAAGAAAATTTTGTTAATATAAAACCAAAAATGACTTATTTCATAAATAATAATAATTGTGCAAACAAAAAAAAACACTAAATAAATCTTATATATATATATATCTAAAATTAATAATAGGCAAACAATAAGTAGTGGCCATAATGTGTTTATAAATAAATGTATGTAATTGTTTTAAGCATCACCATTATTATTTGTGTGTTTGTGTGTGAAATAATATAAATAAAAATGTGTCTACTCACCGCATTCTTGTGCAATTTTTATACGTTGTTCAATTGTTAATGGAATATCACCACCATTACCAGTAACATTCAAATTACATTCATTTGAAACATACATAAATAATTCATTACAACCATCGGTGCCCAAAGTTTTCAATAGATATTTTACTAATTGTGATTGTAAATCATTTGATAATAACTAGAAAAATATAAATAAACAAAACGTTAAAGTTAGAATTCGTTGTAAATCCCGAAAAATACAACAGAATACTAAAAAAAAGGTTTACCTTTAAACCTTTTTCATATAAACGAATATCAACAATTAAATTATATAATTTTTCTTGTAAATTCGAATGAGTTTGACGGCGATTCGTTGATGAATTTTGTAATGATGCTTCATATAAATTATGTGCATTGGTCATTGCCAATTTTATTAATTGCCTAAATTGAAAACAAACATAACATACTATATAAGTTAATCTAATTGAATATAACTAAAATTAATTAAATAACTAAAAGAAACCTACGGATAAAAATATTGTGCAATTTTTTTCGATAAATATTCTAAACCTTCAGTTTCTAATGATTTTATAATTAATTTTTCAATATCTTTTATTGTAATTAATTCCAATGTTGATGATGTGGATGATTGATTTTTATTTTGTGTATTTGTATTCATTTGTTCATCATCTGAATCAGAATTTCTTCCACGATCGCCACCACCACCACCGCGATAATGTTTTTTCGTTGATTTAGTTCGAGTTTCACGACCCTGAGAACCACCACCGGCTTTACCACCAGCTGCCTTTCGACGACGTTCATCTTTTCGATCACCCTTTAAAATTATAATGAAAAGAATTTTGATAATTAATATCATATAAAGGCAATTTTGTGTTTTTTTTATTAAATAAATAAATCAATTATATTATATTACCTTTATATCGATGGTTGATGTATCAGTCATAAAGGCATATGCTAACTTTTGCCCACCACTGCTACCACCGCCGCCACTCAATTGCCGTTCAGCTATAAATTGTTGATATTTTCCCGAATCAACAGATTGTCTGGCATTTTCCATAATCAAATCCAAACATGGTTTTTGTAAATTTTCCAAAAATATATTTGTTAATAGTGTTGTATCAAAAAGTATTGTTGTTTTTTGTTTTTGTTGATTCAACACAATCGTTAATATTTGTTCAATATCCTCATCAATCATAATTGTTGGTAATATTGTTGATATATCCAAATAACTATCAGTTGAAATGCATTCTTCAACGGCCGATTCAACCTATAAATGATTAAAAAAATGATTTTTTTATTAATTATACTATAAAAATATCAATAATTTTACTATAATATAGTATTTATTATAGTTTAAATTTTACCTGATCAATAATACGCGATCCAATGCAACATTTTTCTAAATATCGTAAATTTTCATTGGGCAATTGTCGTTTAATAAATGTTTTCGGATCGGAAACACCAAGTCTTGCCACCGAATCATATTCTAAATAACCATTTTGTTTGTAAAATGATTGTACCCAATCGGTTTGAGTTTTTGTATAAATAAACGGTATATACTGGGCACCTTGTTGTTTTGATGTACAAATGCCAGCCGCTCCCAATTCATTGAATACCATATGAAAAATACGTTCTGGCACGCCAATACATTGTAATATTGCGGCAACACTTATCGGACGTGTTAATGCCGCCAATGCACCACGTATTTTACCTTTACATCGTACAATATATTGTTGAGTAAAAAATATACGTGAATCATTTGGATCTTGACGACCGTTAATAATACGTGCCGCCAAATATTTTTCCATAATGTTTGTTAATAGGAAATCACCGGGTAAATCAAATTTTACGGTTAAATCCGCAACAGAAATTTCACCTTTCTGTAATAACTGTTCATTGATTTCATGTGCAATACGTTCACAATATTCATCATTTAATAGTTGTCCTAAAACACAATAAATTTGTGGCGTTTGTTCATAATCATTAACAGCATCACCACCATCTTCATCACCCGTTGATTGTTGTTTTTTACATAGTTTTTCAGCAATTTCATTGATTTTCGACAGATCAACATTTAATGTTTTTGATAATTCAACTAAATTAATTCGTCCACCATTACCATATAATTCATCTTCAATTTCACGTTGTAAATGATCAGGTGTTATATATTCTTTACCATCATTGGTAAACACCACGTTAATTAATCCCTTTTCAATTAATAACGTAACAATTTCAATGCAATTTCTTTCCGATAATCTATAAATTAAGGTAAAAAAAAAAATAAAATAAGATTACCCAAATAACGCGTATGAGGTTATGTATTGTGTGTGTGTGGAATATTTTATAGATAAGATTTTTTTTTTGCTAACTTTTGTAATGTTGATGATAATTGAACTTTTTGAAAATCACCAGCTAAACGTTTAATTTCATCCCAATCTGATGACATTTTTTTAATTAATTTAATAATAAATTTATTAAAAATAAATGTAAAATAAAAAAAAAACAAAAAACACTTGCACACACGTCAACAAAAAAATCACAAATGAAAAATGAACTAAAAATTTGGCATTATTTTAAAAATGAACAAATGCCATGGAATTTTTTTTATGGTGGCCATTTTTGTTTTTTGCATACAAGCCATTTTTTTTTTTTGGTGATGGAAGCCATTTTTTTTTTTGCATACAAATGATAAGAAAATTAGGGAGAATGAAATTGAAATGTTTGGTTGACTTTGAAAACCCTATATTAGGGAGGGATGAAACAAAGGGGATATAAACAGTCGTCGTGACGAGAGAACAAAAAAAAACAATTGACCTTATTATCTATTGCTTAATCTAATAACTTTTAACCTCCACCAAAAGCATTTAAGGAGTCATGTAAAATTCCCATCCATAAACCGCTATATGATTGGGAAATTATTCGTTTGGTACGCGTTTCAGGCACACAACAATAGAAGTAATAGGAAAGATTAGATCCCCAATGTGGTTACAATTAAATGGGTAAATGTTTTAGGCACTATTATTTGTGTGCGTTTGTGTGTAATTCAAATTTTCTACTCACCGCAAGTTTGAGCAATTTCTGTGAGTTGCGGCATTGTTAATGGCAAATTGCTCTGACCACCAGTAAATTACATTTGATTTGAAGATTAATTCATTACACCCATCGATTCCTAATGCTTCCAATATAGATGTTTTACAAATTGTGAATGTAACGATGAAGAATCGTTACTGATGATTTTTTGTAATGCTGCTTCATATAAATTCTCTGTGCATTGCCCATTATCAATTTAATTGTTAATTGCCTAATGTTAAAAAAAACAATAAATTAATCTAATTTATAATCAAAATCAATTAAAACTAAACCAAAAAATAAAAAAACCTACGATTAAAAATATTGGGCAAAACAACGGAATTTCTTCCCCGATCGCCACCGCCACCAACACCACCCACCACCGATGATTTTATACATTCGTTTTTTTCGCTTATCTTTTATTATCACTTCCATTGGGTTGCCCATATATATATTTTAATCGACCGGCAAATCAAATTAAATTATTGTTTCCCTCAAAGTAATTTTTCCAAGGTTATGTATTGCGGATGGAAATTTACTGATAAGATAATTTTTTTGCTTGCTTGCTAACATTTTTGTATTGTTGATTGAATTATTAAACTTTATGAAGATCATCAGCTAAACGTTAATTAATTTCATTCCAATCTAATCCAATTTTATTTTTAATTATTTTATTAATTATTTTATAAAATTATAAAAAGACGCGTAAATTATTAAATGCGATGTCAACTGATCGAAAGCACCAAGGAAAATGAAAATGAATTATATGAAATGTACTGCGTCAGTCATAAAAATGAATAATAATTTTTTATTCCATGGTAATCTTGTACTTTTTTTTTTTTTTGAATTCATTTTTTTCGTACCAAATAATTCAAAATAATTATTCTAAAATTGAAGCGATACAAGGATTTTCTAAAATTGGTTGACCTACGAATCCAATGGTTTAAAGATGGATTAAGGCTATTTATTTGCCATAATTTTAGCTAAAAATAGAATAATAAAAAAATATTTCTTTAATAGTATTAAAAAACAAAAAAAATAATAAGATTTTATTTCAGAGGTTTGTTTTTTTTTATCCACATTTCTTAATTTTTATATATAAATAGAATATTATTATATAATTAATGTTTATTTAGTATGTATACATTAAATTAAACTAAAATAATTTGGGCTGTAAACCAAAAATCAGATAGGAGGAGATGATGATGATGATGAACGGATAAAAAGGATGAAAACAATAAAAGAACAGCCACAGGGAAAGAAAAAAAAAAAAGAAGAAAAAAACTAATAACACATCTTACACATCCTTTTATCCTTTTTTTTCCTTTTAATTACACTTTACACTAATTTTTTAGCCTCAAAGAAACTTTTAAGATGACGCATTTGCCAAAATCCCATACAAATTAATACAAATGTTTGTGTTAGCGACCACCATAAAACTCGTTGATTTGTACTTTCACTGGTTTGTCGGAAACGTTCTTCACGATACTGTGCCGGGGAGGAATTTAAAAAAACAAAAACAATTTACCATTAATTTAAGCACATTTCTTTTCAATTGTTTGTTTTTTTTTTTTGTTCTGTAGAAACTTACCCGTTGATAATTTTGTTCTTTTGTTATTTGTTCCACTTGATCAAGTAATTGTCGTATACGCACTTGTAATTCAGTTAATTTTTCACGTTGTGCAACACCGGCATAATCAATTGTATGTTCACCCACTTGTATATCCAAATGAACACGTAATTGTGAACCGCTAAACCATGCGGTACTATTTGAATACATACAAATTACATGTTCACCGGGTTTATGTGATGTAAATGATATTCGTCCTAATGTTTTTGAATTGAAAACAATTTAATTAAAATCTGTATGACCAGTAAATTATTGTAAAATATTTTTTTTTGGTAATAATTACCTTCTGAACTATAAACCCGTGAAAGTATTAATTTACCATCAGCATCTTTAACTTCAACGTTCATTCCAATACCAGCCGATGGTTTCATAAAACCACCCGATCTTGGATCGTGTAATTCTACTTTATAATTAACTGTTGGTTTTGTGTGGTTCAACAAAAGAGAAACAACAAATTAATATCTTTAATATATATATATACGAATTAATTAATTAATTAATAAATTTACCGATAACTGTTGTTTCGTCTGGGATTTCTTCAATAAAACATTTTCGTTCGGTTTCGCCAATGTGAAAGTACAAACAATTTGATAATTGAAAAATGCACAAAAATGTTGTAATATACAAAATTATTGATTTATTCGTATACATATTTATTTATTTTTAATTTTAATAACGGGTTAAATTATTAAATTATTTATTATTTAAATTATTTTATTATATTTATATTAAAAATAAATATATTTATTTTTTTTTTTTTTTTTTTGCAGAATAATAAAAACCTTTGCGACACGTCAAACAAAAAAAAAAATAAAAAATAATCCAATACAAAATGATGATGATGATGATGATGATATATTGAAATATAAGGAGGATCAGATTCATAAAATAGGTATTGTTCATTTTCATACAAATTGATAAAGCTAATTACCTCAGTCGTTACTCTTTGCCTGCCATCATTTTGTTTCATCCATAATAATCATCAATTTGACAGCCAGACCCTCTAATTTAATTATGGCCACTTTTTTAGCTGATTCCGCAAAGGGGTAAACGAAATGACATTTGTTTCCTCGGCCGAAAGAAACCCGAATGAAAAAAAAAACATTTTGTCGGTTTCGATGATTTTATTATTGAAAGGAAAAAAAAAACAAAATAAATGTTTATTTTTTTACCAAAAAAAAAAGTCAATTGTTTTTTGTTTGTAGTATCTTTTTATTATTTATATTTTTTTTTAATTAATTATTTTGGTGACGACTACTGAAGAGTGAAGACAAAACAAAAACATTTTTTTTTTAATTAACTATGGATTTATTGATATTAATTAGTATTGCATCAACGGTATTAGTTTTACTATTAACATTATTATATTTTCGAGCAAAAGATGATAAGACACAAAAAAAAGGTAAGTGCAATTTTAACAAAAAAAAAATATGTTAAATTTCCCTTTGGATTTCATCCACTATTCCATAATTCCTAAATAAAGGTCCGCAACAACAACAACAACCACAACGACCAGTTCCATTACGTGCACAAGAAGGTATTCCTCGTCGTGCCCAAATTGCTCGTAATCAACGTTTACGAACGGCTAATGCATTAGGTGCTGCTGGAGGACCAAATGCTGTTAACAATAGACAACAACAACAACAACAACAACAAAATGATTTGTTATTAGCAAACAACAATAATAATATTGATAATGTTGATGATAGTGATGAGGATAATGCCCGAGCAATTCCAGATTTTGGTGATGAAAAAATGGGTGCAAAAAAACGTGCAAAACTTGAGGCAAAAGCTGAAAAGAAAAATCAACGTGAACATGAATTAAAAATACGTGAAGATCGAAAAAAACAAGAGGCAATGCAAACTGAAAATCGTCGTAAATTGGAAGAAAAAGAAAGGGTAATAAATGGAAAAAAAAACTACTCTTTATAATGTTTAATTTAAAAAATTTTACTAAAACCCATTATCTTTCTAAACAGATTGAAGAATTACAACGTGAAGAGGCAGAACGATTGGCACGAGAAGAACGTGAACGTAAAGAATTGGAGGAATATTTAAAAATGAAACAAGCGTTTAGCGTTGAAGAGGAAGGTTATGATGATGATGATGATGGTGATGGTGATGATGCGGATAATGACGCCAAAAATTTACTACAAGCTTTCATTGATTATATAAAAACAAATAAAGTTGTGTATTTGGAAGATTTAGCAATTGCATTTCAATTAAAAACAACAGCCGTCATTGAACGTATCCAGACGTTACAGGAACAGGGAATATTAACCGGTGTCATTGATGATCGTGGTAAATTCATTTATATTGCCGAAGAGGAATTGGAAGCCGTTGCAAAATTCATAAGACAACGTGGTCGTGTATCGATAACCGAATTAGCCGAATGTAGTAATAAATTAGTTATTGTGATACCACCAACAATAACGGAAGGAAGCGTAGTATAGACTAATAGAATAAAAAAAAATTTGTTTTTGTTTTGTTTTGTTTTATTGTTGTCATCCATTTTTTTTTTAAAGTGTAGTAATAATAATAATATTAATAAGTATAATTAATATATAATGAATGAATTTAAAATTAAATTTGATTTTTAATTCATTTCTACATCTTGTTGATTAGTTAATGATCCATCAGTTGTAGTTTTAGTTGTAGCAGCAGCTGTACAATCATCATCCATTTGATCATCTAATTCATCATCATCATCATCCTCATCCCCACCTTCTTCTTCTTCACTTGTAACATCCGGTTCATTAATTTCAGCCATACATTTAACGCATTGACATTCAAATAGATAATTTTCTTTTAAATACTATAAATAGAAAGCAAAATAAAATATATGATAAAAATCATTTAAGATCGGAAATGAAAATGAAAGATACCAAAAAAAACCGCAATTATTACCTTTTGTCGTGTATGCCGACTGGATTCCAATTGACAATCACCCAAATACGATATACAAATTTCTTCATTCGGTTGAATGGTACGCAATGCATTTATAACAACAACATTATTACAATAGGGAAATTTTGCTTCGGCATTCGGTGCACAACTATGATTTATTTTACTTTGTGTCAAATACAAACCGGAACCTTCATTATTTAAAAATGATAGACCCGTTGCGTTTTCCAAACGATCATACAGATCATCAATTAATTCCCGGAGATCTTCTTTTACATTCGTGGGCAATTCTAATGTTGTAACTTTTTGTGCCCAATGACCAAATGATGTTGTACCAATACCTTGACCATTTATAGCAATAATTGCAAATAGATTTTTAAATTCAAGTTTTGTTAGAAACTAAATTGGGGCGGGAAAAAATCAAAATATAATAAATGTTTTATATAAATTATTGATGGGTTTTTTTTTTTTTTTTTTACCACTGCCAATTCTGGATCATATTCAAATGCTTTCTGAAAGCATGGATATAAAACGTCAATGTGCTCTTGAAAATGTGAACTTAATAATTTATGTTGTAACATTAAATTTTCATTAATAACAATATTTTGATATTGTTGAATGGATTCCAAGAATTGTTGACGATTCGTTGATTGTTTGTACATTGCCAATAAACGTATTAACAATGTTATTGTTGTTGTTTCCGGTGGATAATGAATGTTCCTAATTTTGCATTTTGGGGAGATGACATGGAAAATGACAATTATAGTTTATATTCTCTGGGTATTATTTAAAAAAAAAAAAAAATAAACTTACTTCCATTCTTCAATTAATAAATTCATTGGATGTTGTTCATTGTCGACGTGCTGCTTTAGGCAAAGTGTTTTATGGTATTCATCAAAAGCCCGTTGACGACATTCCATTGAACAATATAATTCACCACAATCCGGGCATTCCGTTTTTGTAACTGAATATTCTGTGGTCAAACATAGTTCAGCATATGGTAATATTAAATTTGATTTATGTTCACCAGCCAAACGTTCACAATTTTCATTGACTGTTTCTAATGGTCTAAAAATACAAAAAAAAAATACAAAAAAAACCCCCCCCCCCCATTAATCTTGATCTTTATTGATTGATTGATTGATGGACGGGCGGATAAATCCATAAATAAATATTTACCTCATACAATAATCACATGCTAAATAGCTATATGCTTTATTCCATGCAAATTGACTGGACACAAATGGTTTTTCCTCCAATATAGTATCATTTATTTTAAATTTTTTTTTTGCAAACAAAGCACGTCCCTAAAAAAAAAAGTAAAGAAATTTCTGATTATCTATCTCTCTATGCGTTGATCATTACCAGGATTATTAATTTCAGGGGGGATCATGAATAAATTGGTTAACTGTATTGTCCATCCGGTTGACTGACCGACCACTGACAACACAGAAAATCGTAAGCAACAAACCGCACAAACAAACACAAAAAAAAATCCAGACAAAACAAAAAAAAAAAAACGCACGCGGCATCACAAAAACCAAAAAAAAAAAATGTACTTACTCTATCTTTTGTTTTACGTTCTTCATAGCTGATATTCATTATTTATAAATTGTGTTAATTTTTTTTAATAATTAATTAATTAATTATTTATTTATTTAATTTAAAATAAAAATAATAATAATAATAATAAAAAAAAATAAAACACCTTTAAGTTTTTTTTTTTATAACAAATAAAACATCAAACCAAACTCTACTTTTCAAAATTCGAACCATTGACTTTCAGTGTTGTCTTTTTTTTTTTAATTTTGTTCCATATATTGGCAGATGTCGCCTATTTGCTCAATTTTTTTTTTTTATCAAAAATATTATCGATAAATTATCAAAATGGCCGATTGGGCATAATTCCATGGGTAATTCCATGGAAAATTCATTTATGGTGAAATTTTCCACCATATCTGATAAAAAAAAAAAAAAGAAGGCAACACAACCATTTTTAATTTTTATTATATATTTTTTTTTTCTTTCTATTCTACACAACAACAAAACAACAAAACAACAAAACAACACAAATAAAATAATAAAATTATTTTTGGTCCGCGTGTTTTTTTTTTTAAATTTTTTTTTAATTTATTTTTTTATTATAACCAAATTTATAATAATAAATTATTTTTCCGTAACGTTTTTAATAATAATAATAATAATAATAAAAATAAATTAAATTAAATTAAAAATTGAATTTAAATTGAAATAACAACATATAATTGAATAAAATTTGTTGTAATAAAAATTTAAATAAAATAAATAAATAATTTATTGTTTATGATTGTTGTGTGGGCGGTTTGAAGTTCCTAATTAATAATAATAATAATTATTATTATTATAATTAAAAAGATATTAAAAAAAAAACCTGTACATCCAGAATATAAGTGGACTTTCAGGAAGTAAAAAAAATCAACTTTAATCTTGTAACAAAACAACAATTAAATACGGAAAAGTAAAAAAATAGAACAAAAAAAAAAATGAAATACATTTTAGTAACTGGTGGTGTTATTAGCGGCATTGGTAAAGGGGTCATTGCCAGTTCATTTGGAACATTATTAAATTGTTGTGGCATTGATGTTACATCCATTAAAATTGATCCATATATTAATATTGATGCTGGAACATTTTCACCATACGAACACGGTAAGTGATAAAAAAAATAAGAGATAGAATAAATTTTTAATTTTTGGTTTAATTATAATACGTAGTAATAAGTAATAAGTAAGTAAATTTCTGTTTTTACATTTATAGTAAAACGTAACGAATTTTTGTTGTTGTTGTTTAATTATTTTTACCATTCGTCGCATTTTTTTAAAAAAATTATATAGTTATTTATTTATTTATATATATATATTAATATATTAATATATTTGAATGTATTTAATTGAATTTGAAGAGTAAAGTAAAGAAAAGAAAAGAAAAACACACGTGTTTTATTGACGTAGAAAAGATTTTCGTCGTTTTTTTTTTTTTTTGTTTTTTGGTTTTTTAATATATAAAAATAAAACGCTATTTTCTATTAGGCTAACACATCATCCTATAGAGAAGAATATAAATGAAACAAATATTGCGAAAATGTTGTGAAAATGATGGATAAGATCAAATGTGATGATGAGCGATCCAATTCAAAGTCTGCAGACAATAATATCTAATGAAATAATCGCATTCTGTATGTGGATTATAGTATGGAAAGGAATGCTGTGGTCAAATTCCAAGTTTCCCAGTTGTATTATATAAATATTCACGCAATTTCGGATGAAATGATGTGTTTAAGGGAAATTCTAAATGATTTTCTAAAGGAAAATCATCAGCATTCGGCTCCATACCTCTAAAAATCCAAAATGATTATTATAGTTTGGTATAATATACTTAAATGCTTTTTTTGTGTACTTAAAGTTACCCTAATAAAACAGCGTTTTTTTTTTTTTGTTTTGTTTATTTTTACTTATTTCATTATTACCTACCCGTTGACGTTATTGCAAAAAAAACACAAATGCTAAACCAAATTTAAAATGCATTCGTATTCGTTTCGATGATGATGATGATGATGATGTTTAAATTACGTGAATGAGAAACAATTATTAAATAATACCCTCACAATTCTGAAACAATTCTGGATTTCTTGGCATTCATTCAAAAATTCATAATTTTATAATAATATTAATATATATATATACAATTAAATGAATGATTTTCCATATTAATCAGTATTCTCTTATTTATCCATATTTATCCAGGTGAAGTGTACGTTTTGGATGATGGCGGTGAAGTGGATTTGGATTTGGGTAATTATGAACGTTTCTTGGACATAACATTACATCGTGACAATAATATAACAACGGGAAAGGTGTACAAACAGGTGATTGAACGTGAACGACGTGGTGATTATTTAGGTAAAACGGTTCAGGTGGTACCGCACATAACCGATGCCATTCAGGAATGGGTTGAACGTGTTGCCCATTGTCCGGTTAAAAAAAATAATTGTACACCACAGGTGTGTATCGTTGAATTGGGCGGTACAATCGGTGACATCGAAGGTATGCCATTTGTCGAAGCATTCCGACAATTTCAATTTCGTGTAAAACGTGAGAATTTCTGTTGTGCTCATGTTTCGCTGGTGCCAATGCCGCGGACAACCGGCGAACATAAAACGAAACCGACACAGGCAAGTGTCCGTGAATTACGTAGCTTGGGATTGAGTCCCGATTTAATTGTATGCCGATCGGAAATGCCCATGGGATTGTCCGTCAAAGAGAAAATTAGTAATTTTTGTCATGTTGCACCGGAACAAGTTATATGTATACCCGATTTATCATCAATTTATCATGTACCCGTACTCATGGAAACCCATGGTGTCATTGAATTCCTGAAGGAACGTTTACAATTGACGATACCCGTACCACGACCAAATAAAATCATGCAAAAATGGAAAAATTTAGCCAGACGTTCGGATACCACAAAACGGATCGTTAACATTGCCCTTGTGGGTAAATATACGAAATTAGAAGATTCATATGCGTCCGTATCAAAGGCATTACAACATGCCGCCCTATACAATGGCTATAAAGTTAATATAAAATATATTGATGCAAGTAATTTGGAGAAAAGTACAAAAATGGAAAATCAAGCGTTGTACCATGAGGCATGGCAATCGTTATGTTTATGTCGTGGTGTCATTGTACCCGGTGGTTTTGGTTCACGTGGCATTGAGGGTAAAATACGAGCATGTGAATGGTGTCGCCTTAAAAATATCCCATTTTTGGGTATTTGTTTGGGTTTACAGGCGGCCGTCATTGAATTTGCCAGAAATGTTTTAGATATTAAGGTAAAGAATCGATGTTCGATTTTTATATATTCATTTTATTATACTGTTTTTCATTCAAATAATTTTATAAATATAGGATGCAAATACAACGGAAATCGAACCAAATGCAGAAAATCCATTAATTATCGATATGCCTGAATATCATCCGGGTGATTTGGGTGGTACAATGCGTTTAGGAAAACGTACAACAATGTTTATGGATAATAAATCGAGTGTTTTAAGTAAACAAACAAACAAATTTTATTAGTGGCATTATTAATGATTATTGAACAAAATTAAATTATTTGATTTCTTCCGACAGGACAATTATATGGTTCACCAAAATCTGTTGATGAACGACATCGTCATCGGTATGAGGTGAATCCCGAGTATGTTAAACGATTGGAGGCGGCCGGTATGAAATTTGTCGGTACCGATGATGGTTCAGAAATTGGTGATAATAAAAAACAACGTATGGAAATTATCGAATTAGAAAATCATCCGTATTACGTTGGCGTTCAATATCATCCTGAGTATTTATCGAGACCATTGAAACCATCACCACCATTTTTAGGTTTGATAATGGCCGCCAATGGTAAATTAGAAAATTATTTAACACAAGGATGTCGTCTATCACCACGTGAATTAAGTGATAATAGTTCGGGTAAGTTAATATATTGTTAAACCTACCTAAAAGACAATTTTTTGCTTAAAATTATTAATACCTTAAATTTATTTTACTTTTTTAACCGTAGACGACGAAGAAATCGTTAAAAATTTTAATCATATTAATATGAATGGTACATTAACAAATGGCCATTCAAATTTAATTGGAAACAAATGGGAAACAAATGGTATTTGTTGTGTTGATGGTACGGATGCGGATTGTGGTGGCAGTAGTGATTCAAGTAGTCATCAAAGTAATCATCATCATAATCATCATCAAAATGGTGTTGATGAAAATTTAGAAAATCAATTTAGAAAATTGTAATATTTTTTAAAATATCTAATAGAATAGAATATTTTTTGGAATACTAGAATTTAAGTTAAGTTATCACATCCACATCAACATAATTCATCAAAATTAATCCTCATCAATTGCATGAATCAAAACAAAAAAAAAACAATAAGGAAAAAGGAAAATCATAAGGATAAAAGTACACTGCTACAAAAAAAAAATCTAATAGTTAATTATATAGAATTATTTTGCGAATTCTGTTTTTTATTGAGATGATGAAAAAAATAAAATAATTTTATTTTTTAATTAAGTTATAACAAAAAAAAAAAAAAAAACTAGCATGTATTAATTAGTATTAGTATATAGAATGCTGAAAATGAATGAAAAAATTGATTTTACTTTAAACGCGTGTTCAAATTTGAACGTGGAATTTGAAATTGTCGAAATTTTTCTCTATTCAAATTAAATTACTAAAATAATATATATATATATATAAATATATAAGTTACATTGATTTTTTTACATAATTTTATTATGGAATTATTTAATTTTAAGTATTTTTGAATTGTTTCCAATTAAATTTTTTAATTTTTAATATAATGAAAACAAATATAAAAAAAAAAACAAAACTAAACTATAAAAAGAAACAAAAAGAAAAAAATAAAGATGCTATAATAGTAATATGAAAGAAAGGAGAGGTTTTTTGTTTTTATTATTATTGGAAATTTATAATTAGTAAAGTACTGCTGGTACACTGTTCCAGTGTATAGTAATCCATTACCATAGGAAAACAAATCAAAATGTAATGTGATTGGAATTAATATATAAATAATCGTATTTTTGTTTTTTTATGATTTAAAATACTAATGATAATTTATAATTTTATTTGACAAAATCGATAATAATTTCTATTTTATATATGGTTTATGATAAATGTTATTATAATCTCTTTTCTTTATACTTAAGTTTGAAATGCAATGCTTTCGATCCAATCCAAATAGGGATAAACTCGTGTATAAACACCAGGAAAACCAATTGAACCGCAAACTTTACCGAATGATGTGACCCCAACAATTTCGTACATACACACATGTGAATGGAAAATTTGTAATGGACCACCGCTATCACCTTGACATGTATCCTCTGATTTTGTATGCGATCCAGCACACATCTGCCAATCATCAATAATGCCATCTTTCAATTTACGATTTATATCGTATTTAAATGAATCGTTACATTCTGCGTATGTGAAAAAATCCAAGGTAACCTTTTGCAGTTTATCGTTAATTTTTCGATCGCCCCATTCGACATGACCCCAACCGGTGGCTATTGCCTTTTTTGTACCCGTTTCAAATGATTGTGCTAAGCAAATTGGTCGGACATACGTATTAAATTGCATTTGTTCAGTTAACCGTAATAAAGCTATATCATTATATTGTGATGCGGATGTATAAGCTGGATATGGTATTCGTTCAGCAATTTTCATTATTACCGGTTTTGCATCCTCTTGATCGGTATTCAACCAGAGATCACCAACTTTTACATATGTTGCTGGTCCACTACAAAAATTATAATAATAATAATAATAATAATAGATCATATAAAGAATTATAATATAATACAATATAAGTTTATGTTTATTATAATAAGGTAATAAAATATACTTACGATTCTCTTGACCGTAAACAATGACCAGCCGTAAGAATATATTGTTCACTAATAATTGAACCACCACAACCCCAATTAATATTATCCAATTCACCAAAACCAATTAAAGCCTATTTAAAAAAAATAATTAATTTTTTTTTTTCCTATATATATATTATAATCTTTTAATTATATATTTTATTATAATATACCATATGAGGAAATTCTTTTGGTTTTGCTTCGACTCCACCGACAATCAACGGTACAGAAACAAATCCACAATTTAATGTTTTTTTATGTACAACCTGACCGGTGGCCAAATCTAATGCAGAAATATTTTCATAAATATATTCTGTATATTCCAAGCATTCTATATATATAAAACAATTAACGCAAAAAATAATACATATATATAATTAAAAAAATTCATTATAATTTATAATAATAATAATAAATTATTTTGTACATACTTTGAGCACTAATTCCAGTTCCTGGAGATTGGGTTGTTGTGCTTGTTGTTGTTATACTGGGATCATCACAGCATACAATTTGCTCTTGACCAATGAAACCGCATCGAGCTGGAAATCCACGATTTGCCACAATATCAGCTATTGCCGATTTACATTGACTGATTAATTTACATATACCTAGACCGCCAGTTCTGGCCAACGTACAATAATCACCTATAATAATAATAATGCGATAATTTATGATCATAATTTCAATTAATAAGTAATATATAAAGATCTTCGCTTAAAAATCGCATTTTTTATATTGGATTAAATATTAATATTAAATGTTTTCTATACGAGTAATTTAGTAAAAAATCGAGTAAAAAATATAAATATATACAGGGAAAAATCAAATCAATGTATTTTTCATGAAAAGAAAAATGATTTTTCCAAAAGGGAAGAGATTGGATAAAATTGGATTCCTGACAAAAAGCTTGTCTTTTAATGATGCTTTAATATAACATCCCAGATTTAAATAGAGATGCGAATGAATTGGTATATATTCAATTTAAATTTTCTACAATTTTTGATAATCGATTCGGCTTTATAATACCATCATTATATTGATATAATCATTTGTAAAACACATAATAAATCATCAATCAATCAAAAAAAAAAAATAAAAAAGTACAGTTTGTAAATGCGTGCTTTCATATATTCATATATAAATTGTGTAAAATTATAAAATTTATATAAATTGTATATAAAACGGTAAAACGACGTGTGGCAAAAACTGATTTGAAAGAGATTCAAACACAAACAACACACATTTTTTGACATTGTGTTTTTAATCTATGATGATATTGTTTATTGTTTAATCTATGATATTTTGTTTAAGTTCATATATTTCATATAATATATGTGATTGATATAATAAATAAAAAAAAAAAAAAAAACATGTTTTTGATTGATTTTTTGTGTGTCGGTCGGTGCGATTGAAATTCATTATTGCTTTTTATTTATGACTCCGCTGCAATACAAACAAATTTTTATATTTTATTATTTGTAGTAATTGTGAAATTTGTGATTTTTTTTTACTCTGTCTCACACGTCTATTTAATTTAATTAATATTTAATTAATAATAAAGTGATTCTTATTCTTAAAATACAATATATATTCTTAAATCTTAATCGCATTTAATTGTTGTCCTCCGCGGCGCTATAATTAAGTATATATTAAGTATAAATTATAATAAGAAAAACAATAAATGAAATTATATTCAAACGGTAAATGTTCTTATTTTTTTTTATGTACGCGAATATTTTAATTGAATTGTTATAAAAATAAAGGTGTTTTTTTTTTAATTTTTTGTGTAAGTGCGTTTTTTTTGATACTTTCAATTTTATTTTTATTGTTGGTGCGTGTTTTGTTTGCGCGGGCTTTATTATTAAGACAATTTTTAAAGACTTATCCTGATTGTGATTATAGATTTTTGCTGCGTCCTTATAATATATAATAATAATAAAAGGTATGTGTTAAAAATATATTAAAATCTTTTGAATTATACAATATCATATAATTATGTGCGTTGTTGTATTAAAAATATATAAAAAGGTAGCTTCATTTCATTTATAAAAATTGTGGCTTAACAACTGTGTAGAGTTTTTATATTATATATATATTTTATTATTTTTGTATTGTTGCGGTTTTGTTGTTAATTATATTATTATTGTTACATTTAGTGTGTAAAATATATATATTATTATTAAGAATTATATATGAATCATTTATATGGAAATTAACTATCTATATAGCGATTAAAATCTTATAAATGCATATTTTTTTATTGAAATGTTATAGAGTATTTTTCTTAATCTTAATGCGAAGGATTTCTGACGAAGCTTCTATCATTATAAAGTGACAAACACTCTAAAATTTAATATCTTATATATAGATCAATCAAGGATAGGTTTATAACTTTTTGTCCAAGTTTTAGATTATATTATAGCTGCGGTCTCTAGGAACAATTATTTAATGGAAACTTGAAAATTACAATTTTCTAATTTTAGAAATATCATCCTTATTTCGGAAGATCCTCGCCTTATTTCGGAAGATCTTCCTTATTTCGGAAGATAATTTAATCGAATTATAGTTGTGATTTGTATAGGTATTTTTCCAATATCCTTCGATGCCCTTAAGAGGTTTGATAATTCTAATCCTTATAATAACTATATATATATGTTTCCCGGATATTTCAAAATAACCCATTTTTTTTTTATACCAAAACCAAATGGTAAATGTGAATTTTCATATAGAAAACCGCACCTTAAATCCAAAAACCAATACCAAACTATGCGATAAATCGATTGCTAATAATATTTACATTGAATTATGTACCTATAAACGTTCCCGTGGACATTTTATATGGCTATATGACGTGACTTAGAAATTATAAGAATTACCTTAAAAAATGAAATAAAAATAAAAATTTTTATCTTATGAAAAAATTAAAATATGAAAAAATGTTATTATTATTATTTTTGTATTTTTTTTTTTCCTATATTTTATATAACAAAAAATGTACTTTTTCCAATCTGAATGAGGGAAAATGGGATTTATGAAGCTTATATTCACATAAGGTCGCAGATAATATATACCAATATTTGGTATATATTATAGATCTTTTTGTAAAGGTTTAACTTTTTGTCCAAGTTTTAGATTATATTAGCTGCGGTCTCTATAGGAACAATTATTAATTGTTAATATGGAATCTGCGCTTATATTGAAATGAGTGTATTTTTTAATTTTGTTTCATAATAACTTTCTTATTATAGTTCTATATAGCGATAATTTAACCGGATAATATATATAGTTGCGATTTGAAGGTATTTTTTATATTTTTCGTTGATGTCTTCGCCTTCCGGTTTGATAATTCTATCCCATACTCTATCCCTATAACAGTTAATCTTTATATATGAATAAGAATATATATAATAACAAAAAGAATAGGAATAAATGTGTCTTATATATATCACTAGGAAAAACTCACATTATACTCACATTTTCTTCTATAATTGCGATAATATATAATTCTTATAAATATATATATTTTGATAAAATTTGTTTTTATAGATTTCCAAATCAATTCATTTTTAAATAACTATAGATGCAATTTTAAATAAAATTTGCATATATTTATTTTAGTATAAATAATCTCTTAATTATAATATGATGTTAAAACAATTTTTAATTTGCGTGTATTCTTTCAAAATCGCGTAGATGGAATATCGCATATTATATTAATTACATATCTATATAGAGTAAATTGCCTTGAAATTTTGTTGCCGCATTTAATTACTAATTTTTTTTACTATCTATCTATATATATATATATATATATATATATAGTTATGAAAATTTCATATGATGATCGTGCCTATTATCAATAATATATAAATAAAAATATTCAAGGTTCGTTTTATATATATATATATTATATATAAATATAAAGAAACGATAAATATATTTTTATTTTTTTTTAAATAATTACTATATAATAAACTATATTATTTATTATATTGGGTTGTTTTTGTTTCGTATAGATTAAAGAATAAGAGTTCATTATCACATCACGCACGGGTTCTTAAAAATATATAATATAATAAATTCGCATTCGAGTAAATTACCTTCACTGTATTGAGAAACACATAATTTAAATAAGAACAATTGAATGATAAAACCAATTAAATAGAATTTTAACATTATGTTCTTGTATGTCGGCGAACTTAAAAAAAAAAAACTCCACGAACTTAAAAAAAAAACAAATACACAAATAATAAATAAACTTTTTAATTATTATTATAATAATATAATATTTATTAATATATTTTTCCTCTTTTTGATAAGAATTTATACCATTGATTTGTTTATATTATGTTTTTATATCACACAAATAAATATTCAAACACAAAAATAATTAAATTTATTCTTAAACAAAATATATAAATACAAAAAAAAACTCATCAATTTATATATATAAGAGTTATTGATATATCAAAGTTAAAAAGCGAACTGACTGGACGACTGACCACAAAAATACATATTACAATTTGTTAATAATCTCTCTTATTGTGTGCGGATGAATCAATTTTTTTTTTTTTATTTTAAAAATTCAACATCAATTTATATATGAATAAAAAATAATAATAAATAATTATATTATATATATAGTATAGATATACTGAATATGATGTGTATAAAATAAAAAGAAAAAAAAAAAGAATATTATAATTTAATTATTTGTTTTAAAAAAAAAATATATATATATTTTTTTACTCGACTCGCGATTGTTTTATTCTATAAAATATACTGAATGTTTTATTTGATGGTTTTTGTTTTCTTTTATAAAATTTTTATTTTTTTTTTAAATATTATCAATTAAACATATATATTTTTTATTATTTTTATTATTGGGTTTTTTGTTTTTTGTTGTTGTTCTGCTCTTCATTATTTATTATATTTTGAATTGCGGGTTATTATAAATTTCATTCATTTTTTTTTTTTTTGTGCAAAAATTAGAATAAACAAATTGTGGTTTTTTTGACAAAAAAAAAAAAATAAGCGATATATGCGATAATAAAATATATATATATATATATTGTTTTTAAAATGATATAATTTTAAAATTATGTTATATTTATATATATATATATATTAATAGAGGATGATTAAAATATGTATAATGACATTGCAACGATATTATATAAAGTGAATTAATCAGTAGGGTTTTGTTTTGAATTTTTGTATATAGAAATTATCCGCTATATATAATTGAAATCTTTTAATTATATACTATTTCTGAAGATAAAATTGTATTTTCAATCTGTAAAAATCCTCAAAAATCTTTTTTATCGGTTTTATTTTTTGTTTAGAATCAACTTGGCTGCGATGTTAATTAATTTTCCAATTATACTTTGCGAATATATATTTTATTTATATAGCGCCATATATATATATGAATATTTGAATCATTTTTGTATATATACAAAGAAATATTTAATATTATTATAATAATATATAAACAATAATGAAAAGAAGACAATAATATGTAAATTTAATCTCAAATAATATATAATTATAATAATGCGGTTTATAATTATTATATTTTTATTTTTAAACAGGTTTTTCAAGAATTTATATATATATTATATTATAATAATATAAACTCAAAGATCATTCGAATACAAAACAACTTAATTTTTACAACAATAATTATATATTTTCATTCCAATTATTCAATATATATATAAACAATATCGCGCCGTGTGCTGCTATACTGGGAAAACGAAATGCGATTAGTAAAAATCTTGCGGGAAATTCTCCAATTCTGAAAGATATATATTCCACCCATATATATATGTATCTATAGGAAAACCCCATATTTTACCATTATACAAGAATGAATTGTAAATATATATTTGATAAATAATAATTATATAAAATACGCGTATTGGTTAAAATATAAAAAATTCATATAAAATTCATGAAAATCTTTGGAAATTCATATATAATTTTCCTCTATCGCATCTTCATCAATCAATATAAAAGTGCAGAACAGCGACCAATAATTCATCTTCACGCATCAGAAAACAGATTTAGAGAGAGTATCACAAAAAATATATAATGAAATAATAAGCAGCTATATTGTGTGTGGGATTTGATTTAGTAAAATTTTCCAATTTCTTCAATAAAATTTATCGTTTTTATAATATTGTATATATACATTTATTGTTGTTCTTTATTTATCATAATATAATTAAAAAAAAACAAAAAAACCCGAAAAATAATTAATTTTCAAATGCAATACTTTCGATCCAATCCAAATATGGATAAACTCGTGTATAAATACTTGGATAACCAACGGTGCCACAAACTTTACCGACTGATGTGATACCGATAATTTCATACATATACGGATGTGAATGATAAATTTGTAATGGACCACCGCTATCACCTTCGCATATATCCTTTGATTCTGTATGCGATCCAGCACATATCTGCGAATCATCCTTAATGCCATATATCAATTTACGATTTCTTTCGTAATTAAGTGATTCGTTACATTCCTCGTATGTGAATAATTCCAAGGTAACCTTCAGTAATTGATCGTTCAATTTTCTATTATTCCATTCGACATCGCCCCAACCGGTGGCTATTGCCATGTTTGTACCCGCTTCAAATGATTGCGGTAAGCAAATTGGTCGGACATAAACATTAAATTGCATTTTTTCACTTAACCGTAACAAAGCTATATCGTAATATTGTGATGAGGTTCTATACAATGGATATGGTATTCGTTGAGCAATATCCATTGTTACCGGTTTTGCATCATCTTGATCGGTATTCAACTCGAGATCACCTACCCTTGCATATTTTGCTGGTCCACTAATAAAATTATAATAGAATAGATCATAAAACATTAAAACAATTATAAAGTTGAATAAAGTGTATGGCTTTTAAATCAAATAATAAAATACTTACAATCCTCTTGTTCGTAAACAATGACCAGCCGTAAGAATATATTGTTCACTAATAATGGAACCACCACAAGCCCATTGAATATCATACGATACACCAAAACCAATTAAAGCCTATTTAAAAAAATAATTAATTTTTATTTTCCTTATATTTAATATATTATTATTTTCATCTTTAAAATTTAATTTTTTAATATATATATTATATTTAGACAATACCATATGAGGAAATTCTTTTGGTTTTGCTTCCGTTCCACCGACCACAAATATATGAACATCGGAATCACCACTATTTAATGTTTTTTCATGTACCTCCTGACCGGTGACCATATCTATTCTAGAAATATTTTCATAAACATATTTTGTATATTCCATGCATTCTAAAAAATGAACGAAAAAATAATATATAATTAAAAAAATATAATCAATTAATAATAATAATAATAATAAATTATTTATACATACTTTGAGCACTAATTCTATTTGGTGTAATTTGGGATATTTGGCTTTTTGTTGTTATATCGGGATCATCACAACATACAATTTGCTCTTCAATAACGAAACCCCATTGAGTTAGAAATCCACGATTTGTCACTATATCAGCAATTGCTGATGGACATTGACTGATTAATTTACATATACCTTGACCGCCAGTTCTGGCCAGTGTACAATAGTCACCTAAATAAATATATATAATGATAATTTGAGGTCATTTAATTTGTAATAGTTTATAAATGTATATAGATATAATTCTAAGGAACATGCGAATCAAGTAATTTTCATTTGCGGTTATTATATACACTTTGTTGTTTATTGGTAAATTGGCTGCGATCTTCGCGCATATTGATTTATGATCGCATTTATTGGATTAAAATGTTAATAATGTTAACAAAAATTCATATATAGTATTTTATTTTTTATAGTTCTACGAGTAATTTAAAAAAAAAAATACAGCGAAAAATCAAATCAATGTATTTTGCATGAAACATGAAAAGAAAAATGAAATTTTAGTATTTTTGCCAAAAGGGAATAAAAAGTGGATAGAAAAAGATTTTTTTTTTTGTTTACCTTCACTGTATTGATGAGATACACATAATTTGAATAAGAACAATTGAATAACAAAAAAACCAATTAAATAGAATTTTAACATTATTTTTGGCACTGCACGAACTTTAAAAAAAAAAAAAATACAAAAATAAACAAAGTTCTTATAGAAACAATTGAATTTATACTTTTAAAAATTAAAAAAATTTATAAAATTAATTTAATTATTTTTTATTTTTTATTTTTTCGACTCGATTTGTTTTATTATAAATATACTGAATTTTTATTTGGTTGTTTGATCTTTTATATAAAAGTTTAAAATTCTTCATTTATTTGTATTGGGTTATTAAATTACATTCTTTTTTTTGTGTGCCTTGAATTATTGAATACACAATATTATGGTTTTATTTTTTTTTTTTTTTGGTTTTGACATTAAAAAAGCTGCATCGCTAATAATAAAAAATGCATTTAAAAAGGTAATGTTCAAGTTATGTTTTATATATATATGATAGAGGGTGATTATATATATAACGATTATAAAAAGTTGATTAAAAGTGTTTTTTTTTTTACAATTTACAATTACATTTTTGAAGATAAAATTGTATATGGCAGAAATTATTCAAACTGTGAAATCGTTTTTTGTTTTCTATGTAAACTTTGTATATATAATAAAACTCAAAAATCCTGTTGTGGTTTGGTTTAGATGCGAATCACCTTATGGGGTTGTTAATTAATTAATAATTTTTCAATTATACTTCCCGGATATATTATATATTTAGCGCCATATATATATTTATTTATATATATTTATTATTATTGATATTCCAAAACCATAATAAATATATAATGAAAGGAAGAATCCAATCAAAAAAACAGGAAAAAAAATTATTAATAATATATAAAAAATAATATACTTAAAAATTACTCTCAAATAATTATAATGATGCGGTTATAATTTAATTTTTTTTAAAACAGGTTTTTTAGTAATTATTTTATTATATATATCATATATTATAATAATAAAAACTCAAAGATCATTCGAATACAAAACAACTTAATTTTTACAACAAATTATATTTTCATTCCAATTATTCAATATATATATAAACAATATCGCGTGTGCTGCTACTGGGAAAACGCAATGCGATTAGTAAAAATCTTGCGGGAAATTCTCAATTCTGAATTATATATTCCACCCATATATATATATATATATATCTATAGGAAAACCCCATATTTTACCATTATACAAGAATGAATTGTAAATATATATTTGATAAATAATAATTATATAAAATACACGCATTGGTTAAAATATAAAAAATTCATATAAAATTCATGAAAATCTTGGGAAATTCACACAATTTTCCTCTAAAATTCATCCAAAGAAAAAAAAACCCTATTCAATCCATTCAATATTTTACAGATATTATATACATTGAATATGGTTCGGAATAAATTTTTGAATCGATTTTGTTCACTCATCAGGATATATGTTTTAGTAAAAAGTTTTCCGCATAAAAAAATTACAATAAAAATAATGAAAATCTTGCGGGATGGATGCTCAATTTTAAATCAATTAAAACCGTCCAATAAGAAACCATCACACCTTCAATATAAGTAAATATAGATACCATGGCATCTTTGCAGAGAACAGAAAAGTATCACAAAAAATGTAATGAAAAAATAAGCAGCTATTGTGTGGGATTTAATTTAGATAAAATTTTCCATAATATCCTTTTCATAATAAAAAATCATAAATATTTTTGAATATTCTTCAATAAAATAAATCGAAATTAATCGTAACATTTACAATTACATTTATTTTTCTTCATTTATATATATAAAAATAAAATAATAAATGACAAATCTTTCTACTTTCAATATAATTAAAATAAAACCGCATACAAAAATAATTAATTTTGAAATACAATACTTTCGATCCAATCCAAATATGGATAAACGCGTGTATAAATACTTGGATAACCAACCGTACCACAAACTTTACCGACCGATGTGACACCGATAATTTCATACATACACGGATGTGAATGATAAATTTTTAATGGACCACCGCTATCACCTTGACATGTATCCTCTGATTTTGTATGCGATCCAGCACACATCTGCCAATCATCCTTAATGCCATCTTGCAATTTAAGATTTAGATCATCATTAAATAAATCATTACATTCATCCTTTGTGAACAAATCTATTGTAACTTTTAACAGTTTATCATTATTTTTTCTATCACCCCATTCGATATGACCCCAACCGGTGGCTATTGCCCTTTGTTTACCCGAATCCATTGATTGCGGTAGACAAATTGGTCGAACATAAATATTAAATTGAATTTTTTCACTTAACCGTAACAAAGCTATATCGTAATATTGTGATGCGGTTGTATACAATGGGTATTTTATACGTTCAGCAATATCCATTGTTACCGGTTTTGCATCATCTTCGTCGGTATTCAACCAGAGATCACCAACTTTTACGTATTTTGCTGGTCCACTAAAAAATTTTAATAATAGATCATAAAGAATTAATACAGGTTTATTATTATATAAAACGTTCAATAGAAAGTGTTAAAAGAAAAATAATATACACACGAGTCTCTTAACTGTAAACAATGACCAGCCGTAAGAATATATTGTTCACTAATAATTGAACCACCACAACCCCAATTAATATTATCCGATTCACCAAAACCAATTAAAGCCTATATATAAATATCTTTAATTTTTATTTTCCTATATATTATAATCTTTTAATTATATATTTTATTATAATATACCATATGAGGAAATTCTTTTGGTTTTGCTTCGATTCCACCGACAATCAACGGTACAGAAACAAATCCACAATTTAATGTTTTCATATGTACAACCTGTCCGGTGGGCAAATCTAATGCAGAAATATTTTCATAAATATATTCTGTATATTCCATGCATTCTATATAAAACAATTAACGAAAAAATAATATATATAAATAAAAATTGTAATCATTTAATATAATATATATAATAATAAAAATATTATTTGTATATATATATATACTTTGAGCACTAATTCCATTACGTGTAGGTCCGATTGTTGTTGTACTTGTTGTTGTTATACTGGGATCATCACAGCATACAATTTGCTCTTCACCAACGAACCCGCATCGAGCTGGATCTCCACGATTTGTCACTAAATCAGCAATTGCTGATGGACATTGACTGATTAATTTACATATTCCTTGACCGCCAGTTCTGGCCAGTGTACAATAGTCACCTATAATAATAATGCGATAATTTGTGAACATTCAATTTGTGATATAAAGATTCTCGCTTAAAAATCGCATTTTTTATATTGGATTAAATATTAATATTAAATGTTTTCTACGAGTAATTTAGTAAAAAAAAAATACGGGGAAAAATCAAATCAATGTATTTTGCATGAAAAGAAAAATGAAATTTTAGTATTTTTCCAACAGGGAAGAGAGTGGATAAAATTGGATTACTGACTAAAAGCTTGTCTTTTGATAATTTGCGAATGAATGAATAATCGATACGGCTTTATATGATCATATATTGATATATAAGCATTTGTATCAAACACATAATAAATCGCATCAATCAAAAAGATTTGTTTTTTACCTTCACTTAATTCGGAAACACATAATTTGAATAAGAACAATTGAATAACAAAAAAACCAATTAAATAGAATTTTAACATTATTTCGCGTTGTATCTGATGTTTTTTTTTTATTTTATTTATTTCTTGTATGGCGGCGAACTTAAAAAAAAATAAATACACAAATGAATAAAGTTCTAATAATAATTATTATTAAAATAATATTAATATTTTTCAATTTTTGATAAGAATTTAAACAAAAAAAAAAAATATAATAATATAATATTTATTCGACTCGATTATTATATTGTTTTATATTTGCGTTTAATAAAATTAATATATGGTTTTACGCGTATAGGGTTTTATAATACTGGATTTTTATTCGGTTGTTTTTTCTTTTATATTCTACTATATAAAATCACCAGAGTTTAAAATATATTATCAATTAAACAATTAATTTTTTATTATTGGGCGGTTTTTTTTTTGTGCATTTCATTTGTATGTATTTTATTAAATTTCATTTATTTTTGTATAAATTAGAATAAACAATATATAATTGTGCTTTTATTTTTTGTTTGGAATTTTAAAACCCAAGAAAAATTTTTTTTAAAATTATGTTATTATATACATAACGCGGATTATATAAAGTGAACTAAAAAGTGTTTTCTTTTAATATATCTGTATAGAAATTTTATCGTATAATTGAAATGCCATAGGTCTTTTCAATTATACATTTTTGAAGATAAAATTGTATATGGCAGAAATTTGCGATTAGTAAAAATCATGGGATATGTATATATAGTCCATATATATACAATATATTTTACTATATAATAAGAATATGAATTGTAAATATCAGACAAAAAAAATGGGAAATGATGAATTTTAAATCAATTTCGTCCAAAGACCAAAACCATATCACACCTTCAATAAGTAAACAGATCCCATCGCATCTTTTCAGAGAACGCAGTGAAAGTATCACAATAATTAAATTCAAAAATGTAATGAAACAATATATAAGCGGCTATTGTGGGATTTAATTTAGTAAAATGTTCCATATAATATTTTTGAATATTCTTCAATAAAATAAATCGAAATTAATCGTAACATTTACAATAACATTTATTTTTCTTCATTTATATATATAAAAAAATAAAATAATAAATGACAAATCTTTCTACTTTCAATATAATTTAAAAAAAAAAAACACCCCAAAAATAATTAATTTTCAAATGCAATACTTTCGATCCAATCCAAATATGGATAAACTCGTGTATAAACAACTGTACCACAAATTATACCAATTGATGTGATACCGATAATTTCATACATACACGGATGTGAATGATAAATTTGTAATGGGCCACCGCTATCACCTTGACATGTATCCTCTGATTTTGTATGCGATCCAGCACACATCTGCCAATCATCCCTAATGCCATCAGATAATTTAAGATTTCTATCGTTATTAAATTCATCAATACATTCTTCCTTTGTGAATAAATCTAATGTAACTTTTAACAGTTTATCGTTAATATTTCGATCGCCCCGTTCGATATGACCCCAACCGGTGGCTATTGCCCTTTGTGTACCCGAATCCATTGATTGCGGTAGACAAATTGGTCGAACATAAATATTAAATTGAATTTTTTCACCTAACCGTAACAAAGCTATATCGTAATAATATGATGAGGTTCTATACAATGGATAAGGTATTCGTTGAGCAATATCCATTGTTACCGGTTTTGCATCATCTTGATCGGTATTCAACCAGAGATCACCTACCCTTGCATATTTTGCTCGTCCCCTAAACATATATATGTTTGCCATGCATATTAATATAATATATAAGAAGAATATTCAGTAAATATTATATTTAAATATACGTTTAAAAAATAGTTTTAAAGAAAATATAAATAAATATATATACAATCTTGTTCGTAAACAATGAGCAGCCGTAAGAATATATTCATTACTAATTATGGAACCACCACAATCCCATTTTATATTATTCGAATCACCAAAACCAATTAAAGCCTATAAAAATAATTAAGTTTTATTCCTATATATTATAATCTTTTAAATATATATGTTTATAATACCATATGAGGAAATTCTTTTGATTTTGCTTCAGTTCCACCGCGAATCAATGGTACAGAAATCAATCCACATTTTAATGCTTTTTTATATACCTCCTGACCGGTTGCTAAATCTATGGTGGAAATATTTTCATAAATATATTCTGTATATTCCATGCATTCTATATAAAAAATTATGCATAATTTATAATGGAAAAAGAATTTATTAAATTTAATTATTATCTATAAAAAATTATGTATCTATAAACAATATGTAATAATTAATAATATAATTATATGAATTATATGTATATATACTTTGAGTACTGATTCCATTTCGTAAAGGTCTGGATGTTGTGGTTGTTATTAAACTGGGATCATTACAGCATACCATTTGTTCTTGACCAAACCGACCGCAAATAGTTGGATGTCCACGATTTGCTAATATATCAGCAATTGCCGATGGACATTTGCTGATTAGTTTACATGTACCTTGACCGCCAGTTTTGGCAACCTTACAAGAATTACCTTTTATATATATAAAACAAAAATATATTTTCACATATATTACTTCTTAATAATACTCTTTTCGCAATACAAAAAATTTTATTCTTTAATTATAATTTCACGTATATTCGCTATCAAATTTTTTTTAATTTATTTACCTTCAACAATAAATTGACCAACAAATAATTTGATTAAAAATAATTGAATAAAAATAATTAAATAAAATTTAATCATTTTAGTTTATTGTATCAAAAATAAAACGCTAACTCTATACGATTCAAATGAAAATACAGAAACAATTAACAATAAACCCTTAATAATTATTTAGCAAAATAAATAAACAAATAATTATAACTTATAAATGTGTGTCACTGCACGAATCATAACACTTTATATATAAAATATCACTTCAATAATACTAATATATATAATTAAATCAAAAGCATTCTAAGAAAAGAATATAAAGAAGTATATTAATAAAAATTGACCCTCGCGTTCATAGAATAATATTTTATTTATAATACACACACTTCACAAGCAGTGTATAAACTATCGCGTAATATTGTTTTTGTTTGCCTTTTATTCTGTTATCTGTTATAATAATAATTCCCATATAGTCCAATATGGTATATATGTATTAAGAAGAAAAACAAAAAATTGATATAAACGAGAAATAATTTAAAATCATACTGTTGCAATCACAATTGAAGACAGAGATTTTTATTCGTTTGGGTTTTTTTTTTGTACATATACCGGAAAATACGTTTTTTGTTTTTGTTGCCAATATAAAGCAGAGTCGTCGATTATAAATAATGATAATAAAAAATTTGTTTTAATGATAATATATTATTAAGTGAGTATATATTATTATTTAAAGGGTGATTATAATTAAAATATATTATTTATACATATGTTAAAATCTTTCAAGATATTTATCGGAAAATTACCAAGAAAATTGAGTTTAATTTTATCATCAAAAAATAACTGAAAAGATTTGAATTTTCCTAAAATGTAATGAAATCGACAGGGTTTTCCGTACAAAAATGTCTGTTATAAAGAAAAATTGTTCAAAAGCCGAGATTTTTGAAGAATTATCTATAAACAGAAATATTTCTTTGTACCAAAAAAATAATCAGAAGAAGATATCCTTGAAAGATTTTCCAATAATATACCAGAAAAATGTTTATTAAAATGAAAAAAAAAATGTTATTGAAGTATTTTTTTATAAGAATTTTCTTTAAACTGAAACATTTCTATATATATATATATATATTGATAGAAAAATGTTAAACATTGATTTTTTTTAAGAATTGTCTTTTAATCATAACAATTTCTATTCATGGAAAAATATTAATAGAAAAAGAATTTTTTAAGGATTTTCTATCATCTATATCTATTAAAAATTAGATTTTCTTCGTAAAAATTTCAATGAAAAATAATATTTTTTTGATTGATTTTATTGTAAAATTGACCTGAATTTTCCGAATATGTACGAAATTTAAGATTAAATTTTAATTTAAATAAAAAATTAAAATGACAATTATAAAAAAAAACTGTATGTGATTTATTTTTTAATTATTTAATAAACTTTTTATATTTAATTCAAATATTGTTATTATTATATTCAAAAAAAAAAAAAAAATTAACAAACTGGAAGTTGTTTATTTGTTAGTTCACAAATAACGTCTTTAAATTGATATTGTGATCGATCTTGTAATGCTTTATTAATATATTGAAATTATATATATAAAGAAAAAAGGTAAATAAGTTAATATAAAAACTGTCTTTATATAAAAAAAATATATTCACAAATTAAATTCAAAAATGTAATGAAATAAAAGCTATTGCGGGATTTGATTTAGTAAAATTTTCCATAATATCCATAAAAAATCATAAATATTTTTGAATATTCTTCAATAAAATAAATCGAAATTAATCGTTTTTATAATAACATTTATTTTTCTTTATTTATATATATAAAAATAAAATAATAAATGACAAATCTTTCTACTTTCAATATAATTAAATAAAAAAAACACCCCAAAAATAATTAATTTTCAAATGCAATACTTTCGATCCAATCCAAATATGGATAAACTCGTGTATAAATACTTGGATAACCAACGGTACCACAAACTTTACCGACCGATGTGATACCGATAATTTCATACATACACGGATGTGAATGATAAATTTGTAATGGGCCACCGCTATCACCTTGACATGTATCCTCTGATTTTGTATGCGATCCAGCACACATCTGCCAATCATTCTTAATGCCATCATATAATTTAAGATTTAGATCGTCATTAAATACATCATTACATTCATCCGTTGTGAACAAATCTAATGTAACTTTTAACAGTTTATCGTTAATATTTCGATCGCCCCATTCGATATGACCCCAACCGGTGGCTATTGCCCTTTTTGTACCCGAATCAATTGATTGCGGTAGACAAATTGGTCTAACATAAATATTAAATTCAATTTTTTCACTTAACCGTAACAAAGCTATATCGTAATATTGTGATGAGGTTCTATACAATGGATATGGTATTCGTTGAGCAATATCCATTGTTACCGGTTTTGCATCATCTTGATCGGTATTCAACCAGAGATCACCTACCCTTGCATATTTTGCTCGTCCCCTAAACATATATATATATATGTTTGTCATGCATATTAATATAATATAAGAAGAATATTCAGTATATATATTATATTTAAATATACGTTTAAAAAATTGTTTTTAAAGAAAATATAAATAAATATATATACAATCTTGTTCGTAAACAATGACCAGCCGTAAGAATATATTGTTCACTAATAATTGAACCACCACAACCCCATTTTATATTATTCGAATCACCAAAACCAATTAAAGCCTATAAAAATAATTAAGTTTTTCCTTATATTTAATATATTGTATATAATCTTTTAAATATATATGTTTATAATACCATATGAGGAAATTCTTTTGATTTTGCTTCAGTTCCACCGACAATCAACGGTACAGAAACAAATCCACATTTTAATGCTTTTTTATGTACCTCCTGACCGGTTGCCAAATCTATGGCCGAAATATTTTCATAAATATATTCTGTATATTCCATGCATTCTATATATAAAAAATTATGCATAATTTATAATGGAAAAAGAATTTATTAAATTTAATTATTATCTATAAAAAATTATGTATCTATAAACAATATGTAATAATTAATAATATAATTATATTAATTATATGTATATATACTTTGAGTACTGATTCCATTTCGTAAAGGTCTGGATGTTGTGGTTGTTGTTATTAAACTGGGATCATTACAGCATACAATTTGTTCTTCGCCAACCAAACCGCATACAGTTGGATGTCCACGATTTGCTAATATATCAGCAATTGCCGATGGACATTTGCTGATTAGTTTACATGTACCTTGACCGCCAGTTCTGGCAACCTTACAAGAATTACCTTTTATATATATAAAACAAAAATATATATTTTCACATATATTATTTCTTAATAATACTCCTTTCGCAATACAAAAAATTTTATTCTTTAATTATAATTTCATGTATATTCGCTATCAAATTTTTTTTAATTTATTTACCTTCAACAACAAATTGACCAACAAATAATTTTATTAAAAATAATTTAATAAAAATAATTAAATAAAATTTAATCATTTTAGTTTATTGTATCAAAAATAAAACGCTAACTCTACGATTCAAATGAAAATACAGAAACAATTAACAAACCCTTAAGTATTATTTATCAAAACTAATAAACAAATAATTATAACTTATAAATTTGTGTCACTGCACGAATCATTACACTTTATATATAAAATATCACTTCAATAATACTAATATATAATTAAATCAAAAGCATTCTAAGAAAAGAATATAAAGAAGTATATTAATAAAAATTGACCCTGGCGTTCATATAATAATATTTTATTTATAATAATACTTAAACTTCACAAGCAGTGTATAAGCTATCGCAGAATATTGTTTTTGTTTGCCTTTTATTCTGTTATCTGTTATAATAATATAATTACCATATAGTCCAATATATGGTATATAAGAAGAAAAACAAAAAAAAATTGATATAAAAGAGAATTAATTTAAAATCGCTGTTGTATAATGATAATAAAAAATCTGTTTTAATGATAATATATAATTATAATAAGTGAGTACATATATTTTATACATATATATTAAAATATTTCAAGAAATGCTTTCTTAATAGAAATGCCAAACATTAATTGTGTTTATCCTTTAGTTATGTTTTTGGATGTTAATTCTATGTTATATATAGTTATTGAATTTTCTTCTTTTTACAAGATTTTCTTTCTTCTATATACCATATATATATATATATATATAAAAGAAAAACTAAAAAGGTTTGATAAAAGAAAAACCAAAAAGGTCTGATAAGATATAAAAAAAAAAAACTTGATATAAAAAATTTGTGATTAATTCAATTCAATTCATAAAGTTAATAATAAAGATATCAGCGACAATTCGTTTATAGATAAAAATATAAAGTAATTTTGATAATTTATTTAAGGATAAGTAAGGATTTTTTAAGGATTTTCTATCATCTATATCTATTCCAAAATTAGATTTTCTCCGTGAAAATTTCAATGAAAAATAATTTTTTTTTTTTGTGATAGATTTTATTGTAAAATTGACCTGAATTTTCCGAATATGTACGAAATTTATAAGATTTAATAAAATATTAATAAAATGACAATAAAAAGAAAACTGTATATGATTTTTTTAGTAATTATTTAATAATCATGTTTTATATTTAATCCAAATATTGTTATTATTATATTCAAAAAAAAAAAAAAAATTAACAAACTGGAAGTTGTTTATTTGTTAGTTCACAAATAACGTCTTTAAATTGATATTGTGATCGATCTTGTAATGCTTGATTAAATACCTATAAATATATATATAGTAAAATTATATATTATAAAAATTGTAAAAATTGTAATATATATAATAAATATAATAAAACTTACATAATCATAAAGAATTGTTGGCACAAAACTTGGATATGGATATTTAACTTGTTGTGTTTTACGTTCGGCTTCCAATTGTAAGCGGACACCGAGTCCACCACGATAACATTGATTAATTTCTTCCCATGCAATTCCAACTCGATTTGTACACTATATATATATATATTATGGAAAATTAATTTTTTTAATAATATACTAAGTTCGGGTTGCGATTATAAAAAGAAGATAGACATTTTTTTGTTTATATATAAATAATTACAGTTTTTCCCGTTTCTTCAGCACCATAACTCATTTGACAATTAACAAAATTCATTTTAGCATCTGAATTTCCAGCTAATGCATATAATGCACATGATTGTATAATATTTCCATAACATTCACGTTCACCGTGTTGACACCAAAAGCTTTCTCCATTATTTATACTCTATAAAAATTAATTAAATAAATAATTATAATATTTTATTTTATAACAACCATATATATTTAAGATTATTTATATATAATTTTCACAATATACACTTACATATGATTTACCAAATGGTATAAAAACTATATTAACATGTGATTTAATTTGTTCATAAATTGGATTCAATTGTTGTGTTATGAATTTCATACTATCGGGACATAAAGATTCATAGTAAATTGAAATTGTTAACTATATGTGTGCGGAAAATGTAAATATAGATAAAAATTAATATTTTATTTCTAATTCTTCTAATTTCTATTGTATGGATTAAAATAAAATAATAAATATTATTCGTTCACCTTTGACGATTGACCATGCACGGAATTTGGTAAATTGAATAGAAGAACGATAATAAATGAAAATATCGTCTTTATTACAATGTTATTTTTGGTGGCAATCATTGTTTTTTTTTATTTTATTGATATATAAGACCCCGTACACCTGTGTGATTTACTATAAAAAAAAACAAACAAACAAAATATTTACATATGTTTTTTTTTTTTTGTAATCAATAACATAAATCTATATAATTATATATAAAAATTGATTAATTTTCTTATATAGATAAAAAAACAAATTGAAATAAAATTTTTTAATTGGTTTAATTTATTTTATATCGCATTCTTTTTTGAATTTATTTCTCAAAATATAAACTTAAAGATAATCCGGTTATTTTATTATATATATTTCATTTATTATTTTTATTTTTTTTAATTGGTCTCTGTGTGTTTTTTTTTAAATATACTTTCGTAATATTTAACATAAATTTTTATATTTTATGATTTTCAAAAAGTCATAAGTCAACAGAGAATTCATTATCGTAAAATCTTGTTGAATATTTTTTTTTTTTTATTTATAATACTTGGCTATTTGGTATATATTTTTAGACCGTTTGACAATAACGGACGGTTTCGATTATATATATTTATACCTGTTGATTACACATTATTTAAAAAAAACTATATATTATTTAACTATAATCTACCTGTCTACCGCTCTGTTTATCTCTATGTATATATAATAAATATTATATGTATATATCGATATCGATAGATATATATCTAAATGGTAGATATAGAAAAAGTTATATATATATGACATAAAGTAAATTATATTTTTAAACATAAATTTAATAAATATACACTTTTTCTATACAAGGTGTGCATGCATGTTTGACAAGGGTTTCTAAAGGGAATTTTCTAAGGGAATAAGAAATTAAGGAAATTCTATTTAATTTTAATGCAAATTCTAGATAATTTTCTTTAGGAAATTCTGTATAATTTGAGGAAGGAAATTCTCTATAATTTACTTACGGAAATTCTATTTAATTTTATTAAGCAAATTCTGTTTTATTATTATGCAAATTCTAGATAATTTTCTTTAGGAAATTCTAAATAATTTTCTTTAGGAAATTCTATATAATTTGCTTAACGAAGTTCTGTATAATTTGAGGAAGGAAATTCTGTATAATTTGAGGAAGGAAATTCTGTATAATTTGCTTAATGAAGTTCTGTATAATTTGCTTAAGGAAATTCTGTATAATTTGCTTAAAGAAATTCTGTTTTATTTTAATGCAAATTCTGGATGATTTGGTTTAGGAAATTCTATTTAATTTTATTAAGGAAATTCTGTTTTATTTTAATTCAAATTCTGTATAATTTGCTTAAGGAAATTCTGTATAATTTGAGGAAGGAAATTCTGTTTAATTTTAATTACAATTCTGTTTAATTTTAATGGAAATTCTCTATAATTTGCTTAAGGAAATTCTCTATAATTTGCTTAAGGAAATTCTCTATAATTTGCTTAAGGAAATTCTGTATAATTTGCTTAAGGAAATTCTGTATAATTTGCTTAAGGAAATTCTGTATAATTTGCTAAAGGAAATTCTGTACAATTTGGTTAAGGAAATTCTGTATAATTTGCTTAAGGAAATTCTGTATAATTTGCTTAAGGAAATTCTGTATAATTTGCTTAAGGAAATTCTGTATAATTTGCTTAAGGAAATTCTCTATAATTTGCTTAAGGAAATTCTGTATAATTTTCTTCTGGAAATTCTGTTTTATTTTAATGCAAATTCTGGATGATTTTCTTAAGGAAATTCTGTTTTATTTTAATGCAAATTCTGGATGATTTTCTTTAGGAAATTCTATTTAATTTTATTAAGGAAATTTTGTTCTATTTTAATGCAAATTCTTGATAATTTTCTTAAGGAAATTCTGTATAATTTGAGGAAGGAAATTCTGTTTAATTTTAATTAAAATTCCGTTTAATTTTAATGGAAATTCTCTATAATTTGCTTAAGGAAATTCTCTATAATTTGCTTAAGGAAATTCTCTATAATTTGCTTAAGGAAATTCTCTATAATTTGCTTAAGGAAATTCTCTATAATTTGCTTAAGGAAATTCTCTATAATTTGCTTAAGGAAATTCTGTATAATTTGCTTAAGGAAATTCTGTATAATTTGCTTAAGGAAATTCTGTATAATTTGCTTAAGGAAATTCTGTATAATTTGCTTAAGGAAATTCTGTATAATTTGCTTAAGGAAATTCTGTATAATTTCCCAAAGGAAATTCTGTATAATTTGCTTAAGGAAATTCTGTATAATTTGCTTAAAGAAATTCTGTATGATTTCCCAAAGGAATTTCCATTAATAATTAATAATCATTTAGTTAATAATCTTTTCTACATATAATCACCACCTCCGTTTCACACCTTCCAGTATATACCTTATTTTTAGATCATCCTGTATACATATGTTGTATATGTATAAAATACATAACATAAATTTATAAATTCCATTCATTTTCATATTGTATATATATCAAATAAAAATAAAACGAGATATGTTACGAATTCGAGTATATGCTTACTTATGCTTATATATATCATAAAAAATAAAATCAGATTGGTTAAATATATACATATGTATATAGAGCACGTTTTATAATAATAAAGACAAAATAAATTAATAAAGTATAGACACTTTTTTTTTCATTTCATTTCAAAAACAATTTTATTATACATATATGTATATATTAAGTAATTGTTTATAAAAATTACACACTTTTCCTTTTAACATATATATAAAATGTGATATAAAATAAAAGATAACGACATATATATGTATATATAATATAAATTGCATATGAATATATGAATATGAATAAAAGTGAAATAAAAATATGTATTATTGACACTATTTTTTGAGTGATTTTATTATAATATAATGCAATTTGTTATAAATTTTATTTTTATTTATTTTTTTTTTTACACAATTTCCTTCGTAATATATAATAATTTATTTATTATAAATTCATTAATTTTATTTTGACAAAATAATACAAAATTAATAAAAAAAAAAAACAAAATGTATAATGTAATTTTGTATTTCGTCGCTTAAAAATGTAATTGTTGATTGATTAATCATATCGCGCGTCATCATTTTTTGTTTGTCTTTTATTTTATTTTTTTTTTTTTTGGTGTTTAATTAAATAGGTAAATAATACAAAAGAACAAAAACGGCATATATTTATTTATATAAAACGCAAATATATATACAAAATAATTCATTTTAATATTTTTGGTTTTTATTTTTTTTTGCCATCGCATTCAAACAATATAAATAATAAATTTAAACACACCACACATCACATAAACAAACAGTTAATATATATTTTTTAATATATTAATTATTAACTATTTCTTTAATTGAATTTTATTTGTTTTGTTAAAATTTTTAAACTCTTCTTATATATTTAATTATTATTTAACATATATCATTAATATATTAAATTCACAATAAAAAAGAGACATTCACAAAAGAATATCCAAAAAAAATAATAAAATTATTAATAAATCTATTACTATTATTTAAAAAATTAATTAAATAAAAGGTATATATATTTTATACATACACGCGTCCACTTATATTGAAATATGCTAACCGACTGATTGAAAAAATTATTAAACTACCAAAAAAAAATTAAATAAATATTTTAAAAAAATATTAATAAATAACTTAAAATAAAAATTATATGCATACATAAACAAAAAAAAATAACAATAAAGAAACTATATATAAATATAATAATAATATTTGATTTTAATATGTGATAGTGACGATATATACTTAATTTTAACTCGCTATATGCCTATGGTAAAGAGTTGATAAAAAAGAAATTAAAATACCCACAGCTCCAAATTCTATGTGGTAAACAATGATGAGGTCGTACACAGGTGTTTTTTGAATTCTGCGATGATGCACGCGCGGAAGTTATTATAATAATTTTTTCTATTTTTTTATCACAATTTTCCGTTTGAGGTAGAAACAATTATTATAATTAATATTGGTTTTCTTTTGAAGGAAAAACATTCGTCAGGAGTGATTCTTGAAGGATTTTCTATAATCAGAAACATTTCTTTTGATGGAAAAATCTTCAGAAGAGATTTATTAAGGATTTTCTATAATTAAGAAAATTTCTATTGAAGGAAAAATGTTCAGAAAAGATTTTTTACGGATTTTCTATAATTAGGAAAATTTCTATTGATGGAAAAATGTTCAGAAGAGATTTTTTAAGGATTTTCTATTATCAGAAAATTTTCTTTTGATGGATAACCGTTCAGGAGAGATTCTTGAATGATTTTCTATAATCAGAAAAATTTCTATTGAAGAAAAAACCGTTCAGGAGAGATTTTTTAAGGATTTTATATAATTAGGAAAATTTCTATTGAAGGAAAAACGTTCAGGAGTGATTCTTAAAGGATTTTCTATAATCAGAAAGATGTCTTTTAATGAAAAAACGTTCAAGAGAGATTTTTTAAGGATTTTCTATAATCGGCGAAAAATTTCTTTTAATGGAAAAACATTAAGGAGAGATTTTTGAAAGATTTTCTTTAACCATAAAAATTTCTATTGATGAAAAAATATTCACGCAAGTGATTCTTAAGTGATTCATCATCAGATAAATTTTTCTTTTGATGGATAAACGTTCAGAAGAGATTTATTAAGGATTTTCTATAATTAGGAACATTTCTATTGAAGGAAAAATGTTCAGAAAAGATTTATTAAGGATTTTCTATAATTAGGAAAATTTCTATTGATGGATAAACGTTCAGGAGAGATTCTTGAATGATTTTCTATAATCAGAAAAATTTCTATTGAAGAAAAAAACGTTCAGGAGAGATTTTTTAAGGATTTTATATAATGAGAAATTTTTCTTTTAATGGAAAAATGTTCAGAAAAAGATTTTTTAAGGATTTTCTATAATCAGAAACATTTCTTTTGATGGAAAAATATTCAGAAAAGATTTTTTAAGGATTTTCTATAATCAGAAAAATGTCTATTGATGGAAAAATGTTCAGAAGAGATTTTTTAAGGATTTTCTATTATCAGAAAATTTTCTTTTAATGGAAAAACATTAAGGAGAGATTTTTGAAAGATTTTCTTTAACCATAAAAATTTCTATTGATGAAAAAATATTCACGCAAGTGATTCTTAAGTGATTCATCATCAGGACCGTGTATTTCATTATCGATTTATAGGATTCAATGATAAATGTATCTTAATTATAAGTATATAATTTTCCTTATAGTTTTTCTTTAACTGAAAACTACTTCTTTATAACAGATCCAAATGATTCAAACTGAATTTAAAATAATTTAAAAAATATGGTTTTCTATTGCATTTTCCACATATATAGCGTACGTATATTGATATATAATAAATCAATTTTAAGAAATCAAATCAACGACATTCTATAAATCATTATACAAAACATTGGACAATACTTTTTTTTTTTGTAAAATCAAACAAAATGCATTTTAATCAGTAAAAATAAAAATGTTTTGCTGTTTAGATTCCCCCCGGATAGAAAAACATTATATATTTATGTCTAAAACAAGAATTAATTGATTTTTTGTTTCTTTTGTTAATTTCAATTGCGATATAGCTAGCAGTACAATAAGTTTTTGTAATTATAATAATTAATTGATTAAATTCATATATACAACACTGCTGCTGTGTGTGTGTAAAAAAAGAAAAATATAGACATTTTCGAATTCGCAACTAAATATTTGTCTGTAAAAATAAAGCGATATATTTATGTATATACAAAATAATTATATCAAATAAACATTATTTATGCGATATTTTTTTTTTATTATCAATTTTTAATTAACATATTATATTAAATGATCGATCGCATTATTATTATAATTACATAGGTATTTTGAAAATAATTAGAAATATTTTATATTAATACTTTCATGACCGCGTTTTCATATATTAATTAAGTTTCGCCCTATATATATGGTTTATTATTATCCATATAATTCAATTTGAATTGATGGAATAAAGCGAATTTATTTTCTGCTATTTCTGCTATACTGCCGATTATATATGGCATAGTCAGAAGTAAAACTATACACATTATTACTTATGCGAATCCTTAAAGAAGCAAAGAAAGGTTAAAAAATTTAATTGGGTTTTTTTATTTGTTAATAATAATTAAACATTAAATACAAATATATATGATTAAAAATGTTAACACGCTTCCATATTCTAAATATATTGATAAAAAATAAATATCGCGTACACCGGAAATTTTATGGTATATATACAGACATTATATATTAAATCAATATCATATATTTTAATGTAATTAAATGCTTGTAATGTCGTTAGATATTATATATACTTTGTACAAATGTACATGATTTAATTAAATACGTCGCGAGATAAGGGGAAAAGCGCAATCATAATTTTTTTGCATATATGTTTAATTGACAATTTTCCATTGATAAACCTATATATATATAAATATATATTGATTTACAAATTCTTATAAAATAGAGGAATGAATTAAAATTAAAGTTCAAATTGATTTATTAACTTTTCTTTATTCCCAATTTCTCGCGCGATGTTTGAGGAAATAAATTATAAATTATAATCCCCAAAATTGCGATGTTATAGAAAAAAAGAAAAGAAAACGTTTAATTAAATTAAACAAAAACACAGATCCAAATGATTCAAATAATATATATATATGTTTATATTATTATATATTGTGTATATTATAATATATATTTTAATTAAAATTTTTGGATTATATTTTTGGAACACATTGACTTGAAAAAATCTAATCTTTTTTTTATTATTTATAATGACATTTATAATATTAGTTTTTATTTCTATAAAGTAAAAGTTGTTATACACATTCAAATTATACAATTGAAATAATAATAAAACGATGTTGTTTATTATTATATATATATTATTATAGTAGGATAACACTTTGAAAAGAAAGCATTTAAAAATGATCTGATCTGAGATTCCGAATTTTCATAATTATATTGCTAAATATATGAAGAAAAATTTAATCCACTTTTTGTATAATTTTTCATCAAAAATTTATTGAAAAATACAATGAAAATCTGGGAAAATCTTTACATTTAAATCATTTTGTCAAAGGAATAATCTAATGAAATATTTTATAAGGAGAGATCATCTAACTTATATAATACGTTTTAATAATATCTCATAAACATTGCCTAATATAATGGGATGATGAATTTTCAATAATTTTCAAAGAATTTCCCACAAAATTCTGTTGCGAAAATATGTTCAATTCTCTAAAGTATATGTGTATATAGTTGTCCAAAAAGAAAACTCTATTAAAAATTTTAAAGATAAATTTGTTTAATATATAATTTTATAATATATATATTTTATATATTCTAAATATTTTCAGGGGATATCGGCTGCATTTTACCAATTAAAAGATCTCATGAAAAATTCAGAGAAAACTTTAAAATATCAACAAGAAAAAAAACATTTCAAAATTGCCAAACTGAACTATAATAATAAATATATATATATGTTATATTATACTTTGGTAAAAGCCGTAAAAGGTAAGTACTTTTTAAATTTGTATATTTATAATACACGTATTTTATATTTTATCTTAATAAACTATCAATGTTAATTAATAAAAAAAAAAAAACAAGTTTCATTATAAAAACAAAATAATTTCAAATATGTTGTATATATATTTTATAATTGAATTATAAAATATTTATAATTCTTTTATTTTTTTTTTGTTTACAATACATTTTTAACCTAAATTTTATTAACTTTATTCATAATCTGATTTGATTTTTAGTTATATTAATAAATATAATATATGCGATTATATATATACTTGACATTGGTATATATATAAAAGATCTTTACTTGAAAATATATATATGCTTATATAGTCTGTTTGATCGCTCTTTTATAAAATTAACAAATGTATTGATACCTCCTCCAAGGGAAAAACTCCTCAGGATTGAATGCCTGAGGAGTTTATCCCTTGGAGGTATCTGCAATAATATATATATATTACCTTCACGTACTAAATAATAGAATATATCATATATTAGATTAAAATGCCTTTATAGACAAAATAAGGAATTTAGTTTAACCTTCTTTGTACTATGGTTAAATTTCACATAGTGGATTTCACCCGAATCGAACTTATTCGCACTTTAAATATAGATTACGATTACGATTAAATTGAATAATATATATAGAGAAATATTCTTCAGAGGTCTATTGAAATTAAATTGAATAGTTTTATATTTTTTTTTAGTATTAAATATTAAATATATAAATACTAAAAATGATATTTGTAAATTTATTTATTTATTTATTATTATTAAAATCGCAATGGTATTTCAAGCGAGCAGTACAAATAATTTAAAACTTTAAAATTCCTCAGATTATATTAAATTAAAAAAGAATCTTTTACTTTATTTAAATATTTATAAAATATTATAAAAATTCTATTTATTATATATTACTTTTAAATTCCTCAATGTATATAGAAATATATTGCATATATAAATATAGAATTACAATATATAATATAATTATAAATAAAAGAATAAACGTAACTGCAGGCTATTAAAATCCGGTAAAGTTTTATATATTTATAATAATAAATTAATAAAAAAATGTATCAATCATTAATAATAAATATATTATTATTATTATTAATAATAATAAAAGTGTTTGCTATTGATAATAATAATCAATGGAGCCACGCGACACGATCATCAACTATTGATAATCATGCAAAAAATATTAAATTATTTAATAATAATTCTATTATTGGCATTAATTTAAAATCGAAATATATTATGGATAATAAAAAAAATATTAATGAAAATACGGATGTTACCCATAGATTATTAACAATTTTAAATACATTTAATAGAGAATTTAATCCATTATGGAAAAATGTAAGTACAACATTTAAAAATATCCGAAATAATCAATGGAAAATCACTACAGGAAATAATCGTAATAATAATAAAATAAATAATAATAATAATAATAATATTAATTCAATAACAAATCCAATTGAAAATGAATTAAATGTAAGTGTAAATTATTATAATGGGAATAATTTAAATATACAATTTATTATATTATATTATAATATCATTTAAATCTGATTTATATTTTCAAACATTTTTCAAACATCTGCTTTTATGTGATGCGTATATATATACACAGAAATTACAACCAACTATTGAAAAATCATTAATTAAATTAAAATATCGTCATCGTGATATAAAAATTAGTAATGCTGAAACTCTAAAATCATTAGAAAATATTATAAAAATATTATTAAAAATACCATTAAAATTATTGGATTTTATCGATCGATTTTATTTTGAATATATGCAATTATAATTTAGTATTTATATTTATTAATTATATATAATTTCACATTGAAATCATTTTATATATAATTTTAAATACTTTATAAATAATAATATTTTAATTATACTAATATATCAAACAACAAAAACTATAATTGATTGATGTTTGGAGTGGTTTTAGTAATCGAGATATTGCATTTTTCAAGAAATCGCAATCGTAAAAATGGATTTTCTGTAATTTTTCATATAAAATACATTATAAATCGAGAAATTCTTAATTACATGAAACAGTTTGTCTATATATATATATAGCCCTTATATAATAAAAAAAACTACCATTTGTAAAAATTAACCTCTTCTAATTTCAATTTTTAAGGGTGAAATTTCCATAAAATGGTATTGATTTTAATGGTAAAATATAAGTAAAATAAGCTGAATTTTCCGAATTTACAATAATATTATGGGGTTTCTATACAAAAAGTATGAATAAATTGACAATTTTTTACATTTTTAGATTTTTACTATAGAATTTGTTATACAACCCTATTTGGTAGGTAAGAAAAGTTTTTAGAGAATTTAATTATCTATCCAATGAATCCCTGCTGGTTATTCCAACTCATCGGGTTCCCAAGTTATGACGTTTTTACTAGAACCCTTACACAATAAAAAAAGATATCATTAGTAAAAATTAACCTCTTCTAATTTCAATTTTTAAGGGTGAAATTTCCATAAAATGGTATTGATTTTAATGGTAAAATATAAGTAAAATAAGCTGAATTTTCCGAATTTACAATAATATTATGGGTTCTCTATACAAAAAGTATGAATAAATTGACAATTTTTTACATTTATAGATTTTTACTATAGAATTTGTTATACAACCCTATTTGGTAGGTAAGAAAAGTTTTTAGAGAATTTAATTATCTATCAAATGAATCCCTGCTGGTTATTCTAACTCATCGGGTTCCCAAGTTATGACGTTTTTACTAGAACCCTTACAAAATAAAAAAAAATATCATTAGTAAAAATTAACCTCTTATAATTTCAATTTTTACGGGTAATATTTCAAACTGTAAATATTTCAGAAGAATTTTTATGAAAACGATATCAGAAATTTATTTTGAATACATATTTTCATATTGATTTCAGACAATCTATTGAAAAATACATGAAAATCTGTGAAAATTGTCAAATTTATATCAGTTCGTCCAAAGAAATCCCATTCAATATTCTACAGATAGCATCTTTAATGCATTTATAATAGCTACGATAAACATTTAACATTAATTGGATAAGGAATTTTCAATCTCAATTATCACAGAAATTCATTTTGTAAACATTTTCTTATTGAAATATATTGAAAAATGCATGAAAATCTGTGAAAATTTTCAAATTTAGATCCGTTTGCCCAAAGGAAACCGCAAATCCAATATTTCACAGAGTATATCTCGTATGAATTATAAATATCTGGTAAACATTTCAGAATAATCGGACCAGGAATTTTTTCAAGAAATCGACAATTTGTTTTGGAAAAATTAAAAACAAAACAAAACAAAATTAATTATTTATAAAAAAATATACATTACATTTATTTTTTTTCTCTCATTTATAAAAATTATTAACATATTCAATCAATAAATCAATCAATTTAAATTTAAAAAACGAAAGAAAGATACCAAAATCAATATTAAACAAGAAAAAAAAGAAAAAAAAAACACATTTATTTTGACAATTAATTCAATTTTGTAACATAAACATAAATTTTTTTTTTTTTATATAAATAAGCAAATAAAAACATTAATATTATAAATTATTGCGAATATTTGTTTTTTTTTCTTAAAGAAATGTGTTTAATTTTTCCCAATTATGTGTTTTTTTTTTATTCTTAATTACAATACATTTTTTATATAAATAAACATTTTTTAGCAAATCTTTTTTGATTTACTTTTCCAAATTAAAATGTGAAAAAGCAAAAAAAAAATAAATGTTTAAGGCGCCACTTAAATCGAGAGCCTATCAATTATTTGGTAATCATTAGCGCTGACAAGCGATTACAAGTTAACATTTGTTTTCTAATTATTTGTATAACTTAATGTTTTTTTAATATAGCTCATTTTATTTGTATTTGTTAAATGATATTTGTTTGATTAATAACGCGGTGAAGGGGATGGTTGGAAATTGGATAATGTTTTTTTTTTGTTTTGTTTTAATATTTAACATATATCATATAATAACCAGGCGTCCAGGGGGTTTAATGATAATGATGATGATGGATCATTGGATTATTACTATTATTCATATTATTATTATTATTATTTATGCTATTATTTTGATTTGAATTTGTTATGTGATTATTATTCGGATTTTCCAATTCTTCGAAATATTTTCTAGCATTACGTATATTAACCAATGTCGCTTCGGACGGCATCGTTGGATCTGACATAATTACCATAATATATGTATTACTTGTAAATGTATCAATGAATGCCGCAAATTGACTATGTCTTACCTATTACCAGAGAAGAAGAACGAATTAAATACATTACCAAAGATTCAGAAATTTATTTATTTTTGCTAGTATTATAATAAATATGTTTTAGACTAACTAACCTCCATCGATTGAAATGTTGCACCTAATTTTGAACATGATAATTTAAATTGTTTTATGATATTCGAAACCTTTTCAAAGCGATGTAAATCAAGGTGTTCGATACGTTCACAATGGGATATTACTAAAAATGTGGCACGTTCAAATAATAGTACTTCATCGGCATCAATAATATTTGCAAAATATTTCAATGAATGTTCTAATGCCTTAACATTTGGTATTAGCATATAAACAATTTTCGACCATGCTCTATATATTTATAAATATAGAAATAGAAATTTCTTATTATTATTATTATTGTTGTATCGTTTCATTCATCAGTTGATTGTAATCATTAGGAAATCGCGTTAACATTGACACAAATGTTATTATTATCAAAAAAAAATAAAAAAAATATGAATTATACTAACCTGTACAATGTTTCATCCCAGATACTTGTACGATAACAAGTACAATCCAATGGTTTTGATAAACGTTTTAAATCATCTTCACGTTCTTTAAATATGATATCACGTTGTTCTTCAGCCACCAAATCCATTTTATGAACTAAACAGAATATTTTCGCTTCCGGTGAATTCTATTTTAAAAGAAAACACGCATTTTTATAGCAGTTTTTATACAACAACCGGCCCGCCATTCGGGAATAAATACCTGAAGTATAGCCTCCAAACACGATTGATAGTAATGCATATCCTTTTCTAATTCTCTACTTTCAACATCAAATACATAAATTAATACTTCAACATTCCGGAAAATATTATCTTTTTGTGATGCAAAATATTGCTCCATAAATGATTCTTGGCCACCACAATCCCATAAATTCAAAACTAAATTACCCAAAAATCGTACATGAGAATGTTCAACATCAACTGCGTGACGACACCACATTTTATTAATTACAATGAAAATAAATTAGTAAATTGTTTTTTTTTTTTTTGAACCTATCACAAATTGTGTATTTACTTGTTGCTCCCAAACGTCTTGTATCTCTTGCAATATAATTAGCAAATATTATCGAACGCATACTTGTTTTTCCCGATCCACTTTTTCCCATTAAAAGAACCTATTATTATCATATATATATATAAAAATAAAAGAATAAAATATGTTATCGTTATCAGAAAAACACAACAACAAAAACAACAACAAAAAAAACATGACATTCAATTGATGGCAAATGGAACTTTGGAAAATATTAATGTTTATTATAAAACATGTTAATAATCCTGCAGAAGGATGGAATTGGTAAAACATAATAGGATTGTTTTCTTTTCCACCAAATAAATACCAAATAGACGACGTGACCCAACACATTTTTCTTTTGGTCCATTCATTTGTTGACCTTACCTTTTTCTTCATATTCATAACTTTGTTTTTTTTTTTGTGATAATGTATAGGAATTAGGAAGAGATATAAAAAAAAAACAGTATACACAAATTATTCAATTGACCACAATTAATTTCCACACACTTTTTTAATATTATTTTTAATTAATTTAATTTAATAATAATAATCTTTTCTTTTTTTTAACTTTGATTGTTCACTGCTTCTTCTCATACCCTTCATACAAATCATGGATTTTTTTTTTATTTTGGATGGATAAAAAAAAAAAACAAGATAATTTTGTTGACAATCAACCAAATTTGATAATGCGCTGCGCGTTTTTTTTTTTTTTTTTACGATGAATGGAGAAAGAGAGACACCCGTCATCCGATATTAGTACTAAATCGACTTTTTGTATGAGGAAGTAACGTTAAAAGTTTTTTTGTTGCTTGTTTGAATGTGAATGAACACCGCAGGCAACAGACGTTAAAAAAAAATATAGAAAATTAAAAAAGTGAAAATTTTAACAATTAAATTAAAATAAATGTTAAAAAAAATATGTTTTTTGGTGTATGAAATATTCTATATATAATTGAATCATAAATGATATGATTATAATGATAATAGTATATATAAATAAAAAAATAATACATGAATATAAAAAAAAAGTGTTAGCAAAAATTCAACGGATGCATAAAAAAAAAAAAAAAAATAAGAACCAAAATGGCCGCTAATAAATGAGGGGTATGTACAATTTTAACATAAGAACACACATACATAAAATACCACCAGACATAAATGTAAAATACATTATATAAAAAAAATAGCTCACATACAATAGAGCACTCATACAATAGATATATGCATTGTTCATATTAATTTGAATATGCGTGCAAATAAAAAAAATGGTATGGCGCAAAACCAACAATAGAGAAAGCCATGAAGTTGAATTTTTTTTAATACATACAAACGCTCATATAGGGACCGAAATTTATAACCATATGATAAAAATACATGAAATAGGGATATTTTCATGTGGTTATTTTCTTGTTTTTTCTGTTTTTTCTTATAATTAATGAAAAATTAATTAATTTTTTTTTAATTTATATATTTTAATTACATAACTCATCATATTCTAACATATTTTAATTACTACCACCCCAAATTTGATATTAAAAACCATAGTTTATCCTACACATATTAAAAAAATAATAAAAACATTCAATTTGGTGGCATGTTGTCATCAGATTTGGTCAGATCAGCCTCGCAATCCGGTCACATTTGTTAGCTTGTCAATGTTATAATGTTTTCCACGGTATCATGAGTTGTTTTTATTATTTAAAAGATAGTTGATTAATTAAAATTAATTAAACTTAGCCACTTTATCATAAGATCTTAATTCTTTTGAAAGGAAAACGTGGGAACTGTCCAATTAATTTAAAGAACCAACCAGTTTCCAATATATATTAAAACATCTTGCCATCTTGCCGGCAATCCAAAGGAAAATAAAAAAAATTACATTGAAAAAAACTATAGCAGCGTAACTTTATGTAAACATGATATACGCCATTTTTAAGTTTTCAATATGAATCGTAGGAGACAACAAGTATACAATTGTTTTCAATTTATGAAAATATAATAAATAAAATTTTTTTTTCAGAAATTTTTTTTATATATATATATATAAAATTTTATCATTTACTATATTTGAATATAAGGCATCGCCGATATTTTATAAATATAGAAAATGACTTTAAATAGTAATAAGTTGTCGCGTACCGGGTTCACTTTTGATTTTACAAACATCTGTGGATTAAGATCAAATTTTAATTCAATTCAAGCCCACATACAATTGTTCAAGCCTAGCATATTAGGGCTCAGTGAAACACAGATATTCAGCAGTATTGATTTAGAAGAATTTAATTTACAAGATTACACCTTTCTGCCCGCTTTCTTTCGCCATAGAGGTGTTGCATTATATGTCAATAATGCAATACCATTTACACGTATGACATCTTTTGAGGTAAGATCATGTGCTAAATTTTGTTTTATCTGGATTAAATTTCAGATACAAAATTCAGTAACATATTTATGTTTTTTATATAGAAGTCCAGAATTATCGAGTAACGATACAGCAATAGAACTGGGTCATTTGTCCCTAACCATTGATAAGATATATTTAGAATCTCCAAAAGCTGAAATAATTATTGCTGGAGATTTTAATATACACAATTGTCAATGGTTACCATATTCACATACAAATGATCTAGCAGGGCAATATACAGAGATGTTTGCTATTGTAAATGGGTTGTGTCAATTAGTTGATCAACCCACCTACATACCCAGGCAATCCAATCACCAACACAGTCTTTTGGACTTATTCCTAACAACAAATCCTCAGAAATATAAAATGTCGATATCATCACCCATAGGAAACTCAGATCACGCACTTATATCAGCTTCTTTTCAATATTCTCAAATTATTAGTAATAATTCTCAACTTAATAGGATAGTTTGGGATTATAAAAATGCCGATTGGGTAAATCTCAACACATATTACAAAAGTTTCAATTGGGCTTAATGCCTAAATGGTAGTGTTGATTTTTCAGAATCAATGATTAGTAATGTAATCTTGTTAGGTATGAAAAAATACATTCCTTGTAAAGTTATAAATGTAAGAGCTTACAAACCAAGCTGGTTTTCTAGGAAAACAAAGATAGCGATTGATAAAAAAAATAGGGCTTTTTCTCTATATTAATCGGTTCCAACTGATATCAATAGAAATAATTATATTGTTGCAAGAAATTGTTTGCAATTCAATAATAGCTCATGAAAAGTTTTTATTTAATCAAAATATTAAAGATAAGATTACTTCCAGTAAAAGGGGAACAAAATATTTTTGGACTTTAGTTAAATCTATTCAGGGTAATTTTGTTCAAAAATCTTCTGTTGCACCATTGATTAATGATAGTGGAACTATATTAACCGAACCATTAGAAAAGGCTAATCTTTTAGCATCCATATTTTCAGATAATACAGTCCTCAATGATAGTAATATGCCTATTCCAAATATACCTAATACGAATTTTCAAATGAAAAATATATATTTCAGAGACAGGGTTGTTTATAAAGCTCTTAGAGATATAGATATTCATAAAAGTACTGGGGCTGATGGCATTCCCCCAATTGTTTTAAAAGAATGTGCATCTACTTTAGTACACCCACTTAGAAAACTCTTTCACAAATCATTTTCGAATGGAATATTTCCATCATCTTGGAAAATTGCTAATATTACACCTATTTCAAAAGCGGGTACTAAAAGCAATCCTTCCAATTATCGCCCAATAGCTATAACATCAATACTTTCTAAGGTAATGGAGAAGATAGTAAATCGTATGATTGTGCAATTTCTCGATGATAAAGAACTTATTAGTGATTGCCAATATGGTTTCAGGCACAAACGATCTACAGGAGATTTACTAAATTATTTAACCAATAAAATAGGTAATAGTATTGCAAATTTTGGTGAAACACAAGTGGTTTCACTAGACATTACTAAGGCTTTTGATAGAGTATGGCATAAGGCATTAATATCCAAATGCCATTCATTTGGATTAGGGGACACATTCTGTAAATGGGTTGGGAACTTTTTAGCTAATAGGCATATTAAGGTTGTACTAGATGGAATTAGTTCCAAACTTTATCCGGTTTATTCTGGGGTACCTCAGGGTTGTGCTCTATCGCCCACTCTCTTTTTAATTTTTATTAATGATCTTTTATCGATAACAGAAAATCCAATGCACTGTTATGCAGACGATAGTACATTACATTCTTCTTATGAACTACATCGTAATCATAATGCGAATCAAATGATTCAGTCTCGCCAGAAGATGATTTCCTCAATTAACAAAGATTTAGATTTAATATCTAATTGGGGCAGGATAAACTTAGTAGAATTCAATCCATCTAAAACAAAGGCATGTTTGTTCTCAAACAAACGATCCATAAATGTTAACCCAATACTTATGCATAATACAATTATTCCACAATCTAAGGACCTATTAAATTTGGGAATATCTTTGTCAAACAACTTTTCATGGAGTAATAATATAATAATGGCAGCTAAAACGGCAGCTAGTCGCATTGGATTTTTAAGAAGATCGAAAGAATTTCTCAATTCTGAAAATTTAGCATTAGTTTATAGGTCTTTTATAAGACCACTTCTAGATTACAATTCCTACATATGGGCTGGTGCACCAATTACTACCTTACAGTTTAGTGACAGGATCCAAAAACACGCTATTTCGCTGATCAGAAATGAAACAATAACAAATTCCATTGAATCATTGGATCATAGACGATCAGTAGCTTCATTGTGCACATTTTATAGGTATTATTACCATGAATGCTCTAATGAAATTTTAAAGCTAATTCTTGAGCCCATTAGCTTCTCTTATAATTCGAGAAATTCACAAAAGGCTCATTCATATTCTGTATCTGTATTAGTTTTTTGCGAACAAACAGATTTGGAAATTCATTTTTCCCAAGAACAGCAAGATTATGGAATATAGTCTCCCTGAACTAGTATTTCCCCCTACTTTTGATTATCAGTTATTGAAATTAAACATTTCATCTTATCTAAAAACTAATCCACCTACAGTGCAACAATTTGGACTGAATTGTTTGAAAACATATGAGTGATTTTTTTTTTTTATTTTGTTTTAGTAAAAGTTTTTTTTTTTATCTCATATGTTTGCTTTATTTTCAAAATTTCATAAATTAATCCACATATTATAATAGATTTACCACCCAAAATCACTTAAGTGTATTCAATGCATTTAAGGCTCATCACCTGATTAAGTGATTTCGTTACGGGCTCACGGCAATAGAATTCCGAGGTTTTACGATTCTGCCGTAGTAACGAACAAAAAAAAAAAAAAAAAAAAAAACATTGCACTGACAATGACAAATATCACCATTATAAAAATTGCACTTTACTTGAAATATAATATTGTTTTTGATTTTTTTTGTTATTATTCGTAGTAAAAAGGAAATTAAATTATAAAAAACATTAATTAATTACAGAAAATTTAATCACAAACACTTTTTTAGAAGATAAACAAACACTTTATTTTCATTCGGTTTTTTCTTTATTACTTTTATTCACTATTTCACGATGATTTTCACTATTTTGCATTAATTTTAATTATAACAATATTACAATATTAAAAACATTAAAAATAATTAAAAGTTTACCAAATAAAACAATAATAAATCAACGCATTCATACAAAATACATGGGAAAGACTAAAAATAATACCATTTTGAAAAACAAATATCCCTATATCAGCTTTTTAGGTATGAGTAAGTTCATGGCTTTGTCTATTGTTGGTTTTGTATGGCGCTATGTGCGTCTAATATATATGGAATGTGTGTGTGGGGGCGTTTGAGCATTCATAAAATAGTTGTTGTGTTTCAAAATCGTTGCATCATTTAATTTTTTTTTTCCTTGTGAAATGGCGACGTTCCTAAAGCCTAAAAATTCCTAGTCAGGATAATCAGGATTTCAGTAATTTGTAATTAATTTAATTTGGAATTTATAAAAAGTTGTTGTTGCTTGAACTATAAATGTATTTATTGAACGATTTTGTATGCAGCAGTATTTAATTTAAATAAAAAAAAAAAGTTTTTTTTTTCATTATATAAATTGAGCGTCATTTTTTTTTAGTATAGTTTTTTTGGTGTATTTTTTTTTAGTGTTTTTTTTTAGTGGATCTTTTTTTTTTCAATAATAATTTACATGAATCAAATGCATTCCATTAAATTAACTAATTTGATCTCTGTTTTAAATGAAATACCAATCTATTATATATAAAATAGCTGTGGCAAAATGAAATGCCCAACATTCAACAATGTAAATTTATCGGTATGTTTTTTTTCCATATATTTTTATATATAATTGCATGGCGTCATTTTATTTTATTACGGAATGTGTGTGCGTGTGTGTGGCGCTTGGATATGGATATTAATACAGAAGAGTTGTTGTTGCTTTAAAATAAATTAGATCATTTTATTGTATTTTTGCACATTCCTAAAGCGAATCCCTATAGTCAGGATAATCAGGGATTTCAGTAATTTGGAATTTATATAAATAGTTAATAAACGTTTTGTTGTTGCTTTTATTGCTTGAAATATATTTAATGAACAATTTTGTATGCAACAGATTTGAATAAAAAAAAAATCATCAGATTTTGTTTTTTTTTATCGCATTATAATAAATTGCTAGTTATTATTTTTACTGGATCTTTTTTTTTTTTGTTAAAATATATTTAAAGGGATTAATTAAATTAATAAAAATCCCTGTTTTAATTGAAATGTAATGTTTTTGGGGTAAGTGATTTATTATTTATTAAGAATATTTTATTAGATTATTATATTACTATTTTATTATACAATTTTTTTGATATTCGTTTAAATAACTTTAACAAATTTATATAAACTTAAATACAATACAAATCATGCAGAACGTTCTTTAACATATTATAAAGAGTTTTGTTTAACAAATGAAACACATAATTTAATTTTATAAATAAGATAAGGAATTTACGTTAAGAAAATAACCTCCAGTTTGCTTTATTTACTTACTAACTTTGTTTATTTATCTTAATAAAATATATATTATTTAATAACTTTATTATTGCTGACAACTTTCCCATCGTTTCACATTATGCCTTGGATTATTATTTTTATTAACATTATTCATAAGTGATTTTATGGTTTGATCATGTTTTTCTAATTTTTCTGATATTAACGATAATGTTGTCGATATTGTTCGATAATCGTAATTCGATTCCCGTAATTCATCAACCACAATTTGTGATTGTTTATTAATAAACCATTTATTTTCTAATGGATTATTATTTTTCTTATCAATATAATTTTTCCAAAATTGATTTTGTCTTTTTTGTAATGTAACCGCAACAATACATCCTCGATAATTTGCCGAATGATTTCCTTTACAATTAACACATTTAACCGCGTCGACACAACCATCATCATCATCATTATTATTATGATGATGACCAGGAGTTTTTTTACATTCAATTGTTAAATGATTACCAGCACAACGTACACATTTTGGATCTAATTGACAATATTTTTGTGTATGATTAAATCCTTGACATCGTTTACATTGTGGTATTAATAAAGCTGATGATGGACTTGTTGAATTACGCCATTTATTTATCGATTCAATTTTGATGGAACATCCAAGTATCGTATTAATATCTTGATAAATTCGATGAATATTTTCATTTCGATTAAATACCAACATAAATAATGGTAATCGTTCGATGCTAGCGGCGGCCGCTGCTGGTGATCTTAATCTTCGTCCATGAGGCGGCGATTCTATGGATGTTGAATGTTTATTAATTTTTTTCCATATATTTATTACTTGTAATATTTGAAAATTTTGCTTTTTTAAATCATCAATAATTGCTTCGGGTTTACATGATGCATGTAATCCACGTGCTATTACCCTTATTGGTCGTTTATTTTTATTTTCATATGTATACCATTGAAGATTATAATCGGTAAATTTTTTAATTAATGCATTATAAGAATTTTCTGATTTAACATTAATTTTTATACGATTATTATTTAGAATTTTAATTTCATAATCATCTATTGATAACGTGACAGTTTCTTGAATGATCTTACGAAATTTTTCAAAATCATTTATTCCAATTATGTTTATCGGTGGTGGATGAATATTATTTTTTGTAATATTATTATTATTATTATTATTATTATTATTAAAATTTGTCGATGAAACTGATCTTGTTGATAGAAATTCCCTATTCCCGCTTTTAATTTGATTACTAATTTTTCTATATTCATTTATTTTCTTATTTTTATTGTTGTTTTCTTGTCGTATTCCAATCCAATCGGTTTCTCTCGTTCCTGTTGATTTATTGTTATTATTATTATTATTATCTTCAAAATTTAATTTCTGATTTTTTTGATTAATATGTATCGATTTATTATTATTATTATTAGTATTCGTTTCATTAACACGAAGTTTTTCGATGGCATCCGTTAAATTCGATTGAAGAATTATAGTTTTCTTTTGTAATGATTCAATTTTTTTATTTGCAACTTGCCAATTATACAATAAAATACGTTCATTTTCAGTTTTTAAATCATTTTCATTTATTGTAATTGTTAATGGTTGAGGTGATGATGCATTACTATTATTATTATTATTATTATTATTAATAATTCCATTTGGAATTATTTTTGATGATTGATTCATTTCTAATATTTTCTATAATTTTATATATAATTAATTTTAACATCACTTTTTGCTATTCATTCTTTTTTAATGAATATAATTTTTTTTTCTAATAAATGTTTTTAATCAACAATAAACTACATGTTGATTCGTTTGTCTCTAATCGTTTACTATACACTTTCTGAATAGAGTTATTTAAATTTTAAATATATACATTTAAGCATTTAAGAATATTTACCATGAAATAAAAGATATCGCATATATAATATATATATAGTGATATAGAGATAAGATAATGGACCAAATTATAATAGATATGTGATTACATATAGGTCCTTTAAATAATAATACAATTACAAAGTATAATTGTGGGATGGTAATCATATATTTCAGCTGTGTTAAAGTCCATCAAAAATTTTCCAGATACAGTACAGTACAATAAATCACTTAAAAATTACCGCATAACTACCTGCAATCTCGGCATTATTATTGTTTAAAATTTTATGAATGATGTCTATATAGAAATCTGTAAAAAATAAATACAATTATTTTAAAATATATTTATGAATTATTATATTATAAATAAAAAACAAGTAGTTATATATATATATTGTAATTATTTGTTAAATATTTAATTTATTATTCATTTTATTAAAGTGTTATCGCATGTATATCATTTTTTATTTAATTATTTTTAATAATAAATCCAATAATTATAATTGTCTAATCTGCGTGTATTAGAAATTAAGAAAGATATGCTTAATTATATGTTAATAATTTTAGTTATATCGTGCCTTATATTCTTTTCCACTGCCATCAACCAAAAATTGAATAGTTTTTGTTCAAAAATTCATATACTAACGAACAAAAAAAAAACATCAAATAGATATATAGAAAAGTAGAAATGAATAAGGAAAGATCAATATATAAATTGAAATATCATATCACAGTACTAAATCGATATACAATACCAATTTATAAAAATATATTACGGATTTTATAATGTTTTTTTTTTCGGTGTTGTTGTAATTTTATCAGAAAAATTATTACAATTTTGTATATGAAAAAAGTGATGTCAAAATAATATGTATACGCTTATCAATTTACAGCTTTTACTGTGTGTAGTGTTTTTGTTGTTGAATTTTCTATTATTTATTATTATTATTATAAGTTTCTTTATAGAGAGAGTAGTTTACATATAAAATAATATAATAATTAGAAAAATGATTTTTCTTGTAAATAAATTTGTATTTTTAGTTTAGTCATTTGTTGATTATTTTATAGTTTAAATAGTGTTTTTGTTTCGCGATTTTTTGCTTTTTTTTTTGTAGAGGTTTGTGTATTTTTTTGCACAACAAAAAAATATAAGAAATGTATAGTTTTTTATTTTCATAAATAGATTTATTTTTTTTTTTATTGAAATATATTTAATGTGTAGTAATATAATAATAGTAAACGATAATATATATACCGCGATCGCACGTTGATCTATTTATTTTTTCTTAAAATTATAATTTTTCTTTTTGTTGTATATATATAATAATAAGTAAGTATTTAAAAGTTTTTTTTTTCATATAATTGTAATATGGAACGTATTTTACGAGGTGTAATGAGATATAGAAATACAACACGTGCACAAATGGTTAAAGAATTTCAACAAGTTCGAGATAATCCACAGGTATATTATTACATATTTTTGTTTTTTTAGCTATATAAATCATACAATATGCTTGTAATTTGTTGATGTTGTTGTTGTTGGCATTTTTCATTATGAATATAGTAAATGAAGAAACCTCTAAAATATCGAATATATAACATTTATATATAATTCATTATCTTATTTATTTTAATATTAATCACATATAGAGGATTTTATATTTTAAATTATATGCTTTTTATTATTTTGTATGTGTGTAAATAATTATTTTATGGTTTTGTTGTTGCGCTTATAATTATATTATTTACAAAAAATAAAATAATTCTGATAACAAATTCACTATATATATACAATTATACAAACATTTTTAGGCATAAAACCAATCTATTTTTCTTTTGAGTTTTTGTTTTTCTTTTCGTATATATTTAAAATTCTGGAATGTAATTCATTATATTATTATCTTATAGCCTCGCAAAACTTTATATATCCATTTTATTATTTTGACGGTCAAAATATATAATTATTGTATTCTTTATATAGTCGCATATCGCAGTGATAATCATAAAGTATATTTTGATTTCTTTGAGTAAAAACATTATGATTTCAAAAGAATCGTTTTGAAAATTTTACCAGATATTTTTAAATTAATTAAATATGATTCTTGTAAAATATCAGATAGGGTTTCTTTGGAACGATTAATTCAGAATTAAGAATTTTCCAAGATTTTCATAAACTATGTGGTGTTTCAATAGCAAAAATCCAATATAATTTCCTAAAAAAACTGTCAATCATTTAATTAAAATCATCCATCCTTAAATGTTTATAATCATTTATTTATAAACATTATTATTATATAAATTTTCTTTTAATACATTCACTTTTATGCGGCTTTCATACGAATTTTCCAAGAAAAGTCCCTTTTAAAAAAGGATTATTTTGTAGCTTTCATTTTCATTACCAATTTTTTTGGTGTTTATTTAATGCTTTTTGTATTGCTTTTTATTTGTATTCAAATGAATCCTCTATATATTCAACATTTAAATAAAATTATTTAAAAAATTTGTCTTATAATTATAAATGCTTATATATTAATTATTATATATGCTTATAATTATATAGATATATATTCGCTTTCAAAATATATATCCTTTGATTAACATTTAATCATAGAAAATTCACATTTCACATTTCACAATACACATTTCAAATTGAATGCAATAATTCTTTTTTATTTGTTGTATTTAGCCAAAAGCAGTATTTTTTACTTGTATGGACAGTCGTATGATTCCAACACGTTTCACTGAAACTCATGTCGGCGACATGTTTGTAGGTAAATATACATATATATGTAGATATGAATGATATAGATTATATTCCATTCTAAAATCTAAAATTAATAATGTAAAAAATACAATTGCCATTTTTTTTTAAATCGGTCAAATCCATATGTCTATTGTCGTTTAGTTGATTTTAAGGACCGTGAAAAAATAAAAGATTATTCATATAAAAACATTTCCGCTTTATTTTGAAATCTGTGTAATATTTATGGGTGAAAAAAAAAACAATATATATGAATATTATTTCCAATTTAGTACGAAATGCAGGTAATTTAATACCACATGCTGAACATTTTCAAGATGAATATTTTAGTTGTGAACCGGCTGCCTTAGAATTAGGTTGTATTGTAAATGATATACGGCATATTATTGTATGTGGTCATAGTGATTGTAAGGCAATGAATTTATTGTATTCATTAAGAGATCCTGAACTTTCATCACTTGTAAGTTTTATCGAAGAAATTTTAATTTTCCCTATATATATGAGATTCAATTTTTAAAATTTTTTAGGATAATCGTCGAATATCACCATTAAAAGCATGGTTATGCGAACATGGTACAAATAGTTTAAATCGTTTCTTAGAATGGAAAGCAAATGGTATGAATACTCCGTTAATATTTTCATCAGAGACACCCTTACGTAAATTTGTAGCCTATATTGATCCAGAGAATAAATTTGCGATTGAAGATAAACTATCGCAAATCAATACATTAGAACAATTAACAAATGTAGCATCATATGGATTTTTAAAACGTCGTCTTGAAACACATGATCTTCATATACATGCATTATGGTTTGATATTTATACCGGTGACATTTATTATTTTAGTCGTGGCACAAAACGTTTTGTACAAATTGATGAAACAACAATTGATAGTTTAATTAATGAAGTACGACGATATTATTCATAATATATATAACTATAGCAAAGAGCAAAATTGTGTTTGTTTTTAATAATAATTATTTATAGTTATTTATATATATATATAGAAAATTAAGAATTCTCTAAAAAAAAAAAAATTGAAGTTATTCCTAGGTGCTTAAAAAATTCAAACAACGCACAATTCAATTCAATTTATAGTTAATTATGTGCATAGAAGTATTTTTACTATATACATATATTGCATTATATTAGCGCGATTGGAACGGGGGCCAACTTGGTGCAGTAGCTAATTCATGACGGTTTACCTCATTTATTGATTTTTTTTTTTGTTAATTTATTTTGGTGCGTGGAAGAGATAAATGAATTATTTATTTCATTTTTTTTTTGCTTTTAAAATAGGAATTTTTGTATTTATTTTTGTCTATATATAATTATAGAAAATATGCATTTAATTATTATTATATCCCATTTACGAATTTTTATGTACATTTACCTATATATATTTACAATATATAATTGCCAAATTGTACTTTGTGAATTTTATTTTGTATCATAAATATGCTATCGAATAGAAAAGCATATTTTGCTACCTAAGTTGATTAGAGAAAATATTTATTTTTATGATTAAATCATATATTTATTAATTTTAATTTTTGTTATATAATATATATATATATAGAAATGTAGAGCAACAAATTTATATTATTATATATTATTTATATATACGCTTAATATATAGAATTATGAATTTATAATATGTGTAATGAACAAAATTGTAACAGGATTAAGGATTGAAATTAGTTATTTTTTATATATTAAATAATTATATAATGGATAATGCGTTAAATAATATAATAATTAAATCATTTGTAAATATATAGGTTCGAGCTATTGACAATTTTAGACCAGAATAAATTATTGTGAAAATGGGTAATAAATAAACTATATAGATAAATCAAAATCCACAATCGCACACGCACACACAACACACATTAAAATACAATTTTTTTATATTAATTTATTTCAATTAAAATTTATTGAAATATATATTCGCAAACCTATACAATTTAATAGATGTTCAAATAAAAATTTGAATGGGAATTATTATAAATATAAATAGATAATTAAATCATCTATTTTATAAAGTTATGCCAAAAATGAATAATTAATTAATAAATTATTCCAAGAAAATTATATTTTATATATACATGGATTTATAATAATTTATTTTTGTAATAATTTTTGTTAAATAAAATATATTTATTTATATATAGAGATATAATTTTATTTTATTCTCAATTCAATTTTTGCGATTTCTTGAAAACACAGTGACAAATATTTTTGACAATTTTTCACTGTATTTGCAATGTATTCTAAAATGGTCTGTGTAAAATATAGTATGGAGGAGTTTCCTGGGAAAAACTGATTAAGAATTAAGAATTTTCTCAGATTTTGAAAATGGTAACAAATAATTATAATTCATTAAAGGTGATCTCTGTAAAATATTGAATAAGATTTCCTTGGACGAACTGTTTCATAATTTAGAATGTTATAACCAATCGCACCAACCACCAATTACAATCAGGCTTAAAATAATTATATTTTTACGCTGTCTATGTCTAAAAAGATCAATTTTATATATACACAAATTAACTGTGTTATAAATAATTTTTATATATAAATCGAATCAAAATCTAAATACAAAAAAATAAAATAAAATAATATTATAATTACAATCCAATGCAAAATTTCATTCAGTTAATTAACGAAATAGTTTTGTGTATTGAAATCGTTGTTTTTTTTCTTCTTTTGTTAATGAATCTTTTTAAATAATTTTATGTATTTTTATATAATTTTATCTAATTAATTTTAAAATAAAATTAAACAAAATTATTTTTAATATTTGTGTTTTATATATATATATTTATATATATATTTATTTATTTGTTATCATATAAATTATTATCCGTCCCCGGTTTTTTTGCTGAAGAAATATAAATGGGAGTTCATTATTTAAATACTTTTATTCGTAATTACGCACAAAATGTTTTACGTTATATTGATTTTAAAAATGAAATTAAAGAATGGTATAGGTAATGAATTCATAGTATTGTTTTGTTTTGTTTTGTTTTATATAAGGATCAGTTTTATTTCCAAATTATCTTCGTGAATTGATATACCCACAATTGAATTGCATTTATTAATAAATTTTATCCAAAAAGAATATTAAATAAATGTAATTAAATATACAAAATAAATCTCTCTAGAAATATCCAAATACGCGATTACTGTTATTTTACAGATAAATAAATTCAATTATCAATTAAAACGTGTATAAATTAAAATGACATAATTAATTAATATCACCGCTCAGTGAAGTTATTTATATATGAAATTCGGTTGAAAAATATTAAAATTATTACCGATATTGAATTTTGTTCACATTTACAATTTGTGAATGTTTAAATACGTGTTTTTTTTTATGTTATCTCTATATGGTATCCTAAAAACTGATGAGCTAAATAATAAAACAGAATATTGTGTATACCTTTATGTAAAATATCAATTTTATACATATATATATATAGGTTACATCAACGAGAACCGATAATTGTTATAGATTTATTGAGCTTATCAAATACATTGCTAATCAATCATACAGATTTATTGTGCGGTGGTCGTAATAATATTTATATTGAACAAATTGATAGTTGGTTTAGTGAATTACGTGAGTGTGGTGCAACATTAGTGTTTTTCGAAAATGGTCAATTACCCAATGGATATTTTCGGTATTGGTCAACTAAAAAACATGAACGTTTTTTAGAATGTAAACAAATTGCCTATAAAATATTAGATCAAATACCATTAAATTCGATTCTTGCCGATCAACAACCAATAATCTATAATCAAGCATTAAATTGGAATATATTAACGAAACGTAGTGAGGCTTTCGATCCATCGGATTCTAATGATGTCACTGGTGCTGATGACTACGACGATGATGAGAAAAAAAATGGTTATTTCAATAATAATTCATATTATTATATAAATAATGATAATAATAAAAATGGATATGAATATCAAAATAATACCACCACAATAACAAATAATAATAATATTAATGGGTTTTCATCTGGTAGCGAAAGCATAAATGAAATTACAATATCTAGTGATAACACAAGCGATGATAATTTGAATCAAAAGAATGATCAGTATAATTCAAATGGACCATCAGTAACTACTGATGATGAATCAATTGAACATTACAATAATCGATGTCCAAATGGTAAAGAATTATTTGATGGTTTTAAAGAAATATTGATTCCAACATTAATGTCCTTGATTACGGGACTACAAATAATGGCAAAACGTCATGGTGTATTAATAGTAGCTCTCGAAAACGATTGTCATCGTGAAATGGCCGAATACGCTACGTATTATGATGCAATGGCTATCGTAGCCAATAATACAGATTTTTTAATATACCAAGGTGATTGGCAATTTTGGTCAGTGTCTGACATACAATTTGATTCATTCGATGGTATACGTTATGATCGTAATAAATTTTGTCAACGATTACGATTACATCAGCAACAAATGCCAATATTTGCTGTACTTTGTGGTATGGAAATGTTTAATATAAAACGTTTACGACAATTTCATAGACGAATCATTGGTTTTAAAGCGGATCCCTTAGTATCGGCACATTTATGCGTTGATGGTTTAGCTCAATATGTAAATGATATTGTCGGCAGTGATTTACCATATAATTTATCTGAAAAGTCATTAAAAGCCATAGCAAAGGATATATTCAGCTGTAATAGCGACGATGGAGATTATGATAGTTCCACTAACATTTCATTGATTCGTTATGCCATTGAATATTATCGATTGGTATACATATACTATATGTGTTTTATATAATTAATTGACTCGCATTTTGTTTATAGTTTATTTATATAGTTAATTATTTAATTTCAGCATTTAAATGGTAACCTATACAATTGTGATCTATTAAAATATATAGATCCGATAACATATGCTTGGTATACAAATGGACCGAGTAATTTAACATGTACACCATTTTCGGATACATACACATATTTGGGTCATCCCAATTTGTCGATCATCGACGAAAATCGTATGCGATATGAACATTTTATCAATTTAATATCTTATATTATTGCACGACAATACGGTTATCTATTACGATGTAAATTAATTGATCAAAAATCATTTATTCCATTTACATATCAATCAGTTGGAATAAATAATACCGATGGATATTATTTTAAAACGTATTTAATTCCAACACACTTTCCAAGTGAGTATATACGTATATATGAATACGTGAATATGAATTTGTTTTTTATTTTATATTTAAATGTTTGCTGCCTTAAATGTTTCAGTACCAATTCCAACACTAATGGAATTTTTAAATGAAAATAATACGGAATTAGATTTATTACGTTGGCAACTATTATGTTGGATGATATCGGATAAATTGAGTATAAATCTTGTGAAAGAAATACCATCACTTTGGTTGGTTAATTGTCTAGTAGTTTTTTATTTACATCAGGTAATTTTTGTGTATTTATTATAGAAATTGAAATTGTTTCATTGAATATTTGTCTCCACGTCCACGTACCCATTCATAGAAAAATCAAATAACTGATTTGGAAGCCGATGGATTTATAATAACTATTGATGCCCATTATCGAAATGTAATACCAGAGAAAATTGATTATCCGTGTATTGTAAATGACAGATTATTTCGTATAGCATTTTTATTTGGTGATGTTCATACACACATTTTAAGATGTGTTCAAATGCTTGGATTAAGTAAATATGTGGTAAATGACGGGATTATATTTTTGATATATGTTGTATTGTTATATATGATTAAACTAAAGAAAATCAAAAATTATCATAATTGAATATTTGCTATATATATGTTAAATAGAGTAAAATTATATTTTTATAAATCTAAATATATATATATATATAGGTTCCATTTCAATTGGATGGTTTATATTTTCATCGAGTTGTGGGTGAATTACAGAATTCCCATTTGTTATATGAATTTGTTAAGGATCAAATTGAATATTATCGCATTTTCGATATACTTAAATACGTTTAGAGTTTTTATTTTTCAAACTTAAATTATTTTAATTCCATTGTTTAATTATTTTATCATTCCGTATCCATATATATTAAGGATATAGTAAAAATAATTGTTTTATATTGTATTATATTTGTAATTTTGTTGTCTATAGAACATATACATTAATAGAAAATAATTAATTTATATTTAAACATTAAATATTTTAGTATTTTAATTTATAATAAATATTTATGTGAAATGTATAACAGAAAAAATTAATCAATTTCCCATTTTCCAGCAATAGACAATTTTCTTGTGATATTAAATCCCTTATGATGAATCTTTTCTTTTGCACATTTTTCTAGATACGTTCTCTGGTGCCAGAAAATACTTAAAGAATCTTTAGTATCTATAATTAAGGCAGTTATACCAAATATGTTTTATCTAATTTACTATAAAATGAATATACAATCTCGCAAAAATATTATTTAACTATATATGTTACTATTTAACTTTTAATATATTGAAAGTGTTAATTTTTATATTTTATCTTCATTATTTTTTGGTTTTTAAATCCGATTTGGTTGATGACGACGACGACGACTTTTTTTTATTTGGTGAATCAGATTTTTTCGTAAATTTAACATTACGTTTTGTTTTGTTACCTTTATTTTGTTCTTGTTGTTTTGGTTTTTTTGCTGAAACATCTTTGATATTCTTTTTATTTTGATTGATTTTTGATGATGATTTTTTTGGTAATGCAGTTTTGGTTGCTGCTACTCCTACCGTATTACTAATAGCCATTGGCGTTTGTTTATTTGTAATAATTTTCGGTACAATTCGTGTATATAAATCATAATTAAAATCACAACAACTTCTGCCATTACAAAATTCCTCACTACATTCAGCACATGCACAAATTTTCGTTTCAATAATACCCGATTTATTTTTAGTTTTACGTATGGCATTATTTATAATAAGTTCACGTTTATCACGAGCCTCCGTTTTTAGTGATAATTTACCCAATTCAATTAATCTGCAAACAACATAAAAAATATACATTGTTAATTACAATACACAGGTATATTCAAATAAAAAAAAAAATTTACTTGCTATAATAGTCTTCTTCTAAATTCGATTTTGGTCGTAATGTCGTTAACATTTTCCAATCGATTGGTACCGGACACAATTCTAATAAGACAATTGAACGCATTTCCGTTGGTATTGGATCTAAATATTGATAGGTTTTATCACGTTCACCAAAATGTTTTAATAAATAACGTGTCTCTTTTTTTGATGTACGAAAATTCCAATCTTTATCTTTAATTTTAATTTCATCATTTCGTACCTTGTTATAATATATATATTATTTATATTTATTAAATGTTGTAATGAAAAAAAAAATCTAATTATGATTGAACGGGTGAAATGCAATGTTATTACCTTAATCGGTCTCATTTTATAATCCGGTACTCTTTCCAATAAACGTTTATATTCTTCTTTTGTATGGGTTATTGTTTTTGATAAATCCAATACGGGAACAATCTCCTTTTTCTTACCTAATAAATCATCTAATTTACTCATTTTTACTTGGTTTTTTTTTGTCTTCTGGAATTCTATTTGTTATTTCTGCTGGTGTTAATTATAATAACATCCACAGTTTATAAAACATTTTGATTATTGTTGTGTATTGATCAAACATTTTTATTTATTTGTGTTAACAAGAAATAAATCAATAATTTCGTATCTATGATAATTTTTTATCATATACCATAGTATTATTAGTTTTTGATTGAATACATTTTATTTTCCATTTTGTCTGTCTGTCAGGAAAATTCTTTATTCCATCATTTAAAATTGAATTTTCTCGGAAAATCCATATGAAATTAATTTAAATGAATCATGGAAACTTACGCAGTAAGTTTTTATGAATTTTCCATGTTAATTATATTTCTTATTTATATATGAAACGAATTAATATCCATAATTATAGAAAATAAAATACAATATATATTTTATATGCAATTTATTACAAAATATAATTAAAAAAAAATTTTTATACATTCTATTCTTATAATATAATAATATAATAAAGTAAATTAAATCTTATTCTATGTATAACCAAAATTATATTGTTTATGTGCGTTTAAATTGTATTTTTATTTTCATTTTCTTTTTCTCCATATATTGTTTTATATGTTATATGTAGTATATATATATATATATATATATATAACAAAAAAATTATAATTATATTTTTATTTTTAGCAATAAAATCGAAACTAAACTAAACAAAGACGAAACTAAACGAAAAAAAAAATAATAAAATAAAAATAAAATTTAACACGTGTTTAATTTACTTAAAACAAAAATATTACTATTATTAAATTTTTTTAAAAAAATTGCTTGCTCAATATAAGATCAAAAAACAAAAAAAAAAAAAATAAAATAAAATAATAACTAATTAATATAATTAATTTAAGCACTTAAAACTAAATATAAAAATATTGAATAATATAAAAAAAATATTATTCAAATTTTTATTACTATGTACAATTGGTAAAAGAGCCTATATAATATATAATTTATTTGATTCATTCAATTATATAATTGTTAATTAAACTATTTTTGTTTTTTGTTGCTTTTAATTTAAAAATCTTTTTTATTTTCATTTTCATTCTGCTTTTCTTAATAAAAAATTAAGAAATTTTAATCACACCACAAAAAAAAAAAAATAATATATATATATTTATTTATATATATTTATATAAATATATTTAGAACTTTCTTTTACTTTCTTTCTTTTCTTTTTTTTTTAAATATTTTGTATAAAAAAAAATTTAACATTTCCTTTTTTTTTGTTTTTGGTATTTCCTAATAATTAAATTGTATAAATTCGATAATGTAATACTTGATGAATTGCAATTTGATATAATTCACGTGGACATATTTTTAATTTTTCCGTAAGTTTATGAAGATAAACACCATCCAAGCGTAATGGTACCTATAAGATTTGTTATATTAAATAAATATAATTGAATTTGAATATATATATGAATATAAGGAATATATGTTTAACAACGTATTCTTACATCATATTTCGTTAATCCCACAATTTGTAAACAACGTAAAATATGTGAATATACATCACCAAATAGAAAACTTAATCGTGTTGTACGTTCATTTAATTGTTTTGGATATTCTAAAACCTTTGCAACTTGTCCTTTATTAACTTCGTCAATTGTCAATAGAAATGCATCGGCTTCAAGTATTGTTAATTGATTTGTCTATATGATACATGAAAATAAAAAATCCAAATATAAAAATTCATTTTTATATAATCCATATTTAAACAATTGCTAAAAATGTTTACAAAACAAAACAAAACATTCAAATACTTTATTATACCTCAATTAAAAAATACAACACTAATATGTTTACTAAATAATTTGGTGGAATTTTTTGTATAATATGTGGTTTTAAATTATCGGAAATCATCCAACACAATAGACACCATCGCATACCATCCAATAACTTGATTTTAGGATTAAATAGTTCATGTACTTGTGGTGTTGAAACTATATATATTTGAAATAATAATATACAAAATAATATTAATTAATAAAATTTTCTTAGCAGCTATAAAGAACGACATCAGCACTTATTCGATGGGGTCAGCTAAAAATTTACCGATACAAAACTCTTTTAATTGGTTCTCAGTATATATATAGTATAGTCGAGGAAATGTGCAATAATTTGTTAATGAGATAAAAACTCATTAACATAAAAAATAGTAATAATGAATTTAAAATCTATAAAATAATAAGTCTCCTGTAAGTGCTTATACAAAAAAAAAATAAATGAAGCAATAAATCATATAAAGAATTATTAAAATTAATAAATGCTTACATGTTGGATATTGTGGTTGAATACGAATTTTAACATAATCTTCATCCGGATGGCGTTTAACGGCAATCCAACGTGTTAGCAATGGATCATTTTCATGTTGTAATAATACACCCATTTGACGTTTTATTATCGGCATCATCAATAGATAATGTGGCATTATATCCTCTTTGGACATATCACAATATGGTACAACAGTTAAATTATATGTTTTATCACATATTAAAGAAAATATTACGCTCTCCAGTGACTGTAACAATGGATCCACATAAATATCTGTTTCGAAATTCTATATATAAATAAAAATAAAATATTAATCAAAATATTATATACATAATTTTTATATTGATTTATATAAAAAAACATACCAAATTATATGATTGAATACTGCTGACTAAACAATTGATCACCAATGGATCAACGTATCCGTAAACATCACGCGAAATCCGTTGTAACTCCGTTTGCGTTAAATTAATTGGTAGATTTTTGAATGTTCTAACGTAATCAGCAATATTATAGAATTTTATTGGATGTGGTCCCATTGTATTTTGAAAATTTTTCAAATCATTAAAATGCATTATATTATTTTTGGTTAGCACCGCAAACAATGGTAATTGTTTTGACGTTAAATTTAAATAGTTGGTGAACGCCTTTCGATTATAATGGAATGTATCTAATGTATCAAAATTTAAATTACGTGCACACCAAAATTGCCAGTCACCGTCGAATATTAAAAAATCGGCATCAAAACCGATAACGGCCATGGCATCACATCGCTTTGCATATTGTGCAATTTCTAAACGACAATCCGATGTTATCGATGTTATCAATTGGCCATAACGTTTTGCATAATGTTTAAGACCGGGTATCAATGAATTTATCCGGATGTGTGGTCCAAACCGCTTTTTAAATATTAAATCGTGTAATGATGTATTCCCATAGATTCGTTTCAATACACTTAACCATTTTTTATATTTAAAATCTTGTGCTTTGGACCATGATTGCAATTTAAAGTCGGGCACAATACCATCACAGAAAAATACTAAATTCACTTCTAACGAACGTAATTTTGCAAAAAATTGTTCGGCCAAGTCCAAATAAACTTGATGACGTCCACCGCACAATAAATCACGTTCGTTACGTAATAACACCTGCAATAAACTTCTCATTTCGATAACAATTATCGGATATTCACCTTCATGTTCCCTATATATATACAAATAACATAATACAATAAAAACATAATATCAAATTAATCTCGCATTTGAATTGGTATTTTAAGTGAAGAGGTCAAAAATTGTAGAATTTTTTTTATTGTTATTATAAAATCATATATAAATAATATACGCGATCGTATATTAGTCTAAAATGAATTGATAAAATTCAGCTGTACATATATATTAATGTTGTAAAATAAAATAATCAATACATCACATACAATTTAATCAACTGTTATTTTATTTATGTATATACATTTCAATGTTGAACAACAGTATATTTGAATTGTTAATTAAATTGAATTGAAAGGAAAAATTCCAATAAATTAAATAATTGAATATAATCTCTAGAATAATCTGTACATTTATAAAATTCTGTACATAAGAAAATAATTATTGCATACTTTTTCCATTTTTCAACCTCTTGACGAATATTAATTTTTACACATCCATTGGGCACTTCTGTTGATATAAATTTGTGTAAATATTCGATACCCATAATTTTGTTTTGTTTAAAATAAAAATCACAAAAATAAAATTAAAAAAAAAAAAATCACAATTACGCGATTAAAAAATACTTATATACATATATATTTATTTATATATATATATATATAAAATTATTAAAATAAAAAAAAATTAAATAAATATTTAAAATATATTAATTATATATACAATTAAAACAACAAAAATATAATGTTAAAAACAAAATTAAAAACGATAAAAAGGAACATATATATATATATAATATTAAAAAAAAAAAAAAAAAATAATTAAAATAAATGTTTAGAAAACGCGACGATTAATTTTTTTTTTTTTTTTTTTTAATAATACATTAAATCTAAATACAATCTTTTAATGGAGAAGTGTAAAATTCTACTAACTATATATGATTGTAATTATATATATTATTTTTATTTTATTGATTATAAATTTTGTTATACTCGCCGATTGATTTCTATTTATAAAAAAAATAAAAATAAAATTGCAGTGAAGCAGATCAAAAAAACACATTTGTTATTAAAATCGATTGACGAAAAAAATAATTTATAAGCCAAAATACTTTCATTATATTCTAAATAGCTAATGGGAATACAAAATATATTATATATATTCTATATTATGTATAATTGAAATATTTATGCAGGCATGTGTTTCTGTTCGTCCTTTGGTTTTAAATTGTCCATTCTGAATTTTGCTGGGATTTATTTTTTGTTTCCAGTTCAACGTTGTAATCTCTGCGATGAGGGAATAAATTCCTTTTTAACCGATACTATTAAGGTTACTTTTTTTTATAGATTAATTGAGAATGATTGATTTTGGGGTTTTCTTATTGCATTAACTATAAATCTTTGTTTAAAATTCGTAATTATTGTGTTATCTTTATTATTAGATTATGTTTTATATTATTATTAGTATTATTGTCAGTATTTATTATTAATATATTATATATTAAATTTATTATTAAGAGTTTGAATTATTTTTTATATTAATTTCATTCATTTTTTCTATTTTTTCCATAGGTGAGTTTCATTATATTTGTCATTCATATATACATTGATGAGTTTTATTTTACAAAATGTGAGTAGAAAACATTTTTATTATCTTAACTAAAAGAATAACGAATGAAATTAAAAAAATAGTTCGTATAATAATTATGTTAAGATATTTCAAACTTAAACTATTTTTTTTAATAAAATAAATATTTTAAAATCCATTACAAAATTCATTTCTAACCGAATAAATGCGATATAGATGTATTGAAAAAAAAACAAATTAAACAAAACTAATTAAAGTGGCATTAAACTGCGTAGATTATATTGCTGCTATATATACTAATCCTAGTTGGATTTATTGATATATTTCCAAATATTAAAACAATTTGAACTTACGAGTATTGAATTTCTGATGAAAATTTGATAAATTATATCATAAACAACAATTTAAAACATTTCACCAGATAGTTTTACGTAATTCATTAAGTAAAATGTTGATTTCCTTGCGACTATATGACTTGAGAATTTCCAATTTTCTATTTTTCATTTTATTTTTCAGTGTATTTTTTTTATGAAATTCTATTTTAAAAAAATATTAAGTTTTCATAATACATTGAAAACTATGTGAATTTCGCATTCAAATCCATTTAAAGTTCTTATTAAAATTTTCCAAAGAAAGTCGTCGAACTTATATTTTGTACAATAATCCTTGAATATGATTTGTTTCGTCTGATATTATTTTCAAAAAGAATTGATTGTAGAATTTTTATTTTAATTGCAGTATTCAAAATTGTCATGTATGGTAATATATAAAATGTAATTTTCATATATAAAAAGACTATTCTGATTTTTAATGGTCTAATAATTCTGATTTTTATTGGTCTAAAGAAAATGCATCTATAATCTATTATATAAAAGTATTCGAATGAAATGTTTAAATATAATAAAAGAATTTACTATATAAGAAATTTTCAAGAAATCGCAATCATTAAATTCACATTTAATTAAATACCTTTTTTATTATAAACCCCTGATGATTTATCTATTTATTATATACAATTGGACAATCTAATATAAACATTTTTTTGCATCTTTTAACAATCTCTTAAAATCCGATAATGATAAATGGTTTTGAACAAATTAAATAAACCTAAGATTTCCTAAAATAAAAATATAGGATATTTACAATAATAAAAGCAATAAAAAATATTAATTTTCACAATTTTCCATGAACTTTTCCATTTTACTGTAACAATTTTCATTTGACATATAGTTATTTAAGGTATGATTTTTTTATTGCATTACATTTCTAATACAATGAAAAACATATAATACATATTTTCCTTTTACATAAGCAACATATTTTCATTATACCCTTTTAATTAATAATAAAAAAAAAAAAAAAAGAATGTGCAAGACATCCGAATTTGAACCAAGTTCCTCAGCACACACACACAATAGTTCTATCGTTGAAACTTACATAAGATAAAATGGAAAAAAATATATTTGAAAAAACCACAATTTTTTGTATTTGGTTTTTTTTCTTCTACATTTTTCCTCTTTATCTTGTGTAAGTTTCAACGATAGAAATTTACAGTTATTTTTAGATGTAGAGCGGGTATCCCCCCTGTGGGATACCCGGGAATATATATACACTAACCACAACTGGCAGAAACGCCAGCGCGGTCCGTATATATATAAACCTACGGGGAACATCATTGCTGGAATATGGTATGTCTCATCGCGTCGACTTTCCAACATTCAAACAACCATGTCCCCCTTAATTAAAAGCAAATCTCACATGTAATTTTTTTACATGTGAGATTTTTTGTTTGAAAATCGGCGGCATCGCTACCAATTCGACCATACTGTTATCTTATGAAATATTCACTTAATTTTTGTTCACATACACTTTGAAATATATAGAAGAATAATTTGTATGCATGGAAGGAAAAATGCAATGGTTGAATGAAAATTAATTTAAAATTATTTCATATACGATTCCTTTGTATACAAATAACTTATTCTTTATATCTTCCACTGCCTTTATACAAGTAGATATATTATAATATACATTCATATTCATACAATCAATAATTTACCGTTTTCTAGTATATATACAATTTTTTTTTGTAATAATTTTTTTTTCAGCAGACATGAAAACTGTACATTATAATATTATATGTATATTTTTCTTATATTGAAACATTTTCATTTATTTGTATGGTGTTTTTTTTTTTTTAATTGACACTTTTTTTCCTCATTCCATCAGTCTATATAATGTAAGGTTCTTAATGGAATACTTTAGAATTTGAATCAACATCTTGTGGAATTGAGATGGTACCAATTTTTATTGTTAAGTCATTTAAGGGAAAAAATATTTTATACAAAACAAAAAGTTCACTATCTATAAAACAGAACAGTTTCAGAAAAATTATTATAAAATATTATATGTATCTTAAACAAAAAAAAGTTTTATTTATAATAATAATAATAATTTATAAATACATAATATTTATATAGAAAAAATAATGCGCTTTATTTTTATAGAATTTACTGTAATTTTTTTTTTTTTTGGTATTCAACACCGACTTTCAATTCAACATGCGTATGTGGATTTACAAATAATGCACATTTATTTTTTCTCTATTCATAATGTGATATTTTTATTTGTGATCGCACGTCGTCTATCGTTATCGAGGAATTTTATCGTTTTTTTTTTTTTTTATATTAATTTAATAAAATTTTCCAAGTAAATGAAAATGTGATTTTTCTATTATTATTTATAATGCAAAAATGTGAAGTATAATTATATGGTTTATTGTGGTGAAAATTCCATGAAAACCTTGAGAAAATTCTATCAATTTTCATTCAATTTAATGATTTAAAAAATAAAAGTGATGTTAGTTCAATATGTTTGTTAGTTATAAGTTTGTTTTGTTGTTGCGCTGAAATTTTTCGTTCAAAGAATCGTATTATATATTGAAATAGACATTCGCATATTAGGAAGGATTGCTTTATTAGTTGATTGAAAATGCTTATAAATTTTCATGAATTTTCATGAAAAAATGAAAAATGAAAATGAAAAAATGTACTCTTCTATAAAAACAATTTCGTTCACAAAATTATTATAAATAAAAAAAAAAAAGGAAAAACAGTTTTATTTATATATAATAATAATTTATATATAATTTATATATTTATATAGAAAAAAAAGTTGATTATATTTTGTATATACATATATATGGAACTCGATTTTATAAAAATAATTTACTGTAATTTTTCTATTATTCAACACCGACGAAATGTGGATTTACAAAATATATATACACACTTTATATATTTATTGCTGTTTGATTTTTTTTTTCAATTCATAATGTGATATTTTGATATTTGTGATCGCATGTCATCCGTCGGTATCGAGGAATTTTATTGTTTGTTCTTTTTGTTTTGTATGTAATTTGATAAAGTTTTCCAATTGAATGGAAATGTTTTTCTTTTAATTTATAGTGTGTGAAAATCTATAATCTAATATTCACTATATATATATGTTATATATATAGTGAAAATGTTAATCTTTTGTGAAAATTAAAATGAAGCTCTATTTAAAAACAACAATTAAATTTCTTTTCAATTGAACAAAGATACACACAAACAAACAATCAGTAAAATTTCAAAGTGGATTTTTTTTTTTTTTTTTTAAATAAGTTTTATTGTGTTTTTAAAGTTTATATACTTTATTATTATTACAAATTTGATTCATATAAATGCCAACGAAATGTGAGTAAAAATAATTTTATAATAAGAATTAAAAATAGATACTAGAAATTTTCAATAGTCATACTATGTTTCCATTATAATAAATATTTTAATATCGATTAAGAAACATCGGCACCGAACAAATGCGATAGATGTATTGAAAATAAATTAAATTAACCGCGGCAGTTAAATTAAAATACAATTATGTAAACTGTAGAGATTATTGCTACTATCCAATATCATTATAGATATTCATTGACCATTTAGAATTTGTGTTCAATGAAAATTATTTCTGCTACACCAGCACAAATGTTTTCATTCAACAGTATATACATCTGTTAAGTATATTGTATATTTAAATTATATGCATATATAGAAGATAATTATTTTTTTTATTTCATCCTTCCTTACAATGCAATTTTCTATATTTAAATCAAATTATTTTTAAATTCAAATTTAAGCATATTTCAATTAAATGTCAATGAAACAATAATACAAAATCTGATATTTTATCATTTAATAAAAAAATCTATATTTATATATATATATATAATAAATTGCAATATATAATAAATTGCAATATAGACGGGGCCTACATAAAGACCTACAAATTTGCCTTATAATAAAATTCATTCAATATTCTTTAACGCTTCAATCCAGCCCACGAATTTGTTTATATATATAAAAATATTATGTATATTCTGTTAAAATTGGATTTTTTCCTTTAAATTTGCAATATTTGATTTTGTATTAAAAAAAAAAAAGAAAGAAAAACCTGATAGATTTTTTTTTTTCATAATTGATTTATTTTAATTATATATTTTTAAAACTTTTTATATAAACTTTTCAAGTGCAAAGAAATAAATATATTAACAAAAAACTAACAAAACCAAATAAAAAACGAATTCTATATAAAATAATTAACAAAACAGGATGATATTAAACAAAAATTATTCACATTAATTTTGAATATTTTTTTGCTTATATATTTATATATATATATATATAATATATAAATGTAAAAAATATAGAATTTATTAGCTGATTTTGTTTCGCATGATTTCCTCTATATATAAAGAGGAAAGAATGTATATACAAACAGTATTAACGATTAAAATAACGAATTGAATTGAACGCTGGAAGGTGGATTATTAGAGATATATTTGTTTTATCCGTGCTTTATTTAGTTAAATATTTTGTGTTTAAAATGATTCAAAATTTAATAATATTTTTTGTGATATTTTTATCTTGTGATATTTCCATAACATATTCAGCTACCTATCGTAAGTGTTATATACTATAAATGTGATTGTGTGTTTGCGATATTAATTTTTTTGGTTTTCATTAATAATTTTGTTATATATAAATTTTTTTTTAATTTTATTTTTATATGGGTGATGCGATATTTATACAAAAAAAATAAAATATTATAAAAATTGTATATATATATATATATATAGCTAATGATTTACCAAAATGTCATTTTGGTGATCAGGAATGTTTTCGTGATGCTGTACAATTTATTTTACGTAAATATCCAGAAGGAAATAAAAAATTATATTTACAATCATTTGAACCATTAAATGTGGATTATGTTCAATTAATACAAGATCGTGGTAGTCCGGTAGCCATAAATTTAACAATAAAAAATAAAAAATAAATTTTTCGCTATACAACCAACAATCTGGTTTTAGCGTCCAACAACAGCCTTCTGTTGTTAGTTACTTAATTTGGGGATTTTACGGTGTCGGTAATTAGCCGTACGACCAACCGCAAGCGGAATATATACAACTCTGGGTTAAAATTCAGATTCGAAAAATAACCGAAAACACAAAACATATTTTATGCATTCAGTAGGATTCGAACCCACGACCCAAAATTTCGTTAAAATTTTAGGTTGGCATTTTTAACATTTACACCACAGAGTTGTATGTATAATTTAACAATAAGTGATTTTAAAATATTTGGTATAAGTAAAGCAATCATTTTAAAAGCAGAGTAATTATAATGATATATGATTTATATTATGTGATTTTACAAAAAAAAGAAAAGTTATGCATAAATAATTCTATTTACAGAGGTTTTGGTAAAACGATTTCTGAAAGTGAAATTAAAGTAACCGCACTTGCCCCGGAAATTTTAATGGACGGTAATTATGAAATGAATGGAAATGTATTAATATTGCCGGTAACCGGTAAAGGAAAATCCAATTTTACATTGAAAAATTTCGAAATATCATTTCGATTTAAACCGAATACCGTTTTGAGACGTGGTCGAGAATACATTGAAACAAATCGTTTTAAAGTGGAATTTGATACGGAACGAGCATATTTTCATTTTGAAAATGCATTTAACGGGAACAAACTATTGGGCGATAATATGAATCAATTTATGAATGATAATTGGCGTGACATTCTGAATGAATTAAAACCAGCCGGTATACCATTATTAGAGCAAATATTCGGTCGGATTTTTGATAGATTTTTATCGAAATTTCCGTATAGTGAATTATTTTTAGAAAATTAAAATTAATTCCGTGTTTTTTTTTGGTTTTTATTTATTTATTATATCTCATGACATGATTTTTATATTATTATATATATATGATTGCAATGATGATGATATTTATATAGAATTAATAAATTAATAAAATGCATTTATATTGGATTTGTTATTTATTTATTTTGTTTATTTTAGAAATAATACACATTCATATTCACATGCACACTTCCGAAACAAATTATATTCTAATTTTTTACAATTAATTTAACACTATATATACAAAAAAACTATTTATTATTATATCTATATAATTTTTTATAATTCAATAAAAACTATTTGGATTTTTCTGTGAAAATTCAACCAATTGCAATTGAGATTCATCATCCATTGCGTTGTTGATTTTTGAATTTTTATTTTCCGTAATTTCGTCCAATGTATCCCAAGAATCGGTGTCCAAATCCAAAAGCATATGATTTACATTTGAATTGTCCCACAATAATGATTTATAAATTTCTTGAATATAAACAGCCTCTTGAATACATTTTATATCAGCATATCGACATTTTAACATTAAATGATTGGCTTTGAAATAAATTTTGAATATATTGTAAAAATAAAAATAAAAAAAAACACTTTTTTTTTATTTATAAAACAAAATATATTTAATAAAACAAAAATATATGAAATAAAAATACTTACGATATAAAGAACGCCCTATTATGCTTGTCGTTGAGTAACACATTAACATAATCAATAGATAACAATTTAATAATCGCACCATATTAATTTTAAGAAGGTAAAAGCAAAATATATTTTGATTTTGTTTTTTGATAAATTTAGTTTATATCAATTTTATATATTAAACATTATTTATAATCTAACAGCTTCTTTTATAGACAATTTTCTATATACAAATATATTTACAAATACATAATCTCTATATACATTTCTATATACATATAATCTATTTATATTGTATATAATTTATATTTGAGATTTTATAAATAAGATTTAATAATATATTACTCAAATCCAAGGTTAATATAAATTTATTTCTTTATTTGTCTGTTGTCTGTTTTTTTTATTATGGTTTTAAATTTAGCATTTTATATGAAAAATTTGGTTATAAATAATAAAAAAAGAAATAAATATAATATTTTGTTGTGTGTTTGCAAAATATCCAGAAATAATTAATAATTTTTATTGTATTTATTAATATTTATAATTTATCTGTTTTATTTTATTTTTTTTATATCTATGGATTTGTTAATAATTGTTTTTTATTTCTTCTGTTTTCTTATATTTTTGTTTTTTTGTTTTTTTGCAAACAAGTTTCAAATTTAATTAATTTTATATGTGTAATAAAATTATTATCAATTTTTTGTTTGTTTGGAGACTAAATGGATTAATGATATTAAGTATATTTAATAATAGATCACGTCAAAATTTCGATGATTTTTATAATATATTGTGTGTATGTGTGTGTGTGCATAAAATTTCAACGATATGCGGTCAATAACTCTATATTATTATAAACCCCACTTGAGACGAGATTTTTCAGTCAGACACAATTTTTATAGGCTTAGTTTAAACTTTAAATAAAGCTTTTATTATGAGCATATGATGTGAAATAATTTTTTTATATATGAATGAGGATGTACGAGGATCAATAGATTTTCTAATTTATTATTTTATTAACAGGTTTGATGATTATATTGTCATTATCTGAATCGATAAAAATTAATTTTTTTATATAAAACAAACCACATTTCAACGATAGGGAAGTTATGATTTTAAATCGATGAATTATTAAATTTTAACATTTATAATATAATCAAAATGAATATATAGAATGGTTTTTAAATTGTATATCTATGATGTTTGCGTACATATAAATAATAATACAAATTACTTCTATTTCTGAACCGGAATATAATAGAGATCAAATATATATATATAAATAAAAAATTATGCATAGTTATAAATGTATAAAATATAAATTCAAATTATATTATTTCATGTTTATGTTGATTTATTTGCCGTATCATATCACAGAGAAAACAGCTTTTAAAATGCGTTTAAAATTTCATTCATTGTCAATCATTGAATTTTCTACATCAACCCATACATTTTATTACATTACTCAAAATTACCGATAATCAATAGATTTGATTGAAAAATTACTTTACTCTGATCGATTTTCCACGATAATTACTAAAAACTTTATTACATATTTGGAAAATTCTATAAATGAATAAATACTTTTTTTACATTATTTTTATGGTTTAAATAGTTTTAAATTCCATCATATGATGAATTTTCCCGAAAAAGAATTTAATGTTTACACCATTTACTAAAAACACGTACAAAATATGGGATATTTTATAATTATATCAAAGGTATAATGTTATCTATGGTATATATTTTGATATTAATGATCACAAACCATATCATTGAATATTTATAATTAAAAGAAAATAAAATCCACCAAAGTGAGTTTTAAAAAGATATAATAAAAAACAAACTGGTAAAATACTAATAATTTATTTATTTTAAATGAGTATACAAAAAAACTTTATTAATAATATATATTTGTTTTATTTAAACTTTATATGAAAAATTATACCATAAAACAAAAAACAAAAAATGAATTTTCTAATGCCGAAACCCGGGATTGAACCGGGGACCTTTAGATCTTCAGTCTAACGCTCTCCCAACTGAGCTATTTCGGCACATATACACTTAATATGAACAAACAATTGACTTCATTTATCATTTCAACAAAATGCAAGACAAAATGCAATATATGAATATGTATTTACATTTATTTATCTCTATTTTTTAAAAAACACAATTGAAAAAAATATAATATATGTATATATATAAATCATTATATGTGTTTCTTATCAATATCATATGAATAAAAGAAAAACTTTACATATCATTCGATTTATGGGCTATTTATTATTGGTTATTGGAATGAATGAATTGCATAATGCATATAATATAGATTATTAATTAAAGGTGTGCTAAAGTTTTAATACCGGAATACCTCAATTTTAGGAAACAATATGATGATTGAAAATTTTTATTTGAATATTAAATATAGCTGATATTTAATGTTATCTATATATGGATGATATGCAAAATTTTTGTTTTTTTTTGTATGCGTTTCTCTGTTATTAAATAGATAAGAATGTATAAAGTATATGTTTTATATGGGTATGGTGTTTCTCTATGGTGTTTCTCTATTATAATCTCATATTTTCAAGTATATATGAAGTTTATGTTTGTGGTTTTAAATTGTATTTTATATATGTATATAGAAAATTACTGGATTTTATATTTAAATATGTGAAAAATTATTCCATGTATATGTTTCTCATTAAATTGTATTACATTTTATTTACCTGAAAATATTCAACATTTATTTATAGAATTCTGCAAGGAATATGAATAAGGATAAATAAATATACAATTTAAGATTTATTTTATTGTAATTTATTGCAAATAGTTTTTAATATTCATTTTATAAAATTATAATAATAAAAATACAAAATCATTTGCCCAAATATGTGTATAGCTGCATGTGCGAAGTTACATTTAGTTAATGAAAATAACAAATTATTTTGCCGCTGGTATATGATCGATTCTAGTAACTTCAAGTTTTAGATTATTTCCATAATCTCTCAATTTTAATCCACCTGCTACTTGATGGAAATTATATTGACGAATTCTAAATGTTCCTTGGAAACGTTCCTGATCGTTAACGGTAAATTTGATTTTATCCGATAATGTATCAAATGTTAATTTAAATGGTACATCGACAACAAATGGAAATTCACCATCAGTTTCTTCGGCTCCCCATCTATATTTTATCAGTTAATAAATGATGAATTCATTAAAACTATATGATAAACTTAAAATAATATTATTAAATTTTTCATATATACGTGTTATCATCTTTCATTCCATTTCGAACAATGGTTCTTGTGTCAAAACGTGGATTATACACAAAAAGTGGTTTATCACTTCCATTTTCCTGAAATTCTACACCAAACCATCCGCTACTATTACCTCTTGGTATAGCATGCATAATAATTTTATGATCTGTTCTAAATTGATGTGGTATATCATTGGTAAAGTAAATACCACGAGTTAATTGGCCAGCATTTAGTGGACGAGTTTTAGGAAATGATGTACGATGATCGATTTGATCGACTCGTCTCACCTCACCAACTACTACCGTTTTAATGTAATCTAAAGACATTCCATTTCTAATGGTTGTATATTCTCTACCATCGATTGATATATAAAATTTAGTTTCATCGACAAGTATTCCAATTACAAATTTATTACCTATATATTAATATTTTATATAGTAATTTTATTTATGATTTATTCGATGTGTATTCCCTGATAAATACAATTTTATCTTATTCTTACCGGGAAGTAACCAACTTGTTGGCGGCGTAGATTCATTAAAATTGAATCGTCGTTCTTCGGCCAACCCCGTTTTATTGATTGTATTTTTAGCAGCAAAAGCATCCAACAAACGTATCGAGAGTGATAATGGAATTTCATATTGACTGTACTTTAAAGAGATCATCAACCTTAAATATATAATAATATTTATAAATCAGTAAAAGTGGATATTGTTTATATTTGTATAATATATAATATAGAAAATAAATACCATCTTTGATCTGGTGATGTTTGACCAGCAATTTGAAAAAAATCACCAACTCGAACTGGACCAAAAATGTCACCTACAAATTCAGCACATGGCGGTGCATTTGATATACCTTTAGATTATAAATAGGAATAGTGCGATGATAGAATAATTGACCTTTAAAACTTTATTTATTGATCATTTATCGTAAAATATATTCAATATAAAAAAATTTACGGCATTCACTGGCAAATGCTCCGACAACAAGCAAAACGAATAAATAAAATGTAATTGAATAACTCATATTTTTATATGTTCACTACTAAACATTAACTGCATTTTTTCAAAATTTTGCGATCATTTATATGCCAAAATATTTAAGAAATCGTGTCAGATAGAGATTATGGGTTATCTGCGAGTTCAAATATTCTGTAATTGATTTGCTAATAATATTTTATACTTCTTTTATTGTTTCTTGTCCCTGTTTCTAACTAACTATTTATTTATATATTCATCAATGTATTTTAAACAAACAGGGATGTTTAATATCTGATAGTTTTTAATAGTTTTTCAATCATCTCTTAACGCACTCACACATATGTTTATTATATTTATGCGGTCAATAAAAAATATTAATAATTGCAATTTATGTATTATAGTATTATTAATATATTAAATAATAAATCTTTTTTTGAACAAACATCGTGGAAAAAGAAATGTAATATAGAAATCATTATACATATGGTATATATGGTATTGATAAAAAATTAAACAACACATTTTAGATTAAAAATGGGTAATGGCTTGGCAGATTAATTAAATGTTTTAAGGTTTTAATATGAGAATATATACATATTTTAATATACATTAATATAATATTCTTATTTAAACATTTTTATTTAAAATCTCTGTATATGTAATGTTATCTATTTGCTGATTATACAAAGTTTGTGTTCTAATTCTCTATCTATTTGTATATATATTCAGATGGAAAACTTCGTTATGAAAATGCACGAAAACTAATCGATTTATAAACTTTTAATATAATCATCGGATAGACCCGCCGTCATAAACTCTCAGATAAAATTAATTGTTAATAATTCAGAATTAAAAATTTATTATTTGTACTGTTGTTTATAAAAACCATTTTTTTTAATAACATTTATTCTTATATATTGTTTAATTCCAATGTACTTTGTTTTTTAATTAAAATTTTTCTTTTTATATATTTATAGGAATCTACAAGCAATATTACAATTACAAAACTGAATATTTTTCTTCAATAAAGTTCAAGTTCAAGAAAATTTTATCCTGATTTTCCAGAGTTTTTCGTGAGTAGAATTTGATTTTATTAAAATAAATATATATTTTATACACATTTTTACACCATTCACATTATAAATTCAAATTCACATTATAAATTTTTACACCATTCACATAATACATTCATAAATTTTGAATTAATCATAAATATATAATGATCGTCATTATAAACGTCGGAAAATATTAACAATTTGCTGATTTTTATTTGTCATTATAAATAATACATTAAATTTAATTCAAGTAATTATTTTGTTTTTTTAATTGTAAACTTTTTATTTGATTTTCTTTATAAACAAATTTATGAATTTGATTTTTATTTTTGTATTTACTTTCAACCTAAAGTTAACGTAAACACGCAAATATAATACCAAAATTATATTGATCATAGAAATAACTATATAATACCATTTTTAGATTATAATTTTTTTTATTATATATATATTAAATAAATTTTCCTGAATCCTAAAACCCTAACCAAATAAAAAAAAAACATTTACACACAATTTTCTTGGGTTGAACATTCGATTAAGTTAATAATTTTTTAATGAAACGAACAAGCACCAAGTAATTGGATGTGAATGTTTTTTTTTTTGGAGGTATTTCCTATGTTATGAAGCCATTGGGTTTAGCCGTCTGGTCCCGATATTGAATGACTGTAGCACCAAGGGCTTTCCTATCCAAAAAATAGTTTGTTGTATTCTTTAGATCGTCTACACTGCAGGTGTAGCCGGCATAGAGATACATCAATTATTTTTTCCTTTCCCTATTTCAGCGTGGTAGGGGCATAAAATGGTATCTGGAGAGCCCCTCCACCGTAATGCAGCGAGTATAAATTTATTTTTTGGTCTTGATAGGTTATTTATATAAGACAAAGTAGAATTAGATTTTTATTATTATATAAGTTTATTTTTAATTATATTTTTTTAACTTTTTACATTATATATATTTTTCGTTTATATTTTGAATTGCATATTATTTACATTTAGGTTTTTACTATACTATATATTTGTATATCTATTTTACCAATTAATAATTGAATAAATATTTGATCCTATTCACTTAAATGATCAGGCAAAATACTAGCATATACAGTCATATGCACATCTGAAATAACAGTTTGCACTTATCCAATGTTGCAAGAACACTTTTAATATTGAGTATACGGTTTAATATATAGAATTTTATTCGCCTCTGATGATTTATCGACATTATATATTATGTATAATGTTTAGATGCTAATATTCACAAATCATTTAATATCGCATAATATTCTTAAAATAAAAAAGTTCCCAAATAAAACTCTATAAATAAAATTTTAATACTTCCAATTGAAATAGATTTATGTTAAATAGTCAATAAAATTGCGGTTTTATAATAATATTTTTATTGCAAAATATTGTGAAAATTATTTTTTGTGACAATGTTTGAATAAAATTTCATATAACCGTTTTATAATTAATTTCCTGGTATATGATCAATTGAGTTTACTTCAAGATAAAGACCATTACCATAATCTCTTAATTTTAATCCAGTTGCTAATTGAAAGAAATTATCTTGACGCATTGTAAATGTGCCTTGATAAAGGTCAAGATCGTTAACAATATATTTGATTTAATAATAAATAAATTTTTCGCTATACAACCAACAATCTGGTTTTAGCGTCCAACAACAGCCTTCTGTTATTAGTTACTTAATTTGTGGCTTTTACGGTGTCGGTAATTAGCCGTACGACCAACCGCAAGCGGAATATACAACTCTGTGTTAAAATTCAGATTCGAAAAATAACCGAAAACACAAAACATATTTTATGCATTCAGTAGGATTCGAACCCACGACCCCAAAATTTCGTTAGAATTTTTAGGTTGGCATTTTTAACATTTACACCACAGAGTTGTACAATATATTTGATTTGGTCGGATAAAAATTCAAAAGTTAATTTAAATGGTTGATCCACAACAAATGGAAATTCATCACCTCGTTCCTCACGACCCCATCTAATAAAAATTGAATACAAATTAATTCACAAAAACTAATAAAAAAAATCTTAATTTTAATTATTTAAATATTCGTATATCATATATAATACTTACGTGTTATCATCGATCATTGCATTTCGAACGACAGTTCTTGTGTCAAAACGTGGATTATACAAGAAAAGTCGCTTATCGCTACCATTTTGTTGAAATTCTACACTAAACCATCCGCTACTATTACCTCTTGGTACGGCATGTATTATAATTTTATGACCTGGTTTAAATTGTCGTGGTACATCATTTGTAAAGTATATCAATTCTGTTAATGTGGCTTTATTTGTTGGATACACGGTAGGATATGTTGAACGATGATCGATTTGACTTACACGGGACACATCCGAAAAAACTTTAATCGCTTTTATGGAATTGAAAGGCATTCTATGTGAATATTTTGCGAATGGTTTACCATTTATTCCAATGTGAAATTGCTTTGCAGTAACAAGTATTATAATTTCAAATTTATTACCTACATATATGGGTATATATAAAGTTTTTATTTTATATTAATAAGTATACATTATTTCATATATAAAAAAAAATAATTGTTACCCGGTTGTAATCCTCCTAATGGTCTAATGGCGGACGAAAATAAATTATCTCCCCGTTCTTCGGTCAACCATGTTTGATTAAATGTATTTCTAACAATTACGTTTTCATCAAAACGTATCGATATGACCAATTGAATGCTAGATAAATCATCTTTATCATTCATCAAATAAATAGTCAGCCTATAAGAAAATAAGTCCGAGAAATTAATATACTATATATTAAAATTGACTTAATTCGTGTAAAATATACAAATCTGCATTTGGTAATGTTTCGCCAGCAATTTGGAAAATATCACTAACTTGAACCGGTCCATAAATGTTACCTACAAAAGTGGTACATGGCTGGACAATGTGTGTTTTATCTGAAATTATAATGCGTTAATATAAATATTAACAATAATTGAAATTTTGAAAATATCATATAATATAAACTTACTGCATTGAACTGCAAATGCTCCGGCAAAAACCAAAGTGAATAAATAAAATATAATTGTCCAATTCATATTCTGATTTTCACGACTAAAAATTTACTGAATATTTTCAAATTTAGTTATGTATTTTATACCACAAAATTTTAAGAGATGACATGCAAGTTCATCTTATCTGTGAGTTCAAATTTTTCTATGATATTTGTGCATATATGCGAATCTGCTAATATTTTGTTCTATACTAATAAAATTAATAATATTTTTAATCCAATGTCTTGTGTACAGACAGTATTTTTCTTTTCACTGAATTTAACATTTATATACATGCATCTAATTTTGAACAAATACAATGACAGAAAGAAATGGGAATTTAGAAATCATTATATGTATATATGATATTGATAAATATAAAAAATTACATACAAATTTATTGAAAACAAAATTGAATAATAAATTTTGAATTAAATAAAAGGAATATTTAATGTTATCTAATGATGATTATAAAAAGTGTGTGATCTGGTTGTTTTTGCAAATAGATAAGGATGTATAACGTATATGGGTGGTGTACAAATAAATTCTCTATTATAATCCCATTTTTTTAAAATAATATAGTTCAATTGTATGCAAAATGTTTTCACTTTCTATTTGTAATTATCTTTTACCCACCCACCCATTTAGAACTCTGCCCTGTAAGGATATGACTATAGGGATATTTATACACAATCATTTAATATTAATTTCGTTTGTTTTTTTTTTTTTGTATTGCAATGGTTTTGAATATTTATTTTTTAATCATTATAAAATTAACAAATTATTTTGTCGCTGGTATATGATCAATTGAATTAACTTCAAGATAAAGTTTATTATGAAAATCTCTAACTTTTAATCCAGTTGCTAATTGAAAGAAATTGTCTTGACGAATGGCAAATGTTCCTTGATAACGTTCCAGGTCGTTAACGGTAAATTTGATTTTGTCCGATAAAAATTCAAAAGTTAATTTAAATGGTTCATCGATAACAAATGGAAATTCACCATCCTTTTCTTCGATTCCCCATCTAATAATAAATGAATGAAACAAATTCATTAAAATGAAAACAAAATAATCAATTTACATTTTTGATATGTGCATATTTCATATACTCATACGTTTTATCATCGGTCATTGCATTTCGAACGATAGTTTTTGCATCAAAACGTGGATTATACACGAAAAGTCGTTTGTCACTACCATTTTGTTGAAATTCTATACTAAACCATCCGCTACTACTACCTCTTGGTATAGCATTCATAATAATTTTATGACCTGGTTTAAATTGTCGTGGTACATCATTGGTAAAGTAGATTAGATCGGTTAATTGGCCAGTATTTGTTGGATAAATAGTTGGGAATGTTGAACGATGATCGATTTGGCTAATACGTGTCACATCCGATAAAACTTTAATTGTTTTAATGTAATCCAAAGCCGTTCTATAGGCATAAGTTGCAAATTCTTTACCATTTATTGAAATATAAAATTTACTTTCACCGACAAGTATTCCAATTTCAAAATTACTACCTATATTTAAATATAATTATTATTTGTTTTTATAAATCATACTCTTTTATATTGCATTGATAAATAAAAAAAACTATTTTTACCCGGTGCTAATCCTCCGAATGGTGTAATGGCTGACTCATATAAATTATCTCCTCGTTCTTCGGTTAACCACGTTTTATTGAATGTATTTCTAACAATAATCCCGTCATTAAAACGTATCGATATGACCAATGGAGTTATAGATGTATCATCTTTACCATTCATTAAATAAATATCCAACCTAAGAAAATAAATTTGAGAAATTAAATGAAATTTAATTAATTATAATAAAGTACATTTAAAGTGACTGCGTGTCTGAAAAATATATACCAATCTGCTGTTAGTAATGATGTGCCAGCAATTTGGAAAAAATCACCCACATGAACTGGTCCATAAATGTCACCTACGAAAGTAGTACATGACGGTGTAATTTCCGGTTTTTCTGTAATAATAAATTGTTTAACATAACATAAATTAAAATTCAAATAATTATAGAATTTTGAAAATATCAGATACTATAAAAACTTACTGCATTGAATTGCAAATGCGCCGACAACAAACAAAGTCAATAGATAAAATATATTAGAGCAATACATATTTTGATTTTCACGGCAAAACATTAACTGATTTTTTTCTCAAATGTTGTCTTCCTTTTTATACCCAAAATTTTAAGATATCACATCAGTTATATCCAATTATATATCAGGTTATATAATTATATTTTCTTTAAATTATTTGCATATTAATATGCTAATATTTTGTGTTTCAAATAATGTTAATAATTTATTAAATCCTAACTTGTATGAACAGTATTTTTTTTATGTTAAATGCTGATTAGATCTCAAGTCTTTAATAAATATAATTTACCATACATATATGTCATTTTCTATTTAATAATATAGAATTCTATCTATATGACCATATCCTTCATCTATATATATACAGAAAAGCTCTATGGTTTTTTTGTGTCTGCTTGTAAATTATAAAATATTCTACATTTAGTTTTTCATGTCAAATTTTCAATTATTTCGAGAAAAAACGTTACTTCCCACCCAACTACATAATTGGTTTCCCATTAGAGACATTTCGGAATCCTATTGCCATGTTCGAGTATTGAAATCATTTAAAAAACTAATTTTGTGTTAGGTAAAACTCAATATACTAATTGAAGGAATAATATCATGAATATAAAAATGACCCTATACAAATATTTGAATATGTTTAAATTTAAAAAATGAAATACTTAAAATTTTATTCTAATATCATATAAGTATTTATAAATTAACAGATTGTGGTATATTTATCGCATTTGCAAAGGCCGGCATTTGTTTAATAATTACCTATAATTTATACTCAACAGGTTTGTTTTATAATTAAATATATTTTGTACCTTAGACTTTACCCAATATTCATCTTAAATATGTATACTAAAACTGGATTATATCGACACTGGATGATATAATTACCAATACAATATATGGCAATATAATTTGTATATACTATATATAGATAGAATACAAATTTATAAATTTATTAAAATACTAATTTTATACAATGAATATATCCATTTGAAAGATGATTCTCATATTTTTAAAATACTTATAAAACTTTACACATAAATCGAAATATAAAACGTATATATACCATTTTAATGTCATTTATTTAAAGGTTGATCAGCAAAAATAATATTATTTATATCAATAAGAAAACCGTAAATTAATACTATTATATTTATTTATTTTTTTTTATTTTGATTTAAATTTATATGTCATTCAAAAAGGATTTAACAAATAATTAACATTTTCATTTATTGAATACTTCCTTTTATTTATTCATCCGTTGATAAAAACATTTCATCAATGGTGAATTTTTCAAATATTGGATCGATAATATTTGAAAATTCTCTGGCCAATTCAGGACAACTTTCCGATCGTAATAAATCGATAAGGACACGTCCATTTTTTTTCAAATAAGCATTTTCCAATTGGCTTAAATGCTCATCACCCGCAAACATTTTACCAAAATTCATATCGACAACATTTGAAACGGTATAATCGACCAGCGGTTGACTAATTCGCATATATTGTTTTCCATCTTTTTCATACAATTGCGGGACAAAATTGAATCGAAATTCAAAATTCTCAAAAGTGAATTTAAATGTTCCGGCTCCTTGTGTCGGACGCGTCAACAATTTAAGGCGTAAATTATAATCAGCACTAACCGTAAAATTTGGCATCATCATTTTTAATACAACACTACTTGTACTTAGATCATTTTCAAAACCCCTATATAGTATATTATTGTAAATATAATTGAAACAATAATTATTTTTATATATTACTACATATATATATATATAGTTTATCATATAGAAAAACTTACGTGACAGTATATGATGTATTTTGAAAACCCCAAAAATTTAAATTACTATTTTTCCAATTAATATACTCCAATGGATGTCTAACAATTTTTTTTGTTATCTGACCCAATAGACCGGTCACATTTAGAATTCGTAAATTTGAAATGTGTTCAGTTTCGCGTACCATATCAATACGTGGTACAAATAATGGTTCCAATACGGGTAATCCAATTGATGATAATCCATTTGGATAATTTCTAGCCAAATATGTGACAGCATTTGTTATACACTCATTATCATTTCGATGACATTTTGGTACATTTTCAGCTAAAATATATCATATTTTTTTAATATTAATTCAAAAACATTGTTTTTGTTAATTTTTATATTATGATAGAAATAACTTACAAAATTCTTGTACAGCAAATGTATTCACTACCAATAGAATTATTAACGAAAAAATACAGTGTAATTTAAACATTATATCGTTATATATTAAATGTCTGTCTTGTATGTCTATACGAGCGGAATACAATTCAATATGATTTATGAAAATATAATTTTAAATTACAATTTTAATAAATTAATAATATCATTATTATTGATGAATGTGTTTGTATTACATAAACATATATAATTTAAATATTAATCAATGTTTATATGTATACATTGTACAATATATAGTTTTTATAACCTTTTCACCTTTCTCGATTTTTATAAAATACAACAATGTTTGTGTAAATAAAAATTAAATCAATTTTTATATTTCTTGACAAAAACAAAAAAAAAAGTTAAATTCCTTAGTGTGGAAGTTTTTTGTTTGTTTGATGATTTTAAATCGCTTTGTATATCAGATAATAACTATATCTTGCCTGATTTATTTTAAGTTTATAACTTAAATGCCACATTTAATTACCCTTAACTCAGTCCAAACTGGTTTTACCTTTATTGACCAAAGAAATTTAAATAAAAAGACCACTCTAATGTATGCTTTAATTTAATTATTTTTCATCTGTTATCAATTTGTTTATTTTCCTGTATATATTATTGCCATGTGTTCATTTTTATTATAATAATATTTTCGTATTACAATAATAATAAATAATATAATTATGGTATTGAACTGATATGCCTGGTATTTTATTAATCTATAATCTATAATTCGCAATTTTAACAATAATTATATTTTGATCTGTAATCAAAAAATATAATTTCCTTTGTATGTAACAGATTAATTTAAAGATCGCATAGATTTTATAAACGCCTATATCCTTTTATGATATCTAAAATGGTTATTTTAAATTTTCGATTCAATTGTTTTTCAACAATTTATCAAAAACAAACAACAAACAACCACTATCAATTAAAATCCTTTTTTATTTATTTTTTTTTGTTAAAAAATATCAAAAATCATATCTTTATAATCATTTAAATCAAATCATTTAATAAAAATTAACATTTATATTATCGTTCATTTTTGCGGCAATAAGAATATTATATACTTATTCATTGGATAATAAAAACATTTGATCAATTGAAAATCGATTAAATATTGGATTAATAATGTTTGTAAATTCTCTAGCCAATTCTGGACAACTTTCGGATCGTAATGCATCGATTAGAATACGACCATTTGTTTTTAAAAATGCCTGTTCTAAACTATTTAATGTTTTAATACCATCCAATAGTTTACTACCAAAATTCATTTCAGCAACATTCGTAATGGTGTAATCGACAACCGGTTGACTAATATTCATATATTGTTTTCCATCTTTTTCATACACCACCGGTACGAAACTATATCGAAATTCAATATTTTCAAAGCTAAATTTAAATTGTCCACTTCCATTTATTGGATTACTTAAAAATTTCAAATGTAAATCATGTTCACCACTCATCGTAAAATTTGGCATTAACATTTTCAATAGAATCTTAGTGGTATTTAAATTATTTTCAAAACCCCTAAAAAATAAATGAAAGAATAATATTTATAATATATCGATAAAGATATATAGAGCAACACTTACGTGACAGTATATGTTGTATTTTGTAAACCATAAACTTGCAAATTACGATTTTTCCAATTGACATACTCTAATGGATGTTTAACAAAATTTTGTGTTATCTGACCCAATAAACTGGTATCGTTTATAGATTGCAGATTTGATATGTGTTCAGTTTCGCGTATCATATCAACGCGTGGTATAAATAATGGTTCCAATACGGGTATTCCAATTGATGGCATTCCATTTGGATAATTTCTAGCAAAATATGTGACAGCATTTGTTATACATTCATTATCATTTTGATGACATTTTGGTATGGTTTCTGCTATACGATATATATATACATACCATTAAAATACATTTATTTTGGTAATATGTTTTATTTCAATTAATATATAAGAAAAATATTTTCTTTTCGTTTAATTTAATATCATAAATTTTAAATTAACCAATAAAATTAAAAAAAAACTTACTAAATTCCTGTTCAGCCAATGCATTATTTATAATGTAAACTATTATTATTAATAATGGCCAAAAATTATTATTTAATTTAAACATATTATTTTGTTTACTGATTATTATTTACACAATTATGGATTTAAATTGCGTTTAAATGTTAATAATACAAAAATGCAATTATAAAATTGAATATTTAAAGCAGATGAATGCGTGCGTAACAATGTTTAGAGATATATTTGTTTTTATCAGTATATAGTTAAATAACCTATTGACCTCTATATAACATAATTGTATAAAATAATTTCTATTTATTTTACAATCACTTTTTTTGAATCAGTAATTTCCAAATTTTTTTTTTTGAATGAGTTCTTAATATTATTTTATATACAAATCATATTAAATTATATCGGTAGAGATAGGAGAAATTAAATAAAAAATATATTGGGATTGTTATCTGTGCGTGAGCATAATCAAAAAATACCACGCACTAATAATAATTCGTAAATAATACAAATAAAAAAATCCACGTTTTTATTTTGTTATCAGTAAAATTATATAATTTTTTACTAACTATAAATTCCAATTATATCTGCTTTATAACATTGATTTTAACTTTGTTTTTAACATAAACTTTTTATTAATATTTAAAATGGTACATAGATTAATGTAATAATATAAGGGAGGTTATAAAGGTTATATAAATTATTTTTTTAGATTTACTTATACGTATATAAATAATCAAATTATTATCTCACAGGTTATATCAGACTTCTACCATTTCAAAAATATATAATTGAAGACAAACTTGTTGAAAATCGAAAAATTCTGTTCTTTTGTTTTGTTTAAGATATTGTACCCCGAAAATTCAGTCTGTAAATAGATTTTCTTTATAGTTGTTAAAATTTGTACGACTTTTGTTTACGATACAGCTTAATTTCTATATGAGTTTAGGTATAGATGGGTCAGGACCTCTCCCTGTACTTAAGTATAATGATTATATGTTTTTTTTTCACTTATATTAAACTTTTGCTATAAGCGATAAGCGAGTTTTGTTTTTTGCTACCGTTTTTTTTTGGGTCTCCAAGATTAACAATAAATAAAAAAAAAAGAGATTATTTTTAATTAAAATATTTAATTTAATGGACATTTTTATATGAAATCATATTTTTTATCATTATATTCGCTTCATCTTCTTCAATTATTATCATTCGTTCAAATATGAAAGAATAATTATACAAACAAACGTAGAAATTATTATAAAATAAAAGGTCTTAATAAAATAAAAATGAATAAATAAATAACAATAATGATCTCAAATGAATTATAATGTATAAGAAAAATAAAACAAACATATAGAACCGATAATAAAACTATGCTAATGTTTATATACTATAAAATTAAATTAAATTAGATAATTGAAAAATACCATCAATTGAATTATTTTCAAAGATTGGTGTTAATAAATGTAAAAATATTGATTTCCATTCGGAGGTGGCTGCATATCGTAATTCATTGAAAAACTCGGGTATATGTTCATTTAAATATGTATGTTCGCGTTCGCTAGCTTCCGTATCACCATCAAATAAATCATCAAATTTCAGTACAACTTTACGGGCCACATAATCCAAATTGAAATTATCAAAATTTAAAAAATTTTCCGTTCCCAATTCTTTGCTTTTCGCCAATACTTTCGGTTTGAAATTTATTATAAAATCAAAATCATCAAAGTCCCATAGAAAATGTCCTTTACCATGAATTTTACGCCCATGAAATTTCATTATCATATCATAATCCGAATGCACATATATTTTCGGTGTAAATATATTTATCGTAACATTATTTGCATTCAGAACACTTTGAAATCCTCTGCAAAAATGATAAATTGAGCCCAATTCAAATTTATACATTTTATTAAAATAATATAAATTATTTATGATGGTATATAAAGTACTTACTTTGTTGTAATTGTTGAATTTCCAAAACCGTAAAATTTTAAATCTGTACAAATTATTCGTACACGATATCCATCACCATTTTCATCGTTACGTTCATCGATCAAATCAAATCGTTTTATGAAAAATGGTTCAATTGATGGCACTTTTAATAATGGATTACCATTGGGAAACAATCGAATGAAACTGGTTAATGCATTACCAATACATTGATCATCATTGCATGGTAAATTTGGTATATTAATTTCTGGTAATTGTAAATTATCCAAGAAATCATAAACTAATGGTGATTCCTTATCATTGCCCGTGATTTCATGTAATGAGGATGTTGTTACATTCTTAGTAATTGGCAAATCTATTGGAATGCTTGATGATGATGCTATAAGTTCGGGTACTTTTATTATTGGTGTTGGTAGTACTATACACGTATAATAATTTTTATTACATTATTGTATTATAAATTGTATTTTATTTTTGTTTTTTTTTTGTATTAAAAAATCGATTATTTAAATTAGTTAGAAATACAGAAACACAAACAGGACAAAATAAGACTTTCGATTATAAATTATATTAAATTAAACTTCGAATTTGTATCGATATCATCACACAAAATCATTTCTATTTTGTTTTGTTTTGTTTTTTTTTTACTTACTTGGTTTATCTTTTGTAATACCGATGATTCCGATTGAATCGATTCCGACACTAAATAGTCCAATCCAAAATAGTATTTGAAACATATTTTTTAGTACTGATAAATTAAAATATTATTTATTTCAATTTTAATATATTTATTAATTACTAGTCGTTTATTAATTACTAGTTACAATCACAAATTAAACATGTAATATGAATTATTTACACACCGTGCGTTTTATATATACAAAAACTTTATTCAATAAAAATATATATCCAATATCAATAAAATTATAATAATAAATGAAGCCTGTTTTCGTTATTCTTTATTTATTTTTATTTTTATATAAAATTAATACTATTTTAAATTTCATAAATAATATACAATTTACAATTAATTACAGCACAAGTAAAACAGATTATATAAAAATAACTATAAATTTAATAAAACATTTTTTTTTTATTTATAAATACTCAATGCTTTCGGTTTATTTATAGCACAGATTTGTTTTTTTATTATTGATAATATCGATAAATAATTGTAAAATTATTTATATATATTTGTTTTGTAAATCAAAGTGCATTATATTTATAAATACTCTGTCATTAATAACTCAATAATATGCAAATATTATTGGAATTATTAACAAATTTCTAATATGATAGTTGATAAAACACCCAACTTCAAATTCAAAAAAAGTTCTAACATTCAAAATGTTTTCTGACATATGTTCTGTTTTGAATTCTGAACGCAGATTCTGATGGATAATTATCAAAACCGTAATCCATTATGAGACCATAATAAAAGAAGACTACAGTCAATAAAAGATCGTAAGAATATCTTTTAAAAAGAAATTTGGTTACTTTAGTGACTTTTTTTTTATTACTTCGAACATACACTTGAGATATACGAACAAAATATCTTAATATTTTTTGTCATGAATGCAGTTTAAAATATGTTTTGTATACATATTACCTTTTAAAGATAATAAATAACGATTTATCAACCTTTATTATCTTTATTGACCTTAATAAATAATTAAATATTCGTATTTTTAATAATATATGTACAATGTTATTTTTAGAAGACACTTATAAATAAACTTAAGAGTTATATAAAAAGAAATTTGTGAAACTTTTTTATGAAAAGAAATAATTTAATTACAAAAAATTAAGATTAATACCACACCTTCAAACTTCTGATCAGTTAAAAAACTTATCATTATTTAATAAGTAAAAAAAATTACAAAATGTTTATTATATTTAAATAAATCGTTTTTAAAATTAAAAATTAAAAATACCATCAATTGAAATAATCTCAAATATTGGTTTTAATAAATGTGAAAATACTGATTCCCATTCTGCCGACCCACAATCTCGTATTGCATCGAAAAATTCCGGTATATGGTCATTTATATAGTTGTTTGCGTCTAATTCGGCCGCTTGATCACCATCAAATAAACCACTAAAATTCAGTACCGCTGTTCGAACAATAAAGTAAAATTTCAATGCGCCTATATTCAAATTGTATTTTCCAATTCCGGCAGTTTTTTCCGTAACAATTGGTTGCAAATTCAGCGTAAATTCTAAATTTTCTAAATCCCATAACATTCGTCCATTACCAAATATATGACGCCCGTGAAATTTCATATCCATTGAATGATCACCGTCAATGTGAAATTTCGGGATTAATATGTGTATCATCGTTACATTACCTGCATTAAGAATATTTTCAACTCCTCTGAAAATATTGTCAAAAACAATGAAAATTTCTATAAATATTTATTATTTACCTACATTATCAATATTTGTATGAATGTTTTGAATCCACTCACTTTATTGTATATATTGAATTTCCAAAGCCTTCGAATTTAGCATTTGACCCTAACATCCGAATACGAAAACCATCACCGTTTATATCATTACGTTCATCGATTAGATTGAATGTTTTTAAATACAATGGGTCAATTGATGGTAATCTTATTAATGGATTACCACTGGAAAACAATCGAATAAAACTGTTTAATGCATCAGAGATACATTGATCATTATTACATGGTAAATTTGGTATATTAATTTCTGGTAATTGAAGGTTATTCAAGAAATTGTAAACAATCGGTGAATCTTTATCAATGCCAGTAATTGGACTCAATATCTGTGTCGTTATATTTGTAATTGGTAAATCAATTGGAATAATATTTGGCAGAATCGTTGGCAAAATCGGTACAATCGTTGGCAAATTTATTGGTATTACTAGAGTTTTTTTTTAACCAAATTGAACATTTGTTATTACATTATATGATGATAAATAAATAAACACAAATTAATTCATTTCGAACAATCTTTACAATTTCTTATATAGTCGTTGTATTACAAATATATTATCTACTTACATGGTTTAATTGGTATGATACCGATTCCTATTGAATGTCCAACGGAAAATAAAGCAATAAAAAATATTATTCGATACATTTTTTGATATATTTTTTGTGATGTGTATTGAAATTCTCTTCTTAATGCTAATTATATTTCCGATCACAATCAATTCAAGTAATGATATAGATGATTTTCCTTTCTGTAACGTCTGTTTTCATATAAATACTGATTCAGCAAAATGTAAATTAAGAAAAACAAATAATTGTTTAAATTTTAATTAAGAAGAAGTCTGCGATGACCATGTATAGAAGTGATTTTTTTTTATTTGATAAATTTGATTATAAATAGTCAAATTAAGATACTACTTTGCATAATATGGTAAAGACTAAAAGCACCTTTATATATTTATACATCTATGATTTACAAATACCAGTTTATTTCTTCTTAAAAATCAATGTTCACATACAAAGACTAAATTAAACATATGATATGTTAACATATCTAAAATCATCATGAATAAATTATTGTAAATTTTTATTAACTGAAAAATATAATTAATTAATATAATAATAATGTTTCTATAATTTTGTTGGTGTGTTCGAATACGATATTTTTACAAATTGACAAAAAATAAAAATAAAATATCACTTATATTTACAAACAGATGTTTGTTTTAACCCTCTATAGTTCTTAACATTTCTGTAACACAATAGTAAGATAGTAAGATCATCTCGCATAGAATATTATAAAAGACATGATCAGACATTCACCATATTTGAATTGCTAACCAACTCCGAAACAAAAAAATTGACCTATGTTGAAAATTTCTGTCAAATTGGTGTAGACAAATAAATTTCATAATTTAACAAAAACTAAACTGTAATTAATCATTTTACTGCATTCATATATAACATCATACGCAATAAAGAGATGTATTTTAATGCGATTTTATTATTTTAAAACCAAGAAAATATACAACAAAATGTTTATTATATTTAAATTAATTAATTACGAAATCAAATTATATACGAAAAATATCATCAATTGAATTAATCTCAAATATTGGTTTTAATAAATATAAAAATACGGATTCCCATTCTGTCGAACCACAATCTCGAACTGCATCGAAAAATTCTGGTATATTTTCATTTATAAGGGTGTTTGCCTCTAAACCAGCCACTTGATCACCATCAAATAAATCACCAAAATTCAATACCGCTTTACGAACAATAAAGTCAAATTTCAGATTGTCGATATTCAAATTGCGTTTTCCAATTTCGGCACTATTTTCCACCACACTTGGTTGCAAATTTAATATAAATTCCAGATCTTCTAAATCCCATAACATTCTTCCATAACCAAATATATGTCGTCCGTGAAATTTCATATCCAACGAATATTCGGCGCCAGCTTGCAATTTCGGAATCAACATATTTATTGTTATATTACCTGCATTAATGATATTTTCGAATCCTCTGAAAATACCGTATAAAAAACATTGGTTAACTAACAGTATATTTTTTTTAATAAATTTATATAAACAAAATGTTTCAACTCACCGCACTGTAAATAATGAATTTCCAAAACCCTCTAATTTCCCATTTGACCCTAACAGACGAATACGAAAACCATCACCGTTTACAACATTACGTTCATCGATCAGATCGAATTTTTTCAAATACAATGGTTCAATTGATGGTAACCTTAATAATGGATTACCACTGGGAAACAATCGAATGAAACTGTTTAATGCATCAGAGATGCATTGATCATTATTACATGGTAAATTTGGTATATTAATTTCTGGTAATTGAAGATTATCCAAAAAGTTGTAAACAATTGGTGAATCTTTATCAATGCCAATGATTGGATCCAATATCGGTGTCGTTATATTTGTAATGGGCAAATCATTTGGAATAATCGTTGGTAAATCTATTGGTATCACTAGATTTATTTTTTGAATCAAAATAATCATTTGTTTATAACATTATTTGTTAAAAAAATACATATAGACATTCAATAGTTTTGAGAATATTTAAGGACAATTTCATATATAGTCGATGTATTACAAATATATTATTTTACTTACATGGTTTAATTGGTATGATACCGATTCCTATTGAATGTCCAACGGAAAATAGAGCAAGAAAAAATATTATTCGATACATTTTTTGTGATGTGTTGCGAAATTCTCTTCTTGACGCCAATTATATTGCCGATCACAATCAAATCAAAGAATGATATAGATGATTTTTCTTTCTTTAACGTCTGTTTTTATATATATACTGATTCAGCAAAATATAAATTAAGAAAATAAATAATTATTTAAATGCCAATTAAGTCTTCGTTAGTTGTGAATGAGATGACCATGGTTGAGAGAGGTTTATCTTTTTTGTTAAATTTTATTATTAATATTCAAATTACAAAAACGATATTTTATTTTGCACAACAATTATATGCGGTATAGACCAAAAACACCTTTTTATTTATCTTTTGGATATATACCAGTTTATATATATACCAATTATTTATCTTTTGAATATATACCAGTTTATAAATCAATATTCACACACTGTCAGACTAAAATAAATATATATGAACATTGAACATATCTAAAATCATCTTGAATAAATGAATGTAAATGGTTTTTAACCAAAAAAAAATGTTTATACAAATAATGAAAAGGTATGTTTAAAAATTAAAATAAGGTTAACAAACCTTTTTGTTTTAACCCTCAATAGTGTGCTAATTTTTTTGTTACACATCAGTGGTATTGAACTATAGTTTATTAATATCTAATTGTGTACACGATTTATTTGTTTCAATCGATTTGAGACGTTGAATGACGTTTATGTTATTTCAAGAATCAGTACCAAAATGAATAATATTAAAAAACTACCCAAAAGGAAGGTGATTATTTGCATATTTAGAAAACTGTACGATAATCACCAAAAAACCTGAATAACCTATACGACTCTACAACAACTGTTAAGGGTTGAATTGTATCCTATTATTGATTAATAAGAAAAAAAAAACATAAATACGATAAAATAGAGTCTATATTGATAAATCTAAAGCATATTTAATCTCTTATTTTTTATAAATTTCTATTTCAAACATTATATATTTCTATTTCAAACATTATATATTTCAAACATTATATACATATAGTAAAGAAATGTATATTAGTATTCAAATCAGTTTTATTCGACTATTAAATATAAATTTGAATTTAATATTGAATATATTAAAGGTCCAATAATATAATGTATTCAGTTAAAATAACCGGAAAAATTATTCAACTCTAATAATTTATTATCACCAGAAAAAATAAAAATGTGTTTATCGTATCTTTATTTCAAGCTAACTAAAAAAAATACAAATATTAATATAAACCAATCAAAATAAAAACCATAATCATTTAATTTGAATTATTATAAAAAATAGAATTCTTATAATATACATAATCGAAAATGATTTAAATTCTACAACAAAAATATTCCATCAATTGAATTATATTCAAAGATTGGTGTTAATAAATGTAAGAATACCGATTTCCATGCTGAACTGGCGGCATATCGTAATTCATCGAAAAATTCCGGTATATGTTCATTTAAATATTTATGTTCACGTTCGCTTGCTTCCGTATCACCATCAAATAAATTATCAAAATTCAAAATGACTTTTCGGGCAATAAATTCTAAATTGAAATTATCTAGATTTAAAAAATGTTTTCCATTTACAAGATTTTTTCTTATTTTTGGTTGAAAATTTAATATAAAATCAAAATCCTCAAAATTCCATAGAAAATGTCCTTTTCCATAAATTTTACGTTCATGAAATTTCATAATTATGTCATAATCAGCTTGACACAATAATTTTGCTATAAATATATTTATCGTTACATTACTTGAATCAATATCACTTTGAAATCCTCTGCAAAATTTATAAACTGATAAAATTAAAATATTTATGCCTTATTATTATACCAGTAAATTATAATTTGTACTTACTTTACCGAAAATGTTGAATTTCCAAAACCATCGGATTTCAAATCTTTACTTATAATTCGTGCACGATATCCATTACCATTAGCATCATTACGTTCATCGATTACATCGAATTTTGTCACATAAAATGGTTCAATTGATGGTAATTTAATTAATGGATTACCATTTGGATATAATCTTACGAAACTATTTAATGCATCCGCAATACATTTATTATCATTTAAATGACATGGTAAATTTGGTATATTCATTTCTGGTATCTTATTGCTATCGTCCAATGTATGTTGATAAACTAATGGTGATTCTTCTTTATCATTATCATCAAATGAATTCGGCGACAACGACGATGTTGAGATTGTTAAATTTTCCGTTGGTAAATCAATTTGAATATTTGATTCTATATATAAATAATTTTCATCAATTAAAATTAAAAAAATTATTCAATATATTTTACTATTAAGAATTTACTATCAAACATATTTAAAATCAAAATAATGTTGCTAATTTTTTAATGATTAACGAAATATTCTATATCTATAACTAACTTACGTGGTTTATCTTTTAAAATATCAATTGATTTTCCACCAGAACAAAATAAGAATAATATGATATATATAAATCGATACATTTTTGTTATGAAATTTACTTAAATTCTTAAATTACAATACACTGCACTACACGTTCAATTCAGTTAACAATCAAACAAAATTTTATATGATGCAGAAAATGAAATCAGTAATTTTTATTATTATGCATACAATCAGAAATGATAAAATATATATAGAATATATTAACAAAAAATTTATTATATGAATGTATTATGCAGCTTGCTTTTTTGTCTCGTTTTGTTATGATTGCGAAAATCATCGGGTAAATCAAATTATACAAGTTCATATTAGTATTGCGTATGTATTAAATAAATAATAAATATTTTCCAAAAACAAAAATGTTATGAATGAAATGGAAAAGCTCTATTCATTTCTTTTCACTCATATTTTGCCATTGCTATAGTTTGAACTAATCCAATTAATTAACTATTTGTAATAAAATCATTTATTTTATGACTTCAAAATTGAATATATGTAATTGACCTCACAAACGATAATTATAATATTTACAATTTTTGTTTTTATTAAACTTATAAGATATTTAATGAAGACGAATACATATGAAAATAAATAATATTCAAGTCTATAAATAATTAAAAACAAATAATTATTATAATTATTTCTCGCTATCGTTTACCCTGACACAATCTCGGGAATTATCATTTAACATGTTAATTTCCCAAGACTGCCCACACTCGTATATATATATAAAATAACTAAACGATTTATATTGAATCCATTTTCACAATTAAAATTTCATGATAAGGTTTTATTTAAATTTACTACCTTATATTGAGATGACCTTTCTTTTGTGATTTGTTTCTTCAACAATACCAGAAATAACCAATATATTAATAATTATTATAAATATCAGATTTTTTTTACCTATTCCAAAATTTTTCTAAATAGATTTTAAGTCAAATAAATACATATATTTTATAAAATAAATTTGATTAACCGTTGATTGCATTAAATAATTAAAAAAAAAATGCTAATGAATTTATTTATTATTGAATTAAAGTTTACATTATAAAATTATTTTAGTGATATTGAATTCAAATTGAAAATTCTATCAATTGAATTTCGTTCAAGCATTGGATTTATTACATGTAAAAATATCGACTGAAATTCAGGTACACCGGAAAATTTTGTTTCCTTGAAAAATGTCATTATATTTGTATTTATGTATTGATGTTCATTTATGGTCGCCTCTTTATCCATCCCATCAAATAAATCACCAAAATCTAAATTTGCCTTCGTGACAATATAATCAACATCAAAATTATGCAAACGCAAATAATGCTTTGCATCCGTTTCATTTTTATAGATTTTCGGATCAAATGTTATTATAAATGTCAAATCATCAAATGACCAATGAAGTTTTCCCTTTCCATACGAATATCGTTTATGAAATCTCAATCTCATATTATAATCGGCTTCAACCACACATTTTGGTATTATCATTTTGATGGTCACATTACATTCATTTATATCATCTTCAAATCCACTGCGAAAAAAATTAATATCTTATGCGACCATTGACTATATATAAACATATTAATTTTGTTGTTAAAGTTTTATATTGATGATACTTTTACCTTCTTACTGATTCTTACCTTACAGAAAATATACTATTTCCTATTCCTGTATAATTTAAATTTTTTGAAATAAATTTCGCACGATATCCTTCTTCTGCATTACGTTCATCGATAACATCAAACCGTTTTAAATGAAACGGTTCAATAGATGGAAATTTGGCCGAACGAAAACCCTTTGGATACGATCGAAATAAATTATTTAATGCATCCTCAATGCATTTGTTATCTCCTAAATCACAAGGTAAATTTGGTAGATTGATCTCATTGTTGGTGGTGCCATTCACATCGTCCAATAGTGTTTCATATACTATTGGCGATTCTCCTCTTTGTTTCGAACGATTTGAATGAAATAAATGATGTGAATTGGCTATAATTTTCAGAAAAAATGTATATAATAATAATAACCAATTAACTTAAAACTTTTTATTATTAAAAAAAAAGTTTATCGGACAATATTCATTTGTATAATTATAAATTATTACCAGAAAAATAATTATTATCACATTAAAATAAATGTTCATACTTACAGTGTTTGATATGTGCTAACGTCGTATGGACACCAAAAATAAAATAAAATAAAATTAATTTATTCATAATAAATTAGTGAATACAAAAAATCAAATTTTCGTTTATTATAAACTAAAAATTTATAAATAAATGTGAATGTAATTTTTTTAACTTAACATTTTATAGACCTTTTTTTTCTTTATTTCTTTATCTAAATGTTTTAAAGATAAAATTGAACATCACCGTAAAAAATCAAATAAAATTCCAATATTTATTATGTCGATTTAAGGAGGATAACTTGTTTTTTTACATACTCGTAACATAAATAACAAGAATGAAATTTTTAAAATCAGTTGTGGTTTTTCATTTTCTTCAGATATATAGAAAAAAAAAATCATATAATGAAAAAATTTAATTATATACAAAAAACAAAAACCCTAACATTTTACTTATACCCCAAAAATTTATTGATATATTATAATGATTATAATTTAAAATAATAACAACTTGCAATCTTTTGCGTTGACAACAAAAAAATTACCAATAAATAACAAATGTATTACCAGAATAAATCGATGCATTTTTTTTTAATTTGTATTGTATTTTTGTTTAAATGTGGTTAGGCTTTCAAGAAGAATAAAATAACGAATGATATTGTCTTGTTATTAATTTCGATTTTATTCTAGAGCTTTTGAGACCAGTATTAAATTTCCGGTATTATTAATGAGTTTTATAAAATTCTCGATTATTCGCAATCACACAAATTCTTCAATATTTTATATAAAAGAAATTAAATTCAATTTGTATTTAATCTGGAAAATATTCTATATATCTATAACAGAATAAAACAATATTGTATATTATCAAGAAAATATTGCATTATTTTATTATCGTCTTTTAATTAATTATATTTCTCTATATTAATTACATTTAATTAATTAATTGTTAATTTCATAAACATAACAAACCATTAAAAATATATTAAATCGTGTAAAATTCTCTCCGAAAATAAGATAAATATATTTATTAAAAGTAAACAAAAACTATATATACACTACATCAATGAATCTAATATAAAAATTCTGTCAATTGAATTGGATTCGATCATTGGATTGATAAGATGTAAAAATATGGAAGAAAATTCAGGTACAGCCGAAAATCTTGTATCATTAACAAATGACAATATATTTGAATTTAAATATTCATGTTCATGTTTACTGGCATCCTGATCACCATCAAATAAATCACCAAAATTCAATTTCCCCTCCTTTACAATATAATCAACTAAAAAATTATGCAATGCCAAATAATGTTTACCATCCGTTTCATTTTTATAAATTTTTGGTTCGAATGTTATTACAAATGTTAAATCATCAAAAGTAAATTGATATTTTCCTTTTCCATATGAATTTCGATTATGAAATAATAATCGTAATGTATAATCTGCATCGATAATAAATTTCGGTAGAAAAAAGTTTATCCTCACAATACATTCATTTACATCCTCTTTAAATCCTCTGTAAATAAAAACAAAAAAAAAACTATCAATTATATATATTTGAATTTATTTAAAATTACATTTTAATTTTGCGGTTTTCCGGTTACCTTACACTAAATGAACTATTTCCAATACCCGTATAGTTTAAATTGTTTGAATTTAAATCAATACGCCATCCTTCTTCTGTATTACGATCATCAAGCAAATTAAATCGGTTTAAATGAAATGGTTCAATAGATGGAAATTTGGCCGGACGATAACCCTTTGGATATAATCGTATTAGATTATTTAATGCATCCTCAATACATTGATTGTCACCTAAATGGCATGGTAAATTCGGTATATTAATGCCACAACCAATTTCTGTGTCATTTAAATTGTCAATGCCGTCAGCAGTATGATAAACTATTGGCGTTTTGCCTGTACCCTTTGATCGATTCGAATGAAATAAATGACGTGGAATGGCTGTATATATTATATATTTATTTGTTAGATAATAAACAGATTATACTTTTATATTATTTTACGTTTTAACAAATAATAATATTTTAAAAGTACACAACATCTTGATATTTATAATAAATTATTAATTTATTTATCAAAAAAAAAATTTAATCGATTTTAAACATTCACATAAAATTATAATATATTCAAAACTTACAATGTTTGACTTTGGCTAATGTTGTTTGGACACTAATAAATAGACAAAAATAAAATATGATAAATTTATTCATTTTATTTAAATAAAACTTTTTGTGTTTGTATTATTAAAGACAACTGAATAAATGTGAATGATAATGTTTTAATTTTGCGTTTTATATTTTTTTGCTATTGCTATTTAATGGGCTATAACGCAAATATTTAACTCAATACACTTATTGTGTTTCAATTCGTTTTATAGACCAAGTCATTGTATCAATATCATATATTAATCGCAAAATAGTAAACAAATAATTAACAAACAATTTATTTTTCTGCAAAAAATACTCACATTTATTTCATTTTAATAATTTAATTATTGGTAAAACTACAACTATTTAAAATACGGCAATACATTTTAGTAATAATATAGTATATCTAATTTAATTTGTTAAAAATATAATCCTAAAAATATATAATCAATTGTATACATACATGGAAAACCCTTTAATTATTCAACGAAAATATACCATCAATTGAATTTTGTTCAAAGATTGGGGTTAATAAATGTAAGAATACCGATGTCCATGATGAGGTGGCTGTATAACGTAATTCATCGAAAAATTCCTGAGTCTTTTGATTTAAATATGCGTGTTCCTTTGCGCTTGCTTCCGTATCCCCATCAAACAAATTATCAAAATTTAATATGACTTTACGAACAACATAATCCACATTGAAATTCTCAAAATTTAAAAAATGTTTTCCATTTTCAACATTTTTTCTTATTTTTGGTTGAAAATTTAATATAAATTCAAAATCTTCAAAATCCCATAGAAAATGTCCTGTTCCGTGAATTTTACGTTCATGAAATTTCATTATCATTTCATAATCCGAATGACACAATATTTTCGGAGTAAATATAATGATCGTTACATTACTTGAATCAATATCACTTTGAAATCCTCTGCAAAAATGATATAAAAAGAGTCAATATCAAAAATAATAATACACTTTATTAATATATATAGTTGATAATTTATTACGTATACTTACTTAACCGTAAATGTTGAATTTCCAAAACCATCGTATTTTAAATTTTTATTAATAATTCGTGCACGATATCCATTACTATTATCATCATTACGCTCATCGATCAAATCAAATCGTTTTATATAAAATGGTTCAATTGATGGTAATTTAATTAATGGATTACCATTTGGAAACAATCGAATGAAACTATTTAATGCATCCGCAATACATTGATTATCATTTAAATGACATGGTAAATTTGGTATATTAATTTCTGGTATTTTAATGCCATTGTCCAGTGTAAGATAAACTAATGGTGATTCTTCTTTATTATTATCATCAAATGTGTTTGGCGGCAACGAAGGCGTTGGGATTATCATAGTTAAATTTTTATTTGGTAAATCAATTTGAATATTTGATGTTGACACTATTTTTTTGAATTTTTTTTTATATCATTATAAATAATTTTCATCAATTAAAATTAAAATAATTATTCAATATATTTTACTATTAAGAATTTACTATCAAACATATTTAAAATCAAAATAATATTGCTAATTTTTTAATGATTAACGAAATATTCTATATCTATAACTAACTTACGTGGTTTATCTTTTAAAATATCAATTGATTTTCCACCAGAACAAAATAAGAATAATATGATATATATAAATCGATACATTTTTGTTATGAAATTTACTTAAATTCACACACAATACCAGCACTACGCGTTCAATTCAGTTAACAATCAAACGAACTATGATTTGATGTAGCAAATGAAATCAGTAATTTTTTTTTTGTTATTCATACTATCAGAAAATGATAAAATAATATAATACGTGTGAGTTTTAAAAAGAATCTGGTTTTTTTTTTATCTGGTTTTCGAAGATCATCAATCAAATTATACAACTTACTATCACGACTTTGTATATATTAAATAAAAAAATAAAATATTTTTCATGAACAAAAATACTATATGAATGAAATAGAAAAACTTTATTCTTCTTTTCACATTCATATTTTGTAGAAATACTATATTTTGATCTAAATACTATATATACTAACAATAAGCAAAACTCTTATTCAAACCCATATTTGATTGATTACAATATTTTATGAATGCAAATAATGGAACTAGAAAATTGTATACACATCGTGAAGATTCATTCATTATTGTTTAATTCTTACCATACGGATCAAATTAATAAAATCAAATTCAATTCAACCGAAAACATTATTTAAATTTTAATAGAATTGAATGAACATTACATTTTATTATATATAAGAAAATAGAATAAATTAAAAATTTAAATCATTAAAATGGAATTTGCAATATTTTATAATAAAAAATATTGGACATTTCGTTAAATTAACTTTTTAAGAACAAAATACAATATTTAATCTTATTTAAATTAGGTAGCTTACTGCAAGATAACCTTTTCAATTGCGTTTGCATTTGTAATTTCTCAACAATAACCAACATACAAAAGCATCCTTAACGCATATCAAAACAATAATAAATATAATAATAATTGCCGTAACTTTTTCTTATTATCAATAAAACATTTTTTTGCAGTGATTGTAATAAGTAATCATATATATATTATAAAACAAAATATCATTAACTGCATTTAGCATATAATTTTCATGCATTTATTTATTATTGAATGAAAGTGTACATCTTTTGATATATCTTTTGAATTTTACATTTATTATATGTAAAGGTATCGATTGAAATTTTCTTCTTTCTGTCAATTCGTATATTGAATTAAAAACATGCCAAATATTTAAAAAAAAGATAAAGATAGTAATAAAATTTACAATTAATAAATTGACTCAAAATTTTTCCAGACATTATTTTAATAAAATCAAATTGCAATAAAATTTCAAGATTTATTTTGCTTACTTTGGGATAATAACTTGATTTTTTTGTTTCAAAAAATAAATATAAATACGTAATTGTATCAATAGAAAATCATTAAATTTTTTATTTATATTTCCTATTGGAATTTTTATTTATTTTTAGCTTAAAAATGTTCAATATTTATAATGGTATTGGTTTTTATCCTTAAAATATATACAGTAATGTATTAGAGTTTAAAACATAGAATAAAATTAAATTAAAATGTTAAAAATAATGGTTATAGTTTTTGTCCTTGATTTAATTTAATCTAAATCAACTTCAGAGAAATCATCTAATTTCAAATTATCTAAAATTAATACATTATCGACTGAGTTATAGTCAATGATTGGATTTATAAAATGTAAAAATACTGATGTCCATTCGGGTCCGGCTGACGATTTTAATTTATTAAAATATTCTTGAATATTTTCATTTAAAAATTTATGAAGATCTTTACTGCCATATTTGGAATCATCTTCATCTAGTAAATCGCCAAAATCTAAATTTGCATCCGTCACAACATAATCAACATCAAAATTATGCAATGCTAAATAATGTTTGTTATCCGTTTCGTCCGTATCATTTAAAAATATTTTCGGTTGAAATTTAATTTTAAATATAAAATCGGTGAATGTCCATACAAATTTGCCTTTGCCACGCGTTGATCGTCGATTGAATTTTAATCGTAAATTATAATCCGCATTTACAACGATTTTCGGTGTTATCATTGTAATTGTTACGTTACTTGAATTGATATCTTCTTCAAATCCTCTGAAAAATGAAAATTATATTATATAAAATAAAAAAAAACAAAAGAATTCTTTGCTCACGCTACAGAAAATGTTGAATTAGCAAAACCATGAAGTAATAAATTGCTTGTCGTTAATTTTATACGATATCCTTCGGTTTTATTACGTTCGTCGATCATATCAAATTTTCTCAAATAAAATGGTTCAATGGATGGTAATTTAATTAATGGATATCCTTTTGGATACAATTCAACCACATTTTTTAATGCTGCGGCGATACATTCGTTGTCACTCAACGGACACGGTAAATGTGGTATATCAAAGTGACGAAACGTTCGAAGTAAACTTATATGATCATCATTTGGATCTTTATAGATTATTGGTGATTCACCACGGCCCTTTGAACGATTTGCGCGAAAAAAGCGATGATGTGAATTTCTTCCTGTAATATACCGAGTAAAATAAAAACATTATAGCAATTCAATGTTTAACTTTAAAACTGTAAAACTTTGTTTTAATATATAAATTTATTTGAATTATATGAATTGCATCAACACTTGAACATTATTAAATCCACTTATTATATTTTTAAATAATTTAAACTTTTAAATAAATTTTGTTTTAAATATTCACATACCACGACCACGACCACGTTCTCCATCATGATCACGTTTCGCCAAAGTTGTACTGGCAATACATAACAAACACAATAAAACTACTATTAACCGATACATTTTCCGAAGACTAATTTTTGTGAAATGCTTTTGATTTAATTGTGATGGGCACGTTATATACCCTAATGATTTGGCTAAACAATGATCCTCCTTACTTAAAAAAAAAAAAAACTAAAAGAAAAACAACTAAATATACTAATATAATAAATGTAATGTATATGAATTAAAATTTAAATATTTACAGGTTTTTTTTGTTATTGTCAATTACAACGCAAATACATATAGCATTTTCCCCCCAAGTTTTATGATTTGCACTTCAAACACAATTTTTATTTTGATTTTATTCAAATGCTTTTTCATATATCTTTTTAAGACATTTTCAATCATATTTAGATTTTTTTTTTATTTGAAAAGGTCTTAAATTTAAATAAATCCTCGATTTGAAATGAAAAAATCTGTGTTTGAAGTGAAAATATCTTATATTGAGCGAAAAATGCTATATGTATTGAATCAATTGAATATTTATATACTTTTTATTACTATACTTTTAAGTAATATTTGATTTTTTTACCAATTCTTAAATTACATGGTGATATTTAAAACTATTTAATGAAATTTGGTATGCTAAAAACTATTAAACACATTATTCTGTTGGATGGTTTCATGTTTGATATAGTAATTTTTTCAAAGTGTCTGTAATTCACCGCATGGCAAAATTATTCGTAATTCTGCTTGAAATTCCGAATCTTTAAACAAAAATCTGGCAATCTCCTATCTAAAAAAATATTGCTCCTATCTTCGTAAGTCATATTTCAAAATCTTGTTTAATGTGGCTATTGCATGTATGTTGTGATTATATTGATACCAAAAAACTATTTACTCTATTGATTAAATATATTCGGTATTAATTATTTATTGAGAATATTGAGTTTTTAAAATGAGCTTTACGTAGAATTACTGTTTTCGCATAATGACTTTAATTTGTATCGCACTGTATTTTAAATATAAGCGACGTATTTTATTTGTATTAAATATTGAAATATTAAAAAAAAAGAAGATTATTTAAATTGAATTATTTTTTTTTATGCAATTCTTTTATCAAATTTTTAATGTAATTAATTTTTTTTTATGGAAGATTAGTTTTATTGAAAATATACGAAAAAACAACAAGAAAACTTATAACAATAATGAAAAATTAAATTATACCCATTAAAATATAAGAATGTTATAATATAAAAAAAAATTTTACTTTATTTATGCCATGAGAAATATCTGTGCGTATTATTTGTTATATAAGAGAATAATTGAAATTATAAATATTAAAAGATAGGAAATGTTCAAATGTATTTGGATTATTTTGTGTTTAACTATATGTTAAACTTTTTAGTGTATAACTATATGTTTTTATGTTATAGACAAATGATTTAAACTCAATGTTTTTTTTTTTGCTTTTAATTATCACTATATATTGGTACTTGACATATATATAGAACAATGTTCACACAATCTTGTTATTATTTATGATCTTATTTTGGTTAATAAAAAAATATTTAATTAATATACAATTTTAAAACATATACGATCATCGAAAAACATCCAATGATTTATTCAAATAATAACGATATGATTTTTTTTAAACACATTTTATTACAAAGTAAAAAAAGCCATTCATTTATAATGATAAATTATCGCAAATAAATATATTATCCACAGAATGGGTTTCAATCATTGGATTAATTAGATGTAAAAATATGGATGTCCATTCGGGAACGGACGTCGACTTTAAACTTTCAAAATATTCTTGAACGTTTGCATTCAAAAATGAATGTTCTTGTTTACTGGCCTCCTTGTTACCATCAAATAAATCACCAAAATCTAAATTTGCTTCGGTCACCGTATAATCAACATTAAAATTATGCAATGCCAAATAATGTTTATCATCCGTTTCATTTAGAAATACTTTCGGTTCAAATGTTACGTGAAATTTAAAATTATCAAAACTCCATATAAATCGTCCTTTACCATATGAATTTCGTTTCTTAAATCTTAATTTTAAATCATAATCAGCGTGAACGTTAAATGCCGGCGTAAACATTGTAATTGTTACATTACTTGTATTTATATCTTCTTCAAATCCTCTATAAATGTAAATTATTACGGAAAAGTTAGATAATTAAGTTAAATAAAACCGTGGTAATAACTTACTTTACAGAAAATGTAAAATCTGAAAAACCATTAAATGTGAGATTTTTAGTGGTTAATTTTATACGATATCCTTCACCTTTATTACGTTCATCAATCAAATCTACTTTGCTCATACAAAATGGTTCAATTGATGGCAATTTAATGGATGGATTACCCTGTGGATACAATCGAATTAGATTTTGTAATGCCTGTCCAATACATTCATTATCACCCAAATGACATGGTAAATTTGGTATATTAACAGGTTCAACAGGCACTGGAACTATTTTATTATCTCCATCCTTTGGATTTGTGTATATTATATTCGATTCTCCTCTGCCTCTCGAACGATTTACATAATAGTGATGATTAGGTTTTGAATTTTGTTCTGATCATATGCACAGTTAAAAAAAAATAATTAACAATCATTTAATAAATTGAACTATTATATATTATTGCAATTAATTCGAATGCAATACAAATTTATATATTTTTCACTGTGATTTTACCATGTTCTTTTTTAGCCAAAGAAGTACTGACGACCGCTAATAGTAAACACAATACAAATGTTAGGCGACACATTTTCGGGATGTAATCTTTTGTGGAATGTTTGCCATTTTATTATAAATCTCATTTTTATATGCGAGTGCATGATACAAAAAACAACACAATCATCATATTATAATAATTGTTCATTAACATATACAAAAAAAAAAAGAAAATTAAATTTCATTTATAATGTAAAAATAAATCTCCTGATAAAATTGGTCTTATCGCATTCATTGCAATATCAAATTACAATAAAATATAATTCGTGTTTTAATACAATGTTTAAAAAGACCGAAATAAGCAATATATGAAATTTAATTTTCGTCTGTTTTTAATCAAATATTTTATTTATATATACTTGATATGTTCGATTGAGATTCATCTAATAGTCTATAAATACAGATATTTAAGTTATGCACATTAAACTTAACACGAAAACAGTTCACGATTTTGATCTTAAAATATAAGACGTGTGACTATTTAGTATAGTTCCCTAAACACAACAACAAGAAGATATCCTCAGTTTTATTCAGGTTATTAAATAAAAAAACATTTCCATGGTTTATTATGCGTATGTATATTCATAAATATTTCATTGTCATATAATAAATCTAAAGATCATAAAATGTATCTTATTCAAGTTCAAAAATAAAACTAGTTTATAACTTTAAATTATCCAATATAAATACTCTATCAATTGCATTGCTTTCAATCATTGGATTAATTAGATGTAGAAATATGGATGTCCATTCGGGAACGGCCGTCGATTTTAAACTTTCAAAATATTCTTGAACGTTGGCATTCAAAAAAGAATGTTCTTGTTTACTGGCGTCCTTGTCACCATCAAATAAATCACCGAAATCTAAATTCGCTTCGGTCACAGTATAATCAACATTAAAATTATGCAATGCCAAATAATGTTTATCATCCGTTTCATTTAGAAATACTTTCGGTTCAAATGTTACGTGAAATTTAAAATTATCAAAACTCCATATAAATCGTCCTTTACCATGTGAATTTCGTTTCTTAAATCTTAATTTTAAATCATAATCAGCGTGCGCGTTAAATTTTGGTGTAAACATTGTAATTGTTACATTACTTGTATTTATATCTTCTTCAAATCCTCTATAAATGTAAATTGTTACGAAAAATTAGTTAATTAATAGGTAATGAAGTTAAATAAAACCGTGGTAATAACTTACTTTACAGAAAATGTAAAATCTGAAAAACCATTAAATGTGAGATTTTTAGTGGTTAATTTTATACGATATCCTTCATCTTTATTACGTTCATCAATCATATCGTATTTTCTCAAATAAAATGGTTCAATTGATGGCAATTTAATGAATGGATTACCCTTTGGATACAATCGAATTAGATTTTGTAATGCCTGTCCAATACATTCATTATCACTCAAATGACATGGTAAATTTGGTATATTAACAGGTTCAGCAGGAACTGTAACTATTTTATCTTCCCCATCCTTTGGATTTGTATAGATTATATTTGATTCTCCTCTGCCTTTCGAACGATTTACATGATAGTGATGTTGATGATTTGAATTTTGTCCTGATTATATACACATTAAATAAAAAATTATGAATCATTTAAAAAATTGAACTTATAATATAATATATTGTTGCCATTTTTTTTTTTTTTTTAATCGAATTAAATATTTATTTATTTATTTTTAACCAAATGCTTACCATGTTCCTTTTTCGCCAAAGATACACTGGCGAGCGCAGATAATAAAACCAATACAAATGTTAAACGAAACATTTTCGAAATGCAACCTTATGTGGAATGTTTTCCATTTTATAGTAAATCTCATCTTATATACAAGCGAAAAAAACAACATAATCATCATATTATAATAATTCTTCATTAAAATGTACACAAAAAAAGAATGAAATATAAATTTAGATTTATAAAAAATAATCTCCTCATAAAACTGGTATTATCGCATTCATTGCAATGTTTATAAAATCTGAAAGACGTAATATGAAATTTTATTTTCGTCTTATCTTAATTTAGATCAAATATATTTTGATATATTCTTGATATATCCGTATGTTTTATACATTTATAGTCGTATATAAATACAGATAGTTAATTTAATTACTCATAACCATAACTATAATAATTTACTAAAAAATTAATTACACTAAATGTCTGAAAATAGAAAATGTTCTTTATTTCCATCATATATGTTATAATACTGTGACTCTTTAATGCAATTGATTAAACACATAACTTAACATTTTGAGATCAATTGTTCAATTCTCATTGATGGCATGGACCATTTTTTATTGCCTTTCTGAAATTTATTAATATAAATTTTACCTATGATTAAAACAAATATAAAAAATATGAAACCAATTGGTCGTTTACCAAAGGTTGCATTTCTTTGTATAATATAAAGCGAGCATCCACAGTTTTGTTCAAATCATTAGATACAAAAGAACAGTGCTATGGTTTATTAAATGTATATTTATTTAACTAATTTATCATAAAATATATAATAAAATTCAACTTTATTCAATTTCAAAAATATTTTTCATAAACTTTTTTATAGGTTTAAATTATCCAATATAAATACTTTATCAATTGTATTACTTTCAATCATTGGATTAATTAGATGCAGAAATATGGATGTCCATTCGGGAACGGACGACGACTTTAAATTTTCAAAATATTCTTGAACGTTTGCATTCAAAAATGAATGTTCTTGCTTACTGGCCTCCTTGTCACCATCAAATAAATCACCAAAATCTAAATTTGCTTCGGTCACCGTATAATCAACATTAAAATTATGCAATGCCAAATAATGTTTACCATCCGTTTCATTTAGAAATACTTTCGGTTCAAATGTTACGTGAAATTTAAAATTATCAAAACTCCATATAAATCGTCCTTTACCATGTGAATTTCGTTTCTTAAATCTTAATTTTAAATCATAATCAGCGTGTACGTTAAATTTCGGTGTCAACATTGTAATTGTTACATTACTTGTATTTATATCTTCTTCAAATCCTCTATAAATATAAATTGTTACGAAAAATTAGTTAATTAATAGGTAATGAAGTTAAATAAAACCGTGGTAATAACTTACTTTACAGAAAATGTAAAATCCGAAAAACCATTAAATATCATATTTTTAGCGTTTAATTTTATACGATATCCTTCATCTTTATTACGTTCATCAACCATATCGTATTTTCTCAAATAAAATGGATCAATTGATGGAAATGTAATGGTTGGATTTCCCTTTGGATACAATCGAATTAGATTTTGTAATGCCTGTCCAATACATTCATTATCACCCAAATGACATGGTAAATTTGGTATATTAACAGGTTCAGCAGGAGCTGTAACTATTTTATCATCCCCATCCTTTGGATTTGTATAGATTATATTCGATTCTCCTCTGCCTCTCGAACGATTTACATGATAGTGATGATGAGAATTTGAATTTTGTCCTGATTATATACACATTTAAAGAAAAATAATTAACAAACATTTAACAAATGGAACTATTATATATTATTGCAATTTAATCTAATTTAATATTTATTTATATATTTTTCACTATGATTTTACCATGGTCTTTTTTTGCCAAAGAAGTACTGACGACCGCTAATAGTAAACACAATACAAATGTTAATCGAAACATTTTCGAAATCTAACCTTTAGTGGAGTTTGTTATTCATTTTATAGTAAATCTCATCTTATATACAAGCGCAAAAACACAACAATCATCATATTATAATAATTCTTCATTAAAACATTAAAAAACAGAACAAAAAAGAAATATAAATTTGGGTCTATAAAATAAAAATAAACTCTCCATCAAACTGGTCTTATCGCGTTCATTGCAATATTAAATATAAATATTAACTATCTAACACATAGAAGAACATACGCTATGATAATGTGGCACCTTTTGAAACAAATCGAAATATCTCTATATATGTGAAGTTTTGGAATTCATGTAATCAGAAGAAATGCCCCGGCTTACAATTTTTCACAATTATTACTAATTTACAAAAGTTTTAACTTTAGAAATATTTAACCAATTAGGAAGGATGTTCTGATCACAAACGAACTTTATGTTGAACATTTCAGTTAATTCGATCGCAATTCATTTTTTTTTTGCAATTCGGTATAGTGATAAAGATAACTCATTTTTATTTTATTTCTCCGTTCATCGCATATATTAGTGATATATCCGAATGATATCCATATTTAAATACAGAACTAAGTTAAGCACATAATTCAAAATTAATTTAAATAAATAAAACAATAGGAAAATGTTATTATAATAAGAGTATAAAATTTGTTGATTTCCATATCATTTGTATTGTATCTATAATATTCATGATCATAATCATTATAAAAATGTAATAAATTCTCCTTTATAAATATCATTATAAATAACTGGTTTTATTAATTTTGTTTGTGGTTTTTGATATTATTATAAAAGACGACGAAAAGAATTTTTCACACTATGATACGTATATACAAAAAAAAATATCCATAAGATTAATAAAACATTTTTATTGTCATAGTCGAAATCTATAGATTATAAACCTTAAACGGTCTTTATTCAACATAGAAAATATTTATTATAAATAATTTTAAAACTGTATCTACATATTCAATAATGATAATCATTATACTTTTGTGCTTTAAAAAAGGATATAAGGATATCGTTGGTAAGCTTTCAAGAAACGAATTCACATAGACATATACTTTGTAATTATTATTAGAAAATATAAGAATTTAATGAAATACTACCAATAGAATAAATATCTCAACATGAACAATTGTATTATATAAAGAAGTGAAATATTAATGAAAACCATTTTATAATAAAAGATTTACATTTATACTACAATATTCTGTATAAAAATAACATAATATTGTTTATCATTTTTATTATATGTATCAAAATCACTAAATTTAATAGTCGTTTATCAATTCATTGACCTTAGGATTATTTACATTTTTGTTTTTATATATGATTTTTAAAAAAATTATTATTTCATATTGTACCAAATAATTTTATTTAATTTTAAAATATTTATCACAAATTATATTTTATAATTTGATATTATCCAAAATAAATACTTTATCAATGGCATTGGTTTCAATTATTGGATTTATAAAATGCAAAAATATTGATGTCCATTCTGGGGCAGCCGAATATTTTAAATTTTCAAAATATTCTTGAACGTTTGCATTCAAAAATGAATGTTCTTGTTTACTGGCGTCTTTGTCACCATCAAATAAATCACCAAAATCTAAATTCGCTTCGGTAACCGTATAATCAACATTAAAATTATGCAATGCCAAATAATGTTTATTATCCGTTTCATTTAGAAATACTTTCGGTTCAAATGTTACGTGAAATTTAAAATTATCAAAACTCCATATAAATCGTCCTTTACCATGTGAATTTCGTTTCTTAAATCTTAATTTTAAATCATAATCAGCGTGTACATCAGCTTTCGGTGTAATCATTGTAATTGATACATTACTTGTATTTATATCTTCTTCAAATCCTCTGTAAACGGAATGAAATCATACGCATTTATTATACAAACATCGAACTTTTTTTAAAGTACAATTGAAATAGAATTCGTTCTATACTTACTTTACAGAAAATGTAAAATCTGAAAAACCATTATATAATAAATTTTTGCATGTTAATTTTATACGATATCCTTCATCTTTATTACGGTTATCAATCATATCGAATTTTCTCAAATAAAAGGGTTCAATTGATGGCAATTTAATGAATGGATTACCCTTTGAATACAATCGAATTAGATTTTGTAATGCCTGTCCAATACATTCATTATCACTCAAATGACATGGTAAATTTGGTATATTAACAGGTTCAACAGGCACTGTAACTATTTTATCATCCCCATCCTTTGGATTTGTATAGATTATATTCGATTCTCCTCTGCCTCTCGAACGATTTACATGATAGTGATGATGAGAATTTGAATTTTGCCCTGATTATATACACATTTAAAAAAAAATAATTAACAAACATTTAACAAATGGAACTACTATATATTATTGCAATTTAATCTAATTCAATATGTATTTATATATTTTTCACTGTGATTTTACCATGTTCTTTTTTTGCCAAAGAAGTACTGACGACCGTTAATAGTAAACACAATACAAATGTTAATCGAAACATTTTCGAAATGTAACCTTTGGTGGAGTTTGTTTTTCATTTTATAGTAAATCTCATCTTATATACAAGCGCAAAAACACAGCAATCATATTATAATAATTCTTCATTAACATATTAAAAAACAGAACAAAAAAGAAATATATATTAGTGATATATCCGAATGATATCCATATTTAAATACAGAACTAAGTTAAGCACATAATTCAAAATTAATTTAAATAAATAAAACAATAGGAAAATGTTATTATAATAAGAGTATAAAATTTGTTGATTTCCATATCATTTGTATTGTATCTATAATATTAATGATCATAATCATTATAAAAATGTAATAAATTCTCCTTTATAAATATCATTATAAATAACTGGTTTTATTAATTTTGTTTGTGGTTTTTGATATTATTATAAAAGACGACGAAAAGAATTTTTCACACTATGATACGAATACAAAAAAAATATCCTTGAGATTAATAAAACATTTTTATTGTCATAGTCGCAATCTATAGATTATAAACCTTAAACGGTATTTATTCAACATAGAAAATATTTATTATAAATAATTTTAAAACTGTATCTACATATTCAGTAATGATAATCATTATACTTTTGTGCTTTAAAAGAGGATAAGGATATCGTTGGTTAGCTTTCAAGAAGCGAATTCACATAGACCTATACTTTGTAATTATTATTAGAAAATATAAGAATTTAATGTAGTACTACAAATAGAATAAATATCTCAACATGAACAATTGTATTATATAAAGAAGTGAAATATTAATGAAAACCATTTTATAATAAAAGATTTATATTTATTCTCATATTTATACTACAATATATCTGTATAAAAATAACATAATTTTGTTTATCATTTTTATTATTTGTATCAAAATCACCAAATTTAATAGTCATTTATGAATTCATTGACCTTAGGATTATTTACATTTTTTTTTATGATTTTTAAAAAAAGTATTATTTCATATTGTACTAAACAATTTTATTCAACTTTAAAATATTTAACATAAATTATAATTTATAATTTGATATTATCCAAAATAAATACTTTATCAATGGCGTTGGTTTCAATCATTGGATTTATAAAATGCAAAAATATTGATGTCCATTCAGGGGCAGCCGAATATTTTAAACTTTCAAAATATTCTTGAACGTTTGCATTCAAAAATGAATGTTCTTGTTTACTGGCCTCCTTGTCACCATCAAATAAATCACCAAAATCTAAATTTGCTTCAGTCACCGTATAATCAACATTAAAATTATGCAATGCCAAATAATGTTTATTATCCGTTTCATTTAGGAATACTTTCGGTTCAAATGTTACGTGAAATTTAAAATTATCAAAACTCCATATAAATCGTCCTTTACCATGTGAATTTCGTTTCTTAAATCTTAATTTTAAATCATAATCAGCGTGTACATCAAATTTCGGTATAAACATTGTAATTGTTACATTACTTGTATTTATATCTTCTTCGAATCCTCTGTGAACGGAATGAAATCATACGCATTTATTATACAAACATCGAACCTTTTTTACATTAAACTAGAATTAGAATTCGTTCTGTACTTACTTTACAGAAAATGTAAAATCTGAAAAACCATTATATAATAAATTGGTGCACGTTAATTTTATACGATATCCTTCGTCTTTATTACGGTCATCAATCATATTGAATTTACTCAAATAGAATGGTTCAATTGATGGCAATTTTATGGATGGATTACCCTTTGGATACAATCGAATTAGATTTTGTAATGCCTGTCCAATACATTCATTATCGCCCAAATGACATGGTAAATTTGGTATATTAACAGGTACAGATGAATCTACAACTGGCACATCACCACTGGAACCTATTCTTTTATATATTATCGGTGAATCCCCACGACCTTTCGACCGGTTTACTTGATAATGTTGATGTGATGTACTTTCTAATGTTTTGTGTTTTTTTTTAAATAAAATTTCAATTTTAAAACTTACAAATCATATTATATACAGAATATTCAATTATATTATGTCTATACCTTCATGTTCTTCGTTCGCCAAAGTTATACTGCCGACCGCACATAATACACATAATACAAATATTAAACGAACCATTTTCGAATGATAATTATTTTGTAAAATGCTTTCCTTTTATAGAAAATCACAAATGTACTTAAATAAAGTCGTTGCTTGTGTTAATGAAAAAAAATAAATACAATAACACAATAAAATATGATAATTTATAGTTCTTTCGTTATAAAATAAAAAAAAACAAACAATATTAATGGGGTTTAAAAGATTCCGAGTCAACAATAAAAAAAAACTGGTCTGCAAAAATGATCGATAATAAAATAATTTTAATTTAAATTAAAAAAAACTTCGTAAATTTAATCACACTGTAAGTTTTCAATATATTTATTTGATCCATCTGAGAATTTTAGCAAAATTTAATTCAAATTAATACGAAACCAGTCTGCCCATTAAGTTTTTTGTAATTGTAACTATATATAACTTATTGTCAAAAGTATGTAACTTTATGATTCATATTGGAAACAATTGGAATTGGAAATTGATGGACATTTTCAAGCCGTTCGTTAAAGTAGTTTATTATTCTGTTTACAAGCAATTGAATTATATAATCAACAGGAGAAATGTCAAACAGGAGAAATGTCAAATTCATGTTGCAATTTATTGCAATTTTCTAAAGGTTTAATCTGATCCAAACAGAATGTATGTATAATTCTTCAGTTATGTATTTAATCACATTTTGTATATTACAAATTTGTAAAAATTCAATACATTTATTATAATGAACATTTATATATTTTTATCATTAAGAAGATCTTTTCCGTTCGGAATTAAATTTTGATTTAAGAAAACATAAAAACACTTTTATGGAAGTTAACATTAATAAAAAATAATAACAAAACAAAATTATTTATTGTCAATAAACGAAAAACAAAATAAAAAATATAACTTTATCTATAATAGCTTTATTTATTTATTTTATTTTTTCGAATTCCTTTGTTATCTCACTTTTTAATCGAAATGTATGTTGTATGCTATATAAGAATAATAATATATGGCGTTCTTAAAAACATGTTTTTATACTATATACCAAAATTAATTTAATTAATACAATAATTCTGTCTGGTGCAAACCAGAAATTTTAGTATAATAAAATTTAACGATCTATCTTTTGCGAAAACCATACGACGAACTTAGTTAAAAATTTAGAACATTTAATAAAAATAAATAAAATAAAATTTAGTGTTTAACAACCGACTCTTTATCCTTACCCTTTAGTTTTTAGTTTGCAATCAACTTACGGATAATTTTGGTTAACTTAGAATTTTATTTTATCATTTCAATTTCAGTCTCATTCATTTCCATTTAAGATAGCTTATTCCATTTAACAAGACAATATTTATGTCACCCGGAAAATTTTATATATTAAAGTAAACATTTAAATATATTATCAATATTATGTAGTTAATTATTCGTATATACATCTATAGAATATCAATGTAAAAACCCTGGTATTAAAATGCAATGCCATATTGGTCTTGAAATTGTGCACATTTAAATATGTGCCATCTAAAACAAAATCCGCAACATCAGTTCAAGATCAACTGGTGCGAGTATAGTTAAGGACTAATAACAACATATATAATTGATATTCTACAAATACAAACACACACATTTTCACATAACACATTTAATTTTATCTAAATCTCTAAAAAATAAAAATTTCAATTGTTTATTTGAAAACAATCAATGTGAAATTATTTTAATAAATAATTTTATATTTGAATTCAAATAACAAGAAAAACTTATAGTTACATAATTTACGAAAAAGTTGTTATATAATTTTATTAAAAGAATAAAATTAACAATCATTTTTTGAGTATTGGTCACCCTGGCCAAATTGTATTAAAACTAATTCATATGTTACGATTGTTCCGGCAACCTGGAAATAATCAAATAATCCTTATATACAATATACAATTTAATAAGAAATAGAATAATTAAATGATATAATCATCAACTTTCCATAATGTATTACCAAAAAAACTTACACTTAATACCAATTTTCTTGTTATATAAAAAAAATTCATCCCCGATAATGCAATTAGATCATTAGTTACCTCATCACAGAAACGTTTAACCTTAAAAAAATAATTCGTAGTCAAAGAAAATTCAATTTAATTTTTGTCATATTATAGCATTAGATGCAATCTTCTAAAACAATATTTAATTTACTAAAATTTAAATATTACCTCGGTACACCAAGATTCACGGGGAACCGCCCGGAATACACCAATTGGTTTTTTTGATTCGTCATGAATTCTGGCCGCATACAATGAAACGGCCAACGTTCGTGATATTAAATATATTAATGAAAACCAAAAATATAATGTATGGATAGCCGAACGTCTTGGACTATTTTAAATAATTAAGTTAAAATCAATAATTTTACACACAAAGGTTATAAAAAAAGAGAAAATTTAATTATTAAATACTGTAAACTCCTTAGCAATTGTACACAAATAAAAAATAAATTATTTGCAAATGATATTAGAATAATTTTTGATAATGCCTTATCAACGGTTTCACAAAGTTCACAAATATTCCGATAATTTGTCCGGGATTTTAGCCAATATATTTCCGGCATTTGCTACAAAAAAAAAACAACTATAAATTTATAATATAATTTGTTTAATATGAATAAATGATAGAATATTAATCTTTGATTTTGATTTTATACTTGACTCTTGTGATTCATTAAATTATTATTGATTCGCTTGAAATTCGTTGACAATCCAATGCTTATGATTATAATAAATAAATCCATATAACTCCACATAAACGTTGACATTGTATTAATTAATTTGCCAATGATTGCCTTTTCCAGTGAATACGATGTAAAACGAAATAATTGTGATAATTGTGATTGGAAAAAATCTTTTACTGGATCTTTGTGTGCCGGACAATTCGGTGGAACATACAGAATTGTCACTGAACTTAATATATGCTCAACTGAAATGTTTTTCCAAATCAATTATAATTTCGATCATAATAATTATTTAAATATAAAAGAAAAATTTTTATACTTAATGATAAAGATAAAATAATAATTGTAACCCGTTTGATTTGATAATTTAATGATGTTGATGATGATTTTTGTTTTTGCAGATATTTTTGTAATAATGGTAGTTCATTTTCAACAATTTCCCACTTTTGCATTATCACTGACCATTTTGATGCTAATCTACCGAAAAATATCATTCCTAAAAATATTGATGCGTAGAAAATTGCTGAAACTATAATTTTAATTAAAAAATATAATAAACCACTAAAGGAAATTTATAATAATTTAATAGTTTATAATTAAAAATCAAATATAAACCAAATTTATCGAATTCTGATTTATCTATAAATGCGGCTAAAATAGTAATAATCATATAGAGTCCAATAAATATTGTTACAATTAAACTATAGAATGTACGAAAGCTTTTCCATTTAAATTTTAAATCAATTGCATTCTCTGATGTCACTCCAATTATTGGCATTACAGCAAAACATTGAGCAATTATTAATACTATATACATTCAAAATTGAAATTAAATTGAAAAAAAATTATCATTTATATAAATATGTATAAAAATAATGTTGATAAGGGATGAAAATAAAACACATACACACACGCACACACACACAATTTTACCTGAACTAATTGCTTTATGAAAACGATCATTAATAATCACAATTGATTTTCCATTGATTTGTGGAAATTTATCTATGATAAAACCAAATTTTTATTTTGTATTATAAAACCAATTATAAAAATTAAATCGTTTACTTTTAGGCACCGGAATTAAAAATTGTTTTTTCCGATTATATTCTGATTGTTGATTAACATCAATAATGTCATTAAGACCAATGGAAAATCTAGAAGAAGAAAAAGAATATTTAAATAATTAATTTTTCTCTTGTTATAAAATAGTCTTGTTTTACGATTAAAATCCTATTTATGAGCTCAAATAAAATTAATATATCATACTGATCCACCCCAAAATTACATCAAAATATAAAATCGCAAATATCTATACATATACCTTAATGGTGGGTTATGTTTAAATGATGCTTTTCGAATGATGATATGATTTCGTTCAATTTTTTTCAATTTCATGGGAATGTCATCGGAAATAATATCCTTTCTTGTGATGTTATTGTAAATATCATTAAATCTGTTTGTTTTGTTATTATTTGACCATGTCAATGGAAATATTTTTGGTAATTTCATTGCGTATATATATATATGTATATGAAAAAATTTTAATCAATATTATCGAAAAATATGTATATTAATAAACAACACATTGCAATTTCAAGTGCACTAAAATTATAACTTTTATATGAGTAGTTTTGATAATACCGAAGAAGAAAATCTATTTGCGTGTTTATGATATATTTATAAGTTTTCCACATACAATTTTTTATGTGAGTTTTTCCACTTGTACTTTTTGCATTTACATTTCTATATAAAAACTACCAAAGATATAAATCAGTTTAATATATTAACAACTATAACTATACACTACATATAATTTAAATCAAATTATGGTATTTTTTTTTATATAGTTTCATTTTTAAGTATCTGTGATTATATATGGTAAAAAAAATATATATGTTCTGTACAAATAAATAACTATTGATTCTTTAAAATGTACTTTAAATTTGATCACGATATTTTTTTATATTTGATGTGGTTGATTTTGCATTGTATTGTACGTGGAAAATATACCTATATAATAAATGTGTGTAAAATTAACAACTGTCAAATAAAAATGGTGATAAACGATGTTTGTATTTTAGAAAAATTATAATTATTTTGTAGGATAAATTTTACTAATCCCACCCATAAAATGGTATTGAAAATTATACCTGACAGAAAGGATTTTGATAATATTTATAATATATTTTATATAAAAAGTATACAAAATCAGTTAAATACATGATAGCGATTTTATGAAAATTGGTTTATCAACCGTTTTGGATAGTATTTCTTTCATTCACGATCATCTCTGTAAGTAATTGGACTAGGTATTCGTATCCGAAGTATTGATTTAAAATTGAGAATTTTTCAAAATATTCATGGTATTTCAAATGTTTTATACAAACAAAAAATGCACTATAAACTAAAACAATCTCGTTCATAAGGTTATATTTAAATGAAATGAAACACAGTTTTATTTATTATAATAATAATAATTTATAAATAGTATATAGAATTGCTTGTTCATTGATTCAATTTTATAAAATAATTTATTGTAATTTTCCTAATATTCAACACCGACGAAATGTGGATTTACAAAATATATACACATTTACATATATTTATTGCCATTGAATTTTTTTTTCTATTCATAATGTGATATTTTTATTTGTGATCGCACGTCGTCCATTGAGAAAATTTATTCTTGTTAATAATTTAATAAAATTTTCCAAATACATGGAAATGTTTTTCTTTTTAGTTATGTGAAAATGTGAAGTAATTGATCTATTGTGAAAATGTTATAAATAAAAACTATTACTAAACCCATTTTTGTATTAGATATTTCGTGAAAATTCGACAAACAATTTTTTTTTATGTTAAATGAACTTTATAGAAATACATTACAGATGAAAATCCATTATAAAACAATTCGAAGGTAGATTTCTTTTTTCATTTTAATTCCATCAGAAAGCAATTCAATAAAATAAAATAAATAAATTAGCTTTATTAGTATAATATAATTTTTATTGTTCATTTATTCAATTTTATAAAATAATATACCCTATTTTTACTGAATATAAGATTTTTCAAAGTAGATTTTGTTGAAATTTTGTTGATGGCAGTTTTTGTTTGAATCGTGTTGTTTTTTCTGTTGTCTTTATTTTCAATATTAATGGTTTTGTAAAAGAATGTAATTCAAATGTTGAAATGCGGGTATGATGATTTTAATTGTAGATTTTGAAATTTTCTGGGATTTATTTTCTTTCAATTTCAACGTTGTAAATTAATAATAATAAGTTAAGTTAATTTATTTTTAATTTTTGTAGAGATTTTGTGAAAATTCGGTGAATAGCCTTTTCAACTGTTTACGTAAACTATATATATTTAGTTTTCATAAAAAATCATTTGAATAATCTATAATTGATACTGTTTTGTTAGTAATTGATATATAAAAATATTATAAAATTTTATTATAAGTCAGTTATAAACAGTATAAACATAAACAACAACTGGTAAAATGAATGCACTGCCTATTAATTTCTTGATAAGCAATTAATTTTTGAAATTTGTCAAATCGTTTTTAAGCGTACGAGGTGGTGTACAATTGCAATTTTATAAAATGTATTTTGTTAGACCTCGTATTGATTATGTTGGAAAATTTAATTGAATTCTGGTTAAACTATAACAAGTAAATTTGCAAACGTATGATTTCTTATCATATATTTGATTATATTTTGATTGGTGAAATATAATTAAAAAATTAATTTGTGTTATATTGATTATGTAAAAATAATCTGCTAATGAGATTATGATATGATAAATATTATTTAGCTGGTCATTAAATTAAATTATTCTATAAATTTTATTATGATGATGTTTATAGGAATCTGTACAAGGAAAATTAAATTAATCAGTCAACATATCCTTCGTTGCTATATACTTAGCATACAAATGACATTTTATATGTATATATTAATAATTGACGTAAACTTGAAATAATAATTTAGTATAAAAAAAAATGTAATGTCATTGTAATATTATATTATTTACCTTGTTTCGAATGGAATCATAAAATATAAGCAAAGCGAAAATCATTTCGTTCATCGAACTTCTGATTTTTTAATAATTATTATTTCTGTATATGTATATGATCATTTTTGAAACATCTAGTATTTTAAGATAATATACATATACAATAAGAAACCAGTTAATATATAGAACCAGATCTTCTTTAAGTTGCCTGTGTTTTCTATTCGTATGCAAACACAAGAAAAATACGATTATGTATATAAATATTTATAAAGACAATTTGTGATGGTTTTGAAACAAAAAAATATTTTAGTATTAATTTATAGAATTGATAAGAGTCATTTAAACATCTCAAATACGCATAAATATAAAATATAATTGCATATCATATAAATTTTCTTAATATATAAATCGAAAAATTGTATCATTATATTTTATTGTGACATTGCTGGCAATAAGCGTAAATTTTAAACATTGTTTTTCGTTGTGAAAATGTGGTTCAAATTAAATAATTTTGGTTATTTTATTTGGTTTATAGTGAATATTAACATTTCCTTTGGTTCAAAAGAAAATAATTTTGGTAATTTATAAAATTGTAAACAATCATTGAAATTATAAATATATTAATAGAACAAACAATAAATCGGCTTTTTCCCCCCGAAAGCTAGTGAATTAACAAAATGTCAACGGGATGACAATAAATGTATTGAGAATGCAATTACATTTATAGCCCATAATTATCCAAATGGATTGGATGCACTTGGATTACCATCAATTGAACCGTATCGTGCACATGAATTCATTATGGTACATGATCATATTCCTGATCACGAAATAAATATTAATTGGAAAGCAAGAAATGTCGAATTATACGGATGGAGTCATTCCATTTTTACTGTTGAGTAAGTTTACGTTTTATATAGAGGGTTTTTGTTTGTTTGTTTGCTATTTTGCTAATAATCATCAATTTATTTTGTATACAGAGGTTTTGAAAAGGATATTCTAAATAGTAATATAACGTTGAAAGTGACTGTACCCGATTATATATCGATTGCCGATTATAAACTAAAAATGAAATATAAAAGACGACCATCACATGGTAAAGGTCGTTTGGAATTTAAATTTCCCAATTCAACGTTTGTGATTAATTTTACGTTGAAAGATTACACCAAAAAACATGAACAACATTTAAAAGTGAAAGATATGCAATTGGATTATTTATTTAAAGATGTTGACATTGAATTTGGTGATTTATTTGACGGCGATAAAGAATTGGGAAAAATGGAAAATAAATTTTTAAATGATAATCGTGAAAATTTTTTCACTTTAATGAAAACAATAATTTTACCCAATTTTAAACCAATTTTTACGAATATCATTGATGGTGTATTTGAAAGATATTCAGTAAATGAATTATTTTTGACGGAATAGATGATAATAAATAACAATAATCATGTAATTTTTAAAGATCACATTGTTTATTTTATTCCTTTTTTGCTTGTTTGTTTTGTTTGTTGTTTTTCTAACTTTTTGGTATTGCAACATAATAAAGATATTTTATAATCCATTTAAATTTGCTTATTTATTAAACATTTACAAAATTAATCATTACTACAAGTCTGCTAATAGATCACTTCTATGAGTGACTTAAGATATACTCCCAACATCGAAAATTACTAATGTCCATATCGGAAAATAGAAGTATATCTCTGTAACTTTGTAACGGCAGTTAACCGATCATTTAACAAATAGACTACAGATGGATAGAATGGTAATTGTTCTGTAGTAAGAATAAAATAACTCGTGATTGATTTTCCATTACAACTCAACAATTGTAATGCATATTTACACAAACTCAATAAACTTTTCTATACATTTCCTTATCACTATCTTTTTCGTGCATTTCATTTGAGATTTTTGGAGAAAACTTACTTAATTTATAATAAAACTATTACTTATACATACTTCAATTAAGAAAATAAATAGTATTTTATATGAAAATGATTAATTAAAGTTTATTTTTAAATTGTGCAGTGTGTCACATACAAATACGTTATTTAATAGACATGAAATTCTATTGAATTTAATAATTAATCCAAAAACATTTCGTTAATGGGATATTTTTCCAATACATTATCTAATAATTCAGTAAAAACACGCACCCAATTTGGTAAAATGACCGGTGAAGCAAGTTCAATTAGATGTGTTCCATGTTCAGAAAAATGTTTATTTTCTATATCGGCCAATTCTTTGTTATCATCAAATAAACCATTAAATTGTACATCAGTTTTTTTTATTATATGTTGTACTGTTAAACCGCTGGTTTTCATATAATTTTTACCATGTTTTTCATAAATTTCTGGTTTAAAATAGACCACAATCGATGGACTATTAAAATTCAATGTAAATTTACCTCGTCCAAATGATGGACGTCCTTTAAATTTAATCCGAAGAGTGTAATCACCGTTTACAATAAATTCCGGTATATCAATACGCATTGTTACATTACTGTCGACCAAATTCTTTTCAAACCCCCTATAGTAAAATGGATGTTCATTAATTTTTGTTCTTTTTTTTTTTTGTTAAAACGGAACTAATAAAATAAAAATGAAATAAATTACTCAATTGTATATGTCGATTTACTCAAACCATTGAATTCTAAATTTTTTGCTTTCCAATTGATATTTAATGGATGTTCTTCGTCCACTTCATGAACCATATCGAATTTTTTAACACGTAACGGTTCAATCGATGGTAATCCAATAGAGTCTAATCCGTTTGGATAAGTATTGACAACAAATTGCACAACATCTTGTATACATTTATTATCATCCCGATTACATTTTTGTATCTCATTCGCTTATATAGTTATGAAAATTATATATATATATATATATATGAATTATGAATATTTTCATTTTTATAAATAATAATTTTATAAATAAATAAAAAAAATATATAATTATAATACATACGTAATCCAGAATCAGATAATGTATAATCACAAATAACTAGTAAAATGAAAACACTACACGTTAATTTCCGAATTCCGAACATTTTGCGTTTTATAAATTATAAATTGAAATGGTTTTTTTTAAACGTACGAGACAAATTCAATTGCAAAATATATTTTGCTAGACCTCTTATTTATAGGGAAAAAAATTCAATTAATAAATTCTTGTCAAACTACATATTGTAATTGCTTATTATTTCTTATGATAAATTTTTTGTTTTCTTCTGGTTTATTGTTTTTTTTTTTATTTGTCAATTAAAAGATTATATATTGAAAATATCTTGTTATTTACAGAAAATACTTTAATTCAAAATTATTATTTAAATTAGTAAAAGAAAAAAAAATACATTAACACATAAGTGTTTAGGTTATCAATTGTTATTTTGATTCTCATTATATGCTTTCAATTCAAAACATTTTAAATGTTTTTGTTTAATCAGGCATGATTAGACTTTGTTTAATTAAGCAAATTTCAACATTAAATTTTTTTATTCCTGTGTTTTTTTGTGCCTAAATTGATAAAAATTATAATTCATTCACCACATTATTTTAAATGGTTTATTTTTTACATAATATTTTTCTTATTATCACAAAAATAAAATACAATGGAGCCACAAAAAAAAACGATTTTATGCTTTCTGAATTAATAAAAACAATTAAACGCAAAAACAAAAAAACATAAATATATTATCAGAATAAAAAAAAAACTAAAAGATTATTTGAAAACAAAATGTACTTTATTAAAATCATAAAATTATATTCTTATCTTATTGAATACAAAAAATTACATTATTTATTCCAAAAACATTTGATCCATTGGAATCGAACCGAATGTCTCGTCAAACAATGCCGTAAATATGCGTTCCCAATTTTCACACATTGTACGTTCGACGAGCTTAAAGAAATCACCACTGTTTTCATTTAAATATGAATTTTCAGCTCGGGTTAAATCTCGATCACCGTCAAACATATCACCATAATGAATGTTAACTGTGCCCAATTTTAAACTAACATGAATCTCTTTCATTTTCATATAATTTTTACCATCTTTTTCGTAGACTGTCGGTACAAAATTATAATACAATTCATAATCATCAAATTCATAAATGAATCGTCCTTTGCCATGGGAATGACGATTTTTAAATCGCATCTTTAATTTATAATCACCAATGGCCCAAAATTTCGGAAAATGAACTTTCATCGTAACATTACTTGTTGCTATATCCTTTTCGAAACCACTATATAGATATATATGGTATATGATATGGAAATTTTAATAAAACAATATCTTTCAATTGATTTATATTGAATTTGGTTAACAAAAAAAAACACCGATATAATCTTACCTAATTGTATAAATAGCTTTACTAAAACCTAAGAAATCAATATCTTTACATTTCCAATCCAATGTCAATCGATCATTTTCGTCAACATCACGAATCATATCATAAACGTCTATATGTAATGGATCAATTGATGGTAATTTGATATCTTTATATCCTTTAGAAAAATGCTCGGCCACATATTGAACAGCATTTTGAATACATGCATTATCACCATAATGACATTTTCCCAAAGTAATTTCTATTTATGCGGATATATTAAATTGATTAATTTAACTATATACATTTGATTATTTATTTAAATAAAACCAATTTCTAAAAATTTAACTTACCAGCGGAATCAGCGATAACCAATGAAGTATTCAAGAAATTTAATAAAATAATTACCAGAAAATATTTAAAAAACATTTTTCTATTATATTTTTGATAAAAATATTCTTCTATTCCAAAACAACAGCAATGCGAACCTTCTGTCGACTGCCTGCTTCAAACACAATATTTAGAATGTTAAGTACATTTTTCATTTATTAGATACGGCGGTATTATAGCCGATAATAAATCTCGAATATACAACATAAAAACGAAAATCACAATGCGTCCATAAATTGGTGGTCAAAAGCCAAGTATTGATAATTTTTCATTTGTTGTATAAAAATGTATTTCCCTTATCACTTTATTTTATTTTTTTTTTTACTTTAATTTGAATGTTATAGAACTGCAATTTTATTAATGTATTATTTAATAAATTGTATTATGTTTAATTAAAAAAACGAGCTCATTATAAATTAAGTACCAGATTGATTATATATAAATATAGGCTTCTTGAATATATAATTAAAAATGTTTTACAATATGAAAATTTAAAAACCATATATTTTATTTTAAACAAAAATTATATAAATATATTAATAAGTAAGATTTATTACTTTTATAATTAAAAAACATAAAAAAAAAACACATTTTACTTAATACTTAATAGTAAAGTTATTCCAACATATAAATTAATAAAAACTAATCTAAAAATAATTGATCCACCGGAAACTTATTGAAAAATGCACTTAATGCACCATTATAAAACTCAACCCAATCTTTTGCGATTGCCGGCCGTAATAATTCATAGAATTCCGTGGCATGCTCTTGAATGTATTGCATTTCTTTGCTATTCTTTATACCTTTGTCATCCATTAAATCGGAAAATTCAACATATGCATTTTGTGGAATGTAATCAATGGTTAATTGGTCAACTTGTATGTATTGTTTCTTATCGGGTTTCTCAACGATTGTCGGTATGAAATTCACATTAAATTGTATATGACCAAATTTACAAAAATATGTTCCTTTACCATTTGTACGACGTTTCTTGAATCGTAATTTTTTTAATACATAATCAGCTTTTCCCGTAAAGTCGGACATATCAATTTTTATCGTAACATTACTCGATCCAATATCTTTATTAAATCCTCTGAAAATATTTTAATATTCTTAAATATGTAGAATATATTTTAAGATCACATATATTAATATATTTATTATTGTATAGTTCTTACTCGACCGAATAATTTGCTGTTTTAAAACCAGTAAATTCCAGATTTTTACCAACAAAATGAATGACTATGGGTGCCGTATCATCATTGTCATCATGATCAATTCGTTCAAATATATTGAATTTTGGTAATTTTAATGGATCAATCGATGGTAAACCTAATGCTTGGTTTCCATGCGGATATGTCGTTAGAATTGTTTTAATTGCATTTTGAATGCAATCATTATCTCCACGATTACATTTTGGTAAATCTTCGGCTATTTAATAATACAATTAAATAATTTTATTTTGTAAATGATATAAACATTTATATGACAATCAAATTAATTTAAATTATAATTATATTTATATAAGATAATACACTCACGATATTCGCCTGCCGAAATGTTATTGATTAAAAGCAGAACAACTACTGTTGTTATTATTAATGACATCGTGCGATAAAGAATAAATATGAACCGTCCGATTTACTTTAAATTAAATTACTGAATGTTTTCCACTATCAAATGATTCTCGTCTTTTATATATACTTTCATATACATAAATTAAATAATCTTTCAATGGCATTTACTATTTATAATATATAAAATATATGACATCATCGAATACAGAAATATGCTTTTAATATTTAATTATAAAAACCAGATATAATCATAATAATTAGAATAAACATATAAACGAGATACATTTTCAATAAAATCTATATTATCTTAAGAATGTTACTCATTAATTGTGCATATATCATATATCTATACTATATATAGTCGATTTAGAACTTGTCGAAAAGAAGCATTTAATAACAAAAAATATTTAAATACGCAATTTAAAATATATATTATCATTAAAAAAACTTATTTAATTAATTTTATAATAATATTTTTTATATATAATTTGTATTTTTATTCTGTAATACGGACGATTCCACATATTTTTTTAAATGCGAATTATGACCTATATATTAATTTTACTTCCCTTTTTTGCGATTAAAACATATAGAAATCAAATTTAATTTGCAAAATAAAGTCATAAGGAAATATTGTTAAATGGCATTTTTAATAGAATTATTGAGTGCGCTAAACTGAATCCATTATCATTAACTATATATAATTAATAATTAAAAGAAAAAAAAAAATTCATAAAAGTGTATTTATGAATCACATGAATCTTATGAAGGACATTGTCGGCAAAATAGAGGATTGCATTGAAAATATATATATATTATATTTTGTGTAGATTTGAATATGTTTTCTTTATCTTTTTAAAATTTAATTAACATGATTTATTTAGTTTTATAAATCAAAATGAATATGATATGATTTTAACAAACAGAAAGGATAAGGAGAGAAATCCATTATTATAAAATCAAATATATATATGTATATATATTTACAAATTCATTTTATTTTGTAAATTAAATTTAAAAAAAAAATCGATTTCTCTTTAATGCAATATGATGTATGCAAATATTTTATATTAAAATTATATAATGATAACAAGTTGAACTGTAATGATATAATTTATTAAAATTTGACATTGAATAATATTTATTTTAATATTGTATGACTTTACTTTTATATATATTTTCACTTTTATTGAATGCGTAATCAATTAATTAACTTGAAACGAATGTATTTTAACGCTTTAAAATCAAGGAATAATTTGTTTATTGACACGTAAATATGCAATCACATTAATCGATTTGTTATACATAAAACAGACAAACTTTAAAGAACTATAAAATAATTAGAATTAAACTGTAATCTTTTAGTTAGATGCGATCTAAATACATAGTCACTTTTCCAACTTCCATATTGTTTGAGGTTTAATCTCCAACAATAAATAGACAATATCAAATATAAAAAAGCAAAATCATTTAAATCAAATAAATAAAAAAGTAAGATTAAAAAATGAACATTTATTTTGCAAAACATTTTAAGTTTAATCTAAAAATAATTGATCAACGGAAAATTTATTAAAAATTGTTTGCAATAGCTTATTGGCAAACTTTGTCCAATCCTTTGAAATGGCAGGACGTAATAGTTCATAAAATTCAGTGGCATTTTCTTGAATAAATTCCGATTCTTGTTTGTTTTGTGACGGATGTTTATCATCATTTGAATTTTTAAATTCAACATAAGATGTTTTCGGAATATAATCGACACTTACATTTTCAACATTTATATACTTTTTACCATCATTTTTCTCAACAATTTTCGTCAGAAATTTTAAAACAAATTGTACATCATTTAATTTTGCCAAATATTTTCCCCTACCCGAATGACGGCGTCTTTTGAAACGTAATCGTTCTAATACATAATCGGCTTTTGCAATAAATTCTGGTGTATCCAATTTTATTGTTACATTATTCGATTGAATATCTTTATTAAATCCTCTGCAAAAATTATAGAATTATAAAATTATTATCGTATATTACGAAAAAAAAAACATATTTGAATATTTGAGCAATACACAAATTAACTAAATTACTTACTCTGCCGTAACTGTTGCTTGTGAAAATCCAGTAATTTCAACATTATTTCCAGTAAATTTAATTATTACCGGTGCTGTCTCATCATTATCATCATGATCGATTTTTTCAAATATTTTAAATTGTGTAAATATTATTGGATCCATCGATGGTAATCCCAATGCTTCATTTCCATGTGGATAATTTGTTAAAATAAATTGAATAGCATTTTGAATACATTCATTATCACCACGATTACATTTTGGTAAATCTTTGGCTATATAAATTAAAGAAATTCAATTTTATTTATCAATAATTGATTTGGTACACAATTTATTCTCTATATAGATTAATTACTTACGATATTCGGATGTGGAAAACCCTTCAAAAAATAAAACAAATAACACAATTAACAAATTAAATAAATTATTTTTAATCATTGTATTATTATAATATTTATTTTTTTTTCGTATTCTGAATTGTTTTGGTTTTAAATGATCGAATGCCAATGAAATTTCTTAACCAACTGAAATTTTGTTATATTATATAATGTGTTTTTATAATTTTTAATGAACACTTTGCGTATCACACCGATAACGAAATAATAAATAAAGAATCCAAACTTGTTTTCGTTTATTCCAGCAATGAATAAAATTGTAAATGTTTATATTTCGTTTGTAGCATTTTTAATTTATTCTGTTGTGATTATATAAAACAAACATTTATTGTTTATTTTTTTAAATATTTATGCCTTTTTGATTAAAATTATACTAGTGGATTTAAAGAATGATCAGCGAATTTACTATCTTTTTATTTATTTTATATTAATATGTAAATGAGATTGGCCAAGATCATAATCGCATATATATATATCGTATTTTAAGCAGTGCCATTAATTTTTAAAGGTTAAATAGTTTATATGAGGTAAATGTTATCATACCCTTCTATATTTCGATTAATTGTGTTGTATGGCAGATTATTTAAAATAAAAAGTACTAAATCTCTAAGAAAAGAAGAAAGAAGATTTCAATTTCCCTTCATTTCCAGACGTCTGCGGTGATGGTTAAGTGATTTTAGTTTAAAGCCATATCTAAAAGTTTTTCCATTTGTATTTGTATTAAAAAGCAAAGTCATAATTTTGTAAAATATCTATAGGGATCTTATTGTCGCCGGGTAAATCACTTTTAAAATTACAATTAATAAACAAATTTGACAACTTTTCATGTACGTCTATTTTGTTGAAAAATGTCTATCGAATTTACTTGCATCAATAATTTAATAAATATTATAACCACATTCGATTTAAACATCATTTTAATAATAATAGATGATTGCAAATACATCCCTTAGTATGTGAATACCAATACATTTGTCACATAATCATATAATCTGTTATAAATCAATATAAATTCATTGGAATATAGATTTATCGGTCGTATTTAATGATGTAGTTGAAACAAAAATATCTTTTATTTATACAATAAATTCAGTGAAGTGTATTTTAACAAAAAGATCTTGTTTTGCTATATCCAATTTCAATAAACATTTTATTTACATAATTTATTCCAAAAATTCCAATTTATTGGCACAACTTTAATAATTTATATTTTTGTATTTGTATTCAATAATTTTATTAATTCTAATAATTTTAATAATTTAAATTGTCTGTTATTTTATAACATATAAAATATAATTGTTAAATTATTCAATATTATCTAAAAATAATGTATCAATGGTACGCTTTTTAAACATTGTATTTAAAAATTGTGTATAAATTCGTTCCCAGGCGGGTACAGTAACCACCCGTAAATCATCAATGAATTCTCGCCAATTTTTTGTAAAATATTGATTTTCAAATCGGCTTAAATCTGTATCACCATCAAATAAATCACCAAAGTCTGACACACAATTGGTCATCTCAAAGTCAACGTTTAATTGATCGACTACCAAAAATTGTTTTCCTTTATCATTTGCACGAATTTTTAATCCAAAATTGACGATAAATTCAAAGTTTTCGAATTCCAAACGACAACGACCGGCACCATGTGATTTACGCTTATGAAATTTTAATCTTAATTTATAATTTGAATCGCACACGAATTTTGGCATAAATATTTTTATCGTTACATTACTTTTTTCTATGTCCGCATCAAAGCCACTGAATTAAAATATATAAAAAAAAGAAAATGTATGCGTAAGAAAAACTATACATATATAATAAATAAATGATATATAATCTTACGTGATGGATATGGTGGAATTACTAAAACCGTAAAAATTTGCATCAATTAATTTCCAATCAATTTTTACTTTTCCCTCTTTATCATGTAACATATCCAATTTTTTTACCTTTAATGGATCCAATGATTCAATATGTAAATCTTCATTGCCTTCCGGATAATTTTCTAAAAGATATTTGGCTGCAGTTTCAATACATTCGTTATCACCACGATGACACTTTTCTATGTAAGATGCTGATGATTTTTTTTTTTTTATTCAAAATAAATATAATGTCATATTTTATTATTAAAATCTATATAATTTTTTTTGTAAAGTATTGAACTACTATATAGGTTCCATGAAACGTATTAATTAACATTTAAAGTTTACATTCATATATGTTTTTAATAGCATATTTTATAGAAATATGTCAACAATTAAATTAAATATATTTTATTTCAACAAAAAATGCACTATAAAATTTGAGAGTTCAAAAGAGTTCACAATTCCATTCAATAAAATTATAACATAATAATATAAAAAAAAAAGGAAAAGCAGTTTTATTTATTATAATAATAATTTATAAATAATATATAGAATAGAAAAAAACGTTGACTTTATATATGTATATGGAACTCGATTTTGCTTTTTCATATATTCAATAATTTACTGTTTTCCTAATATTCAACACCGACTAAATGTGTATTTACAAAATATGGTATATACACATTTAAATTTATTGTTGGATTTTTTTTTCTATTCATAATGTGATATTTTTATTTGTGATCGCACGTCATCCGTCGAGAAATTTTATTGTTTTTTTTATTCTTGTTAATAATTTAATAAAATTTTCCAAATAAATGGAAATCTTTTTCTTTTTAGTTATGTGAAAATGTGAAGTACTTGATCTATTGTGAAAATGTTATACATAAAAACTATTACTAAACCCATTTCTTTATTAGATATTTCGTGAAAATTCAATTTTTCAAACAATTTTTTTTTATGTTAAATGAACTTTATAGAAATACATTACAGATGATTTCTATTATATAGTAGAATGGGTTTTTTTTGTGTTGTGTTGAATGGAAAAAAGATAATTTTTCAACGATTTCCTGCATTAACATTGTAATTTATATATGTGAAACATATTTTATACAAACAAAAAATTCAGTATACAAAGCAATTCAAAGGTATATTTATTTTTTTTTTATCATTCATTTAAGATATAATGTCTAAAAGGTATAAGAACAGATATTCGCATAAGGCGGATTGTTTTAGAATTTAGAAGTTTTAGAAATTTTCCTACATTTTCCATTGCAATTTTTAAATTAAAAATATATTTTATATAAACAAGAAATGCACTATAAAAGAATCGTTCACAAAATTAAATTTAAAAAATAATGAAAAACAGTTTTATTTATATATAATAATAATTTATAAATAATATATTTATATAGAAAAAAAAAGTTGACTTTATTTTGTATATGGAACTCGATTTTATAAAATAATTTACTGGAATTTTTCTATTATTCAACACCGACGTAATGTGGATTTACAAAATATATATACACATTTATATTTATTGCTGTTGGATTTTTTTTTTCTATTCATAATATGATATTTTTTATTTGTGATCGCATGTCGTTCGTCGGTATCGAGGAATATTATTGTTTTTTTTTTGTTATTATAGTGTAATAAAATTTTCCCAGTAAATGGAAATGCTTTTCTTTTTATTTATAATGTGAAAATGTAAAGTAATTATTATATATAGTGAAAACTCGATGCAAATCGTATTAAAAAAAATTGGATCGATTTTCATTCAATTGAACGATATACACAAACAAAAATATGAATGTCATTCAGTTAAATTTCAAAGATGATACAGTTGTTGTAAGTTTTTTGTTTGAATTGTATTATTTTTTCTGTTGTTTTATTTTCAATTTTAATCTTTAAGACCGATACTTAAATAATTAACAAATGTCGTTGTGAATCAAATTTCTTATATTGATTAATATGTTTAATTTAATTATAAAGATTTTCCGATTGTTTCCGATTATAAAGATTGTTTCTTATATGATATTAAACTTTTGATAATGATCTTGAAAATTCGTTTACCAATCGTTATGAAAATTTTACCAGATATTTATAATGAAATGTATATTAATTCATATTTTTGTTATTTGTCATGTAACAATAAATTTTAAATACATTCTATTATATTGTTACTATAATCATATTTCTTCTTTTAATCGTAATTTCGTGGTTAAATTAAATTTTCCAAATCTTATCACGAAATTATTTTATTTTATAATGACACAAATATTTTTTATATTATTGTTTTCAATATTATACAGACATATTTTATAATATATGTTATATAGGAATCCAATTCACGTTCAGTCGTAAAAATAATCAAAAATATATTACGTAAATTAAAGAATTTTTCAACAAAGATTATTCCGGATAATGACGTTCAAATATTATAATAATTAAAATAATTATTTAATATTTTCTGATAAGTGTATCTGGTGTTCTAATAATTTACATATAAATACGAAAATAAGTGATTCAAAAATGTGTAATTTAATTATATTATGAAGATAAAGTTTCACTATATCATTTTGAATTAACAAAAAAAATGTAGAAGCAATATTTTGAATGTAAATGCGTAAATGAATTTCGTTTATAAACTGAATATAAACTTTTGTCAATTGATTGCATAACAGTTTTGTATATATACCAAATGAGCGATATCACTTGTTACTTTTGTAACATTATTCTGATTATTCTCATCATCCTGATTTATTTTTCCTTATAAAAAATATTTGTGAATTTTTTTCTTTAATATTTTGCAAACGATATAGAAATCAAAATGATCAAAGAATCACACATCTGATAATTTGAATTTAACACTATTAAATTAAATTCATAATTAAGTCTCGATTGAAAAGCGTTTAAATATATTCGATTTGGAATAAACTTTTCTATAAAGAAAAACGATTTCGTAAACTATAAACTTTTGATAAAACTTTTCCTATACGATTTTTATTACTTATGTATATATTTTCAATAATTTTCCCGTTTAAATTAATTAGAGTGAAACAAAATTTATTAGAATATTAATTTATAATTAAACTTACGAAGTGGTTTATTTTTACCACCAGCAATTGTTATATTTATTATTAAATTGAATATAAAATATGCAAATATAAATTTGTAATACATTTTATATATATGTTCGAAAAACTATTTTATAAAATTAAAAATAAACTTATTTTTTTTTTAATTATGAACTTTATCGGCGCCCGATACTTTTATAAATGACAATAAATATCTTAAACAACATGAATAAATATACTTTTTATTAATTTAAAGTATTAACATTTAATAAATAATTTTCTTTTATTTTAGTCTATGTTTTATTTTTATTTATTTTTACAATATGTAAATAATATAAATATTTTCTATTTGTATGTGTTAATTATAATATTATTTAAATATTTATATTTGTTAGATAACTTGCTATATATACACCAATAAGATTGAAAAAACTTATTAAAAATACAATTAAATTTTTTTTTTTGATGTAGATATTTGTTAAAAACAAGAATTGCGTATTTAAAAATGATTGAAATGGCACCGGTCGTCATTAAAACATTTACATTGTAGATATTTTAGGTTTTACTTTTAAGAATGTTAACTTTTTTTTTGCTAAGGATTCTTTAGAAAATTATAATGAATTTCTAATAGAAAATTATAAAGAAAAAATGATATAGAATTTCATTTAGAAAATAATAAACAATTTTCTGTATTATAGTATAAAACCGTGACCGAGTAAAATATATAATAAGCATATTCATCACAATACGTTTTGCAATGATAATATAAGCAATACATTCAAAAGGAGATTCAAAAAACACTATACATACTATTAATTGCCAATATATTAAACAAAGTATTTAAACATGAATTGATTCTTGATAAATTTCAGTCATTAATTTCGCATATATATAGCTTATTATTTTGTGTTTTTTAAAACAACTATTTTTACGCATATATAAATAATAATAATAATAATAATAATCATCATAATAAATTACCATTTATTATTATTATCAATATTATTTATATGATTTTGTATTTATATTTTTATTGAGACAACAATTCAGTACATTATTGTATGTATATATGATAAACATTATGGATGACTGTCTATATGGGCCTTCGTGGGGGTTATTGTAAATATAAATAATTCTCGCAATTTCATATATTTAAAAAAATCTTTAGAAATATATATAGGCCGAATCCATTAATAAATAAAAAATACGCAGTAATTCATTTTTCTTTTAAGATTCTTAAATTCAGTAATATATGTACGAGACATGAATAAATTTAAATGAAAATTTATAAATATATTGTAATATATTATCTTCTTTATTGATTTATTTCAAGTAATAAATTGAAATTTTTATTGTAAATTGTAAGTTTATTTACATATATTAATGAATTCATTGCTATATGTTAATCAATATAGAAACTCAATTTTATTTTAATCACTTATTTATGGAAATATAATTTATATTAAAATTATATAATAAATTTACAAGAAATCAACAGCTGATGATAAATATTATTTATACAAATAGTTGATATTGAATATATATATATACATTTTAATAAATCTCATCGTTTCATTTTTATTTTGTAAATTTTCAATTGCATTGAACTTAAATTTAATTATAATTATTACCATATAAAGTAATACGTTTTAACAATAATACGGAAGAAATCAATTTTTACCTTGTATCAACCTGGAATTTATAAATACCATTTCATGTAAATATATATAGTAAAATTAACCAACTGGCTGGTTTATTGATATATTATTCAATTATTCTTTAACATTTATTTTTAATGTTTCAATGATAAAAAGTACACCATATTATAATTAAAAAAAAATCACACTATAATTGAAATCTTGACTTGCAATACACTTTTATATATAGTAAATTCGAGCTGTCCAAATTCCAAAGTAATTTCTTTATACATATGATGGTAGTATTTTAATCTAAAAATAATTCATCAACGGAAAATTTATTAAAAATTATTCCTAATATATGATTTATTCCTTTTGTCCATTCATTCGAAATGGATGGACGTAATGCTTCATAAAAATCTTTGGCATTTTCTATAATAAATGCTGTTTGTTTATCCTTTGATTCTTTAAATTCGGCATACGATTTTTGTGGAATGTAATCAACATTTAAATTTTCAATTTTTATATATTCTTTACCATCATCTTTCTTAATAATTTTCATTCGAAATTTTATAATTAATTGTAAATCATTTAATTTTGCAAAATATTTTCCGGTACCCGAATGATGACGTCCCTGAAATTGTAATCTTTCTAATACATAATCTGATTTTGCAATCAATTCTGGTATATCCAATTTTATTGTTACATTATTAGATTGATCAATATCAGCCTTGAATCCTCTATATATAAAAATTTAAGTTTATATTTTGTAAATGATTGAATATATTCATATGAAAATGTATACTTACTCTACCGAAATCGCTGCTTGTGAAAATCCAAAAAATTCACTATTAGTTGCAAAATATTTAATTATTATCGGTACTGTCTGATCATTATCGTCATGATAAATGTTTTGAGACATTTCCAATTGAGGAAATAATACAGGATCTATCGATGGTAAACCCAATGCTTCATTTCCATGTGGATAATTTGTTAAAATTAATTGAATAGCATTTTGAATGCAATCGTTATCACCACGATTACATTTTGGTAAATCTTTGGCTATATATTTATGGCAAAAAACTTTATGTTATTATAAATTATATATATTTTTTTGGTTGTCATGTCGCAAAAATCGTTATTATATAGCAAAATTCTATATTCTATATATTTTAGTTGTCGCATAAATTAATTTTTAATTAATTTCTTTTTCTATAAGCAAAAATTGTCCCTAGTTATAATATTAGTTCTTTTTCTTTTCTTTTTTTTGTTTTTCTATACATTTAAATTAACTCATTAAACTCAAAACATTTGATGATGTATGTAACATCGGAATGTTTTATGTTCAAGATTATCTCTTTATAATATATTAAAATAATGATTGACATTCTATATATATGAGAATTACTTACGATAATCGTATGATGAAAATGCTTTAATAAATAAAATTATTACGAATATTGAATTAAATAAATTAGTTTTAATCATTATTTATTCCCACACACAATTAAAACATTCTAAAACAACTGAAATCGAATGACTATAAAAGAATATTTGATAAATATTTTGCGTTGAACATCAATTATAAATTAATTAAAAAAATAAAAAAAAGAACCAAAACGAAACTTGTTTTCATTAATCGGATTACAAAAAAATACAATTAAAAAATGTATATTTTAATATTAATACATTATGATATGATTTATTTAAAAAAAAAAATCAACATATTATTGTGTGGTTCTTTGTATAGCCCCGGTTTTATGGAATAAATAATGTTGTTTTTTTTTTTAAGAAAATATCAAATTATTTGTGATTTTATATGAAAATTATTCACAGTCATGTATTTGGAAGTATTAATAATATTATATTTTTATGACATTAATTTATTAAAATAATCTATTAAAAATGTAAATGGTTTTAAATATTCATTATTTATGATTAGGAAGTACGTCAAATTTTACAATATCAATATTTTTTACGTGTCGTATTTTTCGTATGTCGAAAATTTGCTTAAAATCTCATGAATGTATAAATAATCGAAATGGAATGAATGAAAGTGCGGATTAAAATATTTTGATAACGCTGCTAATTAATTTTATGATCTCTATATTATGATGATTTTATTGTTTCTGTTTATTATTCGACGGTTTTTTTTTAATTATACGTTTTATAACAAAGTATCAAAATTAATTTGACCTTTTGTTATTGACCTTTATGAAATTAAATAGGTCGATTTGATTAAATAAAATGCTAAAAGATAAGGAATTTAATGAAATAACAAAACAAAAGTTCTAAAAACGAATTATGCTTTATCCTATATATAATTAAAGTCATTTCAATATTTGCGTATTACGATGAATATAAAATCCTACTAATATAAAATGAAATGTATTAAAAAATGTAAAAATATATTTTATTTGTTAAAAAATATTTTAAATTTAATCCAAAAATAATTGATCTACAGAAATGTTCTCAAAAATGTTTCCTATTGTTATATTTAAAAATGTTGTCCATTCTTTAGAAATAGATGGCATTAATAATTTAAAAAAATCATTGGCATTTTCTAAAATAAATGCTGTTTGTTTATTATTTTCCGACAGACGATTATCGTCCATTGACTCTTTAAATTCGGCATAAGATTTTTGTGCAATGTATTCAACATTTAAATTTTCAATTAATATGTATTCTTTACCATCATTTTTCTTAACAATATTCGTTAGAAACTTTATAATTAATTGTAAATCATTTAATTTTGCAAAATATTTTCCGGTACCCGTATGATGACGTCCCCGAAATTGTAATCTTTCTAATAGATAATCTGATTTTGCAATCAATTCTGGTATATCCAATTTTATTGTTACATTATTAGATCGATCACTATCGGCATTAAATCCTCTATATATAAGAATTTAAGTTTATATTTTGTAAATGATTTGATACTATTATATTGTATACTTACTCAACCGAAATCACTGCTTGTGAAAATCCAAAAAATTCACCTTTAGTTCCAAAAAATTTTATTATTACCGGTTCTGTCTCATTATTATCATTATTAACGATGTTTTCAATTATTTTAAATTGTTTAAATGTTATTGGTTCAATCGGTGGTAATCCCAATGCTTCATTTCCATGTGGATAATTTGTTAAAATAAATTGAATAGCATTTTGAATGCACCCGTTATCACCACGATTACATTTTGGTAAATCTTTGGCTATAATATTATTTATGGCAAAATTCTTTTTCTTATACTGTTTTTATAATTCATAGAAATTCACAATAAAAATTACTTACAGTATTCGATTGTTGAAGAACCTTCAATATAGAAAAATATCACAATTATTGGATTAAATAAATTATATTTAAACATTGTCGTCCTGCAATGAATGTTCAACTAAAATGTTACGATTATAATATATATTTTTTACCAATATATCGGTTAAAATATGGATTAAAAACAGAACTTGTTTTCATTTAAATTCATTTTATTGAATATCATTTAAAAATACACATAAATGTGAATAAATTTTAATTTAATTTTATATAATTATTAACAAAACATTGTTGTTTTGCAATTAACCTATTTTTTTTTTGTATATAAACGATAATACAATATATATGAACGAATGAAATGATCAATAAAAATCGATGTGTTAACTTAAAAAATTCTCATACACTTATATAAAATTTAGATTGCAATTTTTATTGTTAATTAAAAAAAATAAACACAATATGATAACCCAAACGATAATGATTAATATAGTTGATTGTAAAGGATCAATATTTATTTTTATGCTTGTCAATCATTATAGATTTCTAACATAATGAAAAACATATAATAAATATAATTTTTTTTTTTGAAATTTGCCTAAATTTTCTTAAATTTGCCTTATATAATACTTATTAATAAAGAATAATCTTTTTGATTTTGGTTTCTTTTTTCCATACATTCATTTTTCCCTTTATTTTTACATACACAATATTTTTTTCATTTTAATTATTGCCTCTGCATTAATAAAATTAGAAAAAGAGATTTTACACCATCATAATTTCCACCACAGACAATAGTTCTATCGTTGAAACTTACATAAGATAAAAAGAAAAAAAAATATATTAGGAAAACCACACACCACACAATTTCTTCTATATTTTTTTTTCCATTTTATTATCTTATGTAAGTTTCAACGATAGAAATTTACAGTTATTTTTAGATGTAGAGCGGGTATCCCCCCTGTGGGATACCCGGGAATATATATACACTAACCACAACTGGCAGAAACGCCAGCGCGGTCCGTATATATATAAACCTACGGGGAACATCATTGCTGGAATATGGTATGTCTTTCATCGTCGACTTTCCAACATTCAAACAACCATGTTCCCCTTAATTAAAAGCAAATCTCATATGTAAATTTTACATATGAGATTTTTGTTTGAAAATCGGCGGCTTCGCTACCAACTCGACCATCGGGTTATATTAAGAAATATTCACTTAATTTTTGTTCACATACACTTTGAAATATACTTTGAATAATTTGTATGTATGGAAAAATGCAATGGTTGAATGAAAATTAATTTTTGATATTTTATCATATACCATATTTATTTTAATTTGTTTAGAGATTTTTAATAAATCGATTATTAATTACTTTTGTATCAACACTCATATAAAAATCTGGTTAATAAATTGTATTTGTTACTGTATAATAATTAACTTGTTTATTATAGATGAAATATCTCATTCCAAATTGTACTTTATATACACAGATTATAAAAACACCAACACACCAAAATTTCATTATACATTTCTTTCTAACGTTAACATATACTATTATAATATAATATATTTTTCAACTTGGAAAAACGGAATTCATCCAAGAATATTGAATTTAAAATTGTATATTTTATTTTGCATCTAAAACAATGTAAAAAATCATTCATAATATATAATAAAATTTTCCAATTAAATGGAAATGTTTTTCTTTTTATTTATACAATTATTACAAAATTATGTACACTTTTATTTATAATGATAAATACATAAATAATATTTCATTTATTCAATTGTAATGCTTTTCAATAAATATAATAAATTTTTCATTTTCGTTTATTACAGAGATTTGCAACAGAGGGTTTTTCAAAAAGTGGCTGTAAAATGTTTATCAACTTTTCATCAACTGAAAAACGTCGGAATAATCATCGCCGTGTATTTTTTGCTGTCATCAATTGTGTAATCACCAAAAGTCCAAACAGGTAAATAACGATTTAATAAATTAGGAATACAAAATCCCATAATTTAAATTTCAATTATTAAATTAAAAATTTTTCTCGTTGTTTTTCTACATAGGTTAGTGTGATTTTTGTCTGCCAACTTTACGAATTTTATTTTATAAATTCCAACCAATGTGAGTAAAAACATTTTTTTATTGAATTTTATTTAAAGGCAATTATTTATAGAACAAAAAAGAAAACAATTAAATGCGGCTAAAGTTAATTTTAAATTGAATTCAGTTAAAATATATTATGATAATAATTTTAAATTTCCAATTAAAAATTGAATCATTTATTATTTTGTTTGTTGATGTTTATAAAATGTATCAAATATAATTCACGTTATTATTATTCATGATCGCATTATCAGATTGGGTAAGGATAAAATATTTCCTTCAATATGTTTTTCTGTAATATAAATGCTTTCCTTTTATATACTTACCATATTTTCAAAGTTTAAACTATTCATCTAAAACAGCTCTCTTTTTTTGGGTTGATTTTCTTCTGTACACAAATTTTAAATTCCATTTCATTTGAAATCTCATCACTGAATTTTATTATTTAATTCGAATTTTCATATATATTTTTTAAATTTTCAATTTATAAATTAATATAATAAATGATCGATTTCATCTTTTCTTTTATGATTTTTGTAAATTTAAATGTTTAAAAAATGACATGTTAAATAGATATTAAAAAATGTTTGTCTATTCGTAATTGCTTTTAATAAAATATCAAATTTATTTTAGAGTTCATGGTAAATCGCGCTCATCATAAATTAATTTTGCTAATTTTAAGTTTAAGTTTATCAATTTATAAATATTATTCTTTACTTAACATTGCCAATCATTCAAGTTATTCAAATTCAAATGTTTTAATTTTTTTTTTATTTGTTATTCAATTTAAATAATTATTTATTTTTATTTTGTAATTTTGTAGTTTTTTAAATAAATTCAATCATATTTAAATTTAAATTTTATCAGTATCAATATTGTAGTTAAATTTTTATTTAGCATTTGTTTAAAATCTTGTTAATTAAATAGATTTACTGTGAGCTCAACAATTATAATTTTTATTATATTATTTGTATGTATATATATAATTTTTATAAATCATGTGTCCTATTTTATCCCATTAAAAAAGAAAAACCTTAAAAGTAATTGACAAGTGATTTGTTCCTTTTCCATGGACTGATTACACGTCATTTACTTAATCCTATAACCAAGTATACAATTTTGGGTCTAGCCCTCAGCACGTTCAGTGTTGTCTGAGTAAAGCGCCATATAAATACTTTTATAAAAAAAATCCTATATCCCGGTGTGCTTGGGTCAAGCCCTCTAGTCCTGAAGCGGACCGACTACGCGCCAAGTACACTATCCCATCCGACAGCACTTCGATTCTGGAGATATCCCCTATTTTTTTTTCGTGTTTGTATTAATTTTGGCTTGTTAGGGTAGTTTTAATTAGAATGTAAATTCCCTTATTTTATAGTTAGTTAGAATTTTTTTTATTTATATTATATTATATTATATTTATTTGTGAATATACTTTTTTTTAACTATTTATTATAGGTTTTTTTACTATTTGACTATATCAATAATACAATATTGTATTTTGTTTATTATTTTTTTTAACTTGTTTCAAACTCTTGTGAAAATTAAATTATAATATAACTTGAATGTGAATGCATTTTGTTATTTATGTATGTTTTCTCATAGAAATGAAGAGTTTAATTAATCATTCCATTAATGAAAATAGTTTTTCTCATCAATAATATTTTTGCAATTATTAACGTGTTCTGAAAATGTTGTACCAAGATTTCCATATTGGACAAGTAATCTATTATTTTTAGTTTGCTTTTGAATGGTAGTTTTTTTGTTCTCTATAAGTATTTTGAATGGCATTCGATAGTGTTAACTGAAGGAAAATTATATCAATTTAATTCACCATTTAAATGATGTTATAAAGACAAATAATGAACCATCTTAAAACATATTTGCATATTTATTATATACATATCTTTTATAATGTCCTCGAATTTTCCATTTTTTTTTTTGACTAAAACGTTCAGATTTCATTGCACGCCGGCAATAAAAATAGTCACAATGATAAATAAAAAAAAATACATTTTCTTTTTTATTTGTATATATAAAAAAAGATTCGTTTATTTTCTTTCTTTAAAGTTATTATTTGGGTGTATTTCATTTTTGGAAAATTTTCACAATTTTTATTAATCATATATATATTATTTTGTTTTATGAAAACTTTATGAAGAATTATCTTGACAAATAAAATCTGTAATATATTTTTAATTATAATGAATGACAATTGTATATATATAGTTTTTTAAAACAACAAATAACGAATAAGAAAAATTAAAGAAAATACATTTTATTTTATCATCATAATATATATTTATATAAAAACCAAAAAAAAAAACATACAACTTTTAAAAACTAAAAAAAAAAAAGGAAATAAATAGAAAAAGTGTATGGTGCAAATAATTTTAATATAATATAATGTTTTTTTTTAACTTATTTATTATTTTATTTGGTAATCCAAAAGGTGCGTACAATGAATACAATAAATTGATGTAAAATTGCCATTTTCATGAAAGATAATTCAATATAAATTATAATTTAAAAGTACAAACAAACAAAGATTATTAATATAGATTTGTATATTTGAATATTATAGAAAGAAATTTGATTTGTTAAAGAAAAATTTATTTAATATTGTTTTATAATAATTTATTATTTTTTTTTTTTTTTTGGTTGATTTTGATTGATTTTATCTTTATTTTTATTTTTTTTTTTACTATTTGTGTGTATATTTTCAATTAATGTATTATTTTTTTTAAATTATTGTATATATTATTAATTAATGTATATGTATATAATAATTGTAATTTGTGTGTATGGTTATCATTATCTTTTTTTTTTAATTAATATTTGTAATGAATGTATGTTTATATTTTTCTTATTTGGTTTTGTGTTTGTTGTGTGTGTGTGTGTAGTCTGCATACTGCAAAAATATCACAGATTTTGCAATTTAGCAGTCTCTTTAAATTTTTTTTTTTTTTTTGAATATATATATATTGAATAGGGTAAGGAGGACGAGGAATAGAGGATGTAAGGATGAGAGGATGACTATATATAATTTATTAAATTTATTTGGGATAAATAATTAATTTCAATAAAATAATAAAATTAATTTTCTTGTACGATTTTGTTTAGTTTTTTTATTGTTTTATTGTTTTTTTTTTTTTTTTGGATAATCATCCATTTAAAATATTTGCCTAAATAAGCGTATTATTTTTGATTCGGATATATTTAATATGGGGTAATAAATTATTAAAACTAAAAAAAGAATTCAAAGTTCTGTATAGATTAACAAAAATAATAATAATTTTTTAATCTTTCAATACTATATACCAACTTTTCAATTACTAGTCAACATCAATCGTAAAGAGGAATTACTTTTTACATTTACTTAGGTTATTCTATGTTCGGATAACATCAATCTAATATTTTTTATCCATACCATTCATGGACATCATAAAAAAGAACAATATAGAATATTTCTCAAGATTTAAATTCATTAAATAAAATTAAAAGAAAAAAAATTTGAATAAATATATCCTTAATTCGTTTTGTTTCAATTTTAGGCAAATATTTTGTTTGTTTTTTTTTTTTCGTTTTTGTGAAAATTCTTAAAATAAATTCTAATTTAAAAACAAGATTTATAATAATAATAATAATTTAATAACAGTAATAAAAAGGTTAAGATATTCAATTGTTTTTTTATTTTTTTGTTTTATATTTTAATATTCATTTTAATGAGTTTATGATGATGATGTTATAATTTAATTGATTTACCATTAAATTTGTTTGTGGCGGTTGTGTGTGTCTGTTTCATATTTTGATTTAATTGATCGATCATTCGTTTGTTCTTTAAAGGAATATTATAATAGAATATTTTTTAATATAAATATTTTAGTATATAATTGAGTGTAGATTTTTACAAGTATTTTATTTTCTATAATTTATACATAACACATTGATTAAATTAAATTAAATTAAATTTTTGGAGAGACAGAAAATAAAATTTTTTTTTTCCTTATAATAATATTTTGTATATATAAATAATTAATTTAGATAATTTATTTCTTATATAAACTTAAACATAATTTAACATTTATGATTGTTCAATTTTCATTTATGGGCATCAACTTTTTTTTTTTTTTTTTGCCGTTTGTATACCCATATTTTTTTTTTTTTTATATAATATAAAAATTGTTTATAGATATATATCAATATAATAGAAACTTTTAATGCACATCAACTTAACATGTAAAATTATAACAGATAAATTCTAGATATAACAATTTTCTTATTTTCCAATTTATTATAAATCAATTAAATTAATTAATAAACGTTTAAAGTTTAAAACTTAAAAAAAAAAAATAAATGGAATGTCTTTTATTATTCGGATATTTTGAAACACAAAAATTTTAATTCAATTTTGTGTCATTCAATTTTTTTGTTATATAGTTGCTTTTTCAGTCTCTTTATAGGAAAAAAAAACAGAATTATAATTATCTTTTAATAAAAAAAAAAAAAAAAGAAAAAGGAAAACAATTATAATTGGAATGAATATGTTTTTTTGTTTGTCATTATTATTATTATTAATTTATTTAAATAACATTTTTTTTAAATAAATAAATTCTAAATAACTTTGAAAAGAATAAATCGTTTTTTGATAAATGAATAAAAATTAAAAAAATGGTGCATATAGATTAAATATATAAAATATCTTATAATCATTTATTTTAATAAAAATTAGGTCTACCTTTTTTTTTTAATTTAATTTTATTTTATTTATATTATTTATTTTTATTTATTAGAAATTTTGTATAAATTTGCTTAAAACTATAACAAATATATAACAACAAGAACAATAACAAGAAATTAATTATTTTATATTTAAATTTTGTCAAATAATTAATTAATTTTTTTTTTTAATATCAATTCATTAAATATATTAGGCTACATTTAAACGAAAAAATATGGAATCTTAAATTTTGATTTTAAAATGAATGAAATAATTATTATATAGTTTTTATAGTATAAACATAAATTGAAGAAATGAAATTCAGAAAAACGTTTTGAAATGATAAATCTTTTCAAATATATAAGATGTGCAATTTTTTTTTTTTTTTTAAAGAATCACTTTATTACTAAAAGCTAATCATCTCTTTGGCATAAATAAATATTGTCAAACAATCGATAAAGATTAATTATGTTTTGAATTGTGTGAATAGAAAAATAAGGTATAAATTTAATTGTATAACATGTTCATTTAATTCCATTAAATTTTAACAATCTGATAAAACAAATACCATATATAAAATGGTTGATTTTTTTAAATAAAATTTCATTCATTTTAAAATCTTATTAAATATATAGTCTATTTTATTTTATTCTATTTTAACATTTATTAAAGAACGAAAAAAATTTTAAAAGAAAAATATAGATTATTAAATATTTTTATTATTATGATTAAATGATATGATTTACGTATTTTTTCATTTTGTCATATTTAACTAATAAATTTTATCAAACGATAGTAATTTGAAAAATTAATAAAAAATATACACAAAGAAAGGATTAATTTAATTTTTTAATTTTTTTTTTTTTTGTTAGTGAACACACATTAGGAATTTTTGTTTTATAGTACTAAAAATATTATAATAATTTATTTTACCTTTAATTAAATATATAATTAACAAAAAAAAAAAAATTTATATTTAAATAATATAACAATTAAAAAAAAGAAACAAAAAATTAAAAAAAAAAAACCCTACATAAAATATTGCTTATAAGGAAAAGTATATAAAAAATGTATATTTATATAATTAAAAAAAATATTTATATAGATTGGGGTGGAAAAAAGAAACTTAATAATTATGAATAATGAGTATAATAAGCTTTGGGGATTTTCCATTTATATGTTTTTTTTATTATTAATTATGGGAAAATTTTATTATAAATATAGAAAATTCAATTAAATAGATAATAATAGAAATTATTGTTAAAATTAATAGAATTTGAAAGATCAAGAATTTCTTTTATTCCTCTCTTCGTATATCGTATATATATAAAAAATAATTAAACAAACATAAATTTGGTACATTTAGGAGAGTATATTTTCCTATATTCTATATATTTTATTAGTATAATAATTAATTTTTTTGTGATCCTTTTATTATTAATATCCTTTTTGATGGTAGATCATTTTATGAAAATTATTTATAATATCCTTAATATATTTTTTGAGAATATGCTAAAAGAATTAAAATTGAAATTAATGATATTTTATTAGAAATGACAGAATTCTTTTTGAGTTATGGAATTCCAAATAAATAATTTTTTTAAAGTTGCAATTTTGAATAAGTTTTCTTTAGTATATAGTTGAATTTTATAGCTATATAAGAGGGTTATAAATCTATTTTTAAAATAAAATTTAACTTTTAGTTATCATTTTATCATAAAATTGCGTGAAGGATTTGAATTAAAATAAAAAAATTAAAATAGTATTGAATAAGATTATCATAAATGTATATATATATATATATATATATACTTAATATTTGGATAATTTTACTGGAAGATGAAGTAATCATTTTCTTAATTCTTTGCGGAAAGTTTCTTAATTTTATATATATCGGAAAATAATTAAATTATAAAATTAACTTATTTTTTATTATTATACTATTTCTTTTTTTTTTGTTTTTTGTTTTAAATTAAAAAAATTATGGAATGTCACATTTTCACTGTTTTTATTTTGGTTTTAAATCATTGAAGAATTAATATTTACATTAACATTTTAATACATATATATATAATATGCGATGATTGAATTAAATTGATAAAATGAAATCTATAATTTACAATTATGCAACGATTAAATTCTAAATTAAATTATAAAGATATTTTTTTTATTGTATTTTAGAGGATGAATGAAAATATATGTTATTTTATATATAGAAATAATTATATTTTGCTTTATTATTGGTGGGATATGATATTAAATATTAATAATTAATTTTTATATATATCGAGTCGAGCATTGTGCAGTGATATAAATTATAATAAATGTATATATATATATTTGTATTTTTTGTGAAAGTTAATAACTAATTTTAAATGGTTTTTGTAGTATTATTGATGTATGTTAAATATCAGACAATTTTTAAATGAACAAATCAAATGAAATGCTATGCAATGGAACTTTATAAATGGAAATTCAAATGGTTTTTTTTTATAATGTATGAATGAATTTTTGTTTGTTTGAATATCATCCACTTGTATTTTACCAGGCATCGTGTAATTGTATAAAAGCTAACAAAAATATAGTTACGTTACATTACTGGTATTATTGTTCGAATCCCAATTGCGATCTTTAATTTTAAGTATCTATAAGAAGACTATTTTATATTTTGTTTAACTTGTACGATTATTGATTTTCTAATAATCTATAGAGGGTAGATTCTTTATTTTTATCCATATATTTATATCATTTCAATTGATATGAAGACATTAGTGAAAAATTATTCATTCAAGATAAAAGATCATTTTCTTAAACATAAAAAGACATAAATTCCGTATTTGTATAAATAGTTTATGAATTTTAAATCATTATAGAGAACATTCATTAAAATTTTGTATCTTATATTATGACTAGATGATTCCCAATTAAATATTTCGAATAGAAAATTGAATTAAATTCCAACGACAAAAGTTATACAGGTATAATAATTTACCTTTATTTACTTATTATATTGAATATTTTAATTTGATCTTCGAAATTGGTATTGGTAACGAGGAGTAGATCTATTAGAAAATACCATTTATAATTGCTTTCATACACTTTATATTCAGTGCTTGTTATCTATAAATAAGACTATAAAAAAATTATTAACTATAAATTTAAAAAAATAAAAATGGATTAATTAATTATGGTTTTGTATGGTTTTGCTAAATTTGTAATAATTTTATTTAAATATATATTAATATACTCATATTAAGTTTGCCAGCCTATTCTAAAAAAATGTTCATATTTAGAAAACGATAATAAATTTCGGGAAAATGTCTATATATCAAATATTATAGAATTTTTATTGGCATAAATTATTTATAACCGATCCCGCATTTGACAATACCACAAAAACAAAAAAAAATATGTTTTTAGTTTTTATTAAGGATTCAAACGTTCAAAATTTTGTCAGGATTTACAATTCCTGTGATGTTACCACATCATTTTGATTTTCGCATGTATGTTTTTACTTTATATATTATAAAGTAACAATTTGATTTAATGCCAAAAACTTTTAAAATCCTAAATAGTGATATTATTCACTTGAATTTCTTAATATTGAAATAATTTTAAAATGATTTTTATAAATTTAAAGAGAGATCATATAATGAAAAATCAAACGACAATGTGAAGCTAATAAACGGAAAAAAAGAAATATTAATTATCGTAATCAAAAATACAACATTTTTTTAGAAAATGTAATTTCTTAATAATTGCGGCAAAACCATTATTTCTTTTAGTATATTAATAATCTATATTTTTATAATTTTAATTGGTAATCAATTCCAGTTTGGTGCGATGCATATTTTGTTTTTGAGTATATTTAACAAATTCATTTTAATAATTTAATTCTATAATAAAGTTTTTTTTTAGTTTTGGTTTTTATGAATAATATAACAAATAAAAAGTTCACAGAATGACAAAAACAATATTTTTTTTTTTTAATATATATTGAGTTCAGTTTATGCCGAATGTAATTTAAAAAATAATTGCATATAACAATAAAATTAGTTCTCCCCGATAGTTCAATAATAATAATAATAATATTCGAAAAGAATTAATAAATTATTTAAACAAAAATTCATTTAGTAAGTTTTAAATGGAAAAAATATTTAAAGAAAATTTATTATAGTTTTTATCCATAAATTTCCTTCAATTTGTATTTTCAAAAATTAACACACATATAGATTTCCTTATTTTATTTTTCGTAAAAATAGTTTAAATATTAAAAATGTATTTACAATATACAAAATAAAATGGAATAAAAATAAATTTAAATCTCGTTAGGTTTCCTGTTTTTTTTTCTGATCAATGTTAGGTATACTTTTTTTTTCTCATTAATTTTAGGGTATATTTTATTGAATTCAATTAAGAATTGATTCGTTTTTTTTTTTTTTTTGGTTTGTCATTCGTGATATATAATTTATTTTTTTATATGTTTATTTGGAACACACTGGGATTTATATTTTAGTATAAATATTTTTAAAAAACAATCATAATACTTTTAATGAAAATAACAGAAAGTGTTTTTTAAGGCATAAATTTCATGAGATTAGGCAAATATAAAAACAGGGAGATAAACCACAAGTAATTTGATGATTATGGGAAAATCAACAAAAATTAAGATAGGAAATTTTTGTGATAGGATAATGATAGAAAAATATGATAAAGGACAATAAATAATGTTACAGAATTTAATTAACAAAAAAAAACCTTTGTCTAATCATCAACATACATTGTTTTTCTTTCCATTTTATTTGTCTCATCATTTGTCGTATAGAAAAATTGTATTTTAGGATATAATAAAAGAAACAGATTACAAAAAGTAATATGATTATAAAATGAACAAAATAATTGGAACATTTTTTGTACATTTTGATTTACAAAATGTATTATAATAAATTTACTAATTGTATAAGAACTCCCAATCCCAAGGGATACTAAAAAAATAAAACTAATATTATTTAAAAAATAAACATATAATTTATAGGATGAATTAAAATTTACTTTTTTCCATCACCAACACCACCAAGATCTTTAATTCCGGATTGTAATCGTATAATATGTCCAATTTTTGTAACACCAATTTCTTTTATTTCACTTTTCTTTAAACTTAACAGTTCCTTACCTCGAATATCATTTCGTCGAAAACAATCTGAATACTCGGCCAATTGTAAATCTTGAAGCCATGCAATCACTTCCGTTACACCCCAATTTTCAACGATTTGACGTTGTTCAATTAAATTCTTTGTTATGTTTCCACCGGTGCCTAACGCCGCACAAGAAGAGGCGGATATCGATAGAGTACCACCACTTGTACTTGTCGTTGTACAATTACCACTACCACATGACGTTGACGATGTATTACGAAAACGTAACCAAAATGGTTTGAATTTTTTACGAGATTCCGTCTGAAATAATTTTGAATAACATAGAATAGTACTTAATAAAATTCTCAAATAATATATATAATTAATTACCTCTTCGACTGGTGCCAATACATTTAAATATCCCCTTTGTTCACCATCATCACCCTTTTGTATATTACACTTACGTAATGTCATTTCCATTTGTGATAGGGCAGCACTTAATTTTGTTTCTAATTCAGCACTTAATATCAATTGTTGACTACGGGCACGTAACAATTCACATGATTCTTCATACAGCTGACGAGAAGAATTTATCAATTCAGCCAATTGTATACGTAATTTAGGTCCTTCAATAATTTTCCCTTGAGGATGTATTGATTCTAATGCATCGGCTGCCCGTTTTGCAACCATATACAAATCGTTACCCAGCGACGGATGCAATACAATTAAAAGTTTTACTTGATTAACCAGCGTACTTGAGTATTCAATGAATTTCAACAGCAGATAGGTTTCACTTTCTGAAAACATTCCATTCGGCGGCGGATTATTACTATTCTCTGACATTGTTGACGTTTGTTCGCGTGCAATCGAAATACTATGTTGACGTTGTTTCTCTTGCCACGTTCGTAAGGATATTTCGAGACTACGATTGCGACACAACATTTGTACCCGATTTTTATGTATAATACGTATCATACCGGGTGGTTGAAGCCATGCTTCACCGTCCACCTGAATCGGTACCGGTTCATCACCCAATATATTAATTTGAATACTTTGACATTGAGCGATACGATGATGTTGTAAATTTATTAATCGTGATGCAGCCATTTGTACGCTACCGAATACAGCGACCACCTCAAGTATCCGATCGTCGAAACTCGGAGCCAAAAAACAATCATCTTCTTTTGTGCCACCCCAAAAATTGGTGCCCCCCATAAAACTCGGTATATTCAGAATGACAATGCCCTGTAAAGATGGTAACGGTATACGTTGACCATCGCATTCCAATTGAACGCGTTGCTCTAAATTCTTATAGGTTTTCTGTAACCATTGTTTGGAGCCCAACACTCCATACCACATGTAATTTTTCGCACGTGAACGGCATTTTTCCGGATGTTCTTCACGTTTATTATGAAAATCTAATGATATTTTTGCATCTATTCCAATACCAAAATAATTATTCATAACACATTTCTCTTGATAACCCTCCAGTAGAGTTTCATCGGGATCCATTAATGGGCTAACGGCTGCACATAATGTATCGGCATTCGCCAATAAACATTTTGATATGAAACCCGATGCCACGGTAACATCTATTGTTTATGAAACGGTATAGATAAAATAATAATCAAAATTTCATATAGTTAATTCCATTTCATATAAATATACTTACGTGGCCAAGATGGTAAACCAACTAATGGATTTATAATGGGTAATTTTTTACATTTCTCTTGATGATCTTTATCATCCGCTGTGGTACCATCATCTTTTTTTATCTTTAATTTCTCGTCTTTATCTTTTCCGAAATTAAATGTTAAACTTGAACCGCCGAATAGACTGGATTTTGAACTACCCAAATATGAAGTTGCATCATTTGACTGTAATTTATGATAGAATTTTTGTTAATTTTCATATATTGATTGTTTTTTTTATTATTATAAATTTTACAAATGTTATATTACTTTAAATAAACTTCCACAACTGATACGTCTCGAAGCTGCCGGTGAACAATTTAAAAATCTCATATGATCTGAATCTAAACTAAGTAAATTTGGATTATAACCGGAATGTCGTCGATCCTTATCCTTATCATATTCCTTGACCGTTAACGTTGTTGAATGACTTGAATGACGACGTATTTCATTTATACGTCCATTACCATTTCCATTTCCATTACCGTGATTGGTATTACCATTACCATTACCATTATGATGATATCCAATTTCTGGTGATGGTGGTTCAATAAAAACACTGACATTTGTTTGTGTCGTTTGTTTATTTTTCTCTTTATCATTATCTTTATCATAATCATCATCATTACCATCATAATTATTATTATCTTTACATGATTTATCAAAACTTATGTGCTTAACATCAATTGAACTTTGACATAATGTTTCTGTTTCGGATAAATCCGAATGGGATCCCTGTATTTGTATTTGTATTGTTTCTAAATAATTTTTCGTTTCAATGGTTGAGGAGGTTTTATTACTACTATTTTGATCAGTATTTAGAATTGAGGCACTTTTGTTTCGATTAGGTCGCTATACATCCAATAAATGAAATGAGTAAAATTTTAAATAATATATTTTTGTTATTATATTGATGGTAAAAAAAATTTACTTTAAAACTTTTGCGGGCAATGTCATTTCCTTCAACAAATTGCGCTAAGCTACAATATCGTATTGGTGGCTGTTCTCGATCAACACAACGATTGTCCATTTCAAATACGATATTTTCAAAACCAAATTGTTGTGGAAAATCGGCATCTTCACTGTCCACACGATACGGATATTGTTGTAATTTCTTTTTCATTGAATGTTTACGTGGTTTATCCATGCACAACGTCATTGTATCTTCCGTTATTGTATTGTCCTGTAATGCACCTAAAATATCTTGTGCCAAAACCGAACTAATATCATCCATTAAACTTTCACCATGTAATGCCTCTGTTGTATCACTGGTTTCCGGTGAATCAATGTGACCCAAACGATCTGATTCGAGATCCTTAAATTATAAAATTTTATTTAATTTCGATATTATTATTTACTAAAAAATAAAATGACATTCAAATATGATAGATTTACCTGTATAATATCAGCTACATGGATATGTGAATAAACATCATTAGTAATATCATTTAGTTTGTCTAATATCTCGGAGTTTACACTACATTCTTCGTTGCTGATGGCCGATAGAACATCACTGGCCTCACCGGGTACCTCATCGGATGACGACCGTTCTGGTGGATCGGTATCTATAATTGTTATATTTTCACTTGTATAAACGTTACCAGGTGGTGGTGGTCGTTCAATTTCAGCACCCGGTATAATAACAGTTGGCACTTGAAGTAAATACGAGGATTCATGATTTGTTCGTTTTGAACCCTCCGTTAATGTGTCGGTCATATTTCGATCTACATTTGCATCAGCACCCGTTGATACGGATAGTGATGTTGTCGTTGTTTTTGTTGTTGCTGTCGATGTCTGTTGAATTCGTAAAAGATTACGTTCGTATACTTCATATGGTACAATACCATATAATTCATCTCGTTGTTCCGTCGATTGTGATGAGAATCCTAAATAATCTAATTTACATACGTTGTATTCGGTACGAAATGGTTGATTATTCTCATCACATTCACCATACCCATGCTCATTATCATCATCAATAACATTAACCGTAATGTATTGTTGATGGGGTTGGGTTTTTTGATAGGGTGTAGTCATCAATTCACTGTTTTGAAACATTGTAAACGCTGGCGATGGGTAATTATTGGTTGAGCCCCCGTCTGTTGATCGTTTCCGACACAATGGAAATAATGTTGTCATTTGTTGTTCGTCTTGTTCTTGAATACTTTCCGGTACACCTGAACTACGTCGGCTACTACCATCAGCAAATTGTTTTGGTACGGGTATTTCAAAAGAATTCAAAATATATTCATCCATTGAGTCACGACGTTGATCCGGTAAAGGTGATATACATGTTAAATGGGTGGTTGAAACACATGGTGTTATCGGTGACATTGATGATGCCGTGGATGGTCTTCGTGATGATGTATCCGTTAATGTGGTCGTCGAAGTTGACAACGTTGTTTGAATGCAAACATTATCAATATGCACGGAAAATTTTGGATGTTGCTGTTGTTGTTGCTGCTGTGGTGACTGGCGATTCGGATGTTTCTGTTGTTGTAACGGAGATGGTTTTAATGTGTGCTCCATAACACTGTCTATGGCACGTTTTAAGCTGTTTGCACGACATTGTAATGCTTCCTTTTCAAATCGACTCGATCGCCTTTCGCGGTGATTTAATTTATCTTTTTCATTTTTTGATTTCGATGTAACAACATTTGCGGCAGCTGTGGCTGTGGCCGCAATCGATGTAGCCAATGTGGCCGTTGTCGATGGTATACCTGATAAGTTTTGTCTGAATTGGGATTGAGAAAAATCAAGTTATTTTTAGAGTTATTGATAAAATATTTTCATTTAATTCATTTACGTTTCGGTAACGATAATTGGTGGTGGCTGATGTTGATGGAGTTGATGTTGTTGACGTTGTTGTTGTTTCTGCAATTGTTGTTGTACTCCCTTTTTGGCTATATCATTTAATGTTTTTAACAATTCATCCCCGCCATGTGCCACATCATCTTCTTCTTTTAACGTTTCCAAGAGCATGTCCAATTTTTGTCTATATCATATAAATATAAAGCAAAAGTTATAATAAATAATAATTACGAATTAATTTATCCTATACAATGTATACGACCCCGTTTCATACCTTAAAATGTCACATTTCAAAACCATTTGTTCATCATCACGACAATTTTGACTGATTCGTGCCAATAAATCGTTAACTGTAACAAAAAGACTTTTCGTTGAGTTAATAACCGTTTGATAGTCTTCCGTTTCAATGATAGATTGTAAATGATTATTTGCCGATTGAACAAATTCAGATAATATCGATTCAGATGGATTGGATATTGACATTTTTGGAGGTTTTAATGCAATGGTTTTTTCAAATACCATTATACTCCATCTATAATACCACGAAAAACAAATATTTTATAATAAAACTCTTATATAAACTATTCCAGATAAAATATACAAACCTATCCAACATTTTCGTACTAGCCGATTCATAACGTTCAAGTATTTGTGGTAAATGGGCATCATCATCACAAGATGCACCCCATCCTAATACTCTCGCTAAATCATTACCGGTTCCTAATGGTAACACAGCCAATTGACATTGTTTCTGTTGTTCACACAATTATTGATATAATTTAGTAAAGAAATATTTGTTTTCCTAAAAAAAAAATTACAAAATTACAACTTACATTCATTTCTAATCGATCGATTTCACTCAATACCCAACCAACGGAACCGTCACCAGAACACACAAGTATCCGAAATGGATCAAATGTTCGAAATAGACGTAGACCAATGCCGGGACCGGCTGATACCAAATCAAATACTTGAGCGGGATTCAATAGTTGTTTAAAACGACGTAAAAATTTTACACCTTGATTGTCACCCGATTTTGAATTGACAAATACCAACAATGGTGAATAATTTCCATGTGGTCTTTTAACATCCCAGGCATCATCACCAATTGAGTCCACCGATATTGGTGGTATTATCGATACATGAGCGGTACCTAATGGACATTTTGTCTTTGGCGACGGTAAACATGAATTGTGTACAGTTGCCCGACACCATAGACAACGCCAATCTTGTAAACGCAATACTGAACCACATGTTTTCTTACAAATATTGCATGTCGATGAGACGGGTAAATTTCCTTCCATCCATTGATGTGGCATTATGACATTCTATTTTCGTTTATAAAATTACAAAGACATATTTTAAAAAGCCTTTATTTTTATATATTGACTAAAAATACAATAAAGAATTACCCCATCATCATCTTCGAATATATAATTGGTCATCGTTGCCAACGTTGTCCATTTACAATCGGCTATCGTTTTAGCCGCACATTTTTTATGAACTTTACATTTGCACACTTCACATGACAGTCCATGGGATGTGACACCGGACAGAGCATCTCGACATATATTACAATATGTTGGTCGAGCATGTGATGTTGCGTACCTATGTATTATTTTTTTTTATTAAATATACAAATAATTAAAAATATGAACTGAATGCTTTTATACAAAAAACAAAAAAATTAAACTCAAATAAGAAACCATATACCCTCAAACCAGTAAAAAATAAACTGAAAAATAAAGAGTATAATTGGGATTTGCAATACGTTATAATTTTGTCCATATAAATTAAAAATAAATGTCATTGTTCTGTTTATAAAGAGCTTAAACGCCCCAACTCCCCTTTCCACGAAATATACACGACAGTTAATTTAATAAATATGTACAAACAAACGAATAAACAATATATAGTTAAAAAGGAAAACAATCGAAATGAGAATTTTCAAAAAAAAAAAAAACAAGTGTATATACGTAATTGTCCATATTACAAATAAAACACAATCATTCTATTTAATATAAATTACCAAATACACACATCAAATTTTATATATATATATATATACTATATCAAGATGAAAGACCCAAAAAAAACATAAAACCCCAATAAAAATCTCTATACACACAAAAAATGACTATACAAACATTATATGTTTATGCGATGGCGAGTTCAACAAAATAAAAAATACATTTAAACACACACACACACAGTGTCCTTTTGTTTATATCCCAAAGGATTTATTACTGTTTGTTATGTGTGGTTTTCAATTAAATTTATCAAATATATTATTTTTTATTTTATTTATTCACACATTTCACATTGAATCAAAATATCCTTTAAAATATATATACAATTTTTCTATGAAAATGAATTTTAACGTTTTCCATATAAGAATATATAAGTTTTTCCAGAGGAAAATAAAATGTTTCCATATCAAATTCAAGTTTTTTCATTGATTTTAATTTCATATAAAGTTTTATATAATATATATGAATACAATTTTAAGGGATTCGTTTAGGTTGTTGTCCAAAACCTGGTATGTTCTTTAGTTTGTTTCGAAATCAAAAAACGATATTTTCAAATTGTAATCCAAATAAACATTTAACAACAATTTAACAATTTTAACAATTTTTCTTTACAAAATTCAACCATTTCTTTATCAAATTCAATTGGAAATTGGAAACACAAATAAAAATGTAACTCTATCTATGTAAAATTCAACATTTTCTTTATCGTATTCATCTTTTCCTATATCAAATTCCAATAACATTTTCACATTAAATTTAATTCTTTAAATAACTATTCAAAACCATAATCACATACAGGATCTTTATCATCTCAATCCTATTTAGACTTTAATTTCTGTTTTGTGATAAAACTTCAAATATTCTTTGACCGTAATTATATATACTTTTCAACAATATGAAAAATTCTTATATTCTTGTAGAGTATATAAGCCTTTGAATTCATCAATTCTAATTCGCAATTAAGTCAATTATGATTTCTATTGATTCAAGTGTTTAACTTTATCGCAAAACTAACTCTTGGCATTATTTTAAATAAATTAGCTTAAAATGGTACAATTCACACGCACCCAAAAAAACCATATAATCGATATTTATATTTAACCAAAAATTGAACAATCGATTTCGATCAAAAAAAAAAAAAATTGGAAAAATGAAAAAAAAAAACAACCATTCGTTCATTTGCCAAACATGTATAGCATTTTCACTTTTTTTTTCTCCCTTTATTTTTCTTATTTTTAAATTAATGTTCCATTTGATTTATTTTATATAATATATTTATATATATATATATATATGGTATCTATAGATGTAAAGAGTTCCTTATCATTTGATAACGTTAACGTAAAAATTTACTCATTTTGTTGACATGATGAACACATATATTTTGTGTAGAATACAATACATAATATACATTTATATATATATAATATATATATAAGTAGTCATTCATATATCCGATTTTTAGATAGAAAATCCCAATAAATCGTTGGTTGTTGTTATATATAAATAAATTATATATATATATATATATATATATATATATATATATATATATATATACATATATATATATATATACCATAAATAAGGATAATGTTGATTGATCTAAACAGGTAAATTAGATTTTGTATAGTTGTCAAGTGTGATTTTTCTTCTTTTTTCTCTTATATTATTATATCCCCCTTATATTACAAATAACAAATAACAAATAAGAAGCAAAAAAAAAAAAAACACCGTAAAATAATAATAATGTAAGAAAAATAATGTTTAAGGATAAATAAGGACGAATAAAAATTTGTATATAAAAATTTTATATAAATTTAAGATTACAATATAGATACAGAATTTTTGTTTTTACCATTCATTATCGAACACAAACTTATATACGCAATACAAAATAAATTCAAATGCGTTTAAATGTAAAAAAATAAAAATATGAAATAGAAAATTGTAAAAGAAAATTTCTAACACACAGGAATATGTAAATTTAATGCATTATTTTTTCCACAATTTAACGAAGAAAATATATTTCTTTAAAAAAAAAAAATATGATAAAATACATTAAAATTGACATTTACCATCGATGATGATTTAATAGAAAATAATGTTGATCTAATTCGTAAAATTCACGTGCTGATGCCAATTTAAGTGCTGTAACCCAATCTTCCATTTCTTTACGTGACTCTGCGCTTAAGCACAGCGATCTTGTTGGTGTTATTAACTATATATAAAGAAAACAAATTAAAATGAATTAATTAAAAAAACATGAATGAATGAATTTTCCGAGAATTTTCACATTTATAAAATCAATTCAAAAATATATTGAATAAAAACATTTCATTCAAAATAAGTCTGTATTTTCCGCAATCGTATCATGTATCCTTAATATTCTTTTAATTTCTATATATATATAAATAAATAATTTATATATTATATATAAAATGTTTATCATGAAACATTTTTAAAAGTGCCTTAAACCAAAATTTGAAGGGATATATATAATTATTAAGCAATTAATTGTATATCTTTTATCTAAATATACTGGCTGTATTTTTAAAAACTCAATCACTTTAGTTAATTTATTCTCATATTATGTATTTTTGTTTATACAAAATGAAATTATAAATATACCGAAGCCATCATCATAACTGTTAAACTATCTAAAAGTCATTAGCTTTTCAAAAATAGACAAAAAATCAGAAAATAACCTCAATATATATAGTTTAAGGTTGTTAAACGTATGATTAAGTTTAAAAAAAATCCAACTTTTATCTGTAGTTATATAAATAAAAAAAAATGTTTAATAATAAAATTATAATCTAAAATTAAAAGGTATACGCAATTTTCATATATAATAATGAAATAATTGTATTTTCAATTATTATACATATAACAAAATGAAATTATAAATTATTATCGATCCATTTTATATTAAAAACAAAATTCATCCTACGCAGATAGTCATTTAACCTTTAACTTATTCTTATAATATTGTTATTAAAACGGCAAAAAATAAACATTTAAATTTATAATATATGAGAATTTCTGAATGTTGGTATATTTTTTTTTATTGTTGGTATAGCAATATACATAATTATATAACATATTTTTAAACCAATGTCTGATTTCGTTTGTTTGGGTGGATGGATAAATGGATTAATGAATGTAAACACTATAGCTGTCCAACGAAAGCTCTATAATGGACATGAAAATTGTATTTAGTAACCTAAGTATTGATCAAATCCTTCTTGTTCTAGTCATTTAAAAAAATTGTTAATTGTATTGTTTTGAAAACTATTTTAAATGTTTAATATCGCAATTTATAATAACGAATAAAAGTTTGACCAATTTATCTGAAGATAGTTTTATATATTTTACATATCTCTAAATGAAATATTTATCAATTAATATAAAAAAGTTATTGTAAAGTTGTTTTATTTTCCATATCTATACATAAATTGAAAATTATATTGAATATTTATCATTTCATATCGTTTATGCCCTATAAAGAATATATTATATTAAGAAATATGTTCAAAAAAAAAAAAACACTTCTATAACATATTCAATTCTTTAAATGTCAAAAAATAGAAATCCCTTTCAATTTTCTTTCCCAACAATATTCAATTGCAATTGAATGATTGATGTAATATATAGAAATAAACGATATACCAAATTTATTTTATTCAATTTACAAATAAACAAAAAAATTGGGTCATTAATTTAAACACAAAATTTATTATAATACTTACATATATATGTTTATTTATGATGAATATTTTTTTAATGAATGCTTTTAAAATTGCCTATTATATTGAATATTAAATGCAATTATAAAAGGGAAAAATTGGAATGAAATAAAATCAATATATACTTTTCATTAAAACACTCCGGAAATTCAATTAATAATCACGTTGAATTTTTTTATTTTTTTTTTTTGTAAAGGAAATAAAGGCCATTTTATTTTACAAAATTTCCAATAAAAGAATTGACTTTATATAATTAAATTAATTTTTTTTATATTCATATAATAAACTTTACTTTATTTACTTATTAAAAAACTCTCTTTGATGAATTTATAAATCATAAGTTATGTTATATATGTGATAAAAAAAATTAATAAGGACATTTTTATGGAAAATTGTTTTATATATACATGATTTATTATTAAATAAACGGTGAAAATATATAGGTAAAACAAAATATCTGTTAACCTACTTCTTTTTAATAATGTAAATATAAATTTTTTTTTTGTTTTTTGTCTATAGATATAAATTATTAATAGTATATCTTCTTTATTATTTCATATATTTAGGACATGAACTAATTCACAGGGTATTCTAAATATTTATTAACCACCATATAACGGGGGTGGTGAATCTTGAATCTATACAGAAATGTTTTTATTTCCATTAGTTTTTGAGTCGTAAATCATAAATGAATTTTATTCCAAATTCTATATAGATAAATAATAGTTTTTCAATCATTTTCACCATCCACAATTTTATGAATGATGTTACCTTTTAGAATACCCCACGCTATGTAAAATATTTCCATTCTTTATATATTGCTAGAAAATTATTAATCAAATTATTTGATATATTTTATGTTGTTTATATAGAGTCATTATATTTCAATATACCTATAATATACATATTTTATATATATATATATATATATGATTCTTATATAGCAGACACATAAAAAAAAATGAAAAAAAAAATTATTAATTGAAAATAAAATAAAGCAGCAGCAGCTAAAATACATACAATTTATGTTGTTGATCTATTAGTTTATGACACGCAATTTTTCCCTTTTGAATTCTTTTTCATATTCATAAATAGTTTGGCATTTATATTTATATATGTATATATATATAAAACATCACCGAATCTTATCATGGAAATATATTATTTATAACCCCCAAATGAATATGGTTAGAAGAGCGTAAATAATTCTATTATAATTTAAATAATCAAATTTGTATAATACCTTGTACACACACTACACACACAAAAGGTATTTGTATTACTATTATTATAATATTATTATGTCGGGATTTATTATAATATATATATATATAGAAAATATTTCAATTTCATTGAACTAAATTAGAGCATATAAACCTTTTTTTTTTCATTAATTTTTGTTATAATGTACAAATATTTGTATATTGAAGACAGAACAGAAAATTAATTTATTAATATAAAATATTGAAGAATATATAGTTTATTTTTTTGCTTATTTAATATTCATCATATATATCCATTTAATAATGAATTATTAAACTAATTTATATTCACCCTTAATCGATTCGATGCAGCGGTCAATATACGTATTTTAAAAGACATTAAAAATAAAATATACAAGTATATAGTTTTATGTTAATACTAACATAAGTACTATATAATATTTTTATTTCCAATTTCCCATTTATCCAAAGAATTGAATAGCACTGACAATATTGTACAATACATATTGATATACCAATTCTCAGGTATATGTTCTATTAATAAGATTATTATGTAAACTACTATATAATATATGACTGATGACTTTTTCAGTTTTATTTATTATTTATTTCATGCATTTCTCTCTTGTAGGTATATCTACAGAATTTTCTTTAAAAAATGATATGGAATTATCTATAGAAATTTACGCATAATTTCCTTAATAAAACCATTCAGAATTTATTTAAGAAAATTCTAAATTACTTAGAATTTCCCTGAGAAAATTACATAGAATTTCCCGGAGAAATTTACACAGAAATTCCTCCAAAAAATGATACAGAATTTTCTTTAGAATATTATATACGAATTTTTTCTTTATAGAGAATTTCCATATAGAATATTTTACGATCTTATTTTTAAATGATACTATTTGGAAAACAATCTTTTCATCGATATATTATAAGGTACATAGAGAATCTATATAGACGTTCTAATTATTATTTTCCTATTGTATGTTATATATACTTTAAAGCAAGGATATACAACATACAATAATACTCTATATGCAATTTATATAGATTATAGACATATGATATTATATATAGCAATACATGAATGAATTTATATCGAAATTAATTTATTAAATTTATAACCTATATATCCTCTTAATCTTATCTAATACACTTTATATATTCTTGTTCATGTATATAACATAACATAACATAACATTTAATAATTATAATAAAGGACTTTTGTATATCTATATTTCATTTATAATATTTTCTATAATTTTAATTATAATAAGTTTTATTATAAACCATATGCATATTAGTAGATGTTTATAATTTTCTTTTTCTATATTTACATACCGATATAGATATCGTGTAACGTAAAGCAAACTAAAATATAAAATAATATAACGTATTCCGTTCATATATATTCACAAAACACACGTTAATCCATAATATAGGATACATAGATTTAGATAAATATTCACAGATTTTATTCCACTTAATAAGTGTTGCACAAACATTTCAATTGACGCGTATAGATTGTTAAAATACACAAGAGTTAAACAATTTATTCAAAGAATTATCTCCTTTATGAAAATTTGCGAATTTCAGCAATGTAAGAATAAATATTTTTCAAAATAAACTAAATTTAAAGTTTGTTTTCTGCATATTTCTGAAGAGCACCTGATTTAAACCTCGATGTCCCAGTAAAAGTAAAGTTTCACTGTATGAAGATTGTACCAAATTTATACTTTGTATGTACAAAACATTATATTATATAGTATACCAACTTTAGCAATTCATTTATGTATACAGAAGATTATATTTTATATTAATTTTATCTTAATCTTGATTTATATAATTATTATAATTATTATTATTATTATTTGTTAATGAATTATGTAACCTACGTTTATATATTTCTTCTATTTTTGTACATTCACAATATATACACGACAACGGAGATAACTTTTATAATAATATATATATACAAACAAAAAAATATATAAACTTATATTATATCCTCTGCGTCGTCTATATATCTATATACTGTATACATTCTTTTGTATCATACCCAAATAGGTAGTTATTAAATGTACATACATGAATATCTATTGCAGAATTACCATTAAGTTTGTTGAACAAACAACAGCAAAAAACTGGAAAAAGTTATTTTATTACGATGTTATAAAACTTTTTTTTTTTTTTGAATAATTTGTGTGAGTTTTTCTATAGGTGAATATACCCATATAACTTTGTTTGTATATCAACTATTTTTACTATAGTTTATCTATCCTTCTATCTATATATTATTATATAGATACAGTAGTAGTAAATATATACATTTTTATTAAAAGTATAAACTTGAATAAATTGTTGTGTACCTTGAAAATCTGTATATATATATATAGTGAGTAGGTGGTGACCGTATCAATGAATGAATGAATGCATGATATCTATATCAAAAAAAAAAAATAAAAATATATTCGGTATATCAAATGAAAAGTTGGTTTTATTGAAAAAAAAATGGTTTTATTTTGTTGTTAAGAATATTTTACCTTTGTGTATTTTACCAAACAAAAAAAAATTAGAACTTTATGGTAATTTACATATTATTTATAAAGTATATCCATTTATATACATCAAAATATGAATGTATGATATTATTATTAATATACGTGCATTATATAAACAAATGGAGGACTCTACAGGAATATTTTCCATAAATAAAATCCTTTTAAAAGTTTTATATTTAAAAAAAAAAAACAAATACATGGTTTATGTATAAAACATTTTATACTATAACCTATAATTTACATTTTTTTCCTTTATCCCCCATTCATAAGTAATCTGGAAGAATTTAAAGTAGTTTTTTTTCTTTTTTGGTTTTGTTAACTTTTATTAAAAAGAGCTATATGTCATATACATATATTATAAATGATTTCTATTTGAAATAAATCACTTTATTTTAATTATAAACGATGAATATGATTTATTTTTATTAAGACGATTAAAATGAAATATAGATTTCAGGTAAAATGATGAAATCGTTTTGGCAAACTGTTTTTGTACAGCCAAGAATTAACTGAAAATCACCTTCAGATTATTTAAAAAATGTTTAGTTTTCCAAGTATTTAAATGGATATAATTCGATCAATTTATCAACTTACTAATATAGTGAAACAATTAAGTACAAAAACACAAAAATTGCTTTAGTAAAAAACATAAATTCGTATAATTTTACAAACAATATAGATTTCATTTTACCTGCGGCAAATATTTTAGATAATCGATAGAACTGTCGTTATCACATTATAATATCTTATACAGTTTACGTTTTATTTCAAATTCAATATTTATATAATTCCTATTTGATGTTCCTTATTTATCCATATTTAAATATTTTATTTTAATATATTAAAAGTAAAGCAATATATAATTAACAAGGCTTTTGATTAATATTTATAAATATTCATTCATTACTCAAAGGACATTCTTTCAATTATATAAAATTTTCGAATATAATAAAATTTATTTATATTAAATAAAGGATTGTATAACTTTACAAGTGAATATATAAAATAAAGCAATATATAATTGAATTTGAATTCCCAATTGTATAAAGTTTAAATATTTAAAGAAGAAGTATTTACTCTACTACTGTATGTTCATTAATAAATATCTATACATATATAGGTAATTTCCCGAGCTGAATATATATATATACCTTAAATTTTGTAAAAACAATTGCTCAAACATAATTCGTTTAATACAAAGAATAAAACAAATAACATATAAAATAATAAGTTTTATTATTATATGTACGAGTAATAATAATAATATAAGAAAGAACGAAGAAATTTTAAATTAAAAATTTTATTTATTTATTTATATATTTCTATAAAATATAATAACTAATTTGTTTCGCACGATAAAATAACAAACAAAAAAATTATAATTAAATTTCAAAGTACTTTATCATCCATATATAATATAATATTTTTTATTTCTGTAAATAAAAGTCTGTAGTACATACATACAGATTTTCATTACATGTATTTTGTTTTTGATCATCAACAACAACAACAACAATTTTAATAATCATATAAATATATTTTTTTTATATAATTAATTACAAAGCGATTATTGTATATTTTTGTATTTGTTAATGGTAAATTATACGAATCTCTATATATATATATATATAATATAAAATATATAAGATATTTATTTTATACAATTTATTATACAAAGAGCAATATGACGACGACCACGACAACGATATAGATAATTATATATTATGAATTTATATAATATGTATAATAGAAATAGAAAATAATATTATATACCCTCATTCATATATACCATTTTTGTAAATGAAATGTTATTATTCTATATACAAGGTGAAAGGTGAAATGAAAAGGTGAAAGTTCAATCTATAAAAAATGTAAAATGTATTACATTACACTATCTCCCATTCAACATGTTTTAGCATCTCAAAAGTATAAATACGCGATTTTAAATAGGGTTAATAACCTAATTTTGCAGAATATCATATACCGCGTTGTATTTTACAGTCAGTTGTCGCAGATAATTATTTATTTCCATTGAAAAGTGTTTATTGTGATATTTTATTTGTGGTGCGAAAGACGATAAATATATACTTTACTCTATTAAATTGTAAAATATTATTTACTGTTGAATTGTTTCTATAATGTTCTAAAGAAAATTCTTTATAAATTTCTAATAGACAATTCTCTCCAATTCTCTTAAGGATATTTTGTATTGAAATTTTCCAAAGACAATTAATGGATATTTTCTATAGACAATTCTGTATAAATTTTCTAAAGGAAATGCTTTATTATGTTTTAAAGATAATTCTGTAGAATTTGCCAAAGGATAATCTGTATCCCAAAAGAAAATCTATTTAATTTTCCATAGGAAAACCGATACTGTTTTCCAAAAGAAAATTCTGTATAATTTTCTGATGATCTTTTCCCCAAATTCATTATATGTTTGCAATATATAATTTGCCATGATAATTGGAATTGGAAATATATTATACTGGTTGGTTAATTGTTGTGAGTGGGATAAAGCATTTAGTATTTGAATGATATACAGAATTCAAAAGATAATTTAGCTTTTATAAATGATTTTGAACTATAACCACAATTGGTTTATAGGGTCTTATATCTTATAAATATTTACGTATATCGCAAAGACATATATGAGTTGTTGGTTGAAAAAAAGAAAAAGTTTATCTATACTATATATATATACAATTTTATTTTACATTTATCCAGGCATTTATCATCGTATATATATATATATATCGTGATATATAGAAAGATATATGCTCCATATTAGGTGGTAATATAATATATTTTATTTACTATAAATTATGTATGGTTTACGTTTCATTTTACAGTATAGTGTTATATTATATATTTATAGAAAATATACGTAGTAGAGTATGTTGTGTTTGTACGTTTTGTCGATAAGAATGTCAAATATATATGGTATAAAAATAAATAATAATGATAATTTATTATGATTGAATGTGAAAAGCTCCTGTATATATATATATATATATATATATATAGGTAATAGATAACCTAATGTTATAAATGTATATACTCTTATAAAAGTGTTATCATTAAGGTGAAGATGTTGCTTTTTAAAATAAAAGTAATACAATTTTCTTTCTCTATACGGTTATAAACTTCAAATAGTTTACTTTTTCATATATATATATACGATTGATAAACATTTCATATGATGATATATATACATTATACAATAAATTATAAATGGAATGTTATTAACCATTGCGATTTTAGCGTCCGATCAAAGACATTATCTTCTGTTAGAACTGAAAGTAGCTTTGTAAGATATTTGGATTCGAAGATATTGGGAAAATGGAAAATGGAAACTTTAATTTCTTTGTTAGGAATCAAATAAACGATTTTAAAATATTTTTTTTAGTTTTATCATCTATACACCATACTTATATGGTCACTGATAACTATAATTGATCGTAAATCAATCAGTAAATTACAATTTGTCTATACTAGTGTATAAATTCGATAAAGTATGTGTTTTTTTTTAAGTATTATTATATATGTTATGTAATAAATTCTGATGTTATCCCATATAGAAAATCTTTAATTTTCTTTTATAGGAAATTTTTTTATTTATTTATTTCTTGGATATATAAATTACTATATGACAAAAACATTGTCACTAATCTTTCGTCGTCGTTTTAGATTCACAAATACAAATGATTTATACAATAAGTACACAATATTCATTACTATACTTAAGACCATTGTATATAGTATACCAAAATAGTAAAATATCTTTTACTATACGCATATAAAAATGGTGATTTTGTTTTGTTGCATTATACAAACAAAATATAAGTCACATATAAATAAATGAATAATTGAAAATAAAATAGGATATAAATAAATATATAAAAACAACATATAAAAAATTTTATATTATACTGATTATGTACCTATATGCGCATATATCGAATGTCATTCTTATAAATGTTTGGATTTTATTTTACTGTGATAAATCTTTGTTATATATTCATATATAATAATCTTTTACATTCGTTCAACTTCTTTCTGTATATAATTCGTTGACATATTCATTTATTTTTATATCCACTCAATTCAATATATATATATAAATAAATATATAAATCATATATCATGTATTTAAAATCCGAGATTTGTTAAAATATAATATGTATAATGAAATAAATAAATTGAAAATTTTTAAATTAACTATATATAACGATATAACTTATGTAATAAATGTCTTATTATCCTCTCGATCTTATTATATGTATATTTATTGATGGAGGAATTGAATTCTTGTAATTTTACTTTTGACATCAATCGGTTTCGATTACATTTTAATGTAGTATATAAATATTTTGTTTTCTATGCATAGATTAATCATTGATTACAATAAAAAAAAATCAAACGTTCCTGTAATTTAATATAATTTAATCCTTGATTTATTTGCACAATTTGAAGAAATTTAAATTGTCATCTCACCTTTATCTATATAATATATAGTACCTTAGCAATAATTTCTGTTGTTTCAATTCTATAGAATTCTATAGATTGAAATTATTGTTCAATAAAATTGTTATTCAATAAAATTATTATTATAATTTTAAATATTCTTAACTATTTTTATATAACAATTTATAGAGAAGTTTATTAATAGAAATTATTGGTTGAAGATTATATAACTTTATATAACAAAAGTATATAATAAATAAAATCTTCAGATGTTATACTTTTACTATACAGTTTTCATAACAATTATGAAAACTATAACTTTGTATATATACTTAGAAATATATATATAAGTTTAATAATTTCTATATAATGTCAATTATTTATTTTTTTTTTTTTGAAATTTCCTAATAAAGAGCTAGTTATGGCTTTATTAAAACAATTATTAAGTTATAATAAAGCACCTGCTGCTGTTTGTTTTTATTTTCAAACTTAATTTATTAAATATATTTTTTATTATGATATTGTATAATTCTATATATATACAGACCAATTAAGCGTGTAATTGAAGGAAGATGAGATTTTTTTTTTTATATAACACATTCCTATAGTTTATTTTTTACTCAGTTTTTATATTAAAAGCATTAAATTTTCACGGAAAAATGTTCATATAACGTGGAGTTTTCTAATCTGTAAAGATTTTTATATACAATAATATATATGTCATATATAATCACATTATTTTCTAATAGTTTTATTTTATCAGAATATTTTTTTCTACAATTAATTTTCTCGGAAAATTCCCATAAAAAGTTGGATACCGGGAAATTGATTGTAAATTTTCAAAATATGCCATTATCCATTATATGAAAAATTATATTAAGTATTAAAAACCCTTGAAATTATCAATTGTTTTTGTAAATTTTCTATCGTTTTTTTTTTTTTGTAAAAATACGTTTTACAGAAATACAATAACAAAAAAACGCGCGAATAGTTTCCAATAAAAATATGAAATATAAATAAAATTGGATTATTTTTATATATAATTTACAATATAATACATATCCATACATTATTATAATAAAGTCAATTTCTTTGCCAACAAAACACCTTTTATTTGCTATATATGAATATATATACTTACGAAGGAAAAAAAAACATGAAATATAAAATGAAACAAGCAAAAATTCTCATTATTTATTCATATAATAACGCATCCATATAGAGCTATCTGCGTACACTAACTAAATCACCTTTTTCACGTTATAATATTATCATCATATAATATATATATATATATATAGGAAATATTTTTTCCCAGGTAAATACAATAATTTTTTACCTTTTTACCGGGTAAAAAAGCATGATGGCATATAAAGAAAATTTATTTTCTGTTATATATATTTTACCCTATTACTTCTTTTACGTTTCTTTTACTATATTTTAGTAGATATAGATAATATCCTTTTTCATATATTCAATCGGTATGCATGCGGTGTATTATAGATCGGTAGAACAAAAAAAAAATATAAACAATCTAGTTGTATATAATACTATCTTAGTATATAATACCATCATACTATAAAAGACAATGCGATGCGATGAAGATAAATGACTTTTTATCTTCTTTTTTGAAACATTTTCATATTAGATGTATATATATAAAATATATAAAATAATAATCGTTTGCGATACCGTAAATTTATACATCAAATTACTTTGTGGAGATTTTATAGTAAAAAACTATATAAATTATATAATTTTTTTTTTATTTTGATTTGTTGTTTATTTGAAAAAAATAGAATAAATGGATAAATTGCATTTTTATGTTTATAAAAATTTGTTTATAATAATTTGAATAACAATAATAATAATATTTTTGATTAAAAATTAATATTTAATAATGTTTCTTAAAAGAACAAAATAAGAAAAATAAAAACGTATATTTAATAATAATTAAAATGTATGTATTTGTGTGGGCCTTAAGGACGTATTGTTTGTTTGTTTCATTAAAATAATTTATGTTGTGTTTATTTTATTTTTGATCCTCGCAGCGTAAATAAAATATTAATGAAATATTATAAAAAATAATACGATTATTTTTTGGTTCATGAGAATAATAAGTTATTTATTTTTTCAATCGATAAACAAAATAAGAATATTAACAACATCACCACACCACCACCGCATATAATCAGTATCTATCTATATATATATATATATAATCGCAAATAAACCATCCACACCGCACATTTTTTAACCGAAAATTTTCTATATATTAAGAACAAAAATTTGTATCTTCTTATATTTTTTGTTACGAAAACAAAATTTAAACAATTACCATATAATAAATATTACAAAATTCATTCACAATCTTATTTTCAGTTTGTTTATGAATTTTTTTCTTTTATTTTGATGGTTTTTACAATATTAAAAAGTCTTATGGTAAAATCTAAATAAAATCGATGAATGAACAAAAGAAAGGTACATTTATTTTGTATATATTTGCACAGGATGTCGATTATCAATTGTCGATATAGGATAACTTTATTAATTTATTTTTATTATTGAAACTTATTTGAAGTAGAAAAAAAAAGTCAACACATAAAACACTTCAATTCGGAAGTTTCGAAACGAGAAGAAAACAAAAACGAATTGTCTTTATAATAAATTGTAATGTTTTTTGTCTCTAAAAAACATGCGACTATTTAAAAAATTCTTTGGATTTCTACTTTACGTTTAACTTAAACCTCAAAACAAAAGGGAATTACCAAATATGTTTCAACTCATTTTTCGACTTTAAATCAATCAAATAATTAAATTAAATTATTTGAGCTTATTGCTCTATATAATAACTGAGGAACACTCTGTATATATCTATAAAATAAACGATATAAATTTTCTTTTTATATAGAAAAGTAAATAATTTTTATCTTTCGATAATTTTGTGCACGCTTTTTACATAATTTTATTTTCATCATTTATCTCTTTTATATATATATATATATGCTACTTGTATATGCACCACGGCTGTCAATCATGAAAAAAAAAAACGTTTGGAAAGTTTTATATTTATTTATAATCAAATATAAAATTTTTTTATTATACAGTTTATTAACCCATATTTCTAAATGCACTGCGGTTCTATAAACTAAAATCCAAAAAATAATCAATAATATTTCATTTATTCTATCGTAAATTCGCTGCTATGATTATTATAACTTTTTCATCTTTACAGTAAAGAGTTAGAATTAAACCGTTTAGCAATTAAAAAAAAATCTGTAGTTAATTTAGCATCTCCTAATTTTGTATTGGGTTTGTTATTAAATTTATATACACATACAATATATCAGAAATTGGGGCCCTCTTCTCATAAAATGGAAAGAATATATTTATAAGGTTATATAACTTTATCGTTTATTCATCAGTTCAACTTAAATTAATGGATACCAGACGGAAAATTTTTATACATATATACTTATTTATATATATAATATACCAAAAATCCCCAAAAGACTGAAAGATCGTATTATAAACAATATATGGGAATATACATAATTAATGTTTATTACAATCATATATTGTATTGTATATATATTTATACATATATAAATAAATTTATATATAGCTATATATAGAAAGAGAGTTAACTAATATAATATAGTTATTTATTGCATAAATTTTATATATATACAGAATATGCATGTTTTTGTTTTTTGTTTTTATATCCTTTTTGTATTTTACCAAAGTATTTCATTCTTTATATAATATATTAATATATATATCTTGTGCGTTTGTTGTTATACAATATAACTTTTCTTTTTTTTAACATACATATATGTACAAATTTATAAATTATTTAATTTTCATGAATTTTTCTCCCCAATATGCCATACAAATTTATACGCAGAAAAATATTTTAAATATTAATAAACACATCACATTATATTATAAATAATAATATATACATTTTGCATATAAGCAAAATATACGACTAATAAAAATTATAATAATATAATAATAATAATAATAATGAAAGTATATACACATATTACAAAAGTGAAAATGTACGTGAAAATTTAATCCATTATTATATTATTATTTTCGGTTGTCATTGTTATTTTCCATATATAAATTTTATTTATTCAAATATATAAATCTAAAGAATAATATATGGTTATGGTATATATGTTAAGAAAAACGAAGAAAAACAAGAAGAATTATATTATATTTTATAATTTAAACTTTATACTTTTCTTTTATAAAATTATTATTTAAGAAAAAATATTAACAAATATTTTCTTTGAATTTTTAAAGTAATTATATTCGTTTCATTTGACAATAAACTTAATAATAATAATAATAACGATAAGGAAAATTTGGTTTAAAATATGTATATATCACACACGGGCACATATGGGTATTATAGAGATCGTTGTTAAATTTATTGAATTCTAATTCTTGGTTGGTAAAATAACAAATCACATTTCAATTATTATATGAAAATCAATGAATTAAACTAAAAAGAATTGTAGTGAAATAGTTAAAAAAATCACCTTTTTTATATATCCCTTTTATTTTATTTTATCCATTCTATATTTTCACATTGATATGATTTCTTTTAAAAAACAATATAAGAACATATTCGAAATCACTTTAAAATTAAATTCATTTTCATTACACTTTTAGCCAACTCGTTTTATATCGGTGGGACAAGTGATTTTTAAAAGAATCCTGGAAAATTGTATCCATAGTTAATTGTTTTTATTCATATGCTCTACGATTATCTTACCGTTTAGGCCTAACGTTTCAGAATAAATCTACTGATCGATTTTTCTATAATAAGCACTTCTAAAATATACCTTAAAGTTCCTATATAGAAAATACTTTATAAAAACATAAACACCATATGATTGGATTTAATATATATATGCATAATATATGCCTACATGAATAAATATCTATATGAATATTTTCTTTAAATTATATAATATCATACATTTTATATTTATAGTATGGAGAAATAAATTGAAATGTTTACTTTTACTTTGCAAGATAAAAGTGATTTATAAAATTAAATTTAATAAGATTACCTAAATATATATATATATATAATTAATAATATGTAGAATTTATTTTATATTTCATCGCAGTGTATATAAAATTATTATAATTATTAAGACGTTTTCTTCGGTGTCGTCGTCTTATATATATATATATATAGGATCTTTTATATTTATATTTATATCTTTGAATTTATATTACTAATAATGTTCTTCTAATTCTAATCAATGAATTTTAATTAATGATGACGTACATATACATATGTTATATAAACATATTTATAGTTTAACTTTGTTTTTCTAAAAAAATATATAATTTGTATTCTTTTATCACTATATTATTTTGAGGATAATTTCATTTTATTAAGTGATTAATAATGGATTTTTTTTTTGTGAAAAATCATAAAAAACATTTTAATAATCGAATTAAAAATATATTTTCTTAATGAAAGATTTTGTTGCAATTATTAAATATTTTCCTATAAATAGATCTTTAAAAGCAATACATAAAATAATTAATTAACTTAATTTTTAATATATGGTTCGATATTAAATTTTGTTACATTATAATTTTTCTAAATAAATAATTGCTTTTTAGTGCTGTTGGTATATAAATTATGTATTAGGTATCGCATATTTTTAAAACTTTTAAATAAGGTAGATATAATAGCAAAATATTATTATCTACCATATATATATATTGGATATGACGTCAATATAAAATTTTCTACTTTATATATATATATATATAATTATATTCATCAACTTGTCGTCGTCGTCGTCGTCCGTGTGCTTATTATTTTATATATATCCTTTTTTCCCCTGGCACAATCTGTATATATGTATATATACCAACAAACTGTGTATATATTGATACAAAATAAATATATGCATTTTTCATTGTCAAATATTTATCTCTATATATTGGTTTTTAAATGTATACAATCATATATATATTTCAAAAAAATAATTTATTTATATACGTTAAATAAAATAACAAAAACAACAATGACAATAAAAATGTATAATATTCAAACAAATATTTTATATATACATTTTTTACTATATCAACACGATCTTCTATATACACCTTGAATTTACCATATATATATATATAGCGTAACCTTAAAACAAACGGTGAGATGATGTATATATATTGAAATATATGTTGTATTACACGGTGCTAAAAATTTTGTTGATGGAACATGATAAAGGAATAGATTATTACCTTGAAAATTGATTGGTTAACTTTGTTCATGTATATAATTACTTTTTTTGTTTTACATGTATGATTAAGCAATTTCATTTTCAAATTTAACATTTTCTTTAACAAATTCAGAGTTTTCCATATGAAATTTAATCATTTTTTTAATCACATTCAAATTTTGTTAATTCCATTTAACTTTTTTATCACAAATTCTATCATATTCAACCGATTTCTATATCATATTTTACCTTTTTCTGTAACACATTATAAAAAATATCATTTCTCTATAAAATTCAATCTTTTCTGTATCGCATTCAAGATTTTCCATATTAATTTTAATTATTTAAATATCAAATTCAACCTTTACTGTATCAATTCAACCCCATTTCGACACAATATTCATTCATTCCTTTCCCATATTCAAAATTTTCTATGTAAAATGTTTAAAAAGTATCCACATGTAAAAAAAGGATAACTTAAGGATAACTGCGATTTTTGAATTTTTCAATTGAAATAAGTATAGTCCTTTTAGAGGATATAGCGACTGCTCGTTAAAATTACCCCTTTTTTAATTATAATTAAATCGCCCAGTATTTTTATATATACACATATAAATAAAGAAAAATTGATGAAATAAAAATATTTAGATTGTTAATATTTACTTTATTCGTATGGTATATATATAACATGATGATATTATTTTTATTTTTTTATTATTGTATTTGTTTATTCTTTTTTTTTTTCGTTTTGTAAATATGCAAATTTACCACCATAATTTTCCATATATACTTTTTTTTTTTATACACGGATAGATTTCTATTGTATATATATATATATATATATATATCAATTTATTTGCAACAATATATGCTATATAGATATATTCATATACCATTAAATAAAAATTGGAAAATCATTTACAAACAACGTATTTCCGTATATAAATAATGTATATGAGGCAAAAAAAAATAAATATATACCGGTGTGTGAATATAGATATAATATACATCCAATCAAATCCATATACATTCAATATAATGGAATTTTACATTATAAAAAAAATGTTTATATATAAAAAATTATTGTTAACACTGAACATTGAATGTAGGTCATTGTTATAAGTGGTACTATACTCGCATATATAACATTTATATGTATATTAAGGAAAAAAAAGGTATGTCATAAATAGCATGTAAAACAAGCTCATGCATTATTTGTGTATGTAATACCCATAATTCATTCATGTAATTCATTTTTATATATATATACTTTCTACAGTATCCCTCCAATATTGTTAATCACCATTCATGTATAAAAGTTTAATTTTACAATGATTTTATGTCTATGAATAAAATTCTTTTTTAACCTACCAACTATGTTAAAATCCATATTTTTATTTTTTAAAGGAATAATTGCATTTGCAAATTAACATTTTTGTCATCATGGTTTTAGAAATGAAATTAAAATCAAGTGAAAGTGATTTAATACTTATTAATTAGGTCAGCAATTATCACAGTTTCAAAAAATCTTCCAATAAAATAATATAATGATCCATTATATATACCTTTAAACACAATGATTAAAAAAATGTAAAAATCATAAAATGTCCATTGCATTGGCATTGCATTCCATTGATTGTGAGTTATTTTAAAAATTCATTGACCAAAAACCGTGTAATTTATAAGGGTATGTTTAACAATATTTGTGCGATACTGTACATCATTTATATATTAACAAAAAAATTTTATAAGCAATAATCTTATATATTTCGGATGAATGCATAAATAAAATGATGCCTAAATAATAAATATGCTTATATCTATGTAATATGTATGATTCTTGGGGGTTCACATATTTATATATTATAGTTAATAAAATATAATTAGTTTTCTTTTTGGTTGAATGAACATTTTTATACTAAAATAAAGATTGTTTTTAATATATTGTATATTTTTATATACCTGCGGAAAAATTATAATAGTAATATATCTAAAAATAACATTTATAATATAAAGATAAAGGGAAATATTGTTAAGAATATATGATACATTTGAATATTTAAGACAAAATCTACAAGCCGATTAAAAATCACCTTTTATATTATAACAAAGATTCCAAATATGAATAAATATTTTATATGTATTCATTTTAATATAATAAACAAATTAAATTTACACATGAATATACATATATAATTTTTTAAACAAATTTTTATATAATAAAATTGTTCTATAAGTATAAATATTCCTATGAATAATATCTGTATAAATATATATATAGTGGGAATACATTTTATTCTAAAGAAATGATGTCAAGGATATGGGAATGGAAGTATATATATACACATACCATATATAAGTGGTATAACTATAATATATATATATTCTGCGGTGTAAAATAAAATGAAATTAAAAATATGTATATGTATATAAATACTTAAATAATCATTCATTCATTCATAGGATTTCGTTTTTAATTTTTTTGAAAATAAAATATTCTAAATGGTTGAGGAGATTTTCCATTTCAGTGTGTATGGTATTTTTATTTTAATTTAAACGTTTGGTTTTTCTACTATTGTATGTAGGGACATCAATTGCAAGTATAATGTTTATAGATCTTATATACATAATGTATTTTACTGATTGGAATAGTATTAGTTTTATAGATCATTGAATATTTTCAAATTTTCTTTTCATTATACTCGAAATAAATTTTGCAATAATTTTGCTTATTTATAAAAACGCATTTATACAATCAAAAAGGATCATCATCATTATAAATGTAAAGATGATTTTTTTTTGAGATAACATCATAACAAACACTTTTCTTTTTGAATCTTTTAACTAAATTATATACGAATATCGCATGTGGCAATTCGTATGAGAAATTCAAATGCGATGCCATTAAGGATTTAACAAAACCTATACGGATAAATGAAATTGTTTTTAAGAATAAGAATGAAATGAAATTTCAAAATAGAAAAACAAAAATCACAATATATTCTCTTATACCATTTTGTTTCACCATTAGATTATATTATATCAGTATATATATATAATATATGTGGTCCTTATTTGATGACCTTTTTTTTGTTCTGGCATTATATATTTAAATAATATTCATATATGTTAAATATATTTTAATAATATTCATATATACATATATAAATATATATGTTTTTTTTATGACATATCTTACATAGTATATATACATTAAAATAAAAGTTTTGGTATAAGGTTTTTGATGTTCAATTTTTTGTTATTCATTTTATATATATGTTGAGTTGAGTATACAAATATATAACATACATCGATTTATAATGATATTCATAATAAATATATATAATCTTATTTATAAAGGTCCCGCTCTATATTATATTCATATATCGAAAATTATAATATAGTTTATATTATATTTATTATATATAGAAAATTGAAAATTCTAAATTATTCTCTTTTTTTGTTTTTTAACTGTCATGTAAAAAATCAATAATTTCAATTGGTTTTATTAGAACAAATGATTTCCCATAACAATATATATTTATGACAGCTCTACCACATCCAATATTTTATTAATTCCGATTATTTTCCTGCTGTAGAAAATTTAGTATATAGTATATAGTATATAGAATCAAAATGAAAATAACTCAAAGAAAATTTATATGAAATCTATTTTAGACACAACCTACATTTACATTTTCAATAAAAATCCAATTTGTATAATTATATATGTAAAAATGTAATGAGAAATTCCAAAAAATTTTTATCACAATACATCATATCAAAATAAAATGAATTAATTTTGTAGAAATAAAGTTGAAAAGGTATCATAAAAATAACAATTTCAACTTATGCGCTTATAAATACGCCAAGATTCATAATTTAGAAAATTCCGATACATTTTAATATATTTTTACTTTTCTACAATTTGTGATTCAACGAATTTAAAACTATTGTATATAATTTACCTGAAAACTATGATTTACATTCTTTGTACTGCATTCAGCAATAGATAAATTTGATAGATCAATTTCATCAAAGACTTCTCTCTGAAATAGAATTAAAAACAAAAAATAAATCAAATATTAGTAAATGTTTATTTATATATACATGTATATTTATTTTTACTTTTTAATTATTATTAATATTTATGTTTCATAAAATGTAGTGTAATTTAGAGTGTTAATTGATAGTTAACGATATCAATTAGAGTTATTCCGCTTTGTTCATCTCTCCGGTAAACATTCTATTTAAAAATTTATCAAATAACTTGAAAGTTAACATGTAATTTTAAATGTGAATTTAATAAAAACATATTCTTCATCACGATTCATTCAGCCACTCTATAATAGTGGACTCTTAAAATACACTAAAGTATTAACATTTTTCATATAGCATTGAAATCGAATATAAATGCAAAAAAAAATTGATTTACATGACGATACATTTATCATATACGATTTTTTTGTCCTTTTACCTATCAATATCCTTGACAAATGAACTTGAAAATGAATTTTTAAGGGCATATCAACTCCATATCCATAGCAATTAAAATATATACCTATAATTTTTCAATTTTCATTTAAAACTGAATAATATAAGTTCATATATAAAACTTCATCATATAAAAAACTTCATCGCGTGTAAATAAATAAAAAAAATACATATCTGATAAAAGCAAAATATGTGCATTATATTTCAATTAAATTTGTATTTTCCTTTTATATATGAAATTAATTTTATTTTTTTTATTAAATTAAAGTAATATAAAATATTTCTACTATTATATTACAAAATTAGAAAAAGAATAAAAATATTTTATAATACTATACAAACGGTGAGTCTAGACTAAACATATAGTTTTTTTTTTGTTTGTTTTAACAAAATAAGATTTTTACATTACATTACATTACATTACATATAGAGTAAGAAGAGATTCTTAATGCATTTTCATTTTCTTCATATTTTATCCGCATTTTACTAATACGAAAACAAAAAAAAAATGAAATTTTAGACGCAATAATTTCGATAAAAGCTTTTTAAGAAATAAATATATTTATTATATATACTTAAATGTATACGAGTATTAATGAAAATAGCGTTTCTTAACCAAAAAGAAACCAATTCAAAAACAGAAGGAAAAAAAAAAATACATTGCATACACAAATCCCATTAAAAAAAAAAAAATAAAGAGAAATTTAATATACTATCTACAAAATGGATATTATTATGTTTTTTGTATATATATACCGACCGCATATATTGCGAGGACAAAAAAAATAAATATAAAATATGAAAGAAAATAATAATAATATTAATAATAATAATATATTTCAACTATATCTTTTATTATTATCATTTTCGGTTTCTTTTTTTTTCATTTTGAATTATATATTTTATTTTTTTGGGGACATTTTCTATATATAGATCTTTTTTTTATTATTTATTAATAACATCACAAGAAAATGATTTATAAAAATGTATTTATTTATTTTTTTTTAACAAAAATATCGTATATAACATAGTATATTGCCTTCAAAAAGGAAATTTGATCTCATATTTATTTTATAATATTTATATTAATATAACAAACGCATCAACTTCATCACATCATATATTGTGTTTAGATTATTTGAAAGGATATATGTGTGTATAAGGTAGAACATTTTTTTCGTATATAGTAACTTTTTTATTTTTCTTGGAAAATTCTCTATATTTACATTTAGAGCATTATTTATACAAATTTATACAGAAAATTCATATGAAAACTATATTTTTTGTTTTTTTTTTTAAATCTGAAATTATATTTTTAAATTGTTATGAAAACCATTGGTAGAAGAAATTCCAAAATTGTTAGTATTTCATATAATGCAGAAAGAATTTCATTATGATTTCTTTTTTTCTGAAATTGCATTGAAATGTTCTGCAACAATTCAGAAAGCATAACGTTGTTTTTGCATTCACTCCTTGTATAATAAATTCTATAATACAATTCATCTCGTCTAAACTTAAAAACCTAAAATTGTATAGTAGAGATATCATTTGTTTTCACAGCATTTGCATTTTATGTTATTCGTATATTATAGAATATATTGGGGAGATATTTTCAAAATACGCCACCGATACACATTATCTTAATAAGGCATTTATAATAGAACATTTTTTTGCAATATAAATAGTGATTATTTTTATATCTATTTTTACCCAGTAATTTGTATATTATATTAACTATATATATATATATATAAAACCATATATAATATAAGGATGAATCTCTATAATAATTATTTGATTAATGATAAAATAAACCGAAATTGTTTATATTATATTGAAATATACAAAATGGATTTCGCACCAAAAACTAATATAATCCATATATGCTTTTTTTTTTGTTTATTATTATTTTTATGTATATATGGTAAATGAAATTCCATACAAAAAAAATGTATTCCATTTACATTATCCTATCAACGGCAAATCCTTGGAAATAAAATAATAAAATATGTATGTTGGATGTGCGGATATGTGAAAAATAAATGTGGTTATTTTATATTGAATAGAACAAATTACAGCTTCATATACATAATTATATATAGCTATTTGGCTATATAATAGAACAAAAAAAAAAGAGACTCATCAATCATAAATTCTCATTAAAAATGATTACATTTCAAATTGAATAGATATTATTGTACGGGTATTGTATTGTGTGTATGGTTTATGGTATAAATAGTTGGTCATTTTGTTTATTTCATTGCTATCATCGCATACATGTAGTTTTTTGTAATACATATATAAATATATATTAAAATTTTCATTTGGTAATTTATTGTAAATATATAGTCCACCTGTACCCCAAATTATGCGTAGATATGTACTGTACATAGACCTCAGACATTCCTCTTTAATAAACATTTATAATATATATATATATAACAAAATGAATGGAAAAATAAAATTAAAACGCAATAATTAGATTAATTATATATCTAATTTATATATATGGAATTTCTATACGATGATAACAATCAATAAAATGGTTTTCCATTTAAAATATTTATGGAAATATTCATGCAATAATCCGTTTTTCTTCATATATACAGTTGTGGAAATTAAATTTACAACACGTTAAACGATATGAATAAAATGAAACCGCATATTGCAATAGTTTTTGTGGATGGATTATAATGTATCATTAAAAAATAATGGATAATTTCCTTATGAAATATACAATTATTTTCTTAGGGAATACTAAATTATTTTTGAATAAATAATTTCTTTATAAAATAATTATTAATTGCCATAAGAAAGTTTTACGCAATTGCCTTTTATTCAACTGTCACCTCATTCAACTTATCACCTGAATATTTTGGCAAAGTTTTAGGTTTTATCAAACACATCACATAGGCTATAGATGGTGACTTGATAATAATAGAAGGAAATTTCAAATGGGAAAATGACAAATACGAACGTAATTCCTTAATCAGTACATAGAACATTATGTAGGTGTGCTTAAAGTAAATTTCCACAATATACAAATATATAAATATTTATAGATAAACAAAATACTCATTATAAATTGATGAATTTTTCACCATAATCATTAATTCTAATACTTTATATATATATTATTGTTAATTTTAATTAGTGAAATAAAACCACACACAAAAAACTATACAAATATTTTGTATAAATATTTGGTTTTTATTTTCCATATACATTGCATTGAGATGAACAAATTATATATATATATATAGTTATGTGATCCTTTGGTGGGTATTTATTTAATTTGTATTATATATATATAGTAATTTATATTGGTATCCGTATAAATATGTATATCCGTAATAAATTGAAATGAGTATAAATACATAAATCGGGGAAATGTTGTTTTTTAATTATATAAACGTTTCTATATATAGCTATATAATATATATATATATATATATATAGTCAACTCGGAAAAAAGCAAGGTATAGAATACATAAAGACCAAACATATATATACGCTTGTATAATAAATCAAAAGAAAAATTCAGTGAACCGCGCGCGATGAGAAATTCAATTGGGAATATAAAATTATTTATTATCTTATATTTCGAAACGTTGTCGTTATGTCAAAAAAGAAACTGATATTTTGTTACTATATTATATATACCATATATACACGATTTATTGTTTTATAAAGTAATAAATACCTTTCTATAAACATCATAACAACCTATACAGAGAGAATTAATGAAGAAAAAAAATGTAATAATAATTACAATATATATATATATATATGATAATGGTATAATAAATCAATGTTCATATAAAATAAGATATTATTATTTAATATCCCGCACTGATGGTTTTTGGTTCCAAAATACAAAATTCATTATTTTAATTTATATAAAATAGTATAAAATTCACATTTTTTATATTCTTGTGTATTTTTTGTTGTTGGCGAAAATTCTGTATTAAGTAAATGCGTAAATTTTTACGAAATATACATAAAATTAACATTAACATACGTAGGTAGATTGATACAGGACCGTACAGGACCAATCATTCTCTTTCAAACCTGACTACATTTTGTTTTATTATTATATTTTATTTCGTAATGGGTTTAGGGATATTATATATGGTCTTATTTTAAAACCAGCTATACTATCTCGTCGACGATACCACCATTTTAATGTATAATAATAATAAAGGAAAGTAAAACACCTCCTATCCTGTATATGCGGTATACAGATTGTAGTACAAATTTATTAATAATTTTGCTTGTAACATATTTTTCTCATTTTCCTCATCTTTATATTTTGTTTTTATTTTTGTTTACGAACAATATGTTTCCTATATTTTGTATATATATTTTATGATAATAATATTAATATTATTATTATTATTTATTTTTGTTTTTTTTTACACTATAAATTATAAGCTTCCCAAATTACGATGTTATAGTAACCATATAGATATATTTGATCGGAGCGAATAAGAACCATAAAATGATGTAAATGATTATATATGCTAAAGAAATAACCTCTTCTTTGTTGTAACCCAAAATTTTTATGAAAATAATTTAATGTATATTTTATCCATAAATATACACAGAATTTATGTTGTATATATTCGCAGTTCAATGAAATTGATCAATAATTCATCGATAATAAGCCATCGAATACGAATTATGTATATTGTTATTTTCAGTTAGTTTTCATATCGATTTACTTGTAAAATATATACAAAAATATTTCTTTCCGTAGTGGGTTTATTAAATTATCAATAATTGCCCTGATTCCTAACTTGGAATAGTATTATTTTATATATATTTTAATCGGATGTGATTTGGATTTGCTTCTTTCTTAAATACACACCAAAAGCTTCCTGTAACAAAAATTTGTTTTCCTTCAAACATCCGTTAAAATTTTGGTTGTCTTGTATGTGTAGTAAAAACAAAAAAGGTTTTTATCATGTATTTGGGAATCCTATATAAATTTATAATATTATGCGAATAAGTGTCATAAATTTATTTTTAATGTATTTTCTTTTTATTATATTTTTTTTTATGATAATAAATAATGCATGAATGTTTTGATTGTATATATAAAATTAATTTTACAATATTAAAAATGATGCGGTTTTATCTTATATATTATATTTATTATAATGGAATAATAATAAGGCATATATTTTAAATATATCCATTAGTCACCCTATACGTTTCATTTCTACTTCTATATTTATATTCACTATAACTGCTGGATGTGTCAATCCACATCAGATAATCCTATAAAGCAAAATTTTAATTTATTGAAATTCATAAAAAAAGATTATATAATTTTATAAGAACTCTAATAATATATTCTACATAATGATTGTATTTCGTCTACAATTTCAATATCAATTAATATAAAAGAAAGGTTAACATAAAATATCGTATCGTACAACAATGCATATTCATAATTTGCAATATGTAAATCATTCAGTATGTATGTCGGCAAAATTCAATAGCAGAATAATTTTAAATATTATTATATATTTTATCAACTATATTGAATGGGGGTTTAATCTATATTCAGATATTCATATATATATATATATTGTAATTTATATATCATAGCACAATTTATATTATAATGATGAATATACTCAGAAATTAATAAATATTTTGCTGTTATTATATTATATAAATAGTTATAGGAAAAAGTTTTTATATACTTGTAATTCAAATATCATGTACGTAATAACAATAATGTTTTACATAATATAAAATATATAAACCTATATCCATTTATATTTAGTTTAAAAACAATATATTAAACATTCAAATACGTATAATTTCTACTCCATATATAACATAAATTCATGTTCAGATTGATTTATTGATTAAAAAAAGGTGTATCATTAAAAATATAAAAAATAACCCAGATAAAACAAAATATAATAAATATAATTTAAATTTATCATCGAAAACCAAATCATATAAAAAACATAAAATAAAAGTTGAATATTTTTTTTTCAATCAAAACAATTCGTTTCAATAAAATTACCTGAAACACTCTGTTTATTGTATTATACATAAACGGTAACAATATATTGGATACAAAAGGATTTTGTTTATAGATGAGAAAATTCGTTTCGTAACGCAAAATGAATTATTTTCAACATATATAACATATATTATTAAAAATAATTTCGTATATTTTATCAATATTATATTTTGGTATACATCTAGTCTATATATACATTGAAACAATGCATCCATATAAATATTATAGTCGTTGTATATCTACCTGCGATATGGTATTGTTATTGGTATGTATTGAGAATTTTAATATACGTATTTCGAAATCCAATGTTTTTATTCAATATATTTATATAATATATAACATACAATCTTTTTAGCATATTTTGAGATTAAATATTTCTATCGGTGGTCTACTCTTTCCAATTTGTTTTCAGGTTGGAAAATTACATAATGATTTAAAACCATGTATTCATTAATTTGCCGTTTAAAAATCATGTCCTTTTTTTATTTGAACCGGAAAAATCTCGGAAAATTCATATCAAAACCAATAAAATGATATAAGAAGACCTTTATTATTTTTTTATTGTCTTTTTAAATATGTAATAAAATTGTCTGGTATTCTTGGAAAATGTCTGAGTATTGACCATTTTTATCAAATGATTGTGTTTTTCAATATGACTTTCTTTTCGAAACATTTCTTATTATATTTTTTCCTTAAAGAGCATAAAATTACCTTTCTTTTGATGGTATAACCATTAAAATTCGTTAACTGGTTAGGAAGTTACAATAATTTTAATACATGGTTTATTTTCAAAAATTTATCATTCAAAAATATGTTTTATTTTTATTTAAAATTGGAAAATCTCGGAAAATTCATATGAAAACCATTAAAATGATATAATAAGACCGTTATTATTTTTTTATTGTCTTTTTAAATATCCTATAAAATTGTCTGGTATTCTTGGAAAATGTCTGAGTATTGACCATTTTTATCAAATGATTGCGCTTTTCAATATGACTTTCTTTTAAAAACATTTCTTATTGTATTTTTTCCTTAAAGAGCATAAAATTACCTTTCTTTTGATGGTATAACCATTAAAATTCGTTAACTGGTTAGGAAGTTACAATAATTTTAATACATGGTTTATTTTCAAAAATTTATCATTCAAAAATATGTTTTATTTTTATTTAAAATTGGAAAATCTCGGAAAATTCAAATCAAAACCATTAAAATGATATAAGAAGACCTTTATTATTTTTTTATTGTCTTTTTAAATATCCGATAAAATTGTATGGTACTCTTGGAAAATGTCTGAGTATTGACCATTTTTATCAAATGATTGCGTTTTTCAATATGACTTTCTTCTAAAAACATTTCCTATTACATTTTTTCCTTAAAGAGCATAAAATTACCTTTCTTTTAATGGTATAACCATTAAAATTCGTTCTCTGGTTAGGAAGTTAAAATAATTTTAATACATGGTTTATTTTCAAAGTTTATCATTCAAAAATATGTTTTATTTTTATTTAAAATTGGAAAATCTCGGAAAATTCATATCAAAACCATTAAAATGATATAAGAAGACCTTTATTATTTTTTTATTGTCTTTTTTAAAATATCCTATAAAATTGTCTGGTATTCATGGAAAATGTCTGAGTATTGACCATTTTTATCAAATGATTGCGTTTTTCAATATGACTTTAAAGGCATTTCCGATTTATATTTCAAATATTTTGAATTTTATTATTATTTTCCCAATTGTTTCCCCTATTTCTATTATATTATAAAACATTATTTGTATTCCATTATCTATAAATGTACATCTGATAGTGCTATTTGTTATAATATTTAATACACGTAATCATAGTTTATTCTATATATAAATAATGTTATATTGGTAATCTATTTACCCATTTACAGATATTTTTATATTGTATAATTTACGATTACAAGGATATAGTACTATAATTAAATGGTCGGTATCAAATATAAAAAATGTACATATCTATAAACTCAAATAAAATGACATATATAGATATAATTGCAGTAATATACTCGTAATATATAGATATGGTAATGAAAATAATGATGAAATAAGCGATATTTGTTATACGCACACAGACCGATATATATTTTTAAAAAATCCATATATTGATATTAATAAATATTATATAAATTTAATATAATAGACAATATATTTAGTACATCTAGTCTATCTATATGTATGTATATATTCTGAAGGGGGTAAATATTGTATATGAACAATAAATAATTCGAATAAATTGCTATATAGCTATATACATTATAGTTGAAATAATATGTAAAGTATTCTTTTTTAATATATATATATATATATATATATATATATATTCATGTATCTATACAAAACTAATCATATTTCATTTCATGTTTAGAATATAAAAAAAAAGATAACAAAGGCCGTATATATATTTATATAATACATGCATTATAAAAGTTATTATTTGTATATTAATATTAATATTTTATTATCAAAACAAATTATTCATATTAAATATGATACGTGCGCGGGGTACGTTCTTTTCAACATATTGAAAAGTTATACATATATGTTATTGACATATTATCTATAAACTATATAATATCATTGATTATCTAAAAAAAATGCTGAACAATATGTGATTAAACAACTACATTATAATCATGACGTTATCATTTAAAGCGATTGATATTGTATTTTTAATTATTTCACTCATAATCATATATGATAAAAAGTATTACAGTCATAATTTTGAATGAGAAATATTTCATTACAAGATTTTCTTATTTCTTAACATGATAACTAAAAGATTATTTGAAAAATAAAACAAAAAGGTTGGTTCATAGATTGGTTTATAGACTCATAGATATTTCAATGGACTTCATCAACGCACTTTTGAGACAGTATTTCTTAAACAAATAATGATAATCTTGTATACAGAAGGATTCTTTAACAATTTATTTATAATGATTGTTGTATACTTTATATTTTATAACAATAAATATTGGATAGTTTCTATATTCTCATTTAAATTAATATATTTTTTGTCATATTTTTGTATTGCATCATAAATATATCAAGCATATGTACAGAATGTTTGTTTGTATTTCTATTTAACGCATTAACGTCGAACAACACATTTATTATTCTGTTTTCTGTATATATTTACATCAATAATATATATTTATTTAGTTTTCTTTTACATGCATTTAGGAAGATATACCCCATACGAGTTTTTTTTTTTTTTTGGTATCCTTAGGATTATACGATAAATATTTCGAAGTGTTAAAGCATATATAAGATGAGGGTAGTTTGATAAGTCCTTCTGTTAAAATTATATTAAAGAACGATATGTTAATCAAATATTTACTTTGTCAAAATAGTTTCATTTTGCAATAAAAAAATACACTTCATCAAAGGGTTTTATCTTCATAATATCAAGTTCAATACCTTCCAAAACATTCTTCAATTTCCATTATAACCATATTGTTTCTATACGATGTGTAACTCATCTGTATTATATTGATGCTTTTCATATAAATTATGGTGAAAAAATCAATGTATTGTCCTATAATATCCTTTTTAATATCACGTTTGCTTATTAAACCTTCAGGGAAAGGTAATATATACGAATTTCAGTGCGAATTTGAAATGTATCCATTTTATACAAAAACACTTGACCATGATTTGATTGCTTGCAAAACAAAAACCCATATATATATATATAACAGAGATTGGATTTTAAAACTTTCTTTAAATCCCTACAATCTAAAAAATGTTTACTAATATGACAATAAGATATATACAGAAAACTTTTCGGACTCTTGTATAACTTTTTTGTTTGATTTAGATATATCTATAATATAAAATACAAACAGGAGTTTCTATATAATGTATATATAGTATATATAAAATCGTGATGTCTATTATATTATACCATATATATAATATACTTTATATATGTGATGTTTTTTTGTATACTATATGGGTTTTTGTTGTCATAAAATATATATAGTGGTGATGATTCGATTTTTTTTTCATATATTCAATAGAAATCATTTCCTCAAAACAGTTCAAATATATATATATATATATACGCAATATAGCATAATCCATATCCGTATATCTGCGTGATATATATAGATGTATTTATATGAATATAAGAATAACAAAGTTATGAAATTGTTATTCTGTTATATATAGATTGTATTGAATGTAAATAAAATATAATATACTATTTGATGATGATGGTGATGATGATGATATTCTTTGGAAATGAATACACATTTTTATAGACATGTATATACAAAATAGATAAATAAAAAACGATTTGTAATAAAAAGAACTTAATGCGAAAAAAGATAATTTATTAATAAAAATACATTTATTCTATATGTCTACATAGATATATATGTATAACATAATCCAAATATATAATAAGTTATAATATAATATATATATATTGTATAGAAAATAAGACCGACCCCGTCGAAGAAAAATCAATTTATTTTATATGGTATATATATACTCGCACCTCGTATACATAAAAATATGAGAGTGAAAAAGTTTTTAATCAGGTTATATTTATATTAATATATTGTTATTTTTATTATTATTATTATTATTATTATGGTTATTATTGTTATTATACAACACACAATAACTAATTGTATAGCAATTACAATGATTATATAAAAGTATATATATATAATTTGTATTTAATAAAAGGTAGAAATGTATTGTTTGAAAAAATATTTTTAATTGCGTATATTGAAAGGGTTCTCTCTATATGATGTGCCACTATATACGATATTTGTATATAATCTAAATCGTTTTTGTATACACTATATATATATTAATTGTTATATAATGCAATATGCTACAGGGTTTTGCCACAATTGGGCAAAATACTTTTTTCAAAATTCAAAATTGTAAAAAGTTTTTGGAATATATTTATAAGCAATTTATTAATAAACTTAGAACTTCCTCAAAAAACTATTTATTACTTCTTATACAAAATTATTCAGAAAATTCTATATTCAATTATAAAGAATTTCTACAGAAAAGTCTGCCAAATTGCGAAAAGGTACAAGATTTACTTATAAAGCATAGGGAAATTATACAGCATTTCCTGAAATATAATAAGACCGAATTTGCTAAAATAAATTATATATAAATAAGATATAGATTTGTCATTATATCAACATTATAAAAACTTATTATTATATATACAAATATTCAAAAGCAACAGAGTAAACAAAATAAAACTTTGTAATTTTTCTTTTAATGGCGGCAGTTTGAGTTAAATACATTTATAAATAAGTTTAAGAAAAATATGTATACAATTAGTGATATTCATCCTTTAATCCTTTTTTTGCTGATTCGCCGCTGTTATATATATATATATATTTATTTCTAATATTATATATACTCTAGTAGAAACCCAAAGAAATATTTATTTAGATTTGTGAAAATATATAAACTATTAAAATGGTACATTCAATTAGATTTCATATATAAGCTGCCTCTATATGTATGACATTTAAATAGCAGTTATAAATAAAAATAAAAATAATGATTAATGATATAAATAAATGAAAACAATTAATTTAAATTATTTACATAAAATTATTTCATAACAAAAGTTTTATATTTTAATTTTTTTTAATATATCCTTTTTGAATGTATGTATATAATATAATATAATATTTTATATATCCTCCGCATCCATCCATCCATTTACATATACATATATAAATATAAATGTAAAAGGGAAAATGAATAATGAACAAAGCATTTTTCATTTTCAATGAAAAATTATGCCTTTTTTTTTTAAATGTATGATATATATATTTAGTATTTAGAATTTGTTTTATATTATATACAATTGTGGACGTATTATTTTTATTATTGTTATGAATTGAATGATTTTTTTTTCTGAGACTCTCTGCGGTAAAATGTAACTTTATCGAGCAATATCCTTTTACCAATCAAGGCATTTCAAATCATTTTTGTTGGGAAATAAATTGTAAGTAATTAAAATAAATTGGTTCAAGATTTATCGATTTTCACTTCATATCTTAAATCAAATAACTGGTCCGTGCATTAGAATTTGTATTTCTATAATAATTAAATAACCTTGTGCTATCTAACATTTATAAGAATATAACTGACATTTTCTTCAAAAAATTCCCCAACTAGTCAATTTTCTTAAGTTTTCTTGTGCACCACCATTGTTTTTTCCTCACTCGTATATTATAATGTTATCATATATAGGATTGAATATGTAAAAACATAAATAAAACCTTTATATTTTTTATTCCTATATATACATATATATATTAAACCATAAGCATCACGTCCTGGATCGTCACAGTTTTTATATATACAAAGATGAGTATATGTATATGCTATATAAGAAATATTTTATTTTAATGTTGAATAAATGGAATATTCTTTATATATACAATTTATATATATGAATCTTCATATTCAAACTGGATATAATCACGTAATGTGTTTGCACATTCATTTGATTTGTAAAGCTTTTTACGTTATCCTTTTTTTGTTTTTGTTTTGCTTTTTTTGTTTTGTTTATATAAATTATTTAAAAAAAAAATATATATATATATATAAAAACATTCAATTGCTTTGGATTGAAATATAAAAATATGTACATTTTGTATATGTTACGTACATATTTAATTTTTATATCAGTTTTAAATTATTTAGTATTCACCTACGTTAAATAAAAAAACTCTTTCTTTTTTCGTTTTACATTTATATATAATTACATCCATAAATGATGATTTTTATATTTATATTTTTCATTGAAAAGAATAAATATGGTATATTGGGAAAAATTTTGTGACATTTTGTTATGTGATGTTCGTGTTTACATTTACAAAGTAAGTTTAACTTGACATTTAAACAAACAAAATGAGTGAAAATATGCGAAAAATAAAACTTTCCTTTTCCAAAAAAAAAATATAAATATTATAATCTTTTATAGAAAAAAATAAATTACCTATAAGCATTCCAATGTCCCATCTATATATATATATATATATAGTCGTATATCATTTAACAACATTTATTTGTTTGATTATCTATGCGAAACCAAAATTTTATTTGCGTTTCATCAAGCATAAAAAATACAGTAATCGAAGATCAATTTAACATTATATTTTTCCATTGTATTTTGACTTTTAAGTAATGCTATTGAAAAACTATACTATAAAATGAACAAAAATGGGGAAACATAGAAAAAGGTTTTCCTTTTTTTACTAATTTCTTTTTCATTTTATTTTATATCCTTTTAAAAGAAAATTTCTATTCCAATTCCTTTTTCCTATTCTTCTATTCATTATCAAAATACAACTATGTATGCAAAGAAAAAAATTGTAATCAGTTTTTTTTTTTGATATAATCTCTTTTGAGTTTGTGATGGAAAAAAAACCATTTGAAAGTTTATATTTTTGGTTTGGTTATAGATTTAATTTAATTTTGTGTGTGTTTTAAAAGTAAATACTATGTCTTGTAAATAAAAAATGGGTGATATTTTATATATATATATATATGTGAACGGAATGCGATTCTTTGCGGCTGATTGATGAACCCTATATGATATATTGTTTATTACGATTTTGATTTAAAGAAAACTCCATTTTACCATACCATCAATCAATCAATATTTATTTGTATATACACGAATCACTTTAACTTTGTGTTGTTAATTTATATTATTTAAAACAAATATCCCAGATGGATGAGAACTAATCAACTGTATATTTTAATTATTTAAAAAAAACACTATATATATATATATATATATATTTTCAATTAACGAATTGAATTCGCCCTCAATAATTTCTTTCTTTTGATTTTGAGAGGGTATATATATACATTAATTATACACGAATGCGTCTATATCTATATACTTGTGAATATCTATTTAGGTACAATATCAAAAATTGTATAAATAAATTGATAATTGAGACTAGATTTCTTTTTTTTTTTTTTTGGGGTTTAAAACTATTTTGTATAATTTTTTTTTTTTTTTGTAAATAAAAAGGATAAAATCAAACGTCAATCAATTTGAATTATAGATATAATATGGATAATTATAGATGTAAATAATCTCATTTAAATATTACTCGTATATATTTTGTGTTTTATTGAAATGGAATTTGAAATACGATATACGATCATAAATAATTTTATGTATATATACAATCGACATTAATTATTTTTTAAAATACCCTGGCATATATGTATATAAATACATCATATAAATTAATTTATATTTTTAGATCTCGGTGGATTTAATATAAAATCGTGATATAATTATTTTTTATATATATTCATATTGTCATTTATATATGGATATATTAATTATGTATTTAGACAGATGCATTGATGAATAGTTTATTAGGTTCAAAAGGTTTAATTCTCACAAATGGAATTAAATTTTAATCATTTATTTATCATTTATGTTTTATTTGCAAGTTTTCTTGCTCATGTTTTGTTGTTTGTTCTTCTTTTAAAGTCCTATACAATGGTATTTTATTCTTATAAGGCAAGCATGGAACTATATCTTTCTATCCGTGGTTAACTATGGTTAACTATGGTTAGGAAATTATAATAATTTTAATACAGCGTCTATTTACACTATATTTTATTATTAAAAAATCAATTGTTATGTAAACGAGGAAATTCTCGGTAAATGCATTATTAATTCATTATTAAATTTAAGGATTTGAAAATCTATAGTGAATTAATTTTTCTATAGTATAAAATTTCCTTTCTTTCGTCTGGTCCATTTGTTCAAATCGGCGTTTAATTTTCATAACATTTATTCAATGTCAATAAATAAGAAATATGTGTTCAAAGAAAATTATGATTTATATGAAATTAATTGATATACATAAACGCACAAATATAAATTAATTTTGTTTTTATATCATCTCCCCCTCCCTCACCCTTCATATATATTGTAAATATTTGGTTATATAATATAATACCCATATATATATATAAATATTATGATGAGATATCTTATATTTTATTTATGTGTATATACGCATATAACATACTCGTATCTATAAATGTTTTGTATATATACATAAAATATGATATGTATATAAAATTTAGAGATAAAAATATATAAATTTAGTTATAGGATATATGTAAAATAATACCTATATATATAGTATTTGACACAATATTTTTCCTATACAAAATATATTATCCTGCGATGTATATAAGAGAAAATATAAACCATAAATTTTATATAGGATATTTTTATAAATATGTATAGTGAAGATATCTATAGATATATATACATATATAAATAAATTGGGGGTTGTGGTGGTGTGATGATATGATGACGGTGATATTGGGCGATTTGTATATATGAATAAATGAATGTTGCATGGGCTAAATATATATATATAGGTATATACACATAAGTTTATAGGTCCTTTTTATCCAATATGAATATATATATAAGTATTCGTATATTTATCTCATTGATTTCATTTTATATTTGTATTGTGTCATCTTATTTTTCTTCTATTATTTATATATATATATATATAGTATACAAATAACACGTATAATAAGGATATAAAAAATGTACAGTACTTGAGTGTAGATTAGAGTATTATATATTGAGGTATATATACATATATAATACATATAGGGTTATATATAGGATAACCAGATGTTCGGTAAGATCATCTTAATATATTTCCATATATATATATATATATATCTATATATATACAACGTATATATTTTCATAAATAAGAAATGCGATTACGGATACATTTTATTTAGAAATATTTTACGTATTTTTACGTTTTTTTTAGCTAGATATAAATATCCATATATATAGAATATATTGTAATTTAAGAAAAGGTCTTTGAGTGTGTGCATTCGCAAGAATACAGACTGAATATTAATAATAATAATAATAATAATAACAACGTATAATATTTAAGATATATATATATATATATATATAAGATAAAGAAAATAAAAATGTTGTTTGGAATTTTGATGACTTTAATTCAAAAAATTGTGCGATGCCGAATACTTATTGTATTGTACATATAAATATGTATATATAGATATTTATTAATCAATTTATTGTGTTTCTATGTCATTCATTTATTCATTCAATTTATATAAATGATATACAATAAAGACCTTTTGTTATGCGGTTCCGCATATATAGTATTATACATATTGTATTATTGATATGCTTATTATTTCTTATTTCTCTTATTTCTTTGCGGTATTACAATATATAATATATATGGTCATTAAATACAATGTCGGTCGTTTTAATGAAGTTTACATTGACAAGAAACACGTGAAAAGTAACACGGGCGGGCGTTTTCAGATCTAAAGAGATTTTTAATTTAATATTGTTCATGCTTTAAGGATTACTTTGTGCGTTATCCTTGGAAAATTATACAAAATTTTATTTAGAAAATTAGATAGAATTTCCTTTAGAAAAGTACACAGCATTGCCTTTAAAAAATTAAACAAAGTTTCCTTTGAAAGATAGAATTTCCTACAGAAAATTATACAATTATACAGTCCTACTGAAAGGACACAGAATTTTCCTTTTGAAACCACAAACTGGTTAGAATCGCGGGCCTGATTACACTCGTACATATATTATATACATATATATACGAACGTGCAGACGGAATATTTATTATACAATACAATACACATTACTTAACTTGTCACTTATATTATGATTATTATATACGCATCATATTTTTTCTGTATATGGTACATAATATCACCCATTTCAAAAAAGTTTAAACGTGAGATGTTTTTATAATAATTTATATATATACAGAAATTTAAATAATTGATTGCTCCCCCTCCGTGTATATACATATATTTATTATAAACGCTGAAATTATAATCTTTCTTTTTCATGATTTCAAATATTTTATACTATATGTATACCATATATAGTGTTTAAAATTCATTTTCTTATTATGGATTGTAGTTCATCATATATTTATATATCAAAAATGTCCATAAAATATATATAATTTCAAATATAAAATAAAAATATAGGTTTGAGAAGTTAAAATGAAGATTCTAGGATTCTCAAATATATTACATTATAATATGATATCATTTCACAATATTATTATTTTTTCTGTATAAATATCAATGTTTAATCAAAAACGTTCATAAGGCACCTCACTTTTATAGAAATTACTTTTAAAATTGCGTAATTTTATGTATTAGCTTTGATTAAAATTAAAAAAAAAAAAGAAAAGTGAATCCATAAAAATAAAATAACAATATAAGTACGGATAAAAGATAAATATCCAGTTTTCATCTAAGAACCTATATAATACTTATAAAGGAAACTTAACTTAACAAAAAAACAAAAACGGAAAAGGTCATTTTTATTCTATATAAACCGCACACAAGCACACACACTCTAAATCCGTTTAGATCCTTTTAATTCATTAAATATATAAACAATTTACAAAAGAAATTATATTATGATATTCTGCAATTTAAATTATATATAAAAGTCTTTTATTTTTTTTTACTTTTGGGATAAGATGGTACTTTGGATTAAGAGAAAAAAAAATTGTATTATAAAGATAAGTAGTACGATATATATATATAAGACAACAAAAAAAAATACAAATTTTCTTGAAATAATAAAAAACAGTTTCAGTTAAATATAAATTTTTCTTTCCTCTTTTGTTTTTTCAAATATAATTACATTTATTTTTCATTATGTAATATTCGTGCGTATATTTTGAATTCCTTCATAATATTTTCCACAGTGAAATGGACCTCAATATCTTTTGTTTAAATAAAAATGGGAAAGTACATTTCTATTCGTATTCATTTTTTCTCATAGCTGTGAAAAATGTCTTTCATGGAATTCATCGTCCATCGACCATCATCAGACGAGATTTTATTTATTTTATCATAAAAGTAGTTTTTGTTCGTCGATTTTGATCATTATATAATACTCAATCATTTTAGTAGTATCTCAGTTAAAACTATAAGATTTGTAAACCCCCAAAAATATCCTCGTTTTCATTCGTTTCCTTTCCGGCAACTTTTCATACTCAAATTCTGTTTATATAAAAATTTTATCAACATCCTTTGATATTTCCTTTTGTGCATTTCTATTTTCATTTCTTTTTTACCATAATTTTAATCAAATGTCGCATCTGTATAATATTAATCATATTTCCTTTTATGTCTTTTTGTTTTTTAACAAAATGTTCAAATTTATCAAATTATATTCTAATTTATGGGGTTTTTTTTTTTATTTAAAAATTGTATAATAAAAAAAATATTCATTTCTAACTAATTTAACATACTCGAAATTGTACAAAATTCTAATATAGCTAGTTGGCTAGTACATTTGTATTTTTATTATCATCTCATGTCTCAACTATATATATATATATATTTTCAAGGCAGAAAAAATAGACCAAAAAAATGTAAATTACAACACACAAAGAATTTTAAACGTTCAATTTAAAAAAGAAAAGAAAAAGGATACGCACTCGAAAACTAAAATACTATAGTTAATATACATATATCTAAAATAATATATTTAATAATAAGAAATATATAGAAAGATACTTTTCATTTTGATATAGGTATCAGATGTGAAAGTTCATCATCATTCAAATAAATAAAAATACATTTCTTACCATATGTGTAAATAAAATACTATACTATACTATACTAATAAATGTATATTGTAAAAGTCATTTGGATATATACAATAAGAATGAACGAACACAAAAAAATAAATATGGGAATAACTTTAATATATACTGAAAAAATATACTCATATATCTATCTATATACCATATATATAAAAAGAAAATTGTCAATAAAAATTTCTATTTCAATATTTATATTAAATCGTATGTGTATATCATTTCTATACAAATCACTTACAGCCTTACAGGGTACGTATGTATAATAAAAAGTGAAATGTATAGAAAAGAAATTCGTTTTGTATTCGATGAACTCTTGTTTGGTGAAAATATGAAAGATTGAATTATGTAAAATGTTATTATAATTTTCTTAACCGTATGTTTGTTCAAAAATAATAGTTTTTTTTATCACTATTATGAAAAGAGCCAATCAATCACAATCTTTTGCTAGTCTTCTGTTTTTTCGATCAAATTTGACCTAACATGAATTTTATATACAATTAATTTATCAACTATTTTGAATTTAAATTATGTATAGTTAAAGAACTCTTTTTATTAACAAATAAAACACTAAAAATTATTAATTTTGGGGTAGTATTTAAAAGGTTTTTAATTTTTGGTCGATTTTAAACCAAAAACTTCTTTTTTTCTTTATTTATTTTATTCATTAACTGAAGAAGTTTAAGGGTTAAACAATAGTAAACCCCAAAATTTTCCTATTCGAAGTGTTTATGATAAATTGGTTTAAAATTTTTCCTATATACCGGAAAATTGAAATTTTCAACAGAAATGGGACCTAAAAAAATACATTTGAATAAAATATGATTTCTTTAACAACCTGTTAAATCTATATATGAATAATAATCATAATAATAATAATATATTTCTATATATATTTTGAAATCTCAAGACAGCGGAATGAATATTATAAGATTGCCCTGCTTCAGGCGATTGACATTTACATATGTGTAAAAAAAATATCATATTTGGATAAAAAGAAAATATAATGAAGAAAAAAAAAACAAAAACAAACAATTTTCTATGAAATTATTCTTTTATCTCTCTATAGTGTTTAATATACAATAATATATAAATCTGAATTTGAATCTGTTATGCTAAAGATGGTAAAAAAACTTTTCATTTACTTTTTTTTATGATACATTCTTTATTAAATATTATAGAACTCTATCTATATAAAAAAAATTTTTATTATAAATACATATTTGAATTCACTTAAGACAATTGATATCTGTCCAAAATAAAAATAATACTTTCATCTTTAGAATAAAATTTGAATAATATAATACATAAATCGCATCTATCTATATATATATATATATTAAAAGTATATAAATTGTTGAAGACAAATTACAAAAAAAATAATAAACGATATGAAAATTTGAATTTCATTTACATAACAAGTAAAGTTTTTCGTTTAAAAAATTTGTTCTACATATTTAAAAAAAAACACCAATTCCTATATCCGGGTATTGAATCTCTATGTATGTTTGTATATATAGTATAAATATAAAGTGATGGGCTAAATATTGAAGTGTTTTTAAGAAGACTGTTACTGAAGACTTGAAGAGTCTATTGTAATTTTTTTTTATAAAATAAAATGGGATAATAATGAAGAAAAAAATTACAATAGAAAATCTTTATTATCCTATATTAATATATAGTAGCCCCTTTATATAATATGTTATATAGAGAATACCGAAATTTTATTGTAACAGGATGACTTATTTTTCTATAATATATACACGAATTGTATTTAGAACAAGGTTATTAATTCCAATAATAAATAACTCGCTCTTCATTTTTTATTTGTTTATAGAAATATCAATAAATATTACGCGATCTTTATATAAACAATAATATATATGTATATATGACGATAAAAGAAAAAATAAATAAACAATTAACATATTTTTTAATTTGAGAATTCGATAGACCTCAATAAATATTTACGATTATAATCACAGGTGTTCGCGTACATTTTTTTTATTTTTCAATTATAAATAACTATTTTTGAATAATTTCTAATTATATAATTACCATATGATTTTATATTCTATATAAAAGTATTTCTATAAAAAAAAATTAAATTTCAATATTATATATTTATAAATACATAATACACTAACTTAAACTAATCGAATATGTATTCGTTAAATGTAAACAAATTTATACAATCTGCATTCAATTAAAATTTTATATATACGATATGTATATAGTAAACTAAATTACAATTTAATCAATGCGTATACATTTTTATATGTTTATAATATGTATGCATATAGAGTCATATGTATATGAATATAGAATCGTATAATAAATATTAAAATTTTTCAATATATAAATTTATAAATAGAATATACTTAATAAATAAATTGATCTTTTTATAGCAAAAGAATGTTCTTATTATTTTATTTTTTTTTTAATCGGTTGTGGTTGTTGTCGTCGTTATTATAAGAGATCGCGTCATATAGATGTAAGCATATGGAAGAAACAACCGCAATTTAGCACTTCTTGCGTATCCCACCATACAATGCGAAACTATATAAACGAAATTATATACTATATATATATATATTTAAATTTTAAAACAAAACAATTTCGAACAAACGCATTTTATTTAATTTAATGAGTTTTCTTTATTTTTTTCTTCATATATACATTTCATTTTATAATATTAAATTATAATTACATATATTCAAATACTTAACGAGAACGAGAAAAAAAAATAATTTAATATGCATACATTTTTAAGTGTATATTTTACCAAATTGTTTATTTATCAATTTATAATTAATACATATGATTATTTATTTTTGTGGGTGGATGGATGGATGGATCTGTGTGCGTGTGTTTTTTTTTTTTTTTAATTCGCGCTCTAATTTTCCTATGTACTTGAACTCGAATTAAAATAAAACAAATAAAAAAAAAAAACACACATAAAACAACGATTACATTTAATTTTATATAATCACACATATTGAAATTTAATTTTTTAAAATATAATATTATATGTGAAGACTATATATAATTTGTATATTTTAAAATTTAATTATATCGATAGAATATATATATATATATAAGAATTAAGAAGGTATGTCGAAATTTTGGTTAAATAAAATACAGTTTTCTTATTTAATCATGATATATAAAATAAATTAAAAAGAACTTTTTAAGGTTTTATAATGAATGCCATTTTGCTTTTAAATAAATGAATCCTATATACTTTTAATTTTGCAACCTATAAAATGGACGGATAGGCTAAAATAACCATCAATGGGCCATAAATCTTCGGGAGTTGATAGGAATTTCTATGTTCTTTATATGAATAAATGAATTTTGCGGTTTCATAATACAAAAAATAGTAATATTAAAAAATTATCTTGTTTTATTTCATATTGCCTGAATTAATAAATTTATATATAAGATTTGCTAACGCGTATTCAAAGTAAACAAAGAAGTATCTACTATACAATAATCTTCAATCTACACTACATATGTATATATGAAAATGAATTATTAAATGAAAATATTTTTTAAATTAAATTTATGATTTATCGGCGATATTTTCCTATAAACATAAATAACACCTTCCTTTCACATAATGAAATTTTTAATTGAATTATAAAAATGTATATGCCTGACCGCCGGTATTTTTATTTTTGCCAACATTTTACAGTCTATTTCTGTAAGATTTTGCAATCGCGGTTACGTATAAAGTTTCAGTTCAACTTATTCATTTATTTTTCTTATAGATAAATTGCAAAATTTTATTGAATGACACCTATGTAGAATGGTCTATAAATCCTTTTGCATTAAAATTGGTTAAATGTTATTTACTGTAGTATAATTTTAATTGAAACAGTAATGAATTACTGGATAACTTTAAGGATCAACCTATCAGATTTTACATAAGAAATCGATATATGAAGAATATTACACATTTCATAAAAATATTATAATTTACCAAACAACAAAATAACACTATACTTTATATATATTAATATGTTAAAAATAAAATATATTTCTCTTAATCAACATACATATTATACCTATAAAATAATTAAATTAATGATATTGTATAAATTATTAAGATTTTCTTTCACAAATTAACATGTATGGAATAAAACGTATATATATGTATTTAAATGTATATATTTGCGGCACAGAAACAGGCATATGTATACCAATAATCTTTTATTATAATGATAATGAACAATTTTATATAATCTACTAATGTATTTTGTATATATATAATGTATATCTAAATAAGGATTACATTTAATATTATATGTATAGTATATCCTTTTTTTCTGTTCACATAACAATATATGTACATTTATATATATGTATGTAGAAACATTTTCAATATAGAATTTTGTCTTTTATCTCTATATAAATATATCACTTTATATATACGTGTAATGTATTGAATACTGTATATATATACAACCGTAAATGTGTTTCTTTCATGTCGTGTGTACAATTGTTTAAAAATCAGTCAAGCAAAGGTCAATGGTCAAAATTATATCTCATTTATATATAATTGAAATGTATTTATAATACAATAGAATTTTATCTACAATATGTACAAATAGGTTTTATCTATATAAATATATATATATATAAGAGGAGTTAACGATCATCTAGCAATTTTCAGCAATTTTGTGCACATATTTTGTATATACATATATATATATATAAAAACAATTAATGGATAAAATATATATTTCACAATAATTAATGGTATATATCCATATATATTATCATCTGTATATAAATAAATACTATTTGATGGATATTTAGGATATTAACAATCCATAATATAATTCTAACTTATATCTAAATTTATATATACCATAGATAAGATATAATAAAATATATAAGGGATTATATTTCTTCTTACACATAACCTTATAACTTTATTTCAAGTATTATATACATTTTGAAATTTGTTAATATTGATTTCTATATTTGGTAATTTGAATTAACTAAATTAGTTGAATGTATATAACCTTTAAAAACTTAAGCATATATCTCTTTGTTTAATATGGTGTCATATTCCGTTTTTGTTGAAGATATTATATACAAAAGGTATTCTATAACTGAACACTCACTGTATTACGGTTAAATTATGATTTTTTTTTTTCAAGTAATAATCTTTAACTTTATTATATCATTCAAACAAACATAAAGATATTTCCATATAATGATAATGTATATAAGAATATCTATCGAACATTAGATTTTCATTTTTATTATACAAATAAGGACAAAATCTGTAAATAGAATGGTTCATTCATTAAACTTATTTGATAAATATAATTATGGCAAAAAATCTGCAATTTAAAATATGTAATACAAATTTATCGTTATAAATAGTTTTTCTTTTCTATTTTCGGTAATAAACCTATCTGTAATTTTCTACAATCTTCAGTTATTAACCCTCTTTATACTTAGTCTATCTATTTCTATATCACGAATGCGTTAATTAATAGAATTTTCCATAAAAATGCAATTTTTCATACATTTTTCTATATCTTTTATAGATTATGTGATGCTTTTAACTTCTTTAGATTTATCATTTATCTACATTTATCATTTATTTATCATTTTTCTAGTTGTTACGACTTGTATTTTCAATTGATTTCTTCAATTTCATATTCAATTTTCAATTCGTTGATTCAAAATTTGTATTTTGGTTGACAAAACAAGTGAAATTTCACTGTTTTTCTATTTTATGTTAAAAAAAGAAGATCTTCGATGTGAAATATCATTAGAATCATTTATGATAATTTTGTCGTATGTGCTAATTAATATACTTAAACCAAGAATTCTGCAAAATCTATTCGATTCTCGTACGTTTTATCGAATCTATATAGAAAATGTACTGCCTAAACTTGGTGTTGATTATCTCTTTTACTATATATTAATATATATAAATATATAAACAACTTTGAATTCTATAATTAAATTAGTCATTATTTTTTTATACCACCTCACCTTTATTTTTGTTCTATATATAAATATAATTATTAATCAAAATACCTTTCCCTTTCATCATATAGTTTATTTACATGATTTAATTTTTAAAATTATAAAAATATAAAAGAAACATTGTTATAAAATGATTAGTATTTTATACTAAGAATCACGGCAACAAGGATATTTCTTCTATATATATTTAAACAAACAAACAAAAAGGAAAATTTATTATTTTAGTAATAAATCCTATATGTATATAAAATGTTTTTATTTCGCTTTTAGGTTCTTTTATATATAATCTGCTCCTTCCTCTAATTAGGTTTTTTTACATTATAAAAGTTAAAATAAATATATAAATAAAAAAAAAACAAAACAAAGTTTTCTAATTGATTTTTCATGTTAAATTATATTATTTTAATACAAAAAGTTAACAGGTGTACCTGATTCAGTTACGTTGATTTCATTTTTCACATATATAAAATCGCTTTTAATTTCTAAAAGCATAAGCATACGAAACCTACGAAAGCATAAGACCAAAATAAATTATAGGATCGAAATATGATAACTTTGTGTATGAGAATGAGTTATTTTCCAATATCCATATTATTTTCAATGAATTTTAATAATAATCATAATATTAATTATAGTTATTTATATTCTTAAATCACGTACAACACATTAAACTGTATTTTATTTTGTTTTTTTTTATTTCTATTTTGTTTAAAACTCAAATTTACATAAATCTAATTTAAAATACCTGTACAAAATGTACAATTATAGAAAAAAAAACTCAAATATAGATATAAGAAAACCAATTTTATATGTCACACAAATAATGATAAGAAAGAATATATATATAAGAAGATAATTTTGTAATAACAATTAGAAAAATTATAGGTATATATCAATACAATAGAAAAGAAAGGACCAAATTAATTTTTACCAATTAAAATTTTGTGTATTCTCTATATTCCTTTTGTTGTTTAACCGCGCGTACCCTTCTCTGCTTACAAATTTAAATACACACTGCCACGGAGTCTTTAATCCATCATATATGAATATTATAAAACAAACATTCAGTTTTTTTCCGTTTGCACTCTTTTTTTATAATATCAACAAATAAGGTAAAAAAAAATGTATTATGTGAACATTTACATATACATATATATGAAATTAACTTTTCATTTTCATAAATGTGCCTTTATTTGTTTTGATTCCCATAAGAATTTTCCTAAATATACATACATATAAATTTATCTATATAGATAGAATATATCAAAAATATATATATTTTCACTTTCTGTTTAATCTTTATAAATCTTAACAAACAAAAAATGTATTATTATTTAAATATATATTTACCATATATATACTATATCATATATATATATGTACGTATGTAGATAGAGCTGCAAAAGGGATTAATTTTGTATAATGATCTCTATATGGATATATTTATATAATATATAGATAAACGTTTTGTTCATTCATTCGTTTCAAGCCATAAGAAAATATTTGCTATATATTCATTCTGGTATATATTGTTGGTAGATTTGGTAGATTTTTTTTTACTTTTGCTATATTGTAAAATTATGGTATATCAAAAAACATGAGGTTAAAAACAATAATAATGGTAAAAACTGATTAAATTAAATATATAAAATGTATAAATGGTATATAAAATATATTAACTTTATAATACTCGCGGCGTGCGTTTATATTATAGAAACCACCGCAAACATTAGAAAAAATTAGTATTATAAAACATACATATATAAGTTTCTTTACTTTACGTTATCTGTTCTTACATTAAAGTGTATATTGTGTGGTTTTTTGTCTTATATATATTTTTCTCGTTATAAATACGCATATATATATATATATATATATATAGAGATTACAAAACATATTATAATATGTATAATATTAAAGAAACACAAAAAATAACGATATAGAGAAAAGATTGGCAGCGGTAATCCATTTAGATTACGGATTATTATTACAATTTATATATTGCTTTTATAATGTCGTTGTGGTACTTTTTTTTTGTTTGTTTTTTTATTTTCCTCAGTCAAAAACCATTCATTATTTACTTATGTTAAGAAGTTAAAAAGATAAATAAAGATGATGAATTTGAAACTTTTCTGTTTTAAATTCTATAGTACAATCTTTGGGGAGAAATTTTGTATAATTTTTGGTAGGAGATTCTGCATAATTTTCTGTAAGAAATTCTGTACAATCTTTGGGGCAATTCTGTATAAAGAAAATTCTGTATACTGAAGGATATTCTGTATAATTTACAAAATTTAAATTCAGTAAAATTTTATCGGGAAATTCAGTAAATTTTTAAAGGACATTTTGTAGAATTTTCTTAAGGAAATTCTGTATAGTTTTCTAAAAGGAAATCTCGACAATTTTCTTAAGGAAATTCTTTACAATTTGCTGTAGGAAATTCTTTGTAATTCTATAGTCGGAAATTCCCTATAATTTTCTGTAGAAAAGTCGGTCTTTGTCTTTTTTCTTGACGATAATTTAAAAATCATGAATTTATATTTGAAAATTGTTATTATTTGTGTGATGATATGAAATAAAATTAGTCATGTTTCATATATATAGTTTGTATTGCATAAACCCAATTCATATACATAGAATTAATATATGATATGCAAATGATAAGTTTAAATTTGTCATTCGATTTAAATGTCCTTATTTATACATTATATAGTCATTAGCAAATCGTCATAAAATTATCTCTATTATATGAATTTCTTTTATCAACTAAAAACCCATATTCTATTTATATGTAAATAAAATATTATATTATATACATTCATGAAAATTGCAAAACATTTATTGATGTTTATTATAGATTATATTTATTACTATATATTGTGCTATTACTAATGCGATAAATTCCATTCAATATAGATATATATTTTTCTACTTCATAAAAAAAAAATCGAAATCTAAAGCAATTTTCGGCTCTTTTCTTTAACTTTGATTATAACAAACAAACAAATGGTAAAATGTACATTTAAATGAAACGAAATGACATTTTTTTTTTTTTAATGGGGCGAAATATAAAATTATGTCGTGTCACGTTTTATTAATTATTCAGATAAATATAGAAAAATATTATTACTATACTATAATATCCTTTTGTGGGGTGTTGGGGGTGACAATAATAATACGAATGATAAATATATATAAATAACATATAACTACAAAATAAAAACTATAATTGCCTTATTTATATAATAATATATATAAATATGTATAAATAAACATTGGGAGGGTTTTTTGTTTGATAAATAAATATATAGAATTATATCAAAATGTTGTATATATATAAATAAAAAATCCTGTATCTTGTCATACCATAACGCAAAAACCAAAGGATAAATCTATTTGAAACCTAGAAATTTGGATTCAGTAATCCTTAAAGTATATGTATGCAAATTTTCAGCCCGATTGCTCAAGTTGAAAAGTATTGAGGAAGAATTTTTTTGTAAGGAGTTAGTATAGGAAAATTTTCAGGAATCTTTGACCGACCATAACTCAAAAACCAATCTATTTGAAAACTAGATATTTGGATTCAGCTCCTCTTAAAATATATATTATATCTGTACGATTATTATATAGATTTATTATATAGTACGATTATTATATAGATATAGACAGATTTGTTAAAAGTGTTTATTATATAAATAAAATGATTTTTACCTTGATTTTTACATTTGAATTATAAAAATATATAAAATTGATTGTGTGAAATTAAAAAGAGATTACAATCGATTAAAAAAAAAAACCTATATATAAAAATTTTATAATAATAAATTTCTTTTTCTATTATAAACAAACATTGAAAAATTCAAAACAATATCATACTTGAAAAATTGTTTATTTAATAGTCACCGCAGAAAGAAGCAGGAATACAAAATATATAGAATTTTAACTTAACTATGTATACAATATTTATTACTACACTTTACACGTACAGTACACAATCCACTGTACTAAAAATTGTCCATTTTCATTTCAATATGCATGAATTTTAACAACAATAAAATTTCCATAAATATTCATATGAAAATATTTAAAACAAATCACAATTAAAATATACTTTTTTTATTTTTAACAACTATAAACACTACAATTTTATATATACATTTAGAATTCCAATATATGAATGAATACAATAATAAAAAAAAAAAAACAGAAAAAAGAAAATTCACAAAAAAAAAAATATACACTTCACTATATATATATAGGTATATATAGATATCTATATATAAAATGTTTTAATATAAATATTTTACAAATGCTGCAAGAATTCAGGAAAACCAAATTGTTATAATATATGTATTTTATCGTACGTTTAACTTTATCAATGGTTCATGTTAAACTGATCCGTCGGTACCTTGCCGACTGCCTATATATATATATATATAAATTTATATACTATATGTAATTACATTTATGATATGTATAACATATTTTATGTTATGTCTATATTGCTGCTGCTGCTGCTGCTGCTTTACCGCCAATTATTAAAATTGAGAATATAGAATAATTTACCGCGATAAAATATCCTGTATACAAATTTTATATATATATATAAATTTGATTTTCCTTTATAAATTTGAATATAATATATATAAAGATGTGCATTTATATAGGAAAATTGTGGAAAATTCATTCTCTATTTTTGAAAATTAGCCGCATTCTATATACAATAGAAGAAAATTCACCCGTACGTACTCAATCATTGTTACAGTCAGAGTACGTATTATATCTATATATATTCTTTTATTTATCTATATATACGATTGTGAGTTTGTTTTTTAACCAATCGTATTTCAAAAACAATTGTATTATATTGAACTAAAGGAAAACTTTAAATAATTTTCATACAATTTTTCTCAATTTTCATGTTCTCGCTCTGTCTGTATATGATTTTCATCATTATTTTTCTTTTACAATCATTTTATAAATGCAATACTGATAATAAATTTATTAATGTCATTTTATTTTTTGGATGTATTTGTAAATTGATTGGAGAAAATCAGTTTAGGTTTTGTTTTTTTTTTTAGATAGTATTTAATTTTCCATTATTTTTCTCCACCATATACATGATAAAAATTATGAAATGAATAGATTTTTCTCCTTTAAAGTTTTCCAAATGTTAATGTAGGTGAAAAAAATTATGATTTTACTGATTATTCTTTATATAATTATATTTAGATTCTTAAAAATACTAATTTCTTTAAGCTATTATATAATTTAATTGAAAAGAAAAGATTTGTTTTTCCTAAAAGATATATTTGAACAAATATGGTATATAGGATACAAAAAAGGACGATATATAATAATTATCTCATCTTATCTACCCAATAATCGACAACCCTATAGAATATAGTATCTTTTGTATATTTTTTAAAAGATTAGAAAATGTTATAGTTTTTTAAGCAAACATTTGATCGGGCGACTTTTCATGGCATTTTTTCCCCAAATAATTACTTAAATGTGTTTGTTATATTTCTGAGTTTCTGCATTTAGAAGACTTTCTTCAAAACTGTAATCGAAATTGGCAGTTAAATCTGTTAAAAATGATTAGGAAAATATAATTGTATAGATTTTATTATATAGGAAATTAAAGGAAATAACTTGAAATTGAATTTTAAATACGAAGATGCATTTATTAGAATAAAATTCTTTATATTCCTGAATTTATAACTACTTCATATCTATAAGATATTTAATATGTTCACAATTTTTTTATATAATTCTTTATTCAGATTATATGTTCTTACAGTTCATATACAAAAGTGTATTTTTAGATTTTATATGCAATTTATAAAATTATAAACGATTTCTATAAACGTTCTTATATATTATGTATGATTGATTTTGACTGGGTTGATTCGGGGGGTTCAATAATATTTGTATTTAAATGTATAATATTTAAAATATTTCATCTATTTAGATTATATTTAATTTTGGATATAATCATAACACACCTGCCAAGTGTTTTTATTTGTATTTTTACATAGTCATTCATCTCCTTGATATATAGTAAATATATAAATACAAATTTGTAATTTTTTTATTATACATTTTTAGATTCTTATATATATACATAACATAAAACTTTAACCATAGTTTATTTTTAAGAAATACCAAGAAAAAACTCTCAAAAATAATAAATATATATATATATATAAATGGAAGTTATTTTTGTTGTGAATTCCCCATTGAGATTTCCGCCGCATTTATATATAGATAGATTTTTTGATGAGATGTGATGATGCTAGCAATGTTATTATTTTTTTTTTCTTGTAGATAATAATCTCTATATAGACATATGTAATACGAATTTCTTTCTATTTATATTTATATATCAATATGTTTAAAAAAAAATTGTAATATTTGATATTATATCGTATTTAACATTATTATTTTTATTTTTGTTTTGATATAGAGTTCATCATCGCGTGTCGTAATGACGTCAATAAAAAAATCCACCACAACATTATTTTACATGTAAATGTTACATCTGTATATTGATCGATGATGGATTGCGCTGTATGATGGGATATAGATACATAACTTTACACTTTTACAATACATATATTGTTAAATATGAATCTTATCAATACGGTGAGTACTATAATTTTATTGTATTATTACTTTTTAAAGATATATATGCTATTATTATATTATACAAATCAAATTATATATACATACATCAAATGAATGCATTTCAATACATTATTAAATAAGCACGTTAAGAGTATATATCTATAAATAATTTTAAGATATTGATATTGATTACGATATTGGGTGAAAGAAATTTTATCATCTATTTTAATATGTTGACAATATTTTTTCAATAATTCTCACTATAAAGCGATTTGAATTATTATTTTTAGAAATGTCTCCTTACATTACTTTACTGGTTTTCATATGAAATTTCCGAGATTTTCCAATTTTCAAGTAAAAATAAAACATATTTTTGAATGATAAATTTATGAAAATTAAGAATGTATTAAAATTGTTCTAACTTCCTAACCAGGTAACGAATTTAAATGATGATACCACCAAAAGAAAGGTAGTTTTATGCTCTTTAAGGAAAAAATATAATCTGTGATGCTTTTATAAGAAAATCGCTTATCGACATTTTTAAATTATCATAAAATAAAAAAGATTGATTGACGTAGCAGAGGTGTCATGATTTTAAAATGAAAATGAAAGTGAAAGATACAAATTATCATTTCTATATCTATACACAACTTTATATTAAGCTATAAATTCAACATCAAACCGAAATTAATTATATATATTCACTGAATTTTAATAAATCATCATTAATACACCATAAAGTATATATAAATATGCAAATAGGATCCTTATAGAAATTAATAATAGCCCTATTTCTTTTTTGTTTTTTACAAAATTTATATTATCTTATATACAAAATTATCTTCAATTGATTACACTAATCATTATTATTTGTACAAAATTATACCATTTAAATCTAATTTTTGGTATATAAAATATATATAAAGATATTGATATATGCCATTTAGATTCTGTATATAAATATAAGGGCTAAATAAACCCATTATATATATATATATATATATATATATATATATATATATTATATAGATATATATTTTTCTTTCCTATAAAATCCTTATTCTGAATCCATTATATATATATATAAGAATACTATTAAAATTAATTTTCGATTAAATTACGGATATGAAACTTAATATATATGTATATTCTTTAAATGTATATAAACAAAAACTGGGTGATGTATGACTAAATATATGAATCTTTGTATATTTAATTCATAATAACATTTTGTGATTTATCGGTAAATAGAAATTAATATATCCATCATATAACGTTCTGTTTTTTTTTAAATTGAAACGCCCGGTAATTTATATATATATATATCTAAATATACCTTTATAATATATATTTATGTAAATCCTTATGCATATGATTGTTTGATGTGTGAGTTTATATATGTATATACGAAAATAATGATTATATATATATAAATATATATTTTAAGACGAGATATCTTGAGGTAAAATTCAGAATAAATGATGCGTGTGCTTAAATGTGATGTGCTTAATTTTAATCAATTTATACATACTCGTTTATATATAGATAAATATATATATATATATATATATATATATGATAGTATTTAAAAAGACTTCTTGAGAGTGACAATAATCATGTGCGTAAATTCTATTCGTATATATGTCTAGTTATATATTGTTATAGTTATATTCATATAATAAATACCCATCCAATATGGTATGATAATGATATTAAGTTTATTTTGTGTAATTTATAAGTATTTATTATATATATATATATATATATATATATATACGGAATAGGGAAGAAAATGTGGCGTTTTATTAGTTTATATATATATTTATAGTATTATTCAGTTTTGTATTTTATCACACGTGTATTTATTTACCAAGTAAAATGGTAAAGTGCGTGTATAAATTATATCCTGAATAAGTAAATCTATTAAAAATATACATTCCAAAAACATTATTGATCAACGTTCTGCCCGTTCTTCGATATTTAAAAAGTTATATAAAATACTTAATTGATCTTGATTATTATTCTAAATATACCCAATTATAAATTCTGACTAATGGCTAATGGAATCGATTTCTTTTATACGAAATACATGAAAAAAATACATGATAATTTGTTGATGTTCAAAAGAACTTTGAGAACACGAAAAAATGTATATATAAATAAATACAAATATTGATAACAAAAAATAAAAAGCAATATGTTTTCAAATAAAGAATTAAATATTTATATATATAAAAAAAAAAAGTTTGTATTAAAAACACGATTTTGCTTCTAAAAAAATCTGGGTGTTTTCATTTCTTTTTCTTTTCTTTTTTTCATAACATTTGTTTTCAATAAGAGTTTTCTTTTTTGTTTTCCTTAACATTAAAATTACATTTTCTAAATAAATTTTGTATGTGTACTATATATAACAGATTAAAATTTCAATAATGTTGTTTCAAATGTTTTGAATGCATATCCTGTTGCGTCCAAAACCAAAAAACATTCTTTATCTGTTGTTGATTTCCCAATTTGTCTCGGATATGATAGGAAAAATTAAGGGAAAGCATATGAAATGGTATTTTTAAGCGAAATTTTCGGTAAATTCTGAATAAAATCTGAATGAATTTCAATATTTTAAGATCCTTATTATTATTATTATATTATTTTGCAATTATATATAACAATTTTCAATATAAGCTTTTCATTCTACATGTTATAAAGTTCATTTCAATATAAACTATTCCTTCAAAATTATATGAATAAATACTTATATTTTAGTATACATCAATCAAATCTGAATTCTTTATAATCCTTGTTATAGATAATCGGTAAATTGAAATGATCATCATAATCATAATAAATAAGAGAAGAAGATAAATTATATAACACACACACACACACACACACAATGTATTAAATTTCTGTTACTTTATTTAAAAAAAAAAGCGAAGAATGAAATGAATAAATAAACATAAATCAGAATTATTAATATATTTATGGGGATAAAGGATTTTTAAAAAAAACCATTTTTGATACATTAAAATATATTATAAACTCTATATATATAAAAGAAATCTATTATTCATTTTTTTTTTCGGTATCCTTTTATTAAACTAAATAAAGAAAGCGCATTTTATCAGATTAATATACTTTAAAATACCAAAAAGAAAATGCTTTTTTTTCATATCTATTTCAAATATTTTTGACAATTTTATTTTTGTGTATAATAAATCGACATATCATTCAAATTCGATTGAAACGAAAACAGGACAATATAAAGGAAAAATTTGTATATAAAAATAAGTCTACATGTAGACAACAACAGTCAAAAAAAATGAATATTCATAAATGCGAAAAATTTAATTTCCTTTTGCCTACGGACTATATATCTATAAAGTGAGGGAAATTAAATATTTTCATTTTCAATTTACTATATCATATTTTCTATAAATATAATCATATACAATATATATATATATATATATGTATATATTAACTGATAAGTCTTATATAGATAGAAATGCTGATTGACATGCTGTGTGATATCTGTCGTGACAATGAATTACATATAGATGTATCAGAACAAAAATATTATGTTTATTAAAATAACTTTAAAGAAAAGGAATTTAACTTATTCTAATATAAATTATTTATGATTTATTTAAATATCGAAATTCAATGCCCAATTCAATGCGTCCGAATTGGGAATAATATCTTTAAAGGCATAGCTTGTGATTTGTGATTTGTTTACCTTTAAATGCAGTAGTGTAATATAATTTGATTTTATGCATTAAAATCATCAATCATCAATATTATAAATTAGATCAAATACATCAAATTAAATTACAAATTAGATTATCAATATTATAAATTAAATGAAACAAACAATGATGAGAAAATTCATATTTACTAACCTGTACATTTTTTGAATAATATAATTTATGACCTCTTAATCGAAAATATCGTGGTTTCCAACGTTGAAATGTTTGCCATGTTTGTTTCATAAGAAATCCTTCTTTTGTTGATGCCTGTATACGTATTCAAAAAAAAACAAATTAATTTAATATCATTATATTTAACTTTTATAATTTAAAAAAAAATAACCCACACAAAAAACAATAATGCCTTCAAATCCAAATTTATCTTAAAGCCATATAAAACCTAACTACAGAATTAATTAAAGCAGTTCTGAATAAAGCAAACCATCACACCGATAGAAAGATGATTTTAGGTTCAATAAGAATACATAAAGTTTTAAACTTGAGAAAATGAAATATTGTAATAAATGAAATTTTATTTACTCATAAGATTTTCCCCATTTCCCGATTCATTTTTTATTATATATTTTTAGAAAAACTTATTTGAATTTTCCGAGATATTCAACTTTTATATCCATTTATAAAATCCTTTTTGTTTTGGAATAAAATTCTATTCAAGATACGATCAGAATAAATACGAATTGTTTTCAGTTATATATAAAACAAATTTTAATTCTAGAAAAGCATATACGAAGGCATATGATTTTAATTCAGAAGACATTAACACACTTCTTCTTTATGTCAATCTGTAAGGAATGCTCAAGAAATTTTATAGAATAGACAAACAGAAAACTGCAATAAAGTGTCTATATATACAGTAAAAATATAAAAATATCTCATTAATTTATTACTTCTATAGCAAAAATACAATAAAATATAATCTATTTGCATTGGTATATAGAACTTATATCACTTTATATGAAAAACTTTATTTAATAAATTTGTGATAATTTACCCCCTACACGGAAATTTTATACGCAGAGATTATATATCCTTATTTTCTATATATATATATATATATAGTATATAAATGAAATGTATAAAATTCTAACAAGATTCCTTTCTTTTAACGATTTCCTATATATGTATTTTTTTCTTTTTAATATGGTTGATGCAGCAGCGGAAATCAAATCAAATTAATTATATAGACATTTTTGCAAAAAATATAATCATGTATTTCCTATATATGTATTTAAATATAATAACAATATATAGAAACCTGCATATATGTATAAATTTCAAACAAAATAATATTAAATCAATCTTGATTATAATATCGCTAACATCTTTATATATAATGGAAAATAAAAACATGCGAGATTGTAAAAAAATTATACATACGTATATTTGTAGGTAAAAAAAGTATATATATATATATATATATATATATATGTGAATATTTAGAACACCTGTAGCCCAATTACATTTGTATAATGCTCTACATATATTATATAAATAAATTGTATGTTCTTATATAAAAGTTAATCATATAATATATGTATATAGAGTTTACTTATATATTTATTAAACTCTAACATAATCTTGTTTTGAAATATACCTATTTCCTTTTGTGTATATTATATATAGAGGTGCAGCAACAATAAGGTTCTTTTTTACGTGCGTATATAAGGAAAATTATATAATAAACTTTTCCATTTACATTTCCCCTACATTTTGTATATTGTCTTTTCTTTTCCTTTTTTTTTTGGTGTAATAGAGTTTTCCTTTTTTTTTCTTTTTTAATGTGTACACTTTTACCTTCATCTCATATATAACTTTTTCCATATATGATGTACTATATCATCATAAATTCCATAAGGATTTATCTCTGACATAAAAATGTTCGTATTTTAATATCATATATAAATAATAATATAACAACGACCGGATTGAGACAAATATATGATTGTGTTTTTATTTTTTATTAAAATAAAATCCATATCAAAATCCCCCGAAATCCTCAAAAATAATGTATTATACACGATAATGAATTAGTAGAAAATGGTATATTATTTTGAATATCTGTACAGAGAATATAACAGAAACATATCAGAAAATTCTGATGGGAAAATTATTCAAAGGAAATATTATATTTTAAAAGACATTTAATTCAAAAATATTTTTGAAATTTCTTTCAGTTACCAAAAAGAAACGAATTATTGAATGAAAACAATTGATTGATAATTTTAGGATTATGTATTCTGCAATATTTGTTCTATATCCTTTTTATTTTTTTAAATAATTTCTTTTTTGATAAAATTAATAATCAACAATAGAATATATCTATATATTATGTTGGTTTTTCTTTCCGTCTCTTTTTGTGTCCTGATATGTGAAACTTTTTTTTATATATTTTTAACTATCATTATTGTGTATAGGAGTTTGTATATAACGTTGTGTTGAAAAATTTGTTGAATATATATATATGCCGACACGATGGATGAATTGAATTGTCGATAAAAATACAATATATTAGTATAGTATAACTGCAATTTTGATCAAAGTTGATATGAAAAGTGTGAATTTATATAGTTAAAAATCTCAATTAATAAATCTTTTAAGATATCGCACTATCTCAATGATTAATATAGTATTATAAATGGAAAATATTATCTAATAACTATTTCATAAAAGAAGTCCTGTTTTGTGATATTTCCTTCAACATTCCTTTTATTTTCTTCAACTGTATCGTTTTTATTGTTTTCAACTGTATCCTTTTTATTGTTTTTATTTCACATTTTATTTCATAAATTTCTATATATTGTTTAATATTGTGAAATTGAATGTGTATAGGATTATATTGTGATTCTGATCTTGAATTATTTATATATAAACAAATCATTTATTAATTATTTATGATTCGCAGAATTCCTGAATAATTATATATTGTTTACGTATAGATGTTGAACATATATCAATAATAATACGCAGTACTACTACTTTTATCATTCATTCTCAGAATATAAGTTTTACAAACTTATTTTATATATTTTAATTAATATCAGAAATATATATTTTGCAGATATTAATATCATAATGCGGTACAAAATTATATTTTTTGTTTATTATATATTATGTATATATCTATAATCAGCATAATGTTTATTATTATTATTATGGTATATATATATATGTAAGTTTTAAATTAACTCAAAACGTATATAAAAGTTTAAATTGAAAAATATTATACAAATTAATTCTAATTAAATATATTAGTTATATATAAAGCATTTCTGCATAAAAAGTTATTTATATATGGATAAAACACGAAGACATACAATAATTTATATATTAAAATAGTTTATAAATAATTCAAAATAACTTTTATATATAATTAATAATTATGTTATATATGCAAAATATATATTTATAATTATTTACATATAATTTATATAAGATATCATTTCACCACAGATAAATTTATAAATCGAACAATTTTCAACAAGTAGAGTACAAATATTATAGATATATTTATAAGATATAAATAGAATACAAATAAACTATATATAAATATACAATTTAATGAATGTATAAATGCTGGTATGAAATCACCTTCAGAGTTATCATATATTATATATATATAGAATATTTTTTTTTTAATTAAAACTCTCTGATTCAATAAAATCTATATAATATAAAATTCAATTTTTTATTATGATACATATTTAAATGTACTATAAACATACAAATAGAAATTCTATATTAATAAAACACTTTTTTTACAATATACATACGATTTAATTCAATTGTTGAATGAAATACAATATTGTTCCGTTTGGATACATTCCATATATCAATATATCTATATACTATTTGTTTTAATACAATATTGATACAATATTTATTATTTGCATATGTCCTTTACTCAAATTTATATTCAGTCATTATTTCAATATAGGTATGTTAAATGAAATTGAATGAAAACAAACATTTTTTTTGTTTAATATTACAATTGATATATTTTGGTTATAGATTCTTTTATATTCATTCTTCTTCAAATATCGTACACTTCTCTATAGACGAAAAATTGATATGTTCGTATATTTTTCATATAATATAACAACAGATATAATGAAATGAAAAACATTTATTATTGATATTGTCTTTTTTTTTTGTTAAAACCACAAATATATGTAAAATAAATACAATGGTTTATAAAGAATGAAAACATTTAGCATATTTAAACGTGGAATAATAGACCGCAGATTCGTGTATTGTTTGCGGTTATTTTACTTTATTGGTATTTTTTTTCAATAAGTGGAAAATAGTGAAGAACAAAATTGTTTCAGGCTAACCAAACTAATGAACATAAAAGTGTTATTGAATGGTTTACTTGGAAAATGTCTGAGTATTGATCATTTTTATCAAATGATTGCGTTTTTCAATATGACTTTCTTAAAAATATATTACCGATTATATTTTTTCCTTAAAGAGCATAAAATTATACCTTTCTTTTGATAGTATAACCATTAAAATTCGTTAACTGGTTAGGAAGTTACAATAATTTTAATACATGGTATATTTTCATAAATTTATCATTCAAAAATATGTTTTATTTTTATTTAAAATTGGAAAATCTCGGAAAATTCATATGAAAACCATTAAAATGATGTAAGAAGACCTTTATTAATTTTGTACGATCTTTTTAAATATGTAATAAAATTGAATGGTTCACTTGGAAAATGTCTGAGTATTAACCATTTTTATCAAATGATTGCGTTTTTCAATATGATTTTCTTATAAAAGCATTACCGATTATATTTTTTCTTTAAAGAGCATAAAATTACCTTTCGTTTGATGGTATAACCATTAAAATTCATTAACTGGTTAGGAAGTTACAATAAATTTAATACATGGTATATTTTCATAAATTTATCATTCAAAAATATGTTTTATTTTCATTTAAAATTGGAAAATCTCGGAAAATTCATATGAAAACCATTAAAATGATGTAAGAAGACCTTTATTAATTTTTTACGATCTTTTTAAATATGTAATAAAATTGTCTGGTACTCTTGGAAAATGTCTGAGTATTGACCATTTTTATCAAATGATTGCGTTTTTCAATATGATTTTCTTATAAAAGGATTACCGATTATATTTTTTCTTTAAAGAGTATAAAATTACCTTTCTTTTGCTGGTACAACCATTAAAATTCGTTAACTGGTTAGGAAGTTACAATAATTTTAATACGTGGTATATTTTTATAAATTTATCATTCAAAAATATGTTTTATTTTTACTTGAAAATTGGAAAATCTCGGAAAATTCATATCAAAACCATTAAAATGGTGTAAGTAGACCTTTATTAATTTTTTACGTACGTTTTAAATATGTAATAAAATTAAATGGTTTACTTGGAAAATGTCTGAGTATTGACTATTTTTGTCAAATTATTGATCTATTTATTATGGTTTTATTATTATTTATACTGACCACCGTATCAAGTATTAAAAATTGCGGTAGCGAACCCCAATTATAATAGTTTCTATTCTCTGTTTTTTGCCAAATAGGTATATACAAAATAAATTACCATATAAGTTAATTGGTTTATTATATGGTTTTTGTAAATTATATTATATAAACAATATATTTGCTAGCTATCTATATATAATATAATTATATTAATTATTTATATTATATTATTTATGTGCATATTAAAATGCCTTTTGGGATGTCCCTATCCATTAACAAGATATACACACAAAAAATACATCATATATATAAATGTATAGGAATAAATATATATATTTTTTTCAAAACCACTCACATTACCATAAAAACACTTATATAACCTATATATATATATATATATATTTAAAAGACGATGAACTTGTGAAATAAAATGTTCTTTTTTTGAAACATTCAAACCATATTTTAATGTGCGTGAAGTGTTTTGTTTTATTTTTATCTTCCATTCATGTGTATATTTATAAATATATAATTTTTTAGATTTTCCAAAATTTGTATATGATATATGCAAAAAAAAAAAACAAAAGGATATATTGAGTAGAATATTTTATATATTAAATATATACAATAACATATAAACGTTTATGAAACTCCCGCATTAATAAATTATTATTATTATACAATATATATTTGAAAGATATTCGATATTATAAATATGTATACAAATAATTGTATTTATTTGTTTTTTGTTTTTTCAAGCACTCTTTATATTTTATGTATTTCTTTTTTTTATTATTTTTATAATCATGTATTATCACCATCGCAATAAATTTCAAGTTATAACGTCGACAGTTAAAATATATCTATACATATTAGATTATTTATATATATATATATAGAGCTGGGAAAATTTTATTTTGTACGCGTTTTTCGAGGAAAGAAATCTAAAATAAAACATATATTAGAAATGTTCATATGATGATTTAAATCCAATTAAAATCCTCTTTATCAAAGAGATAAAATAATAGATGGATCTAAAATAATGTAATTCCTCAAGTTTCCAATTGATCCTCCACTTTTAGATACAAAATTTTCCTAATGATTGATAAACAAATTCTTTGATCTTATAAAAGCAGAACGAATTTGAAAATCCCTTCTTGTACATATTTATTTTAGTTATATATAAAAGAAATAATTCCAATTCAATTTTTATTCGGGAAAACACTGTTTTGAATCGTCTTTGATAATTCGCATAGATATAGGTTATAGATTCTCTATATATTGTATTCGATAAACAGATATTATCGTTCTAAATATATAATATACTAAATAAATGCCATCGCCGTCCCATTCATATATACATAAATAATAAAGAATCAGATTATGAAATACAAAACTTAATCCCATTTGGTTGGTTTTTTTTTTGTATCTGTGTATAGAAAAGGATATATTATTGAAGTATAGATTTATATATATTTTTATATTCTATACAATATTATCATATATAAATATGTTTCATAAATATTCAGAGAAAAAAAAATGTATTATTTTGTCATATTATATATTTTTGATGGATTGATTTTATTTCCAAAAAACGTTCTTTCTGTTTTCTTTCTGCAATATCTCATGATAGAGGATATGATGATGAAGAGCCTCTAGCCAACTTATATCTTGAGAGCGAAAATTCTTCTAGCTTTTTGTGATCAGTCAAAATATTGTCTTGGATAAGATAAAATATATTGGTAAAAATCGTTTCTTCTATTGATAAACCTCTATATATACTTTATAATCTTATATAGGCAATTGTGTCCTTTTTTTTATATATATGGTGTATTTTCTATAAACTAAACTAACATCCTTGGGCCTTGTCATTACATTTGTACGATCTGTGTTGATTTTTCTTGCAAGAATTTTAATAAAATATGAAATTTTTGTTATCTTTTTCAATTCTTAATTCTTTTTTATCTCACAATCAGTAAAATTTAGTCTATATATTTTGCTATAATTCCCTAATAGCAAATTTTCAACAAGATATTTTGTAAAATTCACATCATTTTTCCTCAGTTTCTCTCACATTTTCAGTATCCCCATCTGGAAATCGTGCAGATCATGCATACGATGTGTTGAGAATTTTCTTTAATCAGCGCGGTATAGTATAATAAAATGAATCGAAAACATTGACTATAGCAAATCATCCCTTTATATTAATATTATTATATCTCTTACATACCATAATAAGACTTGTGTTTATATGTTATATATATAGAAAAACTTTCCTATTTCTTTTATAAATACTATTATATTCAATTTTCCACCCTCATAATAAAATATCTATTAAAAGATTTACTTTACTACAAAAATGTATATGCGATATTATTAAAATTATTAAAATTAATATTTGAATTGATGCGGCCAGGCTTACCGAATTCTGTATTTGTTTATTTGTTGATACACGACGATGAAATATTTTGGCTGGTTCTTCTTCATTTTCACTATCGGACGATTCATCAGCATCTGCTGCAATATCGCCTGCAATACGAATACCATCACCATCACCATTGCCATTGCCGGTATTCAATGCAGTGGCTGTTGTTATTGATGTTGTCGCAATTGTTGTTGTTGTCGGTGGTGGTCGTCGTATAGCTGAAGTTGTTGTAATTGTTGCAATATTTATTATTGCAGGTTGTATTGTATTCAAATTATTATTATTATTATTATTATTATTATCAGCAACAGCAACAGCAGCAGCAGCCAACATTCTTCGATGATAATTTTTATCATTTACATTGTCCATATTTTAAATGTTGTTTTAGTTGTTTTTCTTGTCCTCGTTGCTGTTGTTGTTGTTGTTGATTCCTTTTGATTGTTTTGTTATCCATTTAATCGATATATATATATTTATATGTTGTACGCGTACTCTTTATATATGTGTCCTGCCGCGATGTACTTTTTAATATACCATAGGATATCTAAACGATTATATGGGTATGATGGGTGTGGAGTACATGATAATATTTATTTATTGGATGTTTGTGTGTGTGTCTGTTTTATTACATTTATTTTTATTTTTTTTTCGTATGCATTCGTATATGATAAACTCAGGTGCTTCAATATATAAATATATTGGTATAAATTTTAAATTATAATTTTTCACATTTATCATTCACTTAAATGTTACATTTTCACAATAGAATTTTCTCCATTTTATTTTTTATTCTATTATTATATAAATAAGGATGTTTTATGTTTTGTTTTGTTTGGTTTTTTTTTTTGGCAAAATTATTATAGAACTTGGATTATAAATTCAACTTTCCTTTCCTTTCCTTTTATATAAAATAGGTACAATGGAAGAAAATATTTCTGTGATGTGTATTTTGAAACCATATATATCATAATTAAAATGGAAAATGTACATAATAAATTATATATCCATTGTAATAAAATCAAATTAAATTGCAATTTTATCAGTCCGTCAGTCGCTATGCCAGTCAATATATAAACAAAAACAAAAACATCCAAGTTTATTATCACTCCAAAAAAATACTATACTATACTATATACACATTTCCAACACGCGCTATATATTCGCACTCTCATCAGTGTTTTTTTGTTGTTGCTATAATATCAGCATCACGCACCATATCACCACTATCGCATCTCACATTTCATCACATCCCGCATAAGAAAATCCACATGTATGAAAATTTAGATTTGTATTTTTTTTTTTATAAATCGTGTGCGGAAAACACAAACACATTTTATGTTTTTCCACAAATATATAAAATTGCACTTTTATATAACGTGAACCAAAAAAAAAAAAACCACCACCCGCAAAGTTTATTTATATTTTCTTATTTTTATGAATCCCCACACACGCGAGCGGATCAATCAATCTTTGATAAGTCAATGTGAAATAATAACAAGAAACAAAAATACCAAAAAAAAAAAAGAAAAAAAATTTGCTACATTTTAATTAATTTCTTCTGCAAAAATCTTTAATTTTTCTAATATTAAATTCGTATATATACAGGAAAAATTCCTTGCCTTGCACTGTGTATACAATCGTCATATTATATATATATTTATTGTGTAGTTTTTCTTTGCTTAATTTTTTTTGAATGATGTTTTTATTTTTTAATTAAAAACAACCGCGAAATATTTGTGTTATATACAACAAATTAGATGTTATTTTTGATATTGAATTTTATTTGTCTATATATCCTTGTCGCATATATATAAATTAGGAAAAACGTAAAATTGATTTATATTAGGAAAAACGAGATTTTATGATAAATATATTTTATTTTGTTTTGTTAAATTACACAAATACACACAGAAACACCCACACCCATCCCCATATATTAAAATATATCATGATTTAACTTATATCAAAACCAACACGTAGGCAAAATGGAATCATTATAAATTGGAAAACCAAAACCAAAACCAAAAAAAAAAAACAAAAATGTTATTTGGAAAACTCTGCAAATAGATGCAAATAGAAATTTGTATAACTATTTTTGTATAATGTTTAATGTTTATTTTATTTTTTTTTTTTCAATTTTCTTCTACTATATGTAATAAATCCTTTTAATTATTATTTGTATATAATACAAAATTAATTATAATTCAAATACACACAATTAATTTAACACACAAAAAAAACACTTTAATTTATACAAATAAAAAAAAACAACTCCCGATATTTATTTATTTATTTATTTTTTCTACTTCTAACTAATTGTTTTCATTTTAATTTTATAGTCTTTATTATTTTCATTATTTTCGATTATTTTTTTTTTTTTATTGGAGTAAAATGAAAATGATAATTTTCCTTTTACACAACAACATATTCGACGACGCCATATTTACTTCTCAACTACACAGAACTCGAATTATTATAATATATAATATATTTTATATACCATATCTATTCTATATATTTCTATTTGGATTGAGCAAAACGCATCAGTCATTTGGTTATTATTATTATTATTATTATTATTTTGGGAATGTTATCATATCTCTATTGTATATATATACAAAACAAATATACTTTTTGTTTTTGTTGTTTTATTTTTTGAGGAAATTTGAGGGTAAAAATATATTGGTATATATACGTGAATATCCTTTGATTCTTTCACGTGTTTTATCTATATAGATATATATATATATATATATATATATATAAAAGATATCATTTTGTTATTTCTGTCTATCCCGCACATAGGTATATAGGATTATTCATATAAGCATATAATATGTATTCGCAGTTATCCTGTGACTACAAAATACTTATATATATTATAAGACATGTGATCATAAAAAAGTATATATATGATAAAGTATTCCCCAAGCACGCATATATCCTTTATTCTATACATGCATATATATACCTTCGCATGAGTGTTTGTGTATTTTATATAAATTTAAAATTTTTATCTATATAGAAAGAAAATTCATAACAGACTATTTCTGCAACGCATCAATTGTATTTGAAATATGTTCAATTGTCCCAAGGAAACCAACGACGCTTTATTATGATTTTATAGAGAATTTATATTGTAATTTTGTTTTAAAAACATTTGTATATTCATTGTATTAGATCTTGAAGAATCTCCTGACATCGCTTTTTTATGGGTTTTCATATGAATTTTCCGAGATTTTCCAATTTTAAATAAAAATAAAACAGATTTTTAAATGATAAATTTATGAAAATTAACCATGTATTAAAGTTATTGTAACTTCCTAACCAGTTAACGAATTTTAATGTTTATACCACCAAAAGAAAAGTAATCTTTAAAAATCCTTGTTGAGCGTCAGGATGTAATCCACCAGCCCAATTCATTCTATATATGTAATTCTTAATAATTGTTTAGAATTTCATTGGTTTTACCTCGAGTTATTTTAGAAAATGTGATTTTTCACATACGAACTCTATCTCAATATCTGTTTTATCAATTATTTTGATAATTGTACATCACAAGCACGTCCTTGTTGAGCGTCAGGATGTAATACACCAGCCCAATTCATTCTATATATGTAATTCTTAATAATTGTTTAGAATTTCATTGGTTTTACCTCGAGTTATTTTAGAAAATGTGATTTTTCACATACGAACTCTATCTCAATATCTGTTTTATCAATTATTTTGATAATTATACATCACAAGCACGTCCTTGTTGAGCGTCAGGATGTAATTCACCAGCCCAATTCATTCTATATATGTAATCCTTAATAATTGTTTAGAATTTCATTGGTTTTACCTCGAGTTATTTGAGAAAATGTGATTTTTCACATACGAACTCTATCTCAATATCTGTTTTATCAATTATTTTGATAATTATACATCACAAGCACGTCCTTGTTGAGCGTCAGGATGTAATCCACCAGCTCAATTCATTCTATATATGCAATTCTCAATAATTCTTTAGAATTTCATTGGTTTTACCTCGAGTTATTTTAGAAAATGTGATTTTTCACATACGAACTCTATCTCAATATCTGTTTTATCAATTATTTTGATACTTATACATCACAAGCACGTCCTTGTTGAGCGTCAGGATGTAATCCACCAGCCCAATTCATTCTATTTATGTAATTCTTAATAATTGTTTAGAATTTCATTGGTTTTACCTCGAGTTATTTTAGAAAATGGATTTTTCACATACGAACTCTATCTCAATATCTGTTTTATCAATTATTTTGATACTTATACATCACAAGCACGTCCCTGTTGAGCGTCAGGATGTAATCCACCAGCCCAATTCATTCTATTTATGTAATTCTTAATAATTGTTTAGAATTTCATTGGTTTTACCTCGAGTTATTTTAGAAAATGTGATTTTTCACATACGAACTCTATCTCAATATCCGTTTTATCAATCATTTTGATACTTGTACATCACAAGCACGTCCTTGTTGAGCGTCAGGATGTAATCCACCAGCCCAATTCATTCTATTTATGTTATTCTTAATAATTGTTTAAAATTTCATTGGTTTTACCTCGAGTTATTTTAGAAAATGTGATTGTTCACATACGAACTCTATCTCAATATCTGTTTTATCAATTATTTTGATATTTATACATCACAAGCATGTCCTTGTTGAGCGTCAGGATGTAATCCACCAGCCCAATTCATTCTATATATGCAATTCTTAATAATTCTTTAGAATTTCATTGGTTTTACCTCGAGTTATTTTAGAAAATGTGATTTTTCACATACGAACTCTATCTCAATATCTGTTTTATTAATTATTTTGATAATTATACATCACAAGCCCATCCTTGTTGAGCGTCAGGATGTAATCCACCAGCCCAATTCATTCTATTTATATTATTCTTAATAATTGTTTAGAATTTCATTGGTTTTACCTCGAGTTATTTTAGAAAATGTGATTTTTCACATACGAACTCTATCTCAATATCTGTTTTATCAATTATTTTGATATTTATACATCACAAGCACGTCCTTGTTGAGCGTCAGGATGTAATCCACCAGCCCAATTCATTCTATTTATGTAATTCTTAATAATTGTTTAGAATTTCATTGGTTTTACCTCGAGTTATTTTAGAAAATGTGATTTTTCACATACGAACTCTATCTCAATATCTGTTTTATCAATTATTTTGATAATTATACATCACAAGCACGTCCTTGTTGAGCGTCAGGATGTAATCCACCAGCCCAATTCATTCTATTTATATTATTCTTAATAATTGTTTAGAATTTCATTGGTTTTACCTCGAGTTATTTTAGAAAATGTGATTTTTCACATACGAACTCTATCTCAATATCTGTTTTATCAATTATTTTGATAATTATACATCACAAGCACGTCCTTGTTGAGCGTCAGGATGTAATCCACCAGCCCAATTCATTCTATTTATATTATTCTTAATAATTGTTTAGAATTTCATTGGTTTTACCTCGAGTTATTTTAGAAAATGTGATTTTTCACATACGAACTCTATCTCAATATCTGTTTTATCAATTATTTTGATATTTATACATCACAAGCACGTCCTTGTTGAGCGTCAGGATGTAATCCACCAGCCCAATTCATTCTATTTATGTAATTCTTAATAATTGTTTAGAATTTCATTGGTTTTACCTCGAGTTATTTTAGAAAATGTGATTTTTCACATACGAACTCTATCTCAATATCTGTTTTATCAATTATTTTGATAATTATACATCACAAGCACGTCCTTGTTGAGCGTCAGGATGTAATCCACCAGCCCAATTCATTCTATTTATATTATTCTTAATAATTGTTTAGAATTTCATTGGTTTTACCTCGAGTTATTTTAGAAAATGTGATTTTTCACATACGAACTCTATCTCAATATCTGTTTTATCAATTATTTTGATAATTATACATCACAAGCACGTCCTTGTTGAGCGTCAGGATGTAATCCACCAGCCCAATTCATTCTATTTATATTATTCTTAATAATTGTTTAGAATTTCATTGGTTTTACCTCGAGGTATTTTAGAAAATGTGATTTTTCACATACGAACTCTATCTCAATATCTGTTTTATCAATTATTTTGATATTTATACATCACAAGCATGTCCTTGTTGAGCGTCAGGATGTAATCCACCAGCCCAATTCATTCTATATATGCAATTCTTAATAATTCTTTAGAATTTCATTGGTTTTACCTCGAGTTATTTTAGAAAATGTGATTTTTCACATACGAACTCTATCTCAATATCTGTTTTATTAATTATTTTGATAATTATACATCACAAGCCCATCCTTGTTGAGCGTCAGGATGTAATCCACCAGCCCAATTCATTCTATTTATATTATTCTTAATAATTGTTTAGAATTTCATTGGTTTTACCTCGAGTTATTTTAGAAAATGTGATTTTTCACATACGAACTCTATCTCAATATCTGTTTTATCAATTATTTTGATATTTATACATCACAAGCACGTCCTTGTTGAGCGTCAGGATGTAATCCACCAGCCCAATTCATTCTATTTATGTAATTCTTAATAATTGTTTAGAATTTCATTGGTTTTACCTCGAGTTATTTTAGAAAATGTGATTTTTCACATACGAACTCTATCTCAATATCTGTTTTATCAATTATTTCAATAATTATACATCACAAGCACGTCCTTGTTGAGCGTCAGGATGTAATCCACCAGCCCAATTCATTCTATTTATATTATTCTTAATAATTGTTTAGAATTTCATTGGTTTTACCTCGAGTTATTTTAGAAAATTTGATTTTTCACATACGAACTCTATCTCAATATCTGTTTTATCAATTATTTTGATAATTATACATCACAAGCACGTCCTTGTTGAGCGTCAGGATGTAATCCACCAGCCCAATTCATTCTATTTATATTATTCTTAATAATTGTTTAGAATTTCATTGGTTTTACCTCGAGGTATTTTAGAAAATGTGATTTTTCACATACGAACTCTATCTCAATATCTGTTTTATCAATTATTTTGATATTTATACATCACAAGCATGTCCTTGTTGAGCGTCAGGATGTAATCCACCAGCCCAATTCATTCTATATATGCAATTCTTAATAATTCTTTAGAATTTCATTGGTTTTACCTCGAGTTATTTTAGAAAATGTGATTTTTCACATACGAACTCTATCTCAATATCTGTTTTATTAATTATTTTGATAATTATACATCACAAGCCCATCCTTGTTGAGCGTCAGGATGTAATCCACCAGCCCAATTCATTCTATTTATATTATTCTTAATAATTGTTTAGAATTTCATTGGTTTTACCTCGAGTTATTTTAGAAAATGTGATTTTTCACATACGAACTCTATCTCAATATCTGTTTTATCAATTATTTTGATATTTATACATCACAAGCACGTCCTTGTTGAGCGTCAGGATGTAATCCACCAGCCCAATTCATTCTATTTATGTAATTCTTAATAATTGTTTAGAATTTCATTGGTTTTACCTCGAGTTATTTTAGAAAATGTGATTTTTCACATACGAACTCTATCTCAATATCTGTTTTATCAATTATTTTGATAATTATACATCACAAGCACGTCCTTGTTGAGCGTCAGGATGTAATCCACCAGCCCAATTCATTCTATTTATATTATTCTTAATAATTGTTTAGAATTTCATTGGTTTTACCTCGAGTTATTTTAGAAAATGTGATTTTTCACATACGAACTCTATCTCAATATCTGTTTTATCAATTATTTTGATAATTATACATCACAAGCACGTCCTTGTTGAGCGTCAGGATGTAATCCACCAGCCCAATTCATTCTATTTATATTATTCTTAATAATTGTTTAGAATTTCATTGGTTTTACCTCGAGTTATTTTAGAAAATGTGATTTTTCACATACGAACTCTATCTCAATATCTGTTTTATCAATTATTTTGATAATTATACATCACAAGCACGTCCTTGTTGAGCGTCAGGATGTAATCCACCAGCCCAATTCATTCTATTTATGTAATTCTTAATAATTGTTTAGAATTTCATTGGTTTTACCTCGAGTTATTTTAGAAAATTTGATTTTTCACATACGAACTCTATCTCAATATCTGTTTTATCAATTATTTTGATATTTATACATCACAAGCATGTCCTTGTTGAGCGTCAGGATGTAATCCACCAGCCCAATTCATTCTATTTATGTAATTCTTAATAATTGTTTAGAATTTCATTGGTTTTACCTCGAGTTATTTTAGAAAATTTGATTTTTCACATACGAACTCTATCTCAATATCTGTTTTATCAATTATTTTGATATTTATACATCACAAGCACGTCCTTGTTGAGCGTCAGGATGTAATCCACCAGCCCAATTCATTCTATTTATGTAATTCTTAATAATTGTTTAGAATTTCATTGGTTTTACCTCGAGTTATTTTAGAAAATTTGATTTTTCACATACGAACTCTATCTCAATATCTGTTTTATCAATTATTTTGATATTTATACATCACAAGCATGTCCTTGTTGAGCGTCAGGATGTAATCCACCAGCCCAATTCATTCTATTTATATTATTCTTAATAATTGTTTAGAATTTCATTGGTTTTACCTCGAGTTATTTTAGAAAATGTGATTTTTCACATACGAACTCTATCTCAATATCTGTTTTATCAATTATTTTGATAATTATACATCACAAGCACGTCCTTGTTGAGCGTCAGGATGTAATCCACCAGCCCAATTCATTCTATTTATGTAATTCTTAATAATTGTTTAGAATTTCATTGGTTTTACCTCGAGTTATTTTAGAAAATTTGATTTTTCACATACGAACTCTATCTCAATATCTGTTTTATCAATTATTTTGATATTTATACATCACAAGCATGTCCTTGTTGAGCGTCAGGATGTAATCCACCAGCCCAATTCATTCTATTTATATTATTCTTAATAATTGTTTAGAATTTCATTGGTTTTACCTCGAGTTATTTTAGAAAATGTGATTTTTCACATACGAAATCTATCTCAATATCTGTTTTATCAATTATTTTGATATTTATACATCACAAGCACGTCCTTGTTGAGCGTCAGGATGTAATCCACCAGCCCAATTCATTCTATTTATGTAATTCTTAATAATTGTTTAGAATTTCATTGGTTTTACCTCGAGTTATTTTAGAAAATTTGATTTTTCACATACGAACTCTATCTCAATATCTGTTTTATCAATTATTTTGATATTTATACATCACAAGCATGTCCTTGTTGAGCGTCAGGATGTAATCCACCAGCCCAATTCATTCTATTTATATTATTCTTAATAATTGTTTAGAATTTCATTGGTTTTACCTCGAGTTATTTTAGAAAATGTGATTTTTCACATACGAACTCTATCTCAATATCTGTTTTATCAATTATTTTGATAATTATACATCACAAGCACGTCCTTGTTGAGCGTCAGGATGTAATCCACCAGCCCAATTCATTCTATATATGCAATTCTTAATAATTGTTTAGAATTTTATTGGTTTTACCTCGAGTTATTTTAGAAAATGTGATTTTTCACATACGAACTCTATCTCAATATCTGTTTTATTAATTATTTTGATAATTATACATCACAAGCACGTCCTTGTTGAGCGTCAGGATGTAATCCACCAGCCCAATTCATTTTATTTATATTATTCTTAATAATTGTTTAGAATTTCATTGGTTTTACCTCGAGTTATTTTAGAAAATGTGATTTTTCACATACGAACTCTATCTCAATATCTGTTTTATCAATTATTTTGATAATTATACATCACAAGCACGTCCTTGTTGAGCGTCAGGATGTAATCCACCAGCCCAATTCATTCTATTTATGTAATTCTTAATAATTGTTTAGAATTTCATTGGTTTTACCTCGAGTTATTTTAGAAAATTTGATTTTTCACATACGAACTCTATCTCAATATCTGTTTTATCAATTATTTTGATATTTATACATCACAAGCATGTCCTTGTTGAGCGTCAGGATGTAATCCACCAGCTCAATTCATTCTATATATGCAATTCTCAATAATTCTTTAGAATTTCATTGGTTTTACCTCGAGTTATTTTAGAAAATGTGATTTTTCACATACGAACTCTATCTCAATATCTGTTTTATCAATTATTTTGATACTTATACATCACAAGCACGTCCTTGTTGAGCGTCAGGATGTAATCCACCAGCCCAATTCATTCTATTTATGTAATTCTTAATAATTGTTTAGAATTTCATTGGTTTTACCTCGAGTTATTTTAGAAAATGGATTTTTCACATACGAACTCTATCTCAATATCCGTTTTATCAATTATTTTGATAATTATACATCACAAGCACGTCCTTGTTGAGCGTCAGGATGTAATCCACCAGCCCAATTCATTCTATATATGTAATTCTTAATAATTGTTTAGAATTTCATTGGTTTTACCTCGAGTTATTTTAGAAAATGCGATTTTTCACATACGAACTCTATCTCAATATCCGTTTTATCAATTATTTTGATAATTATGCATCACAAGCACGTCCTTGTTGAGCGTCAGGATGTAATCCACCAGCCCAATTCATTCTATATATGTAATTCTTAATAATTGTTTAGAATTTCATTGGTTTTACCTCGAGTTATTTTAGAAAATGTGATTTTTCACATACGAACTCTATCTCAATGTCCGTTTTATCAATTATTTTGATAATTATACATCACAAGCACGTCCTTGTTGAGCGTCAGGATGTAATCCACCAGCCCAATTCATTCTATTTATATTATTCTTAATAATTGTTTAGAATTTCATTGGTTTTACCTCGAGTTATTTTAGAAAATGTGATTTTTCACATACGAACTCTATCTCAATATTTGTTTTATCAATTATTTTGATATTTATACATCACAAGCATGTCCTTGTTGAGCGTCAGGATGTAATCCACCAGCCCAATTCATTCTATTTATATTATTCTTAATAATTGTTTAGAATTTCATTGGTTTTACCTCGAGTTATTTTAGAAAATGTGATTTTTCACATACGAACTCTATCTCAATATCTGTTTTATCAATTATTTTGATAATTATACATCACAAGCATGTCCTTGTTGAGCGTCAGGATGTAATCCACCAGCCCAATTCATTCTATATATGCAATTCTTAATAATTGTTTAGAATTTCATTGGTTTTACCTCGAGTTATTTTAGAAAATGTGATTTTTTACATACGAACTCTATCTCAATATCTGTTTTATCAATTATTTTGATATTTATACATCACAAGCATGTCCTTGTTGAGCGTCAGGATGTAATCCACCAGCCCAATTCATTCTATTTATATTATTCTTAATAATTGTTTAGAATTTCATTGGTTTTACCTCGAGTTATTTTAGAAAATGTGATTTTTCACATACGAACTCTATCTCAATATTTGTTTTATCAATTATTTTGATAATTATACATCACAAGCACGTCCTTGTTGAGCGTCAGGATGTAATCCACCAGCCCAATTCATTCTATTTATGTAATTCTTAATAATTGTTTAGAATTTCATTGGTTTTACCTCGAGTTATTTTAGAAAATGTGATCAAGCTGTTGATGAACTATAATTAGCAATTGAGGTACGCAGTATAATAATAGATCATTAAACTGGAACCAGAGGACGAAAGCCAAAAGAGTTACATCAAATAATAATATAACCGAGATCAATGATGATGGGAATCGTGTTACAAAATCATCAAAGCGGAATAACACAATAATTGAGAATGCTGAAGATTAATTGTCAAGAATGTTATAACAAATATAGTTATTACACATAAAATACGTGTTTATTTAATGGTAATAAACTGATTACAAAAAGAAAAATATGTGAAAACTATTAAATAAAACATTCAACGCCGGATTCAATCAAGCATAGAATATTAAAAATAATAAATAATAAAGATTTAAGAAATATGATCATAATTTTATTATATAGTTAAATTAGATTATAATTTGAATTTAAATAATAATGTAAAAAAAAACTATAATGTAATGAATAAACATAAAATTTAATAATATTGTTATTACCATTTAATACTAATCATATTATATTGATTAAGATAATTGTAACTGTAGGCAATTAATTATATTATTAAAAACTATTATTAACAAAAAGATTTAATTTTTAAGCTATCAGAGGCCACTTAAGCCGAACCAATTATTATTAATATTATATTTTATTAAATATACAAAGAAAAACAAAATCTAGATAGATAGAAAATAAGTTAAGAAAAAACTTGTAATTTAATTGTTAAAACCAATTTTGTAAATTAAAGGGCATTTTCCAATGCTTTTCCTAAAAAACAAATACAAAAAAATAAAAGAATTACAATAAAAATTAATATTTATTAATCATAAAACAAACAAAAAATCAATTGTGTTTATTTATTTTATTATTAAACCCATGAGAAAAATAAATCCTCTTTGAAAAAAAAAAAAAACATTTGTATAAAAACCTCTGAAAAAAACCCAACGAGTTAAAATAAAAACATTTGTAGAAAAAAACATTTGTATAAAGAAACATTTGTATAAAAATAAAAACCTTTTTGGAAAAAAAAAAACATTTGTATAAAAACCTTATGAGAAATAAAAAAACATTTGTATAAAAATAAAATTTATTTAATATTGAAACTTTATATGAAAATTTTTCCGCTTTAATATTATGTATCAAAAACATGATAATTGTTATAGGTGGTATTTTTGTCATATTGCTATGTGTGTTGACTGTTCAACAGGGAGGTCACTGGTTCGTTTCGAGTGTTGTGCATTTTTTTCAATGAAGATTCATATGCAGCAGCAAATCAAATATAAGTGGAAAAGTGAAAAAAAGGGAAAAATTAAATTTTTGCTTTTTTTTGGTAAATTTTGATCTGAAAAATACAAGAGTTAACTCTTGTAATTTTTTATTTCACCTCGTCCTTGGGATTCCAAATTTTCTGAGAATGTTGGGCGTGCCAAAATACCGGGATTCCATAAATATGAGAATTTTAGGTGGACCAGGAACATCAGAACCTGGCTTTGAAAATCCCGATTTTTGCACTTTCAAACCCTAATAACTTGGAATTTTGTTCCAGGATTTTTATGGGCATGACCATGGATCGATAGGGAATTTGAATACCTTTCGATTGATGGTCTGATCATTAAAATCGGTCAACTGGTTTGGCCAGGAGGCTAGAAACAAATTTGGCCAATCCCAAATAGACCGCCGCTCCTCGATTTATTTGAATAGGAAGGAGTTGCTTCATTTTAGATTTCTATACATCATTGGAAAGGGTAAGGATCAACCTTTCATTTGATGGTGGTTTCAGAATTTTCCGATGAAAATTGTGGATTTTCCTAGAACATCGAAAAACATCAATTTTCGACTAATTTCAAAGGTTAGTTCCAAGATGATCCAATGATCGGAGGATTCCAATATTTTACACACTTAAAATAGAGGACATGAGACATCTTTTGCAACTAGTCCGGTTATTATATCTCAAACCGTTTCGTTACAGTGGTGTCCCAAAGTTGACTCTACCGGGAAAATTCAAAATTCTTCATTTGCTGCTCCTGATCGTAATCCCATTTGTATAGCAAAGTTCCAGAACAAAAGTTTTATCATTTTATTACCTCTATCACATATCTGAAGCCCCAGGATGGATCTGCAAAAAAACCAAATTTTCCAATTTTTCAGAATTTTTGAAAAATTTGTATGAAAAAAAATTTTTTTTTTTTTATTGTTTTTCAATTACCAATCGAAAGTTGTTATAATTTATAGTGTTTTTGTCATAGAACACTTTTTTGTAACCATCAGGGTTTTCACAGGGTGACCCATTTTTCCGTCCAATCAACCGAATTTTGTAGGTATTGTTTTTTTTTTTTTAGAATGTTTGTGAACATTTTTCTATCACTATATATAACGTTAAAATTTCAATTAGTATTAATGTTATCATTAGTACATTTTATATAGATTTAAGTATCTAAAAAACCATTCATAATGATTGTACAATAATTTAGTTTATAATCTAATTATGATTCTAATTTAGCTATTAATTTTAATAATTATTCAATAACAAAATATGGAATAATAATAATGATAAAACAAAATTATCACATATAATAGATTTTACATAAATCTCGACAACGATATCATTCAAGAATTATTGATAATTCAACTGGTGATAATTTAATTAAATTTCCATTAACAAATTTTGGTTCTATGAGCCTCTATCTATTGCACAAATAAATTAAATTATTGCTTAAAAAATTAAATATAAATTTTGACTATATACTAATTTTAAACTAATTTTAAACAATTTTACCCTTATATTCTAATCATGAAAACTAATCATTATTAATAAATTAATTTTTGTTTTCTGGAAGCCCAATATAGTATTAGTTTAAATCTATAATCTAATAATGAATTTAAAATCCATATAGATTAATGATAATAATAATATTCTGTTTAAGTTCTTCTTTCTTGATCTTGTTTGTTTGTTTGGGTTTGAATTAAACATTTATTATGGAGCTAAACGTTCATAAACCCAACCATTTTCACCAATATGTATACAATCGTTTTCCGGTAATTGATCACGTTTTGTATCATTGGCACGTCGAAATTGTATTCGATCATGTAAACGATTTGTTTGTCCTTGCCAAAATTCAATTAGATGTGGTTCAATTAAATATCCACCCCAATTTGGTAATGGTATTTTATGTTCTTCACCATTTCCACCTGTATATTTTAATTTAATTTCCTTTTCAATTTGATCTAAATATTCACGTGATGGAATCGATTGACTTTGTGGACTTGATAATGCACCAATTTGACTGGCACGTGGACGTTTATAAAAATATGATTCAGAATCGGCGTATGGTACTTTCATTGCAACACCTTCGATACGCACCTGACGCCGTAAAATTTCCCAATAAAATGTTAACGCAACATTTGGATTTTCTTCCTAAAATAATAATAATAAAATATATAATTGAATTAATGTTTTTTATTTTTATATATAATTGAATTACAAAATTTGCAATGTTATTAATAATAGTTAATAAAACTTACAATATCTTTTGCTTTATGACTACCATAATTGGTAAAAAATGAAAATCCTTTTTGTGGTGTTACATTTTTTAATAAAACATAACGTGATGATGGAAAACCTTGCCTAAATAACGAAGAAAAAAAAACAAAAAAACAAACAAACAAACAAACAATAAATATAATTAATTATATATTTGATTACGCAAATCAATTGGAGGACGCACTTGAATTCATAAAACACAGTAAAAAATAAAACAGATTCAGTTATCGAATGGTAAAAATCTAATCCCTTTACCAAAATACAATAAACTAAGCAATTCACAGCCAAATTACAAATATATGTTTTGAATAAATCCATCGTTGAACCGTTATATAACTTCATTGAATCGTAATATAACTTTGTTGAAAGGTCTATCGTACTTTTTTTTAACGGAACACATACAAATGATCTTTCTGCGGCCGTTTACAATCTTATAATTTGATAAACTGCCCTGGGCCAGTTAATCTTAATGATCCATTAGAGGATATTATTACAAAATTCTCTGGATTTCAATGTCCAATCTATAATACAATCCGAATCAAATATGGTTTTATTTCAAATATCAAATATGGATTCACTTCGTTAACGAAATTTATTTGATTGTGATTTTTACTTTAAATAATTTAATGTCAGCGAGAAGATTTCAATTGAATTTTTACCGATTCAATGTTAGGATTTGGTGGCATTGAAGGTGGCACGAGGAATACTAAAAATACATCAAAAAAACCATTAAAATTCACTTACTTATTAACAGTTGATAAGCACATTGCATTTGGTTCTAAAATTTCCGGTGTTGAACATGCAACAGCTAACCAATTTTGAAATAAATGATATGGATCTTTAATTTCAATGTGTTGTTCAAGGAATGTATTTTTTTTTTCATTATATTTTATTCGTAATGCTGCTAAACAAAAAAACACACAAAAATATTTATTTAAATACACTTTATCTATTATAAATTAATTATAAAACATATGATAAACTTACCTGAAATATCAACTGAATTTGACATTTTTTTTAATCTTGAAAATATCTTCATAAATAAGGCTGGATCAGAAATTGCTGATCGGATTCAATCAGCAATTGTTTTTTAACGTTTTTGGATATTTATTTTGTTTTATCACGCCTCAATCACCAAAATATTTTTCGCAATCTCCCTTGGCAATACACACTTAATTTATTATCTTATATTAAAATGATTAATTATTAATTGTGTTACAATAATTGTGTGCAAGATAATTTAAATAAATTAAATAATTCAATAAAAACAAACAAACAAATTATAATCGAATTGATAAGAAAACCTTCAACGATAAATGACGAAAACAAAAAAAAATTATGATGAAAAAAAAACATAAAAATGAAAACGTCACAGTCGCAACTAAAAAAAATAAAATATCCGCCATTATTTATTCTATAAAAAATGACAGAATGAACATTGCCCCTTTATTTTTTAAATTCATTCAATTACCATGGACTACAATTCATTTTTTAAATTTCGCCATTTATGTCAATTTTTTTTATTCAAATTTTGCATGTCATTTTGTTTCTCTCATTTGCGCATAGGGTCATCGATGGATGGGGGTGGTGTGAGTGAATGATGGCGTCTTTTTTACTATCTTCATAAAAAGTTTTTATTTCTCATTCAAGTTGTCTAGTGAATTTGCGGTGTGTGTGTTTATTTTTCAATTAAATTAAATTAAATAAAAAATAATTAATTAATAAAAAAAGAATTGTAAATTAATTAATAACATAAATAAAAGAATACTTAAACGTCGTTAAAATGAAGTTAAAAACGAATATTACATCTGCAGGTAATTTAATATATTTTAATTTATTTTTTTTTTGCCTTGTCACTAAAATTATTGAGGTTGTGTGTAAAACCAAAGAAATTATCATAAATAAATAAATACAACAAAAACAATACAATTATAATCTACAATCCGTTATCATGATCTGATCCTGATCTTATGCACCCCCAATTTTATTGTTGGAAATCTTTGTTAATAAAATGTGGCATTTTCTTTTTATTTAGCGGGCATCATTTCGTTGTTGGACGAACCAATGCCTGAATTAAAGATATTTGCATTAAGAAAATTGGATTGTATCGTTGATGAATTTTGGCCAGAAATATCGGAATCCATTGAAAAAATGTAAGTAATGTAATAATTTGGCGATGGCATTTATTTTGTTACGGTAAATTTTTATATATACACATATATATAACCTTATGATTGTTGTTATCTTTGCATATGCGCAGTGAAATGTTACATGAAGATAAAATATTTGGTCAACATCAATTGGCGGCATTGGTTGCATCAAAGGTATTTTATCATTTGGGTTCATTTGAGGATGCATTAACGTATGCATTGGGTGCCGGTGAACTATTCGATGTGAATGCACGTAATGAATATGTTGATACGATAATTGCAAAATGTATTGATTTTTATATTCAACAACGAATTGCATTAATCGATCGACCAAATGATGCTAAAACGGTCGATGAACGTTTAGAGGCAATTGTTAACCGGATGATTCAACGGTGTTTGGACGATGGTCAATATCGTCAAGCACTGGGTATTGCATTGGAAACACGTCGTATGGATATATTTGAAGCGGCCATTATGAAATCGGATGATATCAATGGAATGTTAGCGTATGCATTTCAAGTGGCCATGAGTTTAATACAAAATCGTGGTTTTCGTAATCAGGTATTACGTTGTCTGGTTACATTGTACCGTAGTTTGGCCGTACCCGATTATGTGAATATGTGTCAATGTTTAATATTTTTGGAAGATCCAATGGCGGTTGCCGAACTCCTCGATAAATTAATAACAAGCGGTGATATAAATGTACTAATGGGTTATCAAATTGCATTCGATTTGTATGAATCGGCAACACAACAATTTTTAACACAAGTACTACAAGCATTACGTGCAACAGCACCCATTCCATCGTTACTGCCATCAACGTATAATCCACAAGGTACTGGTGGTGCTGCTGCAAAAACAAATATTGATGCTTTACCAAAATCAGATGATAAACAAAAAACAACAGCTGAAAAAATGGACGAAGATGATGAAGATGAAGATGAAGATGAACCATTAATAAAAGATAAAAAAAATGATGGTACAACCCAATCCACCGCCTCCTCCACATCCCCAGCATCGACCACTGCAGCTGCCGCCAGCACCAGCGGCAGCAGCAAAGAAACTGATGATAAACAAAAAACCACATCATCAACAACAACAGGTGAAACAATCGAAAGTTTAAGTCAACAAAAACAATCCCATCAACAGAATATCAGTAAATTAATAAATATTTTATCCGGTGAACCGACAATTGATTTTCAAGTACAATTTTTAATACGAAGTAATCATGCTGATTTACAAATATTACGAGCAACAAAAGAAGCGGTACGTGTATCAATTTGTCATACCGCAACAGTTATTGCAAATGCATTTATGCATAGCGGTACAACAAGTGATCAATTTTTAAGGGATAATTTAGAGTGGTTGGCACGCGCAACAAATTGGGCTAAATTAACGGCCACCGCATCATTGGGTGTCATTCATCGTGGCCACGAATATGATTCATTGGCATTAATGCAAAGTTATTTACCAAAAGAAACGGGACCCAGTTCTGGGTATTCGGAGGGCGGTGGATTATATGCATTAGGTTTAATACATGCAAATCATGGTGCAAATATTATCGATTATCTATTGCAACAATTAAAGGATGCACAAAATGAAAATGTACGTCATGGTGGTTGTCTTGGTTTGGGTTTAGCCGCCATGGGCACCCATCGTCAAGATTTATACGAACAATTGAAATTTAATTTGTATCAAGATGATGCGGTTACCGGTGAAGCGGCTGGCATTGCCATGGGTATGGTCATGTTAGGATCGAAAAATGCACAAGCCATTGAGGATATGGTTTCGGTGAGTAAATGCTATATTTTATTTTAATTCATGTAGTTACATTAATACAGACTTGGTATATTAACTGGAAGATTGACGGTTCATTTAGGTTTAATTTTTTTGTTTTATGATAATATTCGAATATTTAGGATTTAAATGAAATAAGGGTTTTTTAAAGAATTTCATTATCTGAAATTGAATTATTGTTTATATTAAAAGAATTCCGTATCAAAATTATGAGTGTTAGAATCGTTTTACCTTAGTTGAACGTTGGCTGATTCAAAATGAAATTCTTTTAAGAAAATCCATTTCGATTTGGTTTGTTTATTCACTTGATTTTCTCTTCCAACATTTTATATAAATATCTTTAAATCGATATGTAAAATAAAATCCTTATGATATTTAAAAAACAAAAAAAATAGAATAACATACAAATACGAATGAAAATGCAATCATGCAAATCATTTTTATATATTAAAATAATCGGTTATCATCTTCACCGACACCGACAATTCCTATTTGAATATGAATATGAATGTTTAAACGGAATAAAATATATAATATATTATTCTTTGAATACAATAAATTCATCAATGCATATAAAGGAAGATAAACATTTTATATAAAAAATAAAATCAATTGTAGTTTGTTTGTACAAAATACAGATAATATATTGAAAAAAAAAAAAATAAAAGGATAGATAATCCAATATTTATTTCCTTTTTTATTTACTTCTCATTTTTGTTTGTTTGTTTGCAGAAAATAGAATTTGTTTATATTTCTATTTGAGAATTATTTTTGGAAACTTTTATAATATAATAAAATCCTTATAATGCGTCGGGATGCAAAACAACAAGGATAATTTCAAAATATATTACATACAGAATTAAATTTAATTTAGTAATTCATTAGGACATTTTTATCAATTACATCTCAATAATTATATTTTAACATTTATTTTAAAACATTTACAATATAAAATCATAACAATTTCATGCATGCAGGCAGTAGTATTGCAACCAGGATAATTTAATAAATATATAGAATTTATAAAATAGAGCTTTTATATACATATTCAAAGCACTTTACTTTATATATATATATTGTTTGTATTGAAACAATATAGAGATTTCTAAACCCGTAAACTTTTTTTTGTTTTTTAGATTATCATTGTAGAAAAGTTTATTGTTTATTAATCCATTCAATCCAATCCAATGAACCAATGTACATTCTTATAGTTGTGATATAAATGGAATAAACACAGTGTGTATTAAATTATTAATTTACAAACTAAATTTCTTTGAAGAAAATACCATAGAATTTGATATACTTATATATTCAATTACCTGTTTGTTTGTTTGTGTCTCTAAAGTTTACACACAAAATATGATATATAATTAAACTTTATACATTTTAAAAATCATGTAAAAAGAAACACATTGTTTTAAAAAAAAAAAAACCTTAGTTTTTTTTTATTAACATGTATAGTTTTTAATTTAATTTAAAATGTTTTTATATGTAGGTACTTAAACAAAAAATCGTATGTGTGTGTTATTATTACCCTTAAGTTTTTTCTTTTTCGGGATGATCTCACACAAACAAACACACACACTGTATTATATATAGATTTAATTTTACTCTATTACTTTGTTGATTCTATATAGATAGATAGATAGATATAGATAGATATAGTTAGAGTCGTGTATAAAAATGTTGTTTAAGTAAAGGAAAATGAAAATCAAAAAAAAAAGAAAAATACACAAAACACAAACCAACCAGCATATAAAATATAATTTAATTTAAAAAGTTTAAAGAAAGAAAAAAAAGTTTTCATCTATATATATATATATATATATACTATATACTATGTATATTATATATAATGTAGTTTGTTTTTCTTTTTAAATCATCTTATATTTTTTATTTTATTTTTTAATATTATATAAGTTACAAAAGATTTATTATAAGATTCATATATATATATAGTAAGTTAAGAGCAAAACAAAAACATAACGAATATGGTCTTATATATGGTGACAATAATTTTAACATTGTTGTGTTGATGATCGGATCGAAAAAAACTGTATATATATACTATTTAAATTTAAACAAATTATTTGAGGATAATATTTATATTAATAAATGTATATAGGTAGATAATCTCTGTTGAATATTGAACGTTTACGTTTCAATGGATTGATTGATTCAGAATTGAAGAATTTTTGTCAAGATCTTGCCCGGTTTTTAATGTATTTTATATAGAAAATTTGACCAAATTCTTCTCTATAAAAGAATTGCTGAAAATTCTTCATTCAATGGTTTTGAAAATTCGTTCAGCCATTGATTAACAGATCAAATAGAATTTCTGTAAAATATTTGATTTAAAATCCCACAAATTTCCCAGATTTTCACGAATTTTCCTTTATTTTATATATAAAGAATTTTACCAAAACAAATTTCTGATAACGATTTCTTGAAGACCCTCAATCATTCAATGGTTTTGAAAAATTATCCAGATATTTATAATTAATAGAAAATAATGTCTATTAAATATTTTACTTAGGTTTCCATGAAAGGATGTATTAAAATCAGAGAATTTTCCAAGATCTTTACGATTTTTAATGTATTTTATATAGAAAATTTGACCAAAACAAATTTCTGATAATGATTTTGCTGAAAATTCTTCATCTAATGGTTTTGAAAATTCGTCCAGTCATTGATAAACAGATAAATTAGAATTTCTGTAAGTTATTTGACTTGGGTTTCCATGAAAGGATGTATTAAAATCCAACAAATTTCCCAGATTCTCACGAATTTTCCTGTATTTTATATATAAAGAATTTTACCAAATCAAATGTCATAACGATTTCTTAAAAACTCTTAATCATTCAATGGTTTTGAAAAATTATCCAGATATTTATAATTAATAGAAAATAATATCTATTAAATATTTTACTTGTCACGATTTTTAATGAGTTTTATATAGAAATATTTTATCAAATCAATTTCTGATAACGATTTCTTAAAAACTTATCAACTAATCGATGTGAAAATTTGTCCAGTCATTGATAAACAGATAAATTAGAATTTCTATCAAATATTTGACGTGGGTTTCCATGAAAGAATGTATTAAAATCCCACAAATTTCCCAGATTTTCACGAATCTTCCTTTATTTTATATTTAGAAACATTTTATCAAATCATTTTCTGTTAGCGATTTTTTGGAAAACTCTCAATCATTCAATGGTTTTAAAAAATTTTCTAGATATTATTATAAAGAAATAGAAAATAATATCTATAAAATAATTGACATGGGTTTCCATGAAAGGATGTATTAAAATCAGACAATTTTCCAAGATCTTGCCGGTTTTTAATTTATTTTATATAGAAATATTTTATCAAATCAATTTATGATAACGATTTTGCTGAAAATTCTTCATCTAATGGTTTTGAAAATTCGTTCAGCCATTGATAAACAAATAAATTAGAATTTCTGTAAAATATTTGACTTGGGTTTCCATGAAAGAATGTGTTAAAATCCAATAAATTTCCCAGATTTTCACGAATTTTCCTTTATTTTATATAGAAAATTTTACCAAAACAAATTTCTGATAACGATTTCTTGAAGACCCTCAATCATTCAATGGTTTTAAAAAAATTGTCCAGATATTTATAAATAATAGAAAATAATATCTATAAAATATTTGACATGGGTTTCCATGAAGGGATGTATTAAAATTCAGAGAAATTTTCTAAGATCTTTACCATTTTTAATGTATTTTATATAGAAATATTTTATCAAATCAATTTCTGATAACGATTTCTTGAAAATTCGTCAATCAATCGTTTTGAAAATTCGTCCAGCCATTCATTGATAAACAAATAAATTAGAATTTCTGTAAAATATTTGACTTGGGTTTCCCTGAAGGAATGTATTAAAATCCAACAAATTTCCCTGGTTTTCACGAATTTTCCTTTATTTTATATATCGAAACATTTTATCAAATCATTTTCTGATAACGATTTCTTAAAAACTCTCAATCATTCAACGGTTATGAAAAATTTTCCAGATATATTTATAAATAATAGAAAACAATATCTATAAAATATTTGACTTGGGTTTCCATGAAAGGATGTATTAAAATCAGAGAATTTTCCAAGATGTTTACGATTTCTACTGTTATATACATATATATACATAGAATATAAAGAGGTGGATAGAAAATTTGTATCACATCAATTTCTGACAATGATTTTGCTGAAAATTCTTCATTCAATGGACTTGAAAATATATCCAGCCACTTCAAAAATAGATCAATTAGAATTTCTGTAAAATATTTGACTAGGTTTCCATGAAATGATGTATTACAAATCAAAGAATTTTCCAAGGTTTTTACGATTTTTCCTCTATTTTATATAGACAAAAACAAATTTCGGATTACGATTTCTTGAAAATTCGTCAATCAATCGTTTTGAAAATGTGTTCATCGATTGATAAAAGAGCAAATTAGAATTTCTGTAAAATCTGAGACTTTTCCTTCCGCTTATTCATCCATAATTGAAGAAATTTCTAAGAATTTTCACTATTATTCTAATGTATTTAAAAAAAAAAAAAAAAAAAAAAAAAAAAAAAAAAAAAAAAAAAAAAAAAAAAAAAAAAAAAAAAATTAGACGACTTGGTGGTGCCGTTGATAAAGCATCCAACCCAATTGCGGGTGGTCACGAGTTCAAATCCTGGCCGGAAAATTTTTTCTGTGCTTTTTATGATTTGAATTCATGAACTAAGTCACCATTTATTCATTGGGATCAAATTAATGAATATCTTTGGTATATTGTGTCGGACGCAGCCAAAGATTTACAAAGTCTACTACACACACATATTCGCAATTATATATGAAAGTATATAACAAATACTCATCATCATTATTAAAATTACATTAATAATTATAATATTAATGATTTCTAATTCCGGTAAAAGCCAAAGGCCCTAGCAGCCATAGTGCTTATTAAAAACTAATGTTGGCATTTTACATACATCATTAGTTGTTAAATAATAATAATAATAATAATAAAAAAAAATTGTCTGAAAGCTTTTTTTTTTATTTTAAAATACTTTAATCATTCTGAAAAATTACAATATATTTGTATTGCAGTAACAAACAATCTTTTTATAGAGCATTGAATGAGATTTCCTCCTTTATTGTCCTAATATGGTCCTTAGAATATATTGTCCTTTTCCTTGAATTTTGAATATAGTTAATTTTCCATGATTAATTTACCATATTTTATTATAGTATAAATTAAGTATACATTTTCATTATTGGTGGTGGATCCAACAAGTCTTTGGAGATATTTAATATAAAATTCGCACAGTTTAGACGATGATTATTTAACAAATTGTAATAATTTATATATCAATTTGTTCATCTAACTATAAGAGGAGGATGAAAATCCAATAATAAATAAATTCTTGATGATTATGCAACGAATTGAGTCTTTTTTTTTTTGCAGAAATTGTATACACAAAACAACAATATATATATATATATATATATGATTGAAATCTATTTGTTTATCTTTTAGACAATTTATATTGTATATAATTTATTTAATATTATTATATGATGGTTGTGTGTCTACTATACTATACTATATATATTTTGCTGTATTATATGTCATTGATATTGCGTTATCCTTATACAAGTATATATATATAAATATTGAAAATTGTATACCTCCATCAATCAAATTTTCATTTATGTCAAAATAAACTTCAAATATTATTCTTTTATTATATTATTATTATTATATAGTATAGTTATATATCGCACTACTGTATATTGTTATATAATGAAGAAAGTTACCTTATTTATATCTTATATCTACTATATCTCCTATATACCTGTCATATGATGATTTTATATTTTTACGTGTTGTTTATTGTTCAGAAGATCAGAACCGTATCATGTACCATTTTACGTTGTCATTTGTATATATATATATAATGCTGCTGGTATTTATTTATAATTTACACGCAAGGGAAATAAATAAAGTGTATCTATAAAAAAAAAAAATATTTACTCTTATCTTTCATTCTTATATTTGTTATTTTTGGTTTAGGTTTTTTTTTTATATTTAACATTTATTATATTGTCTATTTTTATTTATTTATTTATTTATTTTAGTATACTATATCACTTTCTATTGATATATTATTAATATTTATTATATAAGTAGAAGAAAATACATAAATAAATTGATCTTAATGTTTTTTTTTTTTTATTTATTATTAAATTATCCTTATTCTATATAGTTTAATATTCTGCGATGCATAAATGAATTGTATTGTAAAAGTTTTAATAACAATAAATTTATCAAAACGAAATATCTATGAATAGTTAATTAGAAAAAAAGAGTTAATAAAATTTTTAATTCAGATACAATTTCAGAAAGTTTGTATCAAAGAAAGTTGACAAAATTGAATTGAATATTACAATTCAGAGATTGGTCCCTATAATCTGTAATCGAGGGTGTTTTAATTATATAAGATTTAGATTTTGTCACAATAACTATATGAATGAACACAGAATTTTGTAAAAAATAAACAGACAAACAAAACACACAGAAAATAAAGATCAATCATCAAATATTTAACATTTTTATTATCATATATTTAATTTTATAGTATGCTCAAGAAACACAACACGAAAAAATATTACGTGGTTTGGCCGTTGGCATTGCCCTTACAATGTACGCTCGTTTGGAAGAGGGCGAAGCACTCGTTACAAATTTGGCCAACGATAAAGATCCTGTATTACGTCGATCCGGTATGTACACATTGGCAATGGCCTATTGTGGTACGGGTAGCAATAAAGCAATACGAAAATTGTTACATGTTGCTGTAAGTATATATTCTATTATATAAAATATGTTTTATTACCCCCACGCATATGTAAAATTCACAAAAAAAAAACATTGAAAATCTTTACGATATTAAAAAAAAAGCGTATAAATTTAATTTTCAATACTCTCTGTAATTGTGAAAATTGTGGTTTTTTGTTACAATTTTTGTTTATGCTGTTTTTTCTTTTATTTGTTATATATATAATAATAGGTATCTGATGTAAATGATGATGTACGACGTGCTGCTGTAACATCAATTGGATTTATATTATTTCGGTGAGTAGTACGCATTATATATATTTTCATTTATTATTATTATATTGTATTTATTTTATATATATATAAAGATACATTTTTTTGTTTTTAAACGTATCTTTAAATATCATTTATAACAAATAAGAAAACAAACAGATTTCTATTTACTTTGACAATGAATTACAAAAAAGATCAATGCATTTGTTTATTTGAAATATATACATAAATATTTTTTATTATTTTAATAACATTTTAAAAACAATTTTTCTGTTGTACGATAATTTTATTCTGTTTTTATCGTGGGTGGGCAAATATTTAATTATTTCATGTATAACTTCAAAATTCTATATAAAAATACATGAAATTCAACTAACCGAAATAATGGTTTCTTTTTTTTTTATGAATCAAAAATAACTATTCATATCCTTTTTTTTTTTTTAAATATATACAATAAGTGTTGAAATATATAGTGTACGTACCTCCTTAAAAAAAACGCCAACGCTAACAATATATTATTTATATATATGAATGTCATCATATATTATTCACACATAACTCGACGTATATATGCTCTTATGCATATATATATATATTAGAGAGACATATATCAGAATTATGCAGAAATTTCATTTATTATTTATATGTATGATGGTTATATATGACGACAACAAAAATATGTGAAAATATTTCGTGACTATATAATATATTTTTAATATAAATCATTTATAAAACACACACAACACACACAAAAAAAAACACCTATATGCCATTTATTATTATTATACATATATTATTCACCTTTTATAAAAACATATATATATATATAATCAACAAAGATCAATTCATCAATTCGTTTAGGTTTAATTTTTTGTTTTTGATTGTTTTTATAATATATAATAATAATAATAATAGATATATCATATATATCCTTATATAGATCGGAATGAGTTTTAATTATAAATGTTTTCACGATCATATGGCAAAAACTCATATGGAATATAAATTTATATATACCTTTTTTTTTTTTTTTTTGTTGCCCAACAATCGATTGGGGTTAGAAGAAATTATATATTTTTGATTAAATAAATTTATATTACATAAAGATATATATTCGTTATATGTATGTATGTATGTATATCGATTGTAATTTAATATATATCCTTTAAATTCTTATAACTCTTTATGGTATATATTTTTTTTTTAGATAAAATTACATGAAAATATAATTTTCTATCTAAAGGGTGATTTTTTAAAAGCTATAGGAAAGTTTTTCAAAAAACAAACAAAGAATCGATAGTACACGGTCCATATAATTTAATGTTTGAAGATAATTTCATGCAAATGTTCACCTTGACAGCGCCTCAAATGGTCCATCCGATTAGTCCAATTTTGGCATACTCTTTCCAACATTTCGGCCGGTATCTCACGAATAAATGCTTCAATGTTGTCTTCCAATGCGTCAATTTCAAGCGGACTTTTCTGTATAGGCATGAGCTTTAACATAGCCCCACAAAAAAATAGTCTAAAGGCGTTAAATCACAAGATCTAGGCGACCAATTGATTATTGGTCCCGAACGTGAAATAAAATGTTCACCGAACTCGCCTCCTCTCAATAAGTCGCCATTGAAACCACATGTCATGCAAGTCAAGCTCTTGCATTTTGGGCAAAAAAAAAAAGTTGGATATCATCTCACGGTAGCGCTCACCATTCACAGTTCTACTGTTACGATTCGCATCATTTTTGAAGAAGTACGGTCCAATGATGCCACCAGCCCACATAAACCGCACCAAACTATGACTTTTTCTGGATGCATTGCTTGGTAGCTGTTGCAATGCTTCTGGCTGATATTTACTCCAAAATCAACAATTCTGCTTATTTACGTACCCATATTGAGCCAAAAATGAGCTTCGTCGCTGAACACCGTCGATTTCGTCGCGATGAACTTTCTTAACAGAGAGCATGCATTTTGATAATAAAATTTGCAATAATTGGCAAGCGTTGTTCGTTTGTAAGACTATTCATGGTTAAATGATATAGACCAAATGATATAGACCATAGGATGTTTGAAAGTGAAACAAAACACGAAACGTGCGTCAGTTTAAACCAGTGTTGCCAAAAAGATAATAGCTAAAAAATCACCCTTTATATGTACAAAAAAATATATAGCAAATAGTTTTTTTTTTTTTTCGCATTTTGTACCTTCTATTTAATATTCCTTTATACTAAAATATTATATTATATATATTCAATATAATGAACTATATATGTTATATATAGTTGTTATTAAATTTATTGTATTCTAATAATAAAGAAAATGTTCTATATTCTTAAAGTTTTATCTAACCCAATCAATAACCAAATAATTGTTTATTAATATTTTGAATATAGATATTGGAATAATGGAAATTGTTGACAAACTTCTTAAAGAAAATTTCTTAAACGAAAATGCATAAATTTAATATCCATAATGACAATTGAAATTCTCGTAGGAAATTATAGATTTTGATAAAATTACACCGATTTTAATGGAATTTCAATTCATTTCAAATTATATTCTAGATTTTTTTTCTATAATAAATCATTAGAGTTCTATAATAAGTTTTCAATAAAAACTCAGCTTCATTACCGCGCGAAATGATGTTAAATATGTAGAATAACCAATGATTCTTTTTACTATTTATCTCTATATTGGATTTTTAAATCATTTGAAATTGTTGGAAACGTAATTTTCTTCATATCACGTATAGATTTTCAAATAAAATATTAATCCCAAATGGTTAGAAAATATTATGAATAATATAAAATTATATTTTTATATTCCTTATATTTTTATTCCTTAAGAATACATTCAAAATTCAACCTAAATATTAAAAAAAAAATAAATATAACAAAGTAATAAATTATATATGCATAATCTATATCCTTTATTTAAGCCAACTTTAATTTTTAAAGATAACAAATAGACTAAATAAGCTTTTAGTAGAAATTAATAGTAAAAGAACAATTATATAAGAACAAAAATACAATGACAAATACGCGGAAAATGAAGAAAAATAAATGGATAAATGAATGAATGAATGAATGAATGAATGAAAAATAATAAAACATAATGTAGAATAAAGGTTTTTGTTTTTTGTGTTCTTTTATTTCCTTAATATTTTTTCCTTCTTTTGTCCTGTCCCCCCTCACTTTGGTTGTCAATTAGAAAATTATTACTATTTTTTGTACTTGTCTAATATATATTCTGAATAGAACGAAACGAAAAGAAAATGCATATAGTTTTTTAAAGCTATTATATATATTTCAAGGAAATAAACAATCCAAAACCTCAACCAAATTGGAATGTATGGATATTTATATAGACAAAACATGTTATATATTTTGTTTATTAGCTTTTTATCCTATATGAATATTATATGAATGAAATTTCTTGTCCCAATTGATTATATTTTGATTTGATGAAAATCAAATTAATTTCTTGTTATATGATAATTTTCAATTGCTTGATTTGAGGTTTTTTTTTTTTTGTTCAATATATAGACTGCGATTTTTCCAATACTAAGGATTTATAATAATAATAAAAAAATAAATAAATACTTTTATAGATTTCTCCGCCTTTATGTTAGTTAAATATATTGTTGTATTGTGAAAATACTTTTTTTTATTAATTATATGTAAATTAATGATAGCACAGCAGATGCTATCGTGCAACCATTAAATTTCGTTATATTTACATATTTTTTCATTAAATTTTCTGATTAAAAAAAGAAAAGTGTATATTAAAATCTATAAAATCTATTTTATGATATATACATATGTATATTTTTTTTCGCATTCACATTTATAGATTAAAAATGTTTGAGAAATAGACAAAAAAGAAAAAAAAAATGAAAAGGTTTTCTATATAAGATTTTGATTTTATGTTTATTTATTTGAATAAATTTTACCTATATTATAAACCGAAAGAAAGGAATTATATTAAATATTTCAATTATATATGCGGTAAGATCTAAACCTTTATATATATAATAATATTTTGATATTCATAAATATGTCTATATATATCAAATGCTTGAGCTTGTGCGGATGTGTGTTTTGAATATCAATAATATATAAGAAAGTTTTTAGTTGTAAAATGAAAATAGAGAATGATGATAGTAAAATGAAAATTATTTCAATATATGTCTGTTTTATTTTATATATGAATAAGAAGTATGCTGAAATTTTTTATTTGATTTGTTGTTTATTGTTAATGAAATTATAAAAATTGAGGTATCATTATTAGACGATCGGAAGTTTATATGCTCGATCTGAAGGTATCATTAGCCAATCGAAAGTTTATGGATTGTGTATGAAATGTAATTGCCCTTTTATAGTTTAAGGCTGAACAAAACACTTATCTGAACAATCTTATCTGATAAGGGAATTTCTTAATTTTGAAAAATTGTCACACGTTAATTACAGACACTAATTGAAAAAGTGTGTAAATAAAAATATTATATCATCAATATAATGTATATATAGTTTAAATCACAACACATTAAACTATACATCTTTTGTATTCGTATTCATTCATTCATTCAACAAAACAAAAATAAATTTTATTTATTATAATAAAATATAAAATAATTTACTGTAATTTTCTCGATTTTCAACATTTCGTCGTCGTCGATTGAATGTGCATTTATTTGTATTGTTGGTGCGGTATTTTTTTCTCCATAATGTGTGGTGATCGATCGCACGTTGTTCGTCGTATCGTGGAATTTTATTTTATCATTTAATTTTTTAATTAATAATTTTTTAATAAAGTTTTCCAAGTTCCAAATGGAAATGTCTTTTTCTTTTTATTTATAATGTGAAAATGTGTGAAGTTATTTATCTATATATATATTGGGAAAATGTTATAGGAAAATTTTTTATAAAATCGTAATTGCATTTCATGAAAATGTGATAAATAATTTTTTTCGAAAGTGTTCAATAGACCGTGGTTATAGAAATACATTACATATATTATCTGTATATATGGTATATAAGAATGAATTTTCTTGAGACTGAATGGAATTGAATTGAAAAGATTGGACAATTTTCAACATTTTTCATTGAATTTTTATGTTTAAGAAAATATTTTTTATACTACAAAAACAATTAAAAGGTATTTTGAGTTTTTTTTTTCAATACAATAAGAACGCAATTTATTTATATGATGATGATGATTTATAAATAATATTTATATGAGAGCAAAAAAAAAAAATTTAACTTTATGTGTATAGAATTATATAGAATTTGATTTGGTTGGTGTTGTACTACACACCTATTCATATTTATAAAATAATAATTTACTGTAATTTTTTTAATATTCAACACCGTCGTCGACTGATTGTGCATTTATATCAATAGTAAATACACATTTATTTTTGTTGTTGATGTGCGATTTATTTCTCTTATAAAAATCATAATGTGATTTGTTTTTTTTTTTGTTGTGATCGCATTCGCATGTCGTTAGTCGGTATCGTGGAATTTTTATTTTGTCCAGTTTAATTTTAATAATTATTTAATAAAATTTTCCAATTGTAAATGGAAATGTTTTTCTTTTAATTTATAATGTAATGTGAAAATGAAAAGTAATTAATCTGTTGTGAAAATTTTATGAAAAACTATTAAAATCAATTGTATCTCTCTTTACAAATTGGATGATACAAAAACAAAAAATGATTTCATTTAGTTATTAAATTTCAAATGTGATTGGTTATATTTTTTATCTCCATGAATTTCTTTTTTTTTTCAATATTTATGCGTTATCTTCTTTTGATTTTAACTGCTGATTCTGAAAATCTCTGACAAGGGAATAAATCCTTCTGTGTAATTACTTAAAGTTAAGGTAACCTCTTTTTGTACCATTTTTGTTCATTTTTTATGTTTTTTTTTTCTTTATAACATTATTTATTTTTTTTAATTTGTTTTATGTAATTATTTTTTTATACTAATTTCTTCTTTTTTTTCTGTTATTTTTTCCATAGGTAAGTTTCATTTTTTATCATCCCCCCGATTACTTTACGAATTTCATTATAAGTGCGCCTTCAAAATGTGAGTAAAAAAAAAACAAATTTTATTTTATGCATAAAACAATGATATAATTATTTTAATAAAATTACTATTTATATGTGTAAGATATTATATTTAATATATAAGACATTGAATAAGTTTATGGTTAATAAGAAATTCAAAGTTCCATATCATACTTTCGTTTGTCATTGCTTAAAATTAATCAGGAAAAACCATAGTTTTTCTTTTCTAATCCTTTTCCTTTTCTGCAAAAATATAAACATAAAAATCTTTAGACCTTTAGACGAACGAAACTATATTTTTTCCTTTATACACATATATATCATCATAACATATAGACCTAATTTCATATATATATTTATTTTCAAAAACCGCAAACATTGCAGCATCGTTAAATGTTTAATGTTATTTTGATTTATTCATTTGAGAAATATATATATATGCATAGATAAGATAAAATATTATATTATATTATATATGAGATTGTGTATAGTAATAAAAAAAGAAAAATTTCATCTCATCTAAATAATAATTTTCCCTAAAAATGTAATAAAAGAAGAAAAAAACAAAAATACAACTACCACAACTACCAACCACCATATCATTAAAAATAAAATAATAATTACGAATTTAAGGGAAAAAAACGTTAGATATTTTTGTTATATACATATTTAGAAATATTATATATTACATCTTTCATTCGGTTTTATATATATACGTACCTACTTTTCTGGACCTCTGTCCAATGAAAGAAGAAAAAAAAAACCAACAACGTTTTTTTTTATTTTGTAATGACTTTACATTTATATTAATGTTCTATACTTTTACGTTACGTTTTTAATGACTAACCGTATATTATTTATACGCGTTTGCTTTTTTTATATATTCATTTTTAACCCATACACAGTATAAACATTTTATATATTGTGGGAATCTATTTTAATGCGTTTACAAAAGTTTTTCATTAAAGCATCTATATTAGTATAGAGAAAAACTAAATACTTTTCCAGCTACAGATCTCTGTAGAAAATAACTATACAGATCTAGAATTTATCTATAGAATTTTAAGCAAATTATTGTATAATATAATTAGAAGCAAATTATTGTATAATATAGAATGTAAATACTATGAATCCATGAGTATAATATTGATGAATATTGTTAAAGATAACCCTAATGACATTTAAAATGGGTTATTATTATATTCTTATAATGTTTCTATATGCAAATCTGTACAACATTATTCGCATTCAATTTCAACTCTTACAATTATTCAAGCATCTATAATACAGCGAATATTTTATATATTGTATATAGATGACTTATTAGTTCATATCGTCTTCAGAATAACTTTTAAATCAATACCCAAGTATATACTTAATGCAATTTCTATATATATATATACATTTGAATACACTTGAAACTATATTTTTTTTTGTATTATAATACAAATTCATAGTTTTCTATTATTGTAAAATTCTTATCTTTATGTATACAATAGAAAAATATTGCATTTATAAGCAATTGTATAATATTATTATTATTTGCATATCTGTATATACAGATATATTTATTTGCCAATGGTGTACGTTCGTAGGTATACATATTATATATATATATATATATATATATACGAACGACGTATATATTTTGTTAAGTTCTTAACCTCATATATATAAAGAGTATATATTGTAAAGTACATTTAAGATTCAATTATTATTATTATTGCAATTATCTGTCAATGCAATTTCTTTTTGAAATAGGGCACATACACACACAATAGTTCCCTCCATATTAAGAACTAAATTGCATTTAAAATATGTTATGTACCAGAATCAATAGAATCAATTGCAAAAAAAAAAAAAAAAATGTATTCATATACAAAGATTTTTTCTATACAATCTTATTATTTTATAAGTTTTATATCACAGGCAGAACATTTCAATAAATAATTTTTTTATATATACAGTTAACTATTTATTCAATGATGTGTTTAAATAAGGGACTGAACAAAAAATGGATTAATTCAGAAAATCGTTGAATCAAGATTTAGATTTCATTTTAATATAGTTTAATTCTTATTCATATTCAGCAAAGGAGCCCACAAATAAAGAAAACTCCTTGAATACAGAGCAGCTCGTTCAATGAATCCTTAAAGGCATCCTTAAAGGCAAACGTCCTTAAACGGTGACTATATTCACATATTAATTGTGGATGCGAAAATATAGATAATTTTATTCAGATAGGATATTTTTTTGTCAATTTTTTATGCGCTAAAAAAACTAATCACAAAATAATAATGTAGGCCACGGATTGTAGGCCACACGATCAATTTACATTATAATTTACTTTATTTCTATATAAAAAAAAACATTAAATTTTCCACCACATTTAAATATTTTATATATAAATATATATATATAGAAATAAATTATTATGTTTTTATTTTTTTATACATATATACATATTGATTGGAATTCAATTTTATTCTATCGATATGTAAATATAGATGGGGATGTAGATATTCAAAAAAAAAAAAATGTATTCCATTGAAAATAGTGCACTTTAATTTTAATTGTATTTTTATTTTTTTTTAAAATCAGAAAAAAAAAAAATGTAAAGAGAAAATTGACAAATGGAAATAGAATATAAATAATTTTCCTCTATAGTTTTATCATTTTCCTGTGTATATATTCGTTGTTTTTTTTTTTTTTGCATAAAGGAACTAAATTATATTTACTTTTGTTTGTTTTTGTTTAATTATAATATCATATTGGTATATAATTTTCAATTTATTAATATCTATATATATATATATATCTATAATGTTCAATAAATTTTCCGATCCAAATTATCATTTTATAAAACTGTTGAAAAATTCTTTGTAATTATAAATCAGGCATTTTTCAATTTGAATCTAAACAAATATTAATTTAAAAAAATGATGTTTCAATTTAAAGATCATTTTTCGTCCTTTATAAAGTCACAAAGTGATGATTTTTTTTTCTATAATCCTTCAGTTTTAAAAGGTGATAGATTTTTCTTCATATATCCTTTTTGTTGTTAGGATTAAATCACTATTAAAAATTAATTGATATGAGATACAAATTAATTTAAAAAAGACTGTACTATAAACTAATTCAGTTTAATTTTGTGTTTGAAATAAATGAATTTTCCGTGGTTTGTTAATATGCATTATTACTTATATAAATACAGTTACTTGTAAATGGAAATAGAAATCGAATATTAAAAACATACACATTTTGTTTGGCGCACTTTTTTTGTAATTCGTTCTTTAATTTATAATATTCTATTTATTATTAATGTAATTTTTAAGATATTATATAAGATATATATTTATAAGATTTTAGATTTTAAGTGCTTATAGATTTAAGTGATTTTTAATTTTAATTTTATCAAATTTAATTGATTATTATCATCATCAATTTAGTTTATTATCACACTTATATTAATATTGATTATTTAAAAACAAAAAAAAAACCATTATGAAGTTGAAAAATCTGAAGAAAATTAATCGACTGAGTTCTCACAAATGGTCACTATCGCATATCAAACGTTTTCGTTTTTCCATTAACCTATCCGGTTTATAAAATGAATTTGTAGTATTGATTCTGACATTATCTGTTCCGATAGATGTTTTTCTTATAATAGAAAATTCTCCAAGAATTCCTCCTGAATCAATTTTCATTCAATCAATAAATAGAAAGTTTTCTTTAGTAAATCCATACATTTTTCAGAATAAATAAGTTAGAGAAAATCACCCGTTTTTGATATTATCCTTTTTTCAATATAATTTATTACAAAAATCATCGAATGTTTCCCTAAGGATTTTCTTTCAATTTTTTTCGTTTCCATTTTCTCGCGGCATTAATAAAATAAGAAAAAGAGATTTTACAACAACTAATAAATTCCACCAATTGGTTCAGCAAAGACAATACTTCTATCGTTGAAACTTACATGATATAAAAAGAAAAAAAAATATATTAGTAAAATCAATGTTTTTTATTTGATATTTTTATTGTATATTTTTTTCCTTTTTATCTTATGTAAGTTTCAACGATAGAAATTTACAGTTATTTTTAGATGTAGAGCGGGTATCCCCCCTGTGGGATACCCGGGAATATATATACACTAACCACAACTGGCAGAAACGCCAGCGCGGTCCGTATATATATAAACCTACGGGGAACATAATTGCTGGAATATGGTATGTCTTCATCGTCGCGACTTTCCAACATTCAAACAACCATGTTCCCCTTAATTAAAAGCAAATCTCATATGTAAATTTTACATATGAGATTTTTTTATTTGAAAATCGGCGGCTTCGCTACCAACTCGACCATCGGGTTATATTAAGAAATATTCACTAGATTTTTGTTCACATATACACTTTGAAATATACTTTGAATAATTATAATTGTATGTATTTATATATGTATGGAAAAATGTGATGAATGAAAATTAATTTAATATTTTTTATTGAAATGAATTTGGTCTTTATGATGAGTTATTTTTATAATTAAAAAAAAAATGAATGTTTGTTTGTCCTTTGGGAAGGGAACAAAGTTTCTCCAATACAATGGTTAAAATCAAAGTAAATTATCGTTTCCTTACCAAAATGATAGAAGACTTTTTATTTCAAATGTATACATTCAACATATTTCTTCAATATACAATCAACATTTGTGTAAGTTTTTATATAACAATTGGCCTAACTGTATATATATTAATTTTATAAACATTGCTGTACATTTGTTTTTTTTTTTTTTCCGGTCAGGTCCGTATTACTATTTTAATGTATATATTTATACTATATTTATTAATTATTTCGAATTATATAGATATAAATACAAAAAAAAAAAATTAACTACATCATTTGATAGTTAATCTAAAATACATGCCTGATGATTATATCTTTACGCATTACTCAAAAAATTATAAAATATTCTTACTACAATCTTACGATTTTATAAGAGCATATGACAAATGTTGTATATAGTATCAATTTTTTTAAGCCAGATTTTATCACAATAGTATATGTTCCAACAAATATATATATATATATATATATATTATATGTATTATTAACGAGGTACTTGAAATATTTTGATAAAGAAAGTCAAACTTAATCATTCACATTTCTTTCGTTGTTTTTTTCTTTTGCCTTATGTTTTATTTCATTGCCGTCGCTTTGTATTACGTATATAGTGTTATATTTCTTTACTTTGAATGTTCATGCGGGTGTGATATCATATATATATGTATTATATATGAAACAATTTTGTTAAAATTAATTATGATCATTTATATAAGGCAAAAATGTATGTAAGAAAAGAAAGTCTGGATTAGAATCACAAGGCAAAAAAAAAAATCACTTAATATACTTAATACTATATATGTATATTGTAATATATGTAATATACTATATATATATAGGAATAGGAAAAGATGAAGTTACAAAAAGACAAATAAGCGTCCATTAGTTAGTTTATAGAGTGAAATATACTATATATGTATATATAAAGATTTTTCCGTAAAACGAAAAAATTCCAATATAATGGAGTAATATTATAATATATTGTTATATGTAATATAAAGTGAAAAAAAAAACTCTTACTAACCACATTATGAATTTTGTATATTGTATATAACCGTTTTTATTAAAGAAAAACCATCCATTATGATTATTATTTATACATTTGTGTATGTACCATATCACCATACCATTGCGGTGGTGAATTGACCAATAAATCTATATATATATATTTGAGATGTCCACTATAATATAATATTTTGTCTCTTAAATATATATAAAAATCAGAATTGTAAAATCAATTTATATACTGGTTATACATAAATATTCTCACAAATCAGATTTTATCAAATTTCGAATCCCCGCTTTATTTAAATATCCTTTTTAAATCCCGTGTGAAAGTTTTTCCTTTGATAGAAATGTTTCTAATTGTGGAAAATCATTCAAGAATCTCATTAGGAACATTTTTTCTTCAATTGAAATATTTCTGATGATAGAAAATCCATCAAGATTTCTTTGTAAACATTTTTTCCCGCAATGAACACTTTGCTGGTGATAGAAAATCCATCAAAATACCTTCCCGTGTGAACGTTTTTCATTTCATATAGAAATTTTTCTGATGATTGAAAATTCGACAAAAAAAACTTCTAAAGTTTTTTCCTAGAATAGAATTGTTTATTATATAATAGAAAATCATTCAGGAATAATTGTCCTTAATATTTATCCTGAAATAGTAATTTTTCTGGTAATATAAAAAAAAATCCCTTTTGAACATTTTTCCCACAATAGAAATTTAATATTAATTATATAATTATAAACACATGACTATCAAAATAAATTAATGATTATATCAAAAAAAAAATACGCATCATTCGCATTACTAAAACCAACATTTAGCCACATATAAATTACATTTAAAATTATATTTTTAACCAACCTTTTATACCATATATAATATATACAGGCCAATGTGTGTGTGTGTGTGTGTGTTTTGCTGGTGCAATAAATTGAATTTTACATCAATAAAAATACCCTTTCGTTTATACTTTTATTATGCTTTGCTTTTTTGGTGATTATCTAGAATAAAATTTGATTAGAAAATTGTCTAACATTCTAGATATGAAAAAAAAAATTATCTATTTAATTTAGTTTTTTTTTATTCATTCCAATTTTTTTATTTTACACAACTCGACACATTATTTCACGCACAGCTCTTAGCTATATATACAATAACCATATTAAGTAAATAAAATTTCCATTCACGTATCAACCCTATATATATATATTATATACATTTATTATGGCGAACTGTCTGTAAAATTGTTATAATGAAATTGCATATTCCTCAAAATAAATGAATAAATATTTGACACAGCAATTAACAAATGAATTAATTAATTATATTTTATGTTTTTTATAAATAGGCTCGATAAAATATGCATATATATATAAACCATGCGGTACTTATGGGGTATATAAATACAATTATCGCAACTATATAATATACAAAATTTTGTAAATTGTGTTCCTGTGCGATATACAATAATATATGTAAAATTTGATGAGCTATGTAAAATTTATCATTTTAAAATTTAATATAAATTGTATTTTATATAATTATATCATACAGACATAGAGGAATGAATAAATGAATGGCTGGGGATGTGTATTTATAAATTGTTTTATATATATATACTTTTATAGCTATATATAATTATATTCGTATTTTCCATATAATACAATAATTTTTAATTGTTTAATTAATTCAAACACTTGATGATGATTATCACAGGGAACAATAAAATAATAAATTAACATTATATAATTTTATTTTATAGTTCATTTTCCAGAAAAAATTGTATTTATACATATAAAAAAGTACATTTTTCTTTGATTATTCAGAGCTCAGATTAAAACAGATTAAAAATAATTGTCATATTATTAATTTTCCCTTTTATGTAATTGTTAATTGAAAGACAGGAAAGATTTAGTTAAAACATTTTATTAACTGATTTTTTTTTATTACCATCAACAAAAATTATAAATCATTTATATATAATATAATGAGTAAATTTATTTGTTTGGGTTTGGTAAAGTTTCATTAAATAAATATTAATGATTATTAAATTGTATACATTTCGTAATGTAAACATATTCGAGTAACATTACCTTCCTTAATATATAATTAGTCAGCTATAAAGGCTATCACATTATTTTAATTATGGTTGAAAATGTTTTATTTCCTCGCACATTTAACAATTAAATGAGTTGTTGTACCTCAATTTATCATATTTTATTGTAAATATTTAATTGAAAATTTGATTTCTGCGTGTTCATGAAAACCGCACATATAATTTCACATACATATAATTTCAATTCATTGTATTTTATGGAAAATATTTATTTAAAAATTTATAACACAATTATCAATGAATATATTTAAAAATTTAATCACTGCAAAAATGTAGTTATTTAGTTTATACATTTTTAATAAACCAAAAAACAAAGATTCCACAAATCCTTTTTCATATTTTTATGGAAAAGGAAAAGGAATAAGGATATTTTTACTTGAATATATCCTTTTTTTCTTTTTATAGTATAAATAATAGATGTTTTTTTTTTCTATATACATTTTTGGTTGCGGATTAAAAATTTGATTTATGGTTAAAATTCGTTTCAAAAAAAAAAAAAAGAAAAGATTTTCTATATATTATTTATCAAGATTTTATTTTTTTTTGTTTTGCTGTTTTATTCATCGAATATTATTATTATTATTATTATATTGATGCTGATTCGATATTTCATTTTTCAATTCAATATTTTATTCACGTATATATGCGTTACTAAAATGAAAAAAAGATATATATATATATAAATTCCTATCATAACCGACGAAATATATAAGAAGTAATATAGTTTTAGATGTTTGGCAAAAAATAAAAGGAAAATTCTCTAAATGTTTATATACCTATACTATAAAATAAATATATATAATGTAATATATTAAATAAACTATATATAGGATAATATATATATAGTTTATTTAATATATTACATTATATATATTTATTTTATAGTATAGGTATATAAACATTTAGAGAATTTTCCTTTTATTTTTTGCCAAACATCTAAAACTATATTCATTTATATATGTGGATAGGAAAACAACAAATTCGTTCGTTCGTTCGTTCGTTCGTCCGTTTCTTTATGCGTTACGATACCATACACTTTTAAAAACCATTAATAATATATGAAATTTGACATAGTTTTTTTTGTTTTACATTTTCTATATACATTTTGTATATACATTTTCTATATAAATGAAAAGTATAATTTTCATTTTTGGACATTTTATATTAAAATAATATAAGTTAAAAATTTTTAGAGAAAGAAAAACAATATAATTTTGTTCTATATAGAGAAATCATGGGAATTATCAATTAAAATAATACCCTTCTGTTAAAATATGGGCTAAAACTAAAATAACTTATCAATTTTAATAATGATCTCAATTGAAAATAAAAAACAGATGTTAATGATCGGATTTGGAACCTTGTATGGTATGATTGGGATGTATGTAATAAGTATAGACACATTTGCAAACAGATATAAGTTAATATAGTTTAAATAAACGTATTCATACGGTTCAAAAACCTTGTATTCATTCGTTTTTCAAAAAAAAATTAAAAACAGATTTATTTATAATAATAATTTTAATAAATAATATTTATATTTATAAAAAAAAAATTCAATTTTATGTATGCATTGTATAGAATTTGATTTGGTTATTGTACACCTATTCATATATTTATAAAATAAATTACCGTATATTCCTCGCCGACCGCTGAATGTGCATTTGCCAAATAAATACACATTTATTTGTGTTGTTGCGGTGCGATTATTTTCTCTCATCATCACATATAAATCATAATGTGATATTTTTTTGTTGTGATCGCAAGTCGCGTTCGTCGTCGGTATTTTACTTTATCAATTTGTTTTTTTTTTATTAATAAAATTTTCCAATTGTAAATGGAAATGTTTTTCTTTTTAGTTATAATGTGTGAAAATGTGTGAAATAATTAATCTATATTGTGAAAATGCCATTAAAAGCCTATTTAAAAGATTTTTTTTCTTGTTTTTTCATGTGTCGTTTTTTTTTTCAATAATGTACTGCTTAATTTACTGTAAATTTGTCGTCTACATATTCAACACCGTCGACTAAATGTGCATTTACTTTTGTTGTTGGTGCGATTGTTTTCTATCATGATATTTTTATTTGTGATTGTAAGTCATTGATCGCTATCGTGGAATTTTTATCATTTTTTATTTTTTAATAATGTAATAAAAATTTTCCAAGTGTAAATGGAAATGTTTTTCTTTTAATTTATAATGTGAAAATGTATAAAGGAATCGGTTGTGAAAATGTAATGAAACTCTTTTAAAATCAATTGAATGATATACAAAAACAAAAAAATGATTTCATTTAGTTAAATTTCAAAGGTGATTGGTATTTTGTTATTGTAATTGTTTGCGTTCGTGTGCGTTATCTTCTTTTGATTTTTATTGCTGATTCTGAAGAAGATTTATTTTGTTTCGAATTCAAACTTTTGGATCCCTGACATGGGAATAATTTATTCTGTAATATAGTATTTTAAGGTAACCTTTAATTTTTTTTAAAACATTTTATTTTTTAGGTTTTTTTTTTGTATGTGAAACGAAATCGTTTTTTGAATTGTTGTTCTTTATAACATTGTTTTTGTTTTTTAAATTATTACAGAGTAATTATTTTTTATATTAATTTCATTATGTTTTTCTATTGTTTCCATAGGTATGTTTAATTTTTTGTCACCCAATTACTTTACAATATTATTTATTATAAGTGCGACTATAAAATGTGAGTAAAAAATCAATTTTATTTTGTTCATAAAACTAAATTATATTAAGAAAACATTAAAATTCAAATATAAAAATCATCACTTTAAATGTCCTTATCAAGAAGGTTAGGTACATGCATACATGCTTGCATTAATTAATATATAATCTGAATATATACGAAAGTTAGATAATTAAGAATTTTTGTACACATATTTAAATATTTAACAAAAATTGTATTGTGAAAATTCTTGTATACTTGTTCATGCGATAAATCGATAAATTACAGATCAATGTCATATATCAATTTCTCTAAAATTAGTTAGTCAAATCCAATCGTTTTGAAATTTATACCAAGTGTATTAATAATCCATACAACAAAACCAATTTCATTGAACGAGTTTCAATTTTCCATCATTTTTCCATCACAATTATTAATATATATTTTGTATATTTGGGAAATGTCTTATAGGAATCTATATAAAAGATTATATTCATTGTTATTATTTTCCTTAATATAATAAATTCAACCTGTTGTAACTTTTCAATACACTGTACTGTATAGATTTAATATCGCATATATAATTTTTATGTATTGAATTCGAATATTATATATACACTTTTTTTTTTTGTTTATATATATATTTGAAATACTTTTAGATTTCATATACCAACAGATTTTGTCATCTGTTATCTCACAAATATATAAAATTTTATCAATATGTAATGTATACATAGAAGATAACCCTTTGTTTGTTTGATTATTTTACTATATACTAAATAGCACAAGAATAAAAATTTGTTTACTCCTTTTTTTCCTTCCATTATTTTATTTGCTGATTTTGTATACTAATATCCTTGTATTATAAAATGTTCATATATGTTATATAAATAAAATAAATGATCGCAGCATAAATGTCCGAAAAATAAAATAAATATAACATAACAAAAAGATAAATAATAAAAATAATTTTCGTATATATACCTTTATAATAAAATAAATGAATAATTTTGTATGTGTGTGACTGTAAAGAGTATAAGAAATTGTAATAAAAATAATGACAAGATGTCGAGGTATGAAAGATAACGATTCGTAAAATGAATAGAGAATTAGATCAGCGCATAGATCATTACTAAAAGCAAAGACTTGCAAGTCTGTTAGGAAAATAGAATTTATGTGAGCTTAAGTGGATTTTTTATTGATTACACTTTTAAATTAATCAAAATTATTACTACATTATAATAACTTCCTGACAATTCTACACTAAAAATCAATTATATTATTAAATCATACTTGAGCAAAATAAACAACATGATAATGTTTCAAGGGCATCTAAAATATTTCTATATATAATAATCCTTTTTTTTTTTTACATATCCTCGCGTCTGTATATCTTTAAGAATACAATACACGTTCTTGGCTAAATTTAATATATAGTAATCAAATCAAATGACATACATACAAATACATGGCTTTAAGATCGTATAATATAGATATAATACTAAAACAAAAAATATATATAAGATTTGTGATAATAAAAAAAAACCTTTATATCAAAATGATCCATACAAAATTATACCATATAAAAAAATACTTACTCTAACAAAAAAAAAATATGAGAGTTTTCTATAAAACAAAAATAAAATAAAATTTACCATTATTTCCATATGGTCAACAAAAAAGAAAATTTTCATTTACTCATCTTTTATATAACTTTTATATAATTCATAAACTCCAGAAGTATTTATAATATCAAATGAATAAGACTTAACCACAGGTGAAGTAATGTAATTTTTTAATACAATTCAAATGGAGAGATTTAGCAACCCCTTGAAATAACTTGAAAGGATCATAATTTATTTAATATTTCCCTTAATTTTTTTTTTTAATTAGAATTATAAAAATCTCGCATATATTAAGCTTAAAAATGTAAACGTCAAGAATTGTTTTGTTACATACATTTCTGAAAATTTCCATTTATAACATTTCAATTTGTATATATATCAATTTAATTAACCACATATAAATATTTTTAAACAATGAAACATTAACCTAAACCTATTTCTACTTAAATTTTATATCAACATATCAATATATATATATGTATATATAAGATCATATGAATGTTTCTGTCATTTTATATAACATACATATATACAACATCCATAATATAATATAAATAAATGATTATATTTTCCAATCGATAATCTATATATGGTATACGTCTTATAAAATATTATATTTATATACCTATATATATTATAAATTATTATATATTGAAAGACAGATATTATAAAATCGATTAGAAATTGCAAAACAATCATTAACACACAATCTATCATTTGTCATATATTATATAATATATATAGACCTCACGACAGAGTGCAGCAACAAGAAAACCCCTATATATATATATAAAATAAATATTATTTTAATTGTTTTCTAAGTGGTCACTTGACTGCCAAGTTCACACTTTGATTAGTAAAAAAAAAAATCTTTAATCGCATATATGTTAAGAATATATATTACACAATATATCATATTTTTTCGACTTTCAACAAAATATAAAATCGTATATGCAGAAGTAATTCATTATAGAAAGTTAAAGTTTTGTTATTTTTACCAAAAAAAAAAAACTCAACTCATTTATATTTTCATTTTTAGACCCTAGACTATATTAAATTAATAATTTTTGAGCAAATATACAAATATACAATTAAATGAACATCAACAATGGCCAAAACTATTTAATTTATTAATGCTTAAAATTCCATATCTATGATTTTAATCCTTATATATCTATAAACTATTATAATATATAATCGAAGTGCTTCATTATTATATCGCAGATATATTATATAATTTGTTTAATTCTATCGCGTTCTATTATGATATTGGTAATAACAATGTAATATGTATAGTGAAAAAAAAAACTAGAACATTTATATAATATATTCTATTCCATATATATATCATTCGTTACATATTAATATCTATTTTTGTTATCATTTTCTATACTCTTTTTTAATTTTTTTTTTGTTGCTTGTTATTATGTTGATTATTATTATTATTGCTATTGATATAAATTTATTATTATTATATTGTTGTCATGTTCGATATAATGTTATTAACAAATATATAATCATATTTTATGTGTGTATATATGCATATGAATAAATTAAAAGGTAATTGACTTTCTTTATTATATAATATCGACCTATTTTTTGATATCATCATATGAATATAAAAAACTGCCAATAGATAATATAAAGGTAACAAACAAACATCACGATATAAAAGAAATGTTATTATCGACAGTGTTTTGTAGAAAAAATTGCCAAATTTCCGGAATTGGTTTTTACTACGGTTTAATTATTATCAATTGTATTATATTAGATTATGTTATCAGTGATTTAAATAATCATTAGAGAAACATGTAATTCTTTAATAAATCATAATATTATAAGTAAACAATTTTTAGGAAAAAACAATTCTATCAAAAATTTGACATTAAATTGATTTGTGATTCATAAACTTTACTGTAAAATATATATAACTTGATATAAATAATGTGACTATTTATAAAGCAATTCTCTATTTAATTACCCTAAATCTTAACTTAAATTTAATTACCTATATATATATATACATACATATTTAAATCATTTTGTTATGAAATTTTAATTTTTTTTTTGTACCATTATAATTCTATAAATGATTTATTATATAATTAAGTGTGGTAATGATTTTATATAAATAAAATAAATTTAACTTTTCACCATATCTCTATAACTATAGCAACTTACAGGGCACTCTAAAAATGTACCAACAACCATATATAGAATCGATGGTGTTGCGATAAATTCTAAATCGAAAATATTCTTTAACAATAAGTTTTAATTATTATATATTGGTCTTTTATTTGGAACAAACAATATTATAGAGGATCCTTAATTTCTTAATTATTACACAAATAAAGAAATAGTTTTCATAACACATTAAACATTTTTTTTAGTAAGTTTATTCTAGAAATTTCAGTTAAAGTTAATGGATTCTACAAATTTACCCACTTAATCGTTATATCTTCTGTCAAAATCCTAAATAAATCCCTATTTTTAATGTACAATTTCACGAAACAATGTTTTACAAATTGCATTAACCAATATAAAAGCTCTCTATAAATTATCAAAACAAAAACTAAAATTATATTTTTCCCTTAAAGTCCATATAAATAACAAATCACAACTCACTCGATTTCTGATCCGTTTTAAAGTGCACCCCGCATGTATTATATATAAAATTGAGAATATATTTTATTGTATAATAATATTAATAATAATAAATTATAATATTATAATAATACAATATGAAATTTGATTATAAAAATTATACTATATTTGTGTATAAAATTATATACCTACCTAACCTACCTATATAGAATAAAACTTTATGTAAACAAATTTCAAATATCTATATAATATATATATAGAAAAGTTTAAATGCGGTATATATATATATATATATATATATATATATGAATATTACCTGTGTTTTGTTTATAATATAAAATAAATATAAATATGCTTTAAGTAATTAGTACAAAAATTTATATAACAGTTTCGTGTTTCTATATATATTATAGAATATTATTCGTATATAGGTAAATATAAAATATTCTTAATAAATCATTGACGTACAAAATAACTCTACATAAACTATATGACTTTTGAACAATTCACTTCATTGTTCGTTTTAATAACCTATATTATATGTGATATTATTATTATTATATAAGCAATTATAAGCATTCATGTCGTTTATTGTTTGCATTTGTCGTTTGACACGATATGATTTTAATTGTTAGTTTAGTTTTGCAATTGTGGCTAATAATAATAATAATATTATAATTTTTTCAATGTCGCCATACAATTGCAATTGCCTTTATATATATCATATTCAATTATAATAATATATATTCAAAAGACAGATGGTCAATTTCAAATTTTTAAATTAGATATTGTAGCAAAAATTGCGGAAAAGATTTTTTTAAATATATATTTATTGATATCGAGTTTGTACGAAAAGCAAAATTTAAAAATCCACTTTGGAATTTTTAGTCATTTTATGGTTCAATTTTAATGTTGATTGAAAAACGTACGTTACTGACTATATAATATGATTTATGTAAACCACCAAACCGCACTTACCATATACACATGAAATCAAATTAATCAAATTAAAGATATGAAATATATATATAATAATTCCTTTACCGAATTTATTTTGTTTTATAGTTGTTTGTTTATTTTTTTTTCTTGTTGAGATTTAGTTTATGATCTATAAATAACGAATAATAATATTAATAATAATAAATTCCTTTTATTTTTAATTTATTTCTTGAAATAGTATATTATTACATTTCCACTATAATACACCTAACAATTTATTCATATTTGTATATTCATGTAAAATATATAATTTGTTATCATGTACTCAAACGTATATAATCAAATGATATATAAAATAAGTAAATATATATAGAACACTACACCTCTTAATGATAATGGGATTGACATTTCGAATGTCTTGTCACGAATTTCCAAGACCATTTTTATGCGTTTCATATTTTTAGAGTTGTTTGCATTCTATATAATAAACTGTATCAATTGGTCTTCAAAAAAAAATCATTTGTTCTATAAAAAAAACCCCTTTCATTTATTCTATAAAACAAAAAAAAAGATGTTTCACAGTAAAACATTTAAATGAAATTCTGATAAATTAATTTTTATTTATACAAAATTTTAACTATACAATATAAGTATTTGGGGGATGCAAAACAAAAAAAAAACAATTCCAATTCCAATAAAGAAAAAAAAACAACATATATAGAATTATTAATTATTCAATCAATAAAAAAATATTATCATCGTTATCGAATTTAATTGTTTATACACATATTTTATTTTATTTTATTTTATTATTTATATGTGATAAAATCACACATTGACAATTTTTATTCATTAAATGTCCATGTGATGATGACATTCAAAACAAATTGATAAAAACAAAAAATATCAATATATATAAATAAATATATACAAATAAATCAATTAACCTAATTCATTTTTATGTATATTTGCTATATTTATATTGAATTTGTATATTACAATTCATTTAATATTCATTTAGATTTCACTGTTTATTTATGGTATATATATAGGTCTCATGTACTTTATCGATATTTGGTCATAAACCGAATACCGAATGAGTTACTATAAAAGAAAAATTATATATTTTATGGAATTCTTTGTAAAATTAATAAAAAAGATATTAAAGAATAAGGTTCCGAATAAGGTGAAAATGTTTATGTAAAAAATCATCCATCACAAGATATAAGAATAAAGAATTAAGAATAAGAATTTTCTAAAATTGTCAAAAGGATAATTTTTCTATTTAAAATGTCTGGCAAATTTTTTATAATAAATTTCATTTGCAATCAATATCAGTATTTAAAGTATAATGATGACAATTTTCCTCATATGTATTTATTTACCCCCGTTTAAAACCAATAGTTTACGTATTGAAAAAAAAACGTAAATACCCTTTTATTTATTATTTATTTTATTTAAATATGTAATAAAAAAACACTATACATATTTATCAACTTATTATTTATACAATATTTCAATCAATTCTGTTAATAAATTTGTAAATTGAAAGTATTTTATCAAGAATAAATGAAGAGGATATAGGCGCGTGCACGTGTCAGTGTTTTATTATTATTTTTATTATACACATCAATAGTCTGTATATATTATAAATAAATATAAAGTATATACATATAAGGAAAAGTATATTTTAGAAAATTGGGTAATGTTTGACCTTTTTTTTTTTTATTTGCATACTTTGAAATTGTTTTGAGTTTTCCACAATATATACATATAGTATAACCTGATGAATAATCGAAAGATTTATCCATTCTATAAATATAAAGTCTATAATTCTATGTCTAAATATCATATACGTATATATATATTATTGATATTTAAAATATTTACCATATGGAGAATAAAGGATACAATATATCCTTGTCATCTAATAATAATAATAAAATATCTTTAATATACCAAAAAAAAAATAACTTAAACTTTATAGAATGAGCTTTATATACTATAAGAAAATATATATTAATACACAATTTAAATATATTTAAAAATTTTGTTCTCCTTGTCGTCCTCGTCAGAAATATCATAATAAAGTTAATTTAAATATTTTAGATTTTGTCAAATCGAACAAAATTCAAAGGACATTTTATTTAACATTTTTAAGTGGTTTTCTATATAAGAGTTTAAAGGAGTTTTCTATTAGATTTTAAACGAATTGTTGAATATAAGATTTCAATGAACATTTTATATTAGATTTCAAAGGAAATGTTATAGAAGATGCTAGGGAAATTGTACATCAGATTTTAAAAGAATTTTTTCCAAGGAAATTGTTTATAAGTTTTTTGAAAGCAATTTTATCATTTCACTCAATAAGAAACTCGTGAATATCTTTCCTTATATTTTATTATATTGTGTATGCATGATGCCTGGAAAACAAAATAAGAAAACTTTTTAGTTGATTCATTTGTTTCTTTGTTCTGATTTATTCAAATATATAGAAATCATTTCCCCGTATTGTTTGTTGTATATGGATGGATATCTCTCTGAGCCTAATTATTGCATTTGGCATTTGGGTTTAAACCCTAAAAGCTAAAAAAAAAAATAGGTGTATAATTTTTATATTATACAAAACAAATTTTTTAATTTGATTTCACATATATGTGTGTAGAAAAATAGTATTTATATAAATTTTATATAAACCACCACCAACCAACCTCTATATAGAATATTTATATTTTTTGTCAGTTTGTTCCTATATAGTCAAAATAAATGAACATTTACATTTATTTATGTTTTATATGCAAATACGTACACGGTATATATAATACACGTTACACGATGATGATGTTAACCATGATGATATTGCAAATGTGAAAATGTTTATCATGTAAACAATTAGATTGGTGTACCTTGTAAATTGTATATATAGTACGCATATATTTCATTCATTTCATTCATTCATTCATCCATGTATACATGGTTGAATATATATATATATATATATATATATATGTTTATATAAATATAGTCTAAAACGTATATCATTATCATTATAATATATATATGTCTAACGAATTAGAATGGGATTTACATTTTTTTTATATAGAAAAAATTTATATTATTCTTCTATATTTGTATGTATAAATAATAAAATATTTAGAACCATTTTCTATTTTTTTTTTCGTTTTTTTCGTTTATAATGTTATATAATTTCTACGAAATAAATATAGATTACCCTCGAAATTTATAACAAATCCCTTTATATACATTTATATATCGTCAGTCGCATGCATATAGTTATATATACTGCAACAATACTTCATACGTATATTTTATTAGGTATTCATATAGAGTATAGATATTATAATATATATTTCTGTATGAAACAACGAAAAAACACATTTAGTAAATTTGTTAATTATATATATATATATATATGTATATATGAATATGTACATGTGGGTATTACACTTTTGGATATTTATTTATTTATTTATACTATACTACTTCCTTTATTATTCATATATTTGGACAGTGCGTAAATGACTCTGTTTTTTTAAAATCCGTATCGTCGTCGTCGTCGTCCGTCTATAATTTTATATATGTATTGTTGAGGACGAGGAAGTGTACATTTTTTTTTTTTTGGTATAATTATATAGTTATGCTAGGTGATGGGCTAAAATATTATAATTACCATATATAAATAGAACGTATTTTAATAAATTAATTTTATATATCGTTATACGTAAAAAATAATAAAAACAAGGAATTTATTAGATCAAACATATTTTATTTTTGTGGCTGTATTCTATATATATATATAGGAGACCTCGGCTAATTTTTTGTCCTTTGACTTTTTATGTTCTTTTTTTTTTTTTGTTTTTTGTCGGGTCCTGGCGGAAAAAAACAAAAAAGGTAAACGATGTCCTGGCGATTTCTTCTACCTTGGTTTTCTTTCAAATTCTGTAACCAATAAAAATACTTTTCTAAAGTTATCCTACTATTTTTATTAATTCTTTTAATGATCATATTTAAAATCAATGATATTTGAAACAAAAAAAAACAATATAAATCAAATAAAAATGTATCAATCATTTTCATTCCATTATCAATGGATGTCCTTATTTTCATATAGGATTATTTACCTGCATTATATACGTCTATGTGCATATAGAAAATTCAAAGAATTAATTTTCAATTGAAAAATGTATAGTTGATGATTTTTCTAAAAAAAAGTAAATAAAATAAACACAGAATAACATTTTAATTGAAATTATTTATATATATATGTATATAGAGTTTTTCTTTATTATGTATTATATCATTACAATTTTTTATTTATTTATATAAATAATACATATAATATATTTTATATAACAACATTGTATTGAGCAAATTTCCATATATAAATATTTTTATATTATAAATACTATATAACATTTTATATATGTATAAATTGAAAATGATATACAATTTTATGTATAGTATATATGGTATATATAGATGACGATTTAATTGAGCTGCGTGGTTTTGACTGATATATATATATATTAATTCAAAACACAAATCAATTCCTATATTATTATTATTATTATTATTTGTATTATAAAATTCATATACGTTTTTTTTTCTTCTTCAATATTTAATATTATTTATTTTTATGATTATATATTAAATATTTTAAAGGATATATGTTTCATTAAAATATTCTCACTTATATGTGGTTAATAATTCAATCTTTTCCAATTTAACAAATTTATCTATGTATTTATTATATATCAAAATAAAAATTCAATATAATTTTTTTAATTTGGCAACTTATATAAATGAGACATTAATTACATTTATAAATATATATATATATATATATATATATATATATATCTGTATATATATATCTGTATATAGGTGTAATTTAATTCACGTTATTTAATCTTTTCCAAAGAAATACGCAAGCTTTTGTGGGGGAAAATTAATCTCTTTTAATGAGATTTATAAGAAAATTGTATACTTCGTATTTTTATTAATAGTGTGTCTGTGTATATAAAAGAAAAATTTTATTGAATATAAAATTCAGAAAAAATCTTTATTAGATTGTCCTTAAAATAATTTTCATAGTATTTAAAAGCAATTGGACGATTTATTGCTAATATAGTCTGATTTTATGATTAAGAAAATATATATAGTGAGAAAAAATTTAGTATTTAGTTTTTTTTATTTAATCTTATTATTATTATTATTATTTACTTGTATTACGGTCCAAAATTGTTTGTATTTGAATTTTTGCTGTTTTGAATTCAATAATTTAAAATCCTATTACAAAAAATTAAATGACATTTAATGTCCTTTTTGTTATATAGTTTTTTACTTTATATTATATAGTTAGCTTATTTATGTAGAATTTTATTCTATATATTGATTGAAAATTGTCGTCTATATTTATATATATGAAAAATAAAGAAAATATACAATAATCTGGGGTTTCTTTTGCTTTGCTTTGCTTTTTTTTATTTATAATATATTTTCACACACACAAAATAAAAACACATTTAATATATATATATATATATGATAAAATTAATTAAATTAACTATACTAATATATAAATAAATAAATAAATAAAATATAAAATTAATTTAATTGTTAAACAGAAAGCTTATTTCTTTATGAGATATATATTATGTTCAATGATTGTAAAACTTAATCATCACATTAAATATATTATGTATTTTTAAAACAGAAAAATTCGACAGTTTTAATTGTATAAAATTACAATTTTTTATTTTTTTTTTGCTTTTGGATTATATAAGAATATATATATTTTTCGCATAAATGATTATTTATATATAAATGTATATAGTTGATGACCATAGTCATTATATAGTCGTTTAATCCCTCTTCATCAACCTCATAAATATTTCATAAGATCCAAAATATGTGTAATTTAATAATTATAAAACTATATGATTTTTAACTATAAAAAAGTATATATTTTATATAGACACTGAATTATTATTATTATTATTATTATTATTCTAATTACGTTATACTATAAATATTTATCATCTATTGCTATCTTTGTGGTCGTCTCCAAACAGTTGTGATTGTTTTTGAGTTTGTTGTTACCGCTGAGCTATTATTATTATTTTTATTTTTATTACCACCACCACCACCAACACTGGTAATACCAGTAGTCGTAACAACCCCATAACTATTTCGAGCTCCACCACCACCACCACCTCCATATCGTCCTAAACTACTACCACCACCACCACCTGCACAACCACCACCACCACCACCAGTACGTCGATTTCGATTATTACTATATTGACACAATAACACCTTTTTAAATGCCTGTCGAAATACCTTATTGAATATTGTATAAAATATGGGATTAACCATTGAACTGGCATAACCTAACCATGTAACAATATCGAAAACCCAATGAGCTATACGACTTTCACAATCTGGACAAACGGTTGGCAGTAGATTTAAAACGAAAAACGGTGCCCATAATATGACAAATGTAAAAAAAACAACACCCAATACTTTGGTAGCTTTTTGTTCAAGTCTTATGATACGTCCGTGTCTCGATGAATTCCTTGATATAACACTGGCATTCCGTGAATGATGTGAACGAATTGTAGCACTACGTTGTAATAAACACGGTGATGATGAATTCGGTATTTTTAATGTTCGACCGGTATTACCGAATTCATTACCAGTTCCAGCCGTAGACGACGAACAACCATTTACATTATTTAAAACATTATTGTGATTACGAAGGGTAGCCGAACGTCTTAACAATGATGTTGAATTATTACTATTATTATTATTACTACTACAATTACCCGAAGACATTGGAATTTTTTGCGGAGTCAATAGTAATGTTGTACGAATACCACCAAAACTTGAACCTCGTCGTTTTTGTCGTCGTGAATCCCATGTCACAACTGAATTTGTTTTTGAATAACTCAATTTGCGAATGGGTGGTGGTGGTAGTAGTGATGGTTGTTGTAATGTCATCGAAGATGTTGTTGTCGATAATAATTGTAATGATGATTTTGATGTTGATGAGGATGATGATGCGGTTGTAGTAATGTTACTAGATGTTTTTGTAGACGCCGCTAAAGTTGTAATTGTATTTATACTCATCGTCGATGGTCCCGTTAATAATTGTTGATAATCATAATTGGTTGGTAATAAATTACTTGATATTGAACGGAAAGTGGTGTTGGGGTTACAAACATCGTCGGATTCTCCCACATTATTGTTATGTGGATGATGATGGCCTGAAGATTTTAATGTTGATATAATTTTAATATCTGTTTGTTGTTGTTGATGATGTTGTTGTTGTGATGATTGGAATGTTGATGGTGATTTTAATGATGAACGTTGTTCACCAAAATATGGACATGTACACGGTGGTGGAAATAGCATTTCTTCAATAACTGGTTGGTTATTGTTTTTTGAGGATTGGGTCATTGTTGGTGTGGTGGACGATGATGATGAAGTTATTGTTTGTAAATCGGTATTAATTGTTACATTTTTCACAATAACAATATCGACGACGGATTCATCATCATCAATTCGAATCGATTTATCTACATCACATTCAGTTTGTTCTTTATCTTTATCCATTATTATCATTTGTTTTTCAATTAATAATAATTCCTTTTTAAAACGTTCATTTGTTTGATTCTTTGAATCTTTTTCACGTACATTGAATTTATCTCCATTATGAATATGAACGTTTAAAGATGCGATTGTTGATGGCGATGGAGATGGGGGCGGTGGGGGTGATGATGGTGTTGGTGGTGGTGATGAATATGCTGAGGACGAGGATGACTGTGATGAATTGATTGTTGCATTTGATGAAAGTGATGTTGATGATAATAATAAACGTGGAAGGCTACTGTAACGTTTACGATATATTTTCGGTGACATTGATGTTAGAATATCACATGATTCATTGTAGATTGTTGTCGTGGTGGTGGAGGTGGTTGCTGTGTTTGTTGTCGTGGTGATTGTGGATGTTGTTTTTTGTTTGGTTTTTGTCGTAATTATGGTTGAATATGAAGCTCGACGTTTACGTTTACGTTTTTTGATTGACGTTGATGTTGATGAAGCGGATGACGTTGGATGAAATCGTTTTAGATTTTGTTGTGATTGTGTAGTGGCCACCGATGTTTGAAAAGGTTTTATTGTTGGATGGGGCGGTTGTGGTGGTGGTGGTAATGATGATGAAGATTTTGATGATTGTGATGGAATTAAACTACGATTTAGAGATGATGAAAATTGTGTTGTTAATTGTGAATGTTGTGATTGTTGTGCAATTGATATTTTTGGTAATGTTTGTTGTTGCCCTATGTTTGATGATAATGATGTGGGTGACGATGAAGATAATCTGAAAGAAAAAATTTTTGTTATTAGTATTCATTATAAATCGATAAAGATAGCGCATAGATTTTAATAAGTTTAACAATTAAATAAATCTATATATTGTGAAAACAAATTGCAATTAAAATTATTACTTTTTAATTAAAAATCATGAACATTTTTTTTATGAACTTTAAATATTTATTTGGTTATAATAAACCGATTTTTTTTTCTATGTTCAGCAGAAAAACATAAATGTCCATTGACGTGTTGCTTTTAAAAAAAAATTTATAGATATAACAATATTGTGAAATACATAAATCTATACAATTTTTAATCAATTTTCTACATTGTTTTGTTTTTTTCATATATATCTATACCGCCTTACGATTTATATATATATATATATATACTGAAAGGTAAATTAACTTAAATTCAATCAGTGTTATTTATTAATATACATATATATATTGGTATATTGCTGAAATATATAGGTGTATTTTGTGCTATCTTTATATATTGTTTTAAACTATGTGTATAACAACGCGTCATATTTTATGTTTTTTTGTATATACTACACTAATAATACAATTTTTTACATATATAGATTCAGATTTACTGCAAAATAAAAAAAAAATATATAAAACCCCCCGACACAAATTATTTTTCGTTTAATCAAAATGAAAATGAACCAAAACAGAAGAATAAAAAAAAAACAAAAAAAGAACAATGAAATGTCTATTTTTTGTTGCATACAATTACTATACAGACTGGATGGTCGATAATAAAAATATACTAGTTAAATTGTATTTTAAAATCATTTCTGTATGAGATGTAAGAATGCTCTACACCCTGAATTGTGTTTTACATATTTATTTGTATTTCTAAATAAGACAAAACTACCTCGAATATTCCAAGTCAAATCTTGAAATTAGAAACTATTAATAAAAAAAAACACGGTTAAGGGTAATTTAGACTTGAAATTCCACCAGCCATTCTATGGCTATAGTATCGTTTAGAGTACTCTGTATGTATATAAAAAAAAATCCCTTTTCAAAATGTTTATTCATATAACGAAATCTATTAGATTATTTTACTGCATATTGTATTTATTTTTATTTTTTTTATTTTTGTATACCTTTATTGATTGTGTAATCGTATAACAATTAATTTCGAATTAGATATAGAGCTCTCGCCGCATATATACGACGATGTTAAAATGGTATTACCTATGAAAGATATATATCTGTATATATATAAATAAATGCGGAATATATAATATTTTTTCATTATATTTTGTAATTTTGTTTCTGTTGTTTGTTTCTTTTTTTTTTGTAATGTTTTTTGTTATCCGTTGAGGCTCCAAAAAGTTATCATTTTTTGTTTGTAATATTACGTTTATACAAAATTGTATATTTATATAAACTCCCACATTAAATAAATTAAAACGTACATTATTTTAACATTGTACTTATTTTTATACGTATATCTATCAGAGATTTCGTCAAATATATATATTATATATATATATATATATATATATAAACGTTAAACTAACCAACTAAAGATAATTCAACGGTCTGTAACATTTTTTTTATTATTATAATATGATCATATCATATATCTATATATAATTTATATTTATCTTTCTATATCTTTATATTATTATGTATACATAATTGTTGAGTCGTTTGTATCTATATCTATATACATTTATACTATATCAATATCAAACATAAAAGTTTTATATATATATATGTATATTATTATTGGAAAATTTTTATTTCGATACAAAATGTATATAATAATAATAATAATAATAATAATAATATAATATAACCAATATCCCATGGGATCAACTAAAAGGGATCAACAAGTTAACAACTAAATCATATTTAATTGGAATTTTCCATTTCAATAAATTTATTATATATCTTTATATATTTGTATGTATATATACCATATTTGTATTTAGAGAAGATATTGATATATTATATATACACCAACTTTGTACATTATGATTCTATGGGCTTATTATATGCATTATATATATATATATATATACATATTGGTAAATAATTTATGTACATATATGTTATTCGATATAGATGAATGCATATATAAAGATTCATTCCCTGTATATATATATATATATATATCGATCTATATTTATAATTTATACACTGTATATTAATATATTTCTGCCATATAAAAGCAATTTGAGATTCATGTAAAATTCATTTTTGTTCCTTACAATATATATATATATATATATATATTTAATCAAGTATTACATTACGATTTTGTATACAGAGTGATGTGAAAAGGTCACTTAAAGCTATAGCCATAAAACCCACTATATATAATGAATTCTAAATCAAAATTATTCTATGATTTTTTATTAGTTAGAACTCTAATTCCGAGGTATCGTGAATGAAAATTAACGTAATGTAAACGAAGGAAAGTTAATTTATCTTTGCTGGAAAATGAAAAACAATACATTACAATATTGTGTAGAGTATAAAATTGCTAACTTATAACTCATAAAACTGTTTTTAAAATAAAATTGGTAATTGTTTCGTGAATCATCAAAATTCGCTTAATTTTATCCAAAAATTGTCTATAGCTTCAATCAATTTATCTATAAATATCTTTTAATGCACTCTGTATTCATTTATTTTATTAAATTTAATGTACATAGATATATAGTATGTATATCAAAGTGATAATCTTTTAAGTACACTAGTCGTATACTATAGGCACAACTAACGGTGTTGAAATATTTTATATAGCATTCCACCCACAAAAACACATTGGATTTTACTTTAAAATTGCATTTTCCATATATAATAGAAAAAAAAAAAAATTGAGTTATAGCAAAGCTAAAATTTTAATAATGTAAAAGAAAAGCACACATATTTATCTGCATTGAAATACATCAATCCTTTTGAATGTTGCATGTTTTATTGAAATTGTGTTGTGTTGGTTGAAATAAGAAAAATCATTTGTGCAAAAAGAACAACTTAAATTGTTAACATATAGCAAAAATTTTCACTATCACCAAATGTATATATATATTAATATATATATATATTTATAATATGTAAATTGATGTAATGATGTTTATTTTATTATAAACATATATTTTTTTTTTTGTTGTTGTTAAGGGTATAAGGGATGCGTCTTTAGAGGGATATAAACGGAGCGTCGAGATATATAATAGAAAGAAATCTTTAAATAACATTATACTAATATATATATACAATATGCAAAGAATATTTTAGTTCAAAAAAAAAGTTATAATTCTTAATATACGTGCGTTTGTTATGCGTATATGTAAAAATTCTATTTCTATAATATCTACCATATATATGAATTCTTAGAACGTATTCTTTGTATACCAACATATATATATATATAGACATATATTACATTACATATAATAACCTTTCTTATATATTGGTATTATATATATATGTATAAGGTAAATCACCTAAATCAGAAACGACATGTAATACATTCCAATTAACTTTTTAGACAGTGATGGATCATTTATATATATATTTACAAATATGGTGTAGAGTGAGTTTTATACAGCAAACAACACACAAATAAATATTAAAAAACATTCGTTAGGGATACATCTAAAAAATGAGAAAAACATATATAATATATATAAAAAAAAAAGATCTTAAAGGTGTTATTTTAATGCATAAACAAATTTGTTTTTTTTTTTTTTAATAATGTGTAAAGTTTCGCGCGATGATAGTCAATTGATGGTATAAATAGATTTTCTGCGGAATATTTATTCCTTTTGTGAGATCATTCAAATACTTTATATTATTATTATTATCCAAAATGACTTGATGAACAAGATAATAAATAAACAAATCCGTATATGAAATCTAAATAAGAAAATTTCTATAAAATCTAATGACTTATTAAGTCTCCTTTCTTATATCCTAAATATATATATATTTAACTGTGGTATACTATATTGAAATATTTATTTTATATATAGAGTGTTTTATATAACATAATCTTGGTACAATACTCGTACAATGCACAACCAGTAGTCATATTGAGCGTATATTTACATTTATTTAATTCTTTATATATAGACAAAAATTATGTCTTTCGCATATTTATAGATTGATAGAACACAAGTAATATACACAAAAGGTATACACACAAATGTATATAGATAGGTAAAAAATATAATCAATGTATTAAATTCAGGATAATACGTGCATATATATTCAATTGCATATGTATATATACTAAATATAAAGATAAATTTTAATGTACCATATATACCGAAATAAAATAAGCGCACATTATTATATAGGTAAAATGCTCTTCCATCCCAATACACAAACTATATTATATACAATATGAATAATACACATATGATACATAACCAAACCAGAAAAAAAAAATAATTACATCCAAACCTTTGACCTAAAATAATATACATAACCACACGCTATATATATGTATAGTATTCTATTATGTATCAAAAGGTGTCGTCTGTATATAAATGATCCTATATGTGGTTCAATAGACCAGTAATTTTGCGTGTGTATTATCCAATATTTTAAAAATTACCTTTAATATTTTTTGTATAATATCTCCTTTGACTAACGTATATAAAACTAAATAATTTCGATAAAAAAAACACACCAAACCTTCTAAACTCGATTTGTTTGAATATTATGGATCTAGGGATTACATGATCAGATGGAGTTACACTAGACGGTGGATGGAGGTAAATTGTCTATACGTTTATGTGTCTTTTCTTATAAATTCATATTTGATTGGTGAAATAAAAAGGAGGAAACAATCGATTTTTGTATTAACGATAAATTTTGTTTGAAAACAATAAAAAATTTAATCAGATTCGAAATCAAATCATTGAAAAGGATTGAAAAAGAAAATGAGGAAAAGGACGCTTTTCTTTCTTTTCATATATCCCTTTTTTTTAGGAAGTTTAGACTATAATTTACCTTGCGTATATCTTAAGAGATAACAACATCCATTCAAAAATATTCACCTGTCCGAATCTCAATCCACATGTAGTATAACATCTAAACGATTGAATTACCTTGCTTTCTATGACGATGATCATTGAATATAATTTTCAAAATATATGACTTTTTTTAGTCTACACATGTGGGAAAAAAGGATATTTAAAAAAAAAAATGTGTATAAATAAGAGTAAACCTTTTTTTCTTTTATTTGGCAGTATATTTCTATTCAATATCAAAATGATTCTTATTTTATATATACGGCGATGTTGAGTATACCCTATAATAACATTAGTATCTCCCACACCAAATTACAAACAAACAAACAAAAATAATATATTTTAATATTTGTGGTTGCGTGGCGAGAATCGAATTTTAAAGAATATGAATTTTTCATAAAATTGAAATCAATTTTTGTATTTTTTCCATACATAGATATATCTAAAAATATCCTTTTTTTTTTATTTATTTTAAGGACCAATAACAATAAAATATGAATCCTTATACCTACTCCATCATATACACAATCTACATAAAATCCTTAATATTATATATATTTGTATGCGTGATGATAATAGTAATAACTCAATAAAATAGAAAAAACCGCACACGTTCATCCGCATATATTATATTTACATATATAGATATGGGGGATAATATAATAAAACCAATTGATATTGTTATCATGTCAATAATATTTGTATATGAATTTCTTTTATTTATTTTCTTTTTTTTTTTTGGTTTTTTATTCAATAAATGCGATTTTAAAAAGGATATTCGCTATCTATGAATGGATATATATCCTCTAAAACTTTCTATAAATAGATAATAATATTTATTCTATATATTATATAATGTAGCTTTCCGAATTGACTTCAAATTCGTGTGTGGTGATGGTATATATATTCACAAGAATATTTAAATTTAAATATATTTTTATAGCATATATACACACACATTTTATTTGTATATAAATGAAATAAAATAAATAATATATATAGGGTATATATTACCTTTCATAATTTATATATATATATATTGATTTGATTTTCGTATCCTTCTATCCTTTAATGTATTATATATGTATAGTTATATATTTGAAAATAAAAAAAAACATATAATAATATGTATATAAAGGAAATATGAGGATGATTTTTCTAATTCTGATTTGAATTCTCCATAATATATTTATCGTCAACGAAAATATTTATTTTATTATGCTTTGTTATATATTTTTTTTTAATATACGCACATATGTGAAAATGACAGCAGGATCATATCACACAGACGGAATATTTATCGAAAATTCATTATATATACCTTCCTTTTTTTTTTATTATTTTATATTTGAGATTTTTTTTTGAATTGGTGTTGGAAAAACAGAGTATTGATTTCATATATAACGTTGTAAATAATATTATTAATATAAATCATAATTGATGAACATCTTTTAAGATTTGTATATATGATTTATTTAGATATATGGTAATGTTCGTTTTGATATAAATATCTCTTATACGATTTCATTGTTATTTCAGGTATTTCGATATTAATAATACCTTTATTTTTGTACAGAAAATTCAAGTGAATCATACTAATAATATATTTACAATTGATGTAGTATTTCATGAATTTCATATCCACGTTTCTATAAAGCAAGATATTTTACTTGAATATTATCATCATAATATAATCCTATATAACACTCAAATTGTATATACAATCCAGATAATCCATATATATTAATTTCTATAATCTCTATATTCTTTATAATAATTACTCTATTAACAATAATAATATATAGTTACCTCAATTAAATACATTATCAAAATGAATGACCTGTGCTTATACAAGTAATTTATATATTAATATATAGATAATTAAACAAATATACTAATTGATATACAAACATTTTCTGATGAATATACATAACGTAATGTGAAGTATAATTTTCACATATCAGTTTTATTATTATTAGTATTATTATTATTATTATTATTATTATTGTTATATAACAAATATTTATATGTATATATAGTAACAGGCAATAAACTAATCTCATATTCGATTCTATATATTATATACATTTGTTATGCGAAAATAAACAAACAGACACTAAATACATACACATAAAAGGACGAAAAGTAAATAAAACAGAAATGTTTATTACATCTAAAACTTAATGTAAATAAAAACAAATACATTCTCCCATATTCTATATATATTATATGTGTTTACCTTATACAATGTACTAATATCTTCTTCTATATATATTTATATATACATAAAGCAAAGGTAATATAATAATAAAATAAGGAAATTTATTTTCCTATAATCTTTTTTTTTTTTTATGTTATTTATTTATATACTGCATGCGGCGGCGACAACGTCCAAGAAATCTATATCTATCAATATATATGGACAAATGTAGTCATTATACGTATATATTTTATCACCTTTATAGGATAACGTAATCATAGATATAGATATATAGAAATATTCATTCATCCACTTGCATTCATTTATCATGTTTAATTTCGCAAAAAAAAAAAAACCTCCCGACACCATTCCCTAATATTTATTATTGTGATAAAAATCATCAATAATAATAATAATAATGAGAAGAATTTTATATGTGAAAGGCAAATAAAAAGTATATAATAGCTAAAATTATATACAAATTTACAAAGGCAATAAAGAATTTTTATCGGCGCTATCTCGCTCAATAATCAATCAATTCCCGCATGTATGTTATATATAATAAATAATAAATTGAGACGATTATATCTATTTATGGTAATGTATATACAAAGTATAATACAGATTAAATTACATTTATGGATATAATTAAAAATATTAGATTATTAATAAAATTTACCTGTTTATAACTTTTGGTGTTGTTTGCTGTTGTAATTGAAATTTATTGTATGAATGTTGTGATTGTTGTTGTTTTAATGATGTTCTTGGTGAGCATGTCGTTGATGACGATACCGATTCTAAACCTCTTGATAATTTTAACATTTCCGCTCCAAATTGATGTAGAGCGGTCATTGTTGATGGGGCCGGTTCATGTAAACTAGAAATTTAAAGATTGTTGGTTTTATATGTTTTACTTTAATAAAAAAAACAGACAGAGTATATACCTTGAATCCGGTAACCATAATTCATGGTTATCCAATGTTGATAGTTCTGTATCAGTTGATGCTGCCGAATGTGCATGATTCGGTGTTGATGGTAAACTAGTTTTTAATAGTCTTCGCCAGGTACATCGACGCTCTAGAATAGATATGTAAAATAAAAATTCAATATTCAATATATTGTTAAAAGTTAAAAATTACCACATAATAATGATATGTATATGGTTATTACCTAATGGTGGCGCTTGTCCTAACCATCCAACAGCCCATCCTCCATTACCCGGTTGATTACAACCACCTAAATTTTGTCTTTGCCTTGCCAACAGTCTTACAGTTAAATAATATGTAATTAACATAACAATCAATGGAATGTAAAAACAAATGATTGATCCAACCAATTTGTATACGGGATCGGGTATTTGACATGTTCCACTCACCAAAACCGATGCATGGTTCTACAATTAAATTATTTATTTAAACAATGTTATCTTGAATTTTTATTCTGTTACTAAAAAAATACAAACATTAAAAATGATAAACAAAAAAGTAATAAAAAAAAAAAAAGTTTAAATGTAAAATGCAATTTTATGAAAATTTTTTAAAGGTTGCCAAATTCAACAAATCTATAATAATATATATTATAAATAAGTTTAAAATTAATTTGTATCTTCCCATAGGCAATAATACTCTTTTTTATATTCCAATATTTTCACATTGATTTGGAATTTTCTTCTTAACATATATATATATAAAACAAAACGAAAAATATATAATAACTAAAACTTTTAATGTGTCTTCTTCTTCTTCTTTTTCTTATTTTGTTTTATTTTATTTTATAGAAAATGTTTCTTAAAAATATGTTAAAAATAAAAATATTGTTTTTATACACAAAAAAAGAATACATCTTTAGTTTGTTTTAAAGGATTATTTATTATATAGGAAAATAATTTCGACTAAAGCATTTATGACACTGAAAAGATAAACCTTTTTCTACAGTATTTTATTCAATTTTTCTTGTAGAATATTTATATTTTATAATTTAAAGTGATAAATATACTAAATTCTGTTAATAATTAACTGAATATAGGTAGGTAGGTAAGATAAGTTTTGTCTGGCACCTTAAGAAACGTGCGATAGTTTTTCCTGGTTTATTATATCACATTATATTATTATATTAATAATTTTCTTAAACATTCTAATTGAATGTTTAAGAAAATTGTAAGAGTTCTATACCACTGTATCGCAACTTTTGTTTATCAGATATAGAATATATAGTATAGAAAAAAATGATAATAAATAATCATGTACTGAAACGTGAAAACCCTGGCAAATGAAAAAAAAATGAAAAAAGAAAATTCAAAAAATATCTATAACGAAATGAAACATGTGTAAATAAAATATTTCTACAAAAAAAAAAAAAGAAGAAACAATCTGTTTGACACATTAAATTTATTATGAAGATTATTTTTTTCTTTTTTTATTTATATTTTAATATAAACTTTTTCAACAACATAACAAGGGCAAAATATAACTAAAATAAAACGTTTATATGATAGTCAAAGTCTTTCGTTTAATTGTCTACTTATTTTATTTTATTTTTTTTTTCATTTATCCTATTAAAAATAAATAAATACAATATATATATATAAATACCTTTGAATACATTAAACTAAGTGGTAAACTCATAGCTATCGATAATATCCATACAAAAATAATTTTAACAGTAACCCTTTTCTGTGTTTTATTACGACCGAAACGCATCGGATAACGCAATGATAAATATCGATCAATTGATATCGTACATAAATGCATAATACTGGCGGTACAAAATAATACATCCAAACAAATCCATGCCAAACAATGTTCGGATTGTAAGGGAAAATAACCTGTAATTAGAAAAAAAATTGAAAATGTTTGTATATTAGATTATTTTTAATTTCTATTTGGGAAATCATTTATTTGTTGGTTTTATTCATATAAAAATTAATGTCATTAGATTAAATTAAATTTTTTCCTTTTATTATATTATATTTATGATTAATTTTGCTTTCCATTATGCAGAACAATTCTGATGCATCAGATCATAATTAGATCAAATAAATATACTCTGTGCTCTTAAAAATATAATAATTAATATTCAGTTTTGAATTAATTAATTCAAATTTGTATATATAAATAATTTTTCTAAATAAAATAAAAAAAATTGTATGCTATTAAAAAATTGTCACTTTCTACAAAAAATAAAAATAAAAGAAGCAGATAATATTTCTTTGATATATATAGGTATTGCAATTGTATATTTAATAATACTATATAACATAGATACACGTAATATAATCCTTAAAAAAATATGTGATATTAATATATAAAAGCAAAAAAAACAAAAAAATCTTGATTTCTATTAATAAAAAAGAAAAAAAAATAGAAAAGTTTCATTTCTATATATACATAAACAACATAAAACTTTTATTTATAGAAATATATAAAACATTATAAAAAAAAACTAAATAGAAATATATAGTCAAAGTTGTGTATTTTTGTAAAATAAATAACTATAAGGATATTTATGAAAGGTATATATAAAACACTGTACAAACAGTTGATATTATACTTTATATATTTTCCGAGACTCCGACACGAGAGTTTTCCAACTGTATATTTATATGTGAATGTATATATAACTTTATTATTTGATAAGAAATATTGTATAACATAAATCTAATTTTATCAAGCATATATCCGTACGATATAACAAAAAAAAATATATGTATACTTTATACAACCAACGATTGGTTTTAGTGAGGCGTCCGACAACATCCTTCAGTTGTGTTTTATTTACAATTAATTGGTTTTTGTTACGATATCGATAATTAGTATATAGTATAGATAATCAAATGAGAAAATCTGTAATTTTACGTGAAAATTAAATTCCTCTGTAGGATTCTTATCCAGAAATCTCAAAATTTTGTTAACAATTTTAAGTTGGGTGATTTTTTCATTTATCAACAACTACACCACATACGACGATATTTATATACGTTAAATAATATAATTTCTCATATATATATATTTGTAGTATTTATAGTATATATATATATGGCAAAAATAACATTATGAGATTTGAAAAATGATGTCAATTTTTAGAGAGAAAAAAAAAAGCAAAAGAAAAACATTAATGGCAGAGATTAGATTTTAGAAAACATATTTATTTTATATATATATATATATATATATCAAATGCTATTGGGAAATTAAAAGTGTATAAAATATTATATATATATATATATACTTTTCTAGGAAAAATAAAATAATGACAATTCATTCAATGTGTGTGTGTGTGTGTGTGTGGGTTTGGTTTGAATTGAATTGAATTGGATTTGTTTTTGTTTAATTTGTGGTATGTTTTTATAAATTTGTTAAAGAAATAGAAATGTTTTTCTTGTGTTTAATGCATTTATGGACAAAAAAAATATAAAATACCATTCGGATATTACACGGATAAAAATTGAAATATATTGATTCAATTATATATTTATGTAATTTTTCTTTATATTAATATATTTATAAATCAAGTATATGATTCATAAAATAATCAATTTTGTTCAGTATGGGTAAAGATTTATTTTGTATTTTGCTGTTTTTCACTCGATCATTTTTCACCTCTATATAATTGATATGTTAATTTTCCCTAGATCATTTAACAATTTGACTTTTTAGAAAAAATGTAATGTAATATAAAAATGTCAGACTGACCAATGTTAAAAATTACAATATAAAAAATAATTTTCTCCATAAAATAGTATGCAAACAAAATTTCGTTATATTATGATGACAAAGTCTCAGTTATTTTAAAATTGTTTAAAATAATACTTTTAGAAATCTTGAATGAAAGCATAAAAAATAAAATATAATTGAATTTAATCCAAACACATTATAAAGATTAATTCCAAAATGAGTTTATACATATAGACTAAATTTTAATTGAGCATTTTGAAGAAGTTTAAAATTATGTTTATCATCATGAAAAAATTTTTAAAATTAATTTCGGATCATAAAATTTATTTATTAGAAGCAATGTTTTTTTGCTTCTCTCCATTTAAATCGTATATATATATATTTATTCACCCAAATACAAGTATATGGACATTTTATATCCTTTTTATACTTACTGATGAACAAAAATAAAGTTAAATATATATATTTATATTTGAAAAAAAAAACAACAATGCGAACATAATGAAAAATGATTTAAGAATTAAATTGAAAAATAATCCTTATTTGACTTTCCCATCCATCCATCCATAGATATAAAAACATTTATATTTTTTTTTGTATCTAAAAATATAAATATTTATACTTTTCATCTGCATGTACACAGTTTTTTTTTTTTTTTTGTTACGTGGATTTATATTTTTTTATTTTTTCAAAAAATATAAAATGTATCCTCTTTGCAAAAGGATATATACATATACATAATATTTGGTTTTGATTTAAAATCACGTATGAAAAACGTGTCCTATTATTTTATGTTATCCTCTATAAATTAAGTTCAGTTCCGTTTTATCAACTTCTTCTATATATTGTATAATAAATATTTCTACTATAAAATCATATTTCTCTCAACGAACAAAATATAAAATAAAATAATACTGTTTAAAATATATTATATGTATATAAAAAAAAATAAAAAAATTGTATTTATATATAGAAAATTCCACATAGAATAAAGATATAATATATATAAAAATGAATGTGCATAAATAAAGCATAAAAAAAAAAAAAAAGTTTAAAGTTCAAATTCAGTATAATCAAAATAAATGATAAAAATTATTCGAGAAATGAATGTATACATATAATAAAACATATAAAATTCTTATATTTGTACATAATAAGTAAAATTTGTAACATTAATTTTTCTTTGGAAAAAAAATATGATAAGAGACTCTGTAGAGTTATAAAGTAATATTATTTTTTTTTTTCTGTTTTGTTTGATGACATTGAATTTATTTGATATAGATTTTAATATTATATAAATATATATATATATGCTTAAAGAAAATTTCATATATGCACTCTATATATAAAAATGTAATAAATATATTTGATATCTAAATGTACATTTATTTTTTGTATAATATTCGCGTATATATTTTGAATTGAAAATGAAATTTATATCTTATATATATATATATATAAATACAAAAATGCATATATACATTTTAAATAAATTTTCGCGCACAACAAAATACATATATGCATATTTGGTATTTCATTCATTCATTTATTTTGAAAATATGTATATTAAACTTTTCCGGAACGTCCCCAACATATACTAGTATATATTTTTGCATAATGAATACCATCCTATATATGAATGAATATATTTTTTATTATAAAACTCAAACGAATATATATTTTATTGAAAAATAAAATATAAAAAGAATCTTTTAAAATATGGTTTCATATTTAATTTAATGTTACTCTTTTTTCTATTTATTTTTTTTTTTTTTTTTTTATATCCTGATGATATCCTTTTTTACCAACAGCGATATATATTTATAAATAATTTGCATATTCATCACTTAATCATCAGGACAACGAATATATAGATATAGAGAGTAAATAAAAAAAAAAGTATTCAAATATAATATAAATGAGTTTGAATCCATTTGAATTGAATCCTCCGATTTTCAGGAGGGTTTTACGATATTTTATAGTATATTGATTTGAATCAATAAATTTTGTATTATAACCTTTTTTTTTTTTTTTTTGTGTTTGTGTATATTTTCTTTATTCAATTGTTTTCTTTATGAACATTTGGATAATTTATTAAAAAATTATATTATATTTTGTTATTTTTCTTTAATATAATATACGATTCTCAATCAGAAAAAAAGGCATATTATTGTATAGTATTTCTTTTTATTACATATGGAGTTATTAGATCGAGAAAGGATTCAGTTTAAAGGTATTAGAAAACTATAAAATATAGCAATTAAACAGATAAAAACCCGATTATTTTTTTAATAATTTCTCGTTACTATACACGATATAGAAATATGTTTTTATATACTTGATGGAATTTTCATTTAATTTTAATGAAAATTATCATGGAAAACATGAAAAAATATTCATTGAAAATCCTCATTTCTTTACGTGTGTTTTGATACACTTTTCTCAATCTTTAAATTCAGATAACGTTTAAAATTATATGTTATTTTTTTCTTATTCATTCAAATTAAACAATTTTCACTTGAAACTAGACTACATATGAAAAATATTTTATTATTATATCCTATCGAATATAATCTGTGGCAAAAAAAACTAATATATTAAAAAATGTAATACTTTTGAAATACAAATAATTAAAAATAATGAAAACAAAATTAGTATATACACACCGTCAATCAATCAATCAATCAATCAATCGATCATCGAACCATCCATATACAATATATATATATGTGAATCATTCAACTATAAATAATCAATAAAAATAAATTAAATATATATTACGATTACAAGCTTCTACAATTTAATTATATACCTTTATAGTGTTGTTATATACGTGTATATAAATTGTTTATATATAAATTAAATGCAATTATAGAAATTAAAATGTACATATATATATATAGTTATTACAACATATAGCACATATATACATTTGAATTTACAAGTGGTTTGCATATATATATGTATTTATTATGTTCGTATATATATATATATATTTAATGAAGTGTACACGCGTTAATTATTTGTATTCAACATATATAATATGTATTATAATTACATTAATTAATTCATAATTCGTTATTCATACATATAGATAAGTATTAAAAATTGTAACATATATATATAGTCAAACGGGTCAAACACTTGTTATTTGAATATGAGTTAAATAAAAAGTTTTCTTTGGCATTTCGAATGAATTTTCATAGAAACACGTTAATTGAAATCTTCATTTTGTTTTTATTGAAATTTTCACAGTTTCATTTCATTAAGATTTAATTGAATTATGAATTTTAATTGCACCTTTTATTAAGTTTTCATTTAATTTCCTATGAAATTGAATTTTTTATTGAATTTTCATTGGAAAACTTTGAATTTGAAAATCTTTATCATTAACATAACTTTTAATTTGTTTTAATCATTTTAGAATATATATAATCTCTCTATTATGTATATAGATATAATTCTTTGTACATATACACAATTTACGTATTTATATAAAAGGTAAAATAAAAATTATTTCTATATTATAATTCTATATATGCTGATATAATAAATTAATTTATAACTTTTTTTTTTATTTAATATATACTAAATCAGTTAAAATTGTCGTAAAATTGCTATATAATAAATCTTTTCAAGTATATAATGATTTTACAGCATCGTATATATTATATATATTTAGCAAATTGTGAATAGAACAAAATTTTATTTCATATAAATATATAAAAATATAGCTTTTTGGGGGGTTGTTTTTTTTTTACAGTATAATTTTTTTGAAAATATTATTCATTTGTTGTTGTTAGTATAATAATGAAACGAGGCAAAACATACGAAACTTTTTATTTATATGAAAGCCATCATCCATAAAATAATAAAGAAAATTAACCGACTAAAATAATAATAAACCGTGAAATATACAATTAATATTATTTTCCATCTAGAAAAAAAAATCTATATGCGCGCGGTCCTCGACAATATTTTATTAAAAAATACTTTGTTTTATTATTATATATATATATAGAACCTTTCTATAAATGTCATTGTATATATATTAATGCGCTTATTATAAAGAGACATTTATCGAAATAAATGTATAAAGGTAAAGAAAAAAGATGCATATACAAATTATTATATAAATCCTTCTTTTTTTTTTTGTTTAAATCTAAGGAATAAAAGAATCCTTTATTTTTTTTTTTTATATCATGTATATAAAAATGTATTTCAAAGACAATTAATCATTTCTCTTTGCCGAATTAAATCTATATTATAATTTTCTATATATCATTATTTTTTTTCAGTAATGTATTTTTTCCTATACACACCATAAAAATCCTATACATAATTAATTGGAAAGATACTTGCATAAAAACTTTTAAGTTTCCCAAAAACAAAAAAAAATCAAATGCCACAATAAAAAATATAGGACTAATAAATTTAAATAATTATATATACTAAATGTATCTATAAAAAATAATAACATATATTTAATATCCATAGAAATATATAAAATATAATTTCTCACAAAAATAGCTTTTTTTTTTTTAAAAATCTAAATTATTTTATTGCAATATAAGTATACAATATACATATATAAATATGAAATTTTTCCTTAATATACAAAATATAAATGTCCTTAAATATTTTCCTTTCGAATTTTATATACATTTTTTTTTGGTATATATAACATTGTCATGATATCGAAGGGGTGTGTGTTTGAATGTGTGCGTTGGTATATATGCTTTTGTGTGAATATTTTCATAAATAAAATCACAAAAAAGTCTTTACAATATAATACCTTTTTTTATTATTATTATTATATTTCTATATATATAGAGAGAGATAAACAGATTATTTTAATTTTTTTCCCTAGTAAATTATAATCTTTTGGAAATTTATTACAATGTACTTGTGTGTAAAATAATACCGAAAATCTATATAAAAGCAGCAGTATTATTTTATTTTATGTATATATATACGTAATTATTAAATCCATATATTATTAATGTATGATATATTTGCGGAGTGCTATGAATGTATATATATAAAAACGAACCAAAACCATCCCCAAGCTATTTGCATCATCATAACACAATACTTTTGTCTTTTTTTTTTGTTTTTTTGAAAAAAAAAATTGAATAAAAATATTGTTTTGTTGTAAATATAATTGGTTGTATAATTTTTTTTGTTTTGTTGTAATACACGTAGTTTTTTATTTTATTTTTGGTTTGGTTTGGTTTAGTTGGGATTATATATATATATATATATAAATATATTATTTTGTTATATGATGGTATATTCATCAAATTCTATACATATTCACGACCATATATAGCAATGAATGTTACAATGTTGTAATGATGTTGTATTATATTTATTTTCCATTTTTTATTTTAATTAATTTATATGCAAATATGATTAATTACTAAATTGAAAGGGTAGATCACTCTTGCTAATATAAAATATAATTTTATATCTATGTATACATATATAAATATAAATAAAACAAAGGTTCTTATTAATTCCGCATCTATATAATAAAACACGTTTAAAATTGAATTGAATTTAAATGTTTACACAGATTAATTGTATTTTTTATATATGAATATTCATATCTATATATGCTGTGGTATGGTTATAATTGATTTAACATTAATCTTCATTAGAATTGTTTATTGTGTGTTTGTGTGTATCGCATTTGTTGCGTTGTATTTTATGCATATAACTGATCTGTAATGGGGGCAATAATTAACCAATTTTAATATATAGAAATTACTTCATTTGAAAAATTTTTTCAACCTATGATCCTTTTTCCTTGTTGATATAATAATTTTTAAAATACTTAATCCAATATTTCAAATTCATTTGATTATATGTATATATTTAAATACAACAAAACAAAATTATTTCTCAATTAAAATAAATCCACAATCCACAGGGAAAGGAAAATACAATTTTAATTCCAAGAATAAAAAAAAAAAATATTTTTAATAATATAATTAAAAATATATAAAATTTCATTTAATCTTTTGTGTACAACCAAAATCCATTCTATTCAATATTAATATTGCATATAATATTAGCGTATATATAAAAGAATTGCAAACAAAAAATAGTTAAAATCCTTTTTAATATGTATATCCATTGATATATATTGTATATAAAACCGGATATATTATAATGGAAAATTCTACATACATACATCAAAAAATAAATGTAATTATACATACATGATAAATTATTTATTTAATTATGCTATATTTATTTATATATATATATATATCATTTTAAAGGATGTATTCGCTTGTATATGTACAAAATAGTAAAATCATTTCATTTCATTTATATGCGCTCAATAAAAATTGTATAATAATACAGAGGATATAGTAATCATAAATAATATAGATATGACTATTTTAAAAACCCATATGTATATGTATGTTTTTAAATGAATCAATATTTAGTGAATTTGTTTATTATTTGAATTATAAAAAGTTTTCTAGAGTAATGCATTCCCATTTTTTTTTTTTTAATTTCTAGCGAAAAATGCATAGGAAATATAAATAATAATAATTTATGTAATGCATAATTTTTCATGAACTTTCTAAATAAGCAATAAAATTAATAGAATTTCGCATGAAACCTCTCTCTATATGAGTATCAAATATTGTGCATACTCCTTTGAATTTTATAATTTAACACTTTGAAACACATTATATTGAGAAGGTATTTTTCCATTATATATATATATATATATAGATATATTATTTAATGGAAAAATTAAATTAATTTAATTCTATGTACTTTGATTATTGCATTAAATTTATTTTATATGTATTTATACCTATATATTTCGTATAGAAGTTAATGTTTACTTAATTATATTTATACTCTATGTATATAATCTGTATATATATATATATATATATATATATATATATATATAAATAGAAAAAGTCCATCATCATCGTATTTTTCGTCGACGAGTAATAATAATAAACCTTTTAAAATACAGAGACAATTTTAGTTAGAAAATAAAAAAAAAATAAGACAATATTAGATTAAAAAATATTTAGAAAATCCATTTATTTCTAAAATTTATTCTCTTATATAATTTTATATATATATAGAAATAGTGTATAAGATAAACAAATTAACTTTAGATTATATACCATAAAAAAAATGTATCCTAAACAAACAATTTATGTAATGAAAAAAATGAAAAAAAACTGTATATAAATATCTTAGAATTTCCAATATATTTTTCTTTAAACTGTATATCCTTTTTTTATTTCCATGAAAATGCAACTAAATAATAAAAGGATATTTTTTATATGCAATAATAAAAAAAAATAATGTTGTTTAGACAGAGTTTTGTCATATATATATATATATATATATATATATATATATGTAGAGATAGAATATATTACCACCGCAAGGCATTAAATGAAATCATTTTGTAAAAATATTTATTTATTTTTTTTTTTTTTTTTTTGACATCACATTTAGTTTTTCTTTTCAGTATCACCATCAATGTTTGATGATATGATGTTCATTTATTTTCAATTGTATATACATTTTGTATATTTTATTTATCCCTTTTTCTTTTTTTTTTTTTGCATAACGTTTTCTCTGTATATATATGAAAATATACCACAAAACAAAAAAATAAATAAAACATTTTCCCATAATGTTAAATGAAAGATCAAAAGAAAAAAAAAGTGCAATCATCAAGATTATAGCAAAAAAAAAAATAAATAAAAAATACACTTCAATATTATTTTTGTTTGACCATACACAAAAAATATATAGACGATATGTTTGTATATATTCAGTTTAGAGAGCTCTGCGATGTATTTTATATGTAAATATTTAACACTCTATATATATGTACTTGATGCTAAATGAATAATATATATACTCGATCTCGTATATGTATATAATATTGATATATTCGTATTATGTTTAAACAGTAGTAAATCAATATTTTAACATAAATACTTATTTTATTTTATTTTTTATATATATTCAAATGGTATAAACACATATTTTGAATATATTTTTTCTGTATATAATATATTTTATATCTGGAGACTGCAATATTCATTTCTTTTTTGCACTAAATAACATTTGGAAAAATAAAAGTATTTTTAATATATGGTAATTTTAAATGAGTTATAAAAGAAAATCTTCTGTAACTTTTAAGGGAATGAAAGTTATATGAAAGTTTCTTATAATGTTGTCATTCGAGTTTTTTTGACGGAAAGTTATCCTGTGCGGTATAACCTTTTGAAGAAAGATATCATTTATGAAAAATAATCGCAATACAGACACATTGGAAAGTTTATTTATTTTTTTTTTTTTTTTTAATGAAATACAACAATTTTTAATCTAAAATCGCAAAAATTATAATAAATCGAAAAACTTTTTTGGTTTTTTTTTGTATTTATCCTTCTTTATATAGTAGGAAATTTTGAAATATTCCTGTTTGATGCTTTGCATGCATATATTGTATATGCATACGACCGATTATCGTCTGTTAGTTTTTCGTGATGTTTAGCTCCCAAAAGATTTTATTATAATATATTATAAGGATAAAATCTATTTTACCAAAAAGTATATATATAAGCAAAATTTACCTATGCATAATTTTTCCATTTTAAAATATATAAAATATATATATATATTGTATATATGCGTATTCAGAAACTCGACAGATGTGAACGAACGAACGACCGACCACAGGTTGAGAATATAATGTTTTCCTTTACATATGTATATAGCAATATTTATTTATATAATCGTATTTAAATGTAAAAAGAAGAAGTTAACATATTCGATAATGTATTTTCCATTATTTCCATATAGCAAAAAATAAAAAAAAATTTAAGAAAAGAAGAAATTCTTTTTTTTTATTTCATTGCTTTATTATTTTTTGTTCAATGTGATGTTTTTTTTTTGTTACAATATGTGATATTTTACAATATATTATTATACATTGTTATTATTATTGTGACGATGAAAACTTTTTTTTTTCCTTCCTTTTAGTATTTTTCATCTTCTGCATTTTACATTTTATTTTCCACTTAAGCCCATAAATTTATTCTTCTTTAGATACAGAGAGAGAAACAGAAATATATCATTTTATAGTTAAAAATACATTAAGGAAATATTTTTATATGGAAAATTTCGGTATAATCACGGTATTAACGAGTATAAGGTTATTTCAAATGTTTTTAGATGATTTTTTTAGAGAAAATTCATGTATTGACTTTGACTTCATTAAATTTCATTAATATTAGTCCTTTGAAAATCAACATTATGATTTCTAATTCCTCTAATATCTTTCAGTATCTGCTTCGGAACTCAAAGATTTCTGTTTTTTAATACTTAATTGCTCATATATATTCACATCCCATCAACCCGTAACATTTGGAACAACAATTTTATAAATACAAAACACATATCTCTTGTAATTCATATATATGAGATGGGCTAAAAATGATAAAAGAATTTATTTTAATACTATATATAAGTATTTATATATATTAAAAAGTTTTGTGGCTTTTACCAGGAAAAATAAAATTCCATTTTATAATAACACAATCATATACCTATAAAGAAAATTTGTTTTTCTTTTTCTATATAATTTCATTTTATTTGATTTTTTATTTTTATATAACATCTATATATAAATACCTCAAACATTTCCGTCGCAGTTTCAGAGGTAAACAATTTTTAATAACACATTTATATTGTAATTATTTTGTATAATTTTGTTAATCTTATCTTTTATATGCAATCATCATTTCTATATATATATATATATATAAATCTATAGGATTTATGTGATACAATCAACTATATCAACTGTGATTTATTTAATCTTTCATCAATTATATAAAAAAATAAAACGTAACAACTTTAAGTTATTTTATAATATATTTTTGCTATTTATTTCAATCTGATAAAAGTAAAGTTATACATATTTTTCATGTCTTACGTCTGATTAATTATACAGATTGATAGAATTTCGCATACAGACATATTCAGGCAGATAGACATTCAGATCTTTTATAAATGTTTTTTCCATTGTGAAAAATTAATAAAACTTTAAATTATTTTTCTTTTATAAATAGTACACAATTAATTATAATAAAGTGTTGTTCATTTCCTTATAGCTGATATGAAAATAAAACTTGTACAATGTTGGAAAAATAGTGGAAAAACTCCATAAAATAATAATAATAATAATAATAATAATAGGAAAAAAACACTTGATATAAGAAAACAATATGATGATAACTTGAAGCATTTTTTTGTTTGTATTTATACAAATACCTCGCTCTATATATATATATATATACCATATATAAAGAAAATTATTTTTAAATGCAAAAAAATGAATCCTATATAGATATATATTAAATTTAATAATTTAAAATTGCATAAGTTTTTCTGCTTTTATTTATATAAAGTATATTTTCTTATTATTTATATATTTAATAACAAAACAAAAGCATAATTCAATGTGATATACAATTTGAAGAAAGAATCTAATAATTTTATACAATTACATTGTAGTTGTAATGCATATCTTCTATATATGTTAGAATGTTTGTATTATTCTTTTACACACACACCAAATTTTAAACGTTCATCTTATCTACATACGTGCACTTAATATATCTATATATATGTTAGCTATATTATGAATATAAAGAAAATTCTTCTTGTTGCTTTTCTTTTATATACATATAAAAAAATGTGTATTTGGGTATATGCGATGATGGTGATGCTGATGATGATTATGAAGAAGAAAAAGATGAAGAATAAATTGTTATTTGTCTGTAGATATACACTTATTATATAATACACTCTAGGATATATATATATATATATATATACGATATGAAAGCCGATTAAATATATTTATATAAATTGTCTGCATATGCCTTCTACTATATCCTTTTTTTTTCTACTGCTCTATATATATGTATTGTTCAAAGACAATATTTATTTATTTATTTATGTTGTGTGTGTGTGTTCATGTTTTGTTTATATATAAGTATAAAATATTGTATCCTTTTTTTGTGCTCTCCAACAACAAGTTTTTTTTTAGTGACTTTAACAATATATTATATTATATTGCATATATGTAAAAAGAAAATTTACTTTAATTTAGATTTCCTCATTTATATATAAGGGTTTTTTTTTTTGCTTCCTTTTCCTCTTTTATTATTTTATAGTTCTTGTTGTTTGTTTGTGAAAATACCATATATATACTATATAGTGAAATTGTTGTCCTTTGTTTTTTGTATATTTATAGTATAATATAAGATGGTGTTTTTATTTTATGTATATATAAAATAAATGTTTTAAATTATAAAATATTTATATATAAGTTGGATTAAAGTATTTAAATGTAAGTATATAATATAGAAGAACGCAGAAATAAACAGAAGCTTTTGTAACGTAGTTTTTTTTTTTTATTTATATAAATTAGATCTCTATATATATATAATAATTAGTGTAATTAATTGTTTTGTACATTTTTTTTCGTAGTATATTCGTCATTCTATCGTGAAAAATCCAATCGTAATAAAATATTATATGCTTTTTAATATTAATGTATTATGAAAAGGCAAAAAATCGCATACATTATACACTGCGTATATAAATTGTTTGAGGGTGTTTGTAAAAGATCTTTAAGGAATCGTCAAATATTCTTAATAATTTCAATTTTCTGAATATAATATTTTAAATGTCATTCTCATTTGTTTTTTTTTGTGTATGGGTTTTTTTCTTTTAAAAATATATATTCAAATAACATCCCCCATAAAATGTTCATAAAAATTCACAATAAATAATATTATAGAGTGAATTTAGAAAACACATATAAATATACAATATCCGTTTAAATAAAAGGTTCATCATCATAGCATCGCGTTCATCATCCATATATTATGTGTATATTTATATATATTTAATTTTTTAGTGTCGATTTTGTTTTAATATTTAAAAATATATAATAAAGGTGGTATATTTGCGTAAAAAACATATTTATTACATATATAAATTATTCATTTTTCCTCCCTAAACTGTTATTATTATCAAAATTCTTATTCTATATATATATATCTTAATATAGATATACACGCGCCAAGTGTATTGTTATATACATATATAGCATATTAATATTATCGCGCTTGTTGTTTTGAAAAAACTTTTTTAACTGACAAAAATTTTTTAATATATTGCATATTTTAGTCAAACATAATCTTTATGCTTCTTTTTACTTTTAAGGAACAAATATTAATATTAATAAGGATGATGATGATAAAGGACATTATATACTCAGTCTCAACACCAAGTATATATGGAGTAATTATTTATTTGAATTTGAAAATTAAAAAATTTATAAGGAAATTTATCAAAGTGTAAATATTAGAATAGATTTAGACAATAATGGTAAAAAATCAACAGATAATTTAGGGCAAATCGAATTAAGAATAGAATTAAGGAACAAATCACGCTGTATTAATAATTTGTAAATAGAGATAATAGAGTGAAAATTTAAATACTTTATAGAATAGATAGAAAATTAGTGTAGTGAAAAAAATTGGAAAATTAATGGGAATTTTCATTTGTATTTCTATAGCAAATTGTCAAGAAATTAACTATGGGTGGTAGAAGAAGAAATTAAGATAAAGATATGTGTTATATAAATTCTATTTAAAATCCTCTACGGAAAATATAGTTTCATAGTTTTTAGCAATTTTAATCGATTTAATGTAGCGTTTTATTTGGTTGAATAAACTGAAAATGAAGTTATTAAACTTTATTCATTTTTAATAAATATTATTATTATTATTAAAAAGTCACTTTGACCAATAGAAGATAACATTTTGAAAAGGAAGGATGTCTTTTTCTTTTTTTATATGACAATTTTCTATTTCTATCTTAACATATACAAAATTTAATGATATATGAATTATATTTGAAAGGATATTTTGCGGTAAAATGACAAATTTTCTATATAAACATAATAATTTATTTTCTATTCACTATATATATATATATATATGGTTTTATTGGTCCATTTTCTTTTCTTTTTTTTTTTGTGATATAGTAAATATAGAAATATAACAACAAGTTTTTCATTCCTTTTTAAAAATACTTTTATATTATTCTTTTGAGACAACAAATTTAAGAAAAGTCATATTATATATATAAAAAAAATATCCTCGATTTTTTTGGTTTAATGTTTTTTTCGGGTGTGTTGTTGTGTATGTTTGCGTGTGCATGGTTGGTTATGAATGAATTTTTATATATCTATATCGTTTTTATGTATCTGTATATAAATAAATATTCATGAACAAAAAAAAAATATACATATAGAGCTTATTATTAATGGTTTTTCTTCATTATTCATCGTGTTAGATGTTTATGTATTATATAGATATATATATATATACATATATATATAGAGAATCACTTCCTCTATACATTACTATATACTTTTTTTTTGTATATCAATTTTTTCTATCTTAAAATATAATGATAATATTTTTATAATATACACACTTTTCTTTTTTCTTTGCTGAACATAAAATATGATGTGGGACTTCTTTTACAAAATTTATATGTGTGTAGTATATATAATTCCATCCACACGCTTTTTAATGATATCGCATTAAAAATAATTGTCATTGTTTTGGTATATATTTGGCATTATGTGTAAAATATAAACTTATATAAATATATATATATATGAATGTATATTTCGAAAAAAAAAACCATATCAAGCATAGCAACAAGAAAATATATGTGTGTGTGTATGCTTGGAGGACAATTTATTTAACAATAAATATAAAAAGAAAAACAGAAGAATTAATTTTAAAACAAGGATACAAAAAAAAACTTTTAACTCTAAATATATATATATTATACAATCCATTATTGTCGTTTCAATTAATTGGAATAATTTGTTTTGTTTTTTTTTTTTGCGTTATTTAAGAATAGAAGAATATAAATTTAAATCCGATAATAAATGTTTTTTTTTTTATTATCATTGTGAAGTTGAAAACGTTTTGAAATGTGTCCATTAATTTGATGGGGACTATGATTGTACAATCCAATTTGTTGAATATAGGTATATTATAAGTTATTTTGTTTTTGTTTATTTTTTTTTTTTGTGGGTCACTGCAATTTATATATAATTTTTGTTTTGCATTAAACCTGCCACCGCAGAAATCATTACCTTTATCAACTGAATTTTGTGTGTGTGTGTTATATATTTTCAATTGAAATTTTTATATATCTATAATATATATTATAGAAAAATCAGTAATACAAATTTTCATATATAAATACTATTTTTAGATCATATAATACCTCATCTCATCATATATGGGGTGGATATGAATAAGTTATGAAAATTCATATAAATATGCTGATATCAAAAAGTACCTACATATATATGTGATTATATGATCATTTTATATACTATATATAATGTCAATTAAAATTTTAAAACTAAAAGTGCAAATATATATTTTAATAATTATTTTTACAAAAAACCCACATTATCCTGTCAAATTGTTTTACTAAATATAAATATATTACTATTATATATTATACATGATAAACAGAATATATGTATAAAATTGTTGTCAAATATTATACCTTATTTGACAACAGTTTTATACATTGGTTTATGAAATATATATACATATTCATAAATTGACACAAAATGTCTCATAAAATTCTAAATAGAACTTTTCGATTACAAAGCAAAATAAAAAAAATGCTAAATTTATTGGAATTTCTTTCTAATATATATCAAAGTTAAAATGTAACTTAAATATTTCCATATTTTCTATATAAAAAGATATCCAATTTGATATCGTCATATTATTAATAGTTTATTTAGCTATTTATTTATTTATTAGAGATTATAATCGCATATATTCATTATTTCATATATATATATATATCGTTGAATATATAGTTTATTTTCCACCCTCTCCTTTATTTATCATCAGTCAGTCAGAACAGAACATCAAATGCGGTGAAATTATCGATTTAACAAAAAATAAAAACAATTATGGAATATTGTATAGTATATAGTATCATATGTTATATATTATATATAGATGTGATTGGGCTTTAGTATATAGTTATTTGTATATATATGATATATTATTTTGTAATCGCATTTCACTTTATATTGAAATTTTTTAGATTATATATAGGGAAAATATTTTTATTTTATATGGGTTATTTAAATTTCAATATTTAATATAATAAATACATATAATTTCAATCTCTTTTTTTTCCTACGATGATAATATTTAATTTCAGTTCAAATATAGTTTTTTTTAAACTATATAGAATAAATTATCATATCTAATTAGAAATTTTAGCATATAACGTGAAATGGTCTTGAAATTGTATTAAAATTCCTTATTTGAATTGAAGACATACAAAAAAAAAGTTGCTTTAGTAAAATAAAACTGCGTGATTAATGTGATAAATTGAGACAAAAAGAAGAAAAGTCCTAGAACCAAACAATTTGTTCATTTTATTATTAGAAAATCATTGATTTATCAGTAATTATAATAAAAGTCAATACGATAACAGAAAAAAATTTAATTGAAAATAAAATACCAAAAAAAAAAAAAACCATTATTTATACTTTATTTTTGTTTGAGAAAATTTAAATATTATTTATGAATATGTCTCTAGATTTAGTTTATTTTTATTCGGGGGTTTTTTTTTTGTAAATACCGTCTATTTTCAGAGAATTGATTCATTTTCACATTTATTTTTGTTTATATTTACATAAAATATTCATTTATTTTATCGTATTTAGATATATTTATATATACCATATATATATATATATATATAGATAGATGCCATTTGGTATATTATATTTAGAGAAGTGATATATAAATGAAGATATTTTTATTCAATAAATCAAACTATATTATACTATATAAAAATTGACACAAGGACAATCGAATGAATGTATATTTTTTTCTTTTTAGATATGTCTATATTTGAATATTCTTTACCTTTCAATCAGAATACACTATTTATATATATGTATTATATTTGTTTAACAAAAAATAAAATACATAAATATTTATTATTGTGTTAGGGATATGAACAAGAATGAATGAATGAATGAATGGATCCGGATGAATGAATGAATAAAATACTATAGATAATAAAAAAAAATTGTTATTGTAGAACAAACACACACAACAAAAAAAAATGAATGTATAACAAATAACGATGTTTACACGGATTTTGTAAATAGAATTTATTTATATCCTTTTTAATTCTCTCCCTATATTTCTGTGTTTATATTTTTCCTTTTTTTTCGAATTTTTTTTATTCTATTTTCTTTTCTTTTTTTTTTGTTTTACGTATTATAATCCTTTTCTTTTTTGAATATGGATTAATGGTGGAGTGTTAAATGTTTATCTAATGTATATTTATCTATATATGTTTTTGATTACACCTTCAGTTTTTTTTAACTATCGAATGATGGTATATAAAATTCACCCTCATCTTATTCTGTATCGTATTGATATAGAAAAATTTGATTATTGATAAATGTTGCATATTCAATTATAAAGTTACTATAATACTTGAATTATTTTTAATATTTTTTTTTATACGACTATTGAAGACTGTATATATATGCATATGAGAATGAATAAAAATTGTGTTTCTTTGAAAATTTTTGAATGATACTTGAGGGGTTTGACCTTTATATTTAAAGAAGTTGTTTTTTTTTTATATTAACATTCAACGATATATATGTTATATATATATATATATACAACAATGAAAAGCACTATGTTTTCAAAACTATTTTCTGAAGGATTCTCACATTAGTTTATGTCACGGTTAAGGTCAAATCTATCAATATATATTTCTATATAGTCTCTCATCAATATTGATTGATATATTGTAAACAATTTTATATATATATAAAGTTGTATCTATATATATATATATATTGTACACTTGATATACAATGTTGTTGTTGTTGATGATAAAATATATTACAATAAGATAATATTACTATACTAAAATAAATTTAACAATGTGTTTTATTTGAATGGTTTTCTTTGTTTGAATACTTGAAGCAGTAGTAGTAGTAGTAGTAGTAGTAGCAATATATATATGGTAGAAGTACCTTTTTCATATGATATTGAATTGAAAAAAAAGTATATATGAAATATTTGTCTTGTATTATCAATATTTTTTTTATTTTTATCAAATATTAAATAATAAATGTATATTTATTAATTTCCATAATCGGATTAAAAAACTTTAATAACATTATAATCTGAAAATGTTCACTTTTAATAAGGACCAAGTCTGTATATTAATTAAATGTAAGCTTATCATATAGATTAACAGTAAAATATTTGAAAAATTCTTGGAACATAACGTAATGGAAAGCGAATACATTTTCTGTGAATAAACTAAATATAAGGTTTTAAATTTATAAAAAGGACATAGAAACAGGATTGAATTTATAAATGAATAAAATATTCTCGCAGATTTTTCTTCCCGTATAAGCTTCCCATTATATTAACTGCGAATTTGATATATTTTAAATGTTGAATTCATATATACATATTATAGTTTAAATATTCTATATATGTGAACTTTTTCACAATATATTATAAGCATCATATATATAGTTTATACTACCTTCTTTAATCTTAATAAAAAAAAAAATAAAAATAAAAATATTAGTATAACAAAACATATAACATAAAACAATCATAATATCAAACTTAAATTTAAATCCTTTATATTTATAGAAATTCATAAAACAATCATATATATAATGTGTGTGTGTGTATGTATAATAAGCTTTTCGTTGTTGATTTTAATATATACTTTATACTATAAACTTTTGATTTATACAAAGCATAAGACGATATATATACCATATATGATTTATATATTTTGTATATATACACCAATTTAATATTGGGTTTTAATAGTGTACATTATTGTGTTAGATCTGCATATTTGGAAAGGGAAATATTAAAGTCATACACCTCATCATATATATATAAAATAGAAAATTTAGATTATATTAATATATATATATATAGGTATATATGATATTTAATACACGTTTTTCGAGAAAGGTATTATTTATATATATATATATATATTTATATTGTTTGATGAAAAGTTCACTTTATGTTTTATATAGACTTATAATGTTTTATGTATTTATTATATTACAATGATGTAATGTATATACGTGATTTTTTTTTGATTGCGTATAATATAAAATACTCTGTTCAGTTCATATATTATATATATAGACTTATTCTTTGCCGTCGTATAGTCTTTGTTATATCGTCATAACATTACATAAACGGAAATGGAAGTTGTCGGGGAAAATCACATAATACATTTATGGAATATTAATAAAATTTTATTTATATATATATATATATAAAACTATTATTATAAAATATATATGTATCGTATATATATATAACAAAAACATATATCCTTTTATTGTATATATATATATATATATTATGTATATATATACATACACATAATATTATTATAAATTCATTTCATTTCCATTTATAAATAATATTGTATATATATCATTCATATAGTGTATAGACAGATATCCTCATCATATAGATATATTATTCTTTCTATATGTATATATACGCTTATTTATTCAACGTGAACCTCCCTTATTCCTATATCCTTTCATATAAAAAGTATTTTTCAATTACACAAAGTCTCGTGTTCTTCACGGACGACGATAAAACTACGATCAAATTCTTATTCCTTTTATACATATGTTGTCGTTAAAAGTTAAATTTAAAATATGATGGGAATAAGGGCAACATACCTTATTTTTAGAAAAGAAAACATTTTCGCTATCATAATTTCAATGTAATATTCAGCGGCCTCTTCTGCGGACATATTTGCTGGTGAACCGCGTAGTAAAATAAAATATATATTTATTATGTGTTTTGCTATAACATTCCATTACTATATACATATATATCATAATATATCTATTTAAAAGGGATGTTATATAAAGGTGAATGAATTAATTATTAATTGTTATATATATTCTCTGATGTTTTTGGCGTATACAAAAATAAAGGTATATATGTGTGTAATTTAATAATATGAATTTTTTCCATTGGTAATTACATAATTACATAATTTATTTGATCCTATAATCTTATATAACGATATATATATGGTATATGTATAGATAAATTATGTTTATATATAAACTAATAATAGCCTATAATAATCTAGAAACCTTTAGATATATTTAGGTATAATAGAATTAATTGTATTATATATATATATATATATGTATAAGAATATAAAATTAAATTATTGTATTTATTACAGTATTCTGTTTCGTGGCAAATATAGTCAGAGTATATATTAGACAAATTTCTTTATACATATAATTAAATAAAGTAAAGTTATTTATTAGCATAGATTTTCGTCCTTTTTGCTGCGTATACATTACTTTCATTCCACCTATAAATATATATATATAAATATCCATTATTGATATTTATTTAATCAGTTTTTGTTTTATTTTGTAGGGTTATTAACCTATTGTTCTATATATTTATATGTTTTGAATTTATTTTAATCGATTTTAAAGTCAATAATATGTATTTACAAATAACCCAAACCCCATTAAGGTGGGTTTTTCAGTGCCGTTTATAGAAGGATTATCAGAAATTGATTAGGAAGATCATAAGAAAAACTTTCATATATCATATATACTGAATTAAAAGGGAATTTCCTTCGTAGAGATTTAAAAGTATTATACCAACAATAAAACAACAATCAAAATTAATAAACAAATTAATTTATTTATAATATTAATATCGTTTTGAAGAAGAATAAAAAAAAAACACTTAAAAAAATCTTCTTGAAAAAATATATAAAAAAATTTAACCACATCACATCAATCTCAAGAAAACTGCTAAATTCTATATATATATATATATATATTGAAAATACACTTCACTGTTGAGGCATGCATAAAAATAAAAGTACTTATTCTATATATATATATATATATATATAATAAAATGTTCAGAATATTTTGTTCTATATAAAACCATAATATAATGAATGAATGAATGATATTAAATACATTTGGTGTTTTTGTTCTTGGTGCTCAAAATTGATATATATATATAGAAAAGGGTCCGAAAATTATTACTGTTGTTGGTCTTGTTTTGTGTTGTTTTTATGGTCAAATATATATACATATATATATACGATAACAAATTACATTTATAGTATATATATATATATATATTTGTTCAAACTTTGCAAATATATGCAATATATAAATTTTGATAATAAAAATTATTGCAATACAAACAATATTTATTTTATTATTTATTTATATACTCTTGAACTCTTATATTTACTTTATATATAGAGAAGTTCTTCAGATGATATTACGAAAAATTTATATATATATATATATATATATATAAATAGTAGATGTGATGAGAAAAAAACGAAATATAGATTAAGAATCTAATATATATAGAAAATACTAAATCCCATTGCATTGCAAAAATAATACGAAAAAATAAAAAAAATAAATAGGTTAAACAATTTATTATATTTATAAATGAAAATGGTACGGTATAAATAAACTTAATAAAATGAATATATGAAATTTTGTGTTATTGAAAGGTTTGCTGCTCAATCTGATATTCATTGGATTTCGTTGTTATTTTATTATATACCAAAATACAGCAAAAGCTGTATTTTTTTTTGTAAATATATCCTTACTAAATTTTATGTAAATATATCCTTATTTTCTTTATATGAAATTACTTTGTATAGTAATCCTGTAGGTTTTTGATTAGAATTGTTTATATAAAATATAAAAAATAAGATTTTATGTATATATGTTATAGAAATAAACAACATATACTTAATTAGAATTTTCATTTTTAACTTTACAGAACCCCAGAACAATGTCCATCGGTTGTTTCATTATTGGCTGAATCATATAATCCACATGTTCGATATGGAGCCGCAATGGCTTTGGGTATCGCATGTGCTGGTACCGGTTTACGCGAAGCCATTGCATTATTGGAACCAATGGTCAAATTCGATCCGGTTAATTTTGTCCGTCAAGGTGCATTGGTAAGTCAATTTATTTATTATTGGCTTTGTTTGTTATAAAATATATATTTTTGATTATTTGCATAAATTGTTGATAGAAGCTTAAAATAATGAAATTTAACGCAATAGTACTAAATAATATTTGTATGCTTTGAATTTATCTTTTATATTTCATTTTTTTTTACGTATTTTTAACACAATCTTTATAAAACACACAGTAATGATACTCTGATACACGAAATGATCTTATCGAAACTCTGATAATAGGAATATTTAAACATTTTCTTCTTACTAAAATTCGGGATCTTTATAAAAGAATGTCCATAACAAAATATGGACATTTTATTCTTACTTAAATTCGGGGTCTTTATAAAAGAATCTCCAAAATAAAATATGGACATATCTAAAAACTATATAATACAAATACAAATAGAATTTCCTCATTTTAATATAACAAAAACTTTACAAATTGGATAATAATAAAGTGCAAATAATAATGAATGAAAAATAATCGAAACGTGAATTAAAAAATTGATTTTATTTTCGTTTTTTTTACATATAATTTATGTTTTACAAATTATCATTGTGTTTTTAATGTGTAGTTTTTTATTGTGTATTTTTTTTTTGTTTCCTAAATACGATTGATAAAAATGAGTTTGTTTAAATGCAATAAATAAAATACGGCTTCATCTCACTGTGCATCTGCTTTTATATTAACTGTATGTAATCAATTTACCAAAATATGATCATTTCATTACCTGGAATGAAAAGAAAAACAAAACAATAACATTAAATAAATTATAGTAATAATATTAATAATAGAAATAGTAATATAATAATCATAATCATAATATAGAAATAGTAATCATTATATATATAATACTAATCATAATAATAGAACTGCTTTGCATGTCATAGAAACAAAAATTTTGATTATAATAACAATAATATAAACAAATCAATCAATAAAATTCTCTTAGATTGCATCGGCAATGATTTTAATTCAACACACGGATCAAACGTGTCCGAAAACATCATTTTTCCGTTTGTTATACTCGGAAGTGATTACCAATAAACATGAAGATGTTATGGCAAAATATGGTGCTATATTGGCTCAAGGTATTATTGATGCAGGCGGTCGTAATGTAACCGTTAGTCTACAATCACGTACGGGTCACACCAATTTACAGGCTGTTGTTGGTATGCTGGTATTTACCCAATATTGGTATTGGTTCCCGTTGGCACATTGTTTATCGTTGGCCTTTACACCGACTTGTATCATTGGTTTGAATTCAGATTTAAATATGCCAAAAATTGAATATAAATCAGCGGCTAAACCATCGTTGTACGCGTATCCACCACCGTTGGAAGAGAAAAAAACGGAAGAACGTGAAAAAGTTGCAACAGCTGTATTGTCGTTGGCCGCCCGTCAAAAACGTCGTGAAACATCCGATAAAAAAGATGATGAAAAAATGGAAGTCGACGAAGATGTTAAAGAAGTGCTAAAAGATGCAAAAGATGCAAAGGATGCAAAAGATGTTAAAGATGCAAAAGATGCTAAAGATGTTCAAATGGAAGATTTAACGGGTAGTACTGGTAGTAATGTATCGATAACCGTATCGGCAATCGCAACTGGCTCTACTGCGAAAAAGGATTTATCAACAACAAAAACGAAAAAGGATAAAAAAGATGGTGATAAGAAAAGTGGTGATGATAAAGGAAAAACTGATGATACATCAAAGGATGATGGAGATGGTGGTTCAACCGCTACGGCGACAACAGCTTCTGATAAAAAATCTGAAACCAAAAAAGAACCAGAACCAAATTTTGAAATATTACAAAATCCAGCTCGTGCTTTACGCCAACAATTAAAAGTAATTAGTGTTTCGGATGGTCAACATTATGTACCATTAAAGGATATAACAATTGGTGGTATTATTGTAATGCAACATACATCGACCGATGAACAAACAATTATAGAGCCGGTCGTTGCCCATGGTCCAAAACAAGAAGATAACAATGAACCAGAACCCCCCGAACCATTTGAATATGTTGAAGAATGAAAACTTACTGGTCGTGTATTATTTATCAATTTACTAATATAGTCGATAGCATATATAGATGATTTACATATATTATAATCATGAATGAACTATATATATACACTATCAAGTAAATATACTATTATTATTTGTATTTTTATTATTTCTTCTCTCTCGATCAATTTTTTCTTATTTTTTTTTTATTTAACTAATAATATATTTATATTCAATTTTTAAATTGTATCTCTTTGAGATTAATTTTCTTCACAAAATAAAAATTAACATATATTAAATAAAATAAAAAACCATTTAAATAAATAAAAATTAAATGTTATTTTTGTGTTTTGTTGTTTTTGTGCATGTTTTATTTGTTAGATATCCTTTTAAAAAAAAATACATATATCCGTATACAAAAATTTGATGGGAATTAATCAAATTTAGTAGAGTGAATCCAAAAATAAAAATGGGGGGTGACACAAGAAGTGATATACAATTCCAAATTGTTGATGAAATGTTCAAAATAACCGCAAATCTGACGTAATTTTGATGAGAAAAAGGTGGAAACAGTCAAATATCCAAATTTAAAATGATCAAAATCAAACAATATCTAACATAGAGGTCTTAAAATTTTGTCAACATGTGGAATAAAAGCAAAATATCCATGTAATCTTTCTGATGCAGTTAATATAATACACCTATATCATATATTATTGGGCATTCATCATCATTATCATCCATATATCATTAATTGCTTATACTATCATCAACATGTATTGGAACAGATGATACTTATTATTCAAAATATCTGGCTGCCATGAAAATATCAACTATATTCATAAAAATGTGGTATGTAATGAATTTTTAATTATTATTTTTAAGATACTATTTTTTTTATATATACACTACGATAAACAAAATAATTCTGCAAAAACTCCATCTCTGAAACTTATATTATTACTTTCTAATTTAATATTTAAAATGTAATTAAACTATAAGCTTATATTTACACTAAAATATCGAAGTAGTTCATATATGGTATACAGTAGTAGCTCGTTCGCAGTAACAGATGCAATATATTATATAAACATAAAATAATTTACATATATATATATATCATATTTTATGTATATTCATTTCTGTATATTATCAATATATATATATACACATTTTCTTGTGTGTGTTTACAACATGAAAAATGAATTAGTACCAATAGAGAGAGGTTTACATTCTTTTACCTCAATCAGTATATATATTATGATGCGGAAAACATTCATATATATATATAAAGACAGAAAATGATAAGGATTGTGATGATGATCATTATAATAATGATAATACTGTTGTTTTGTTAATGATAATCAAATGATGATTTATGGTTTTTGAATTATATAATATACATATAATATAGCACAGGTAAAATTGTTAGAGATTGAAAATATCTGTAACTAATAATAATAATATTTTGTATTATATATATATATACACATTTGCATATTTATTTATGTATTAATCGCGTATAAAACAACATAACTAAAAGGAATATCATATATTTATATATAGGTAACAGTCACGGTTAGTGAAATAAGGTCAGTCATATTTCAAAAATTATATTCTATATTCCTAAAGCAATTTATGGAAAAATGTCTACTAAAGCAGAATAGTAAATATTTCGGAAAATCTATGTAATTTTCATTACCTCTCTTCTTCGTTTCTTTAAATTCGATTTTTCCCATTCTTCATAAGAAAATTAAATCAAATTTTATGCCAGGACGACAAATTACATGTAAGAAACACTTTGTAAAATAAAAATAGGGAAATAACAAAACTAAATTTTCCGGAAAATCTAATATTTAGTTTACTTTTTTTTCCATAAATTATCTAATTTTACATATGCCTTCAGGAATAGTCTATTGTTTTGGAATTATATATAGCCAACATTTTTCAACTAAACGTGCCATATATGTATATAACATTGATTTATTTATTAATATATACGAAAACGATGTGTTTATTTATACTATATAAAATTATAATACTATTACCTCTGGTATATATTAAATAAACTGTCTGTTAATATATATATATTTATGATATATCTGTATATAGTAAATATATTTTGCCACAGGATATAAAATATATATACATATATGTACCTATATTTATAAATTTTCGACAAATTTTATATTATCCAATTATATTTATATATATCATCTCTATATCACTATCCATATATACGAATATAACATTTATATATATATGCTATATATTAAACATCAGTTTTAGATATGGCACATATATTAAAAACCATATTTCATTCTAAATGTCTATAATATAATAATATTATTCGATTCAATATATTTATATACATATTTACGATAAAAAAATATACAAATAAAATGCTTATAGACTTACAATTTTGATAGAATATAAAGGATATTAAAATAAAAAAAACATTTATATACATACAATAAACATTATAATATCTATATCTATATAGAGAGAGAGACTAAAGTCAAATTTATATTAAACATGACATTTTGAATTATTTATTACAGATTTATTTACGTATATTATTATATAATAATATTTTGAAATAGCAAAAATTTTCGATGATCCCCGTTTGTATTTGTAATTGTTCTTAAATTTTCCTCCTCGAAAGGTTATGTTTGCGTTTTGATTGATAAACAATGTATTTTCATTTCCTTGTCGAGCTGAGAGATTCAAAAAAATCGCGATTAAATTGATGATTATTATAAATTATTCTTTTTAAATTACCAAACAATAAAGACTTGATTTATTTAACGTATATGATCAAGCGCAAAAATGTTCACTTTAAATTATATTTATACAAATGACAATGACAAAGATTGACAAAGACGAGAAAATAGATATATTTAATTATTCAAATTCTTAACTATTATATACTATATAGGATTATAAATAATTAATGAATAAAAAAGTTCTTTTCAATTTAACAATAAAATTTTATTTATACACGCAATTTATATATAAAAATTGACACATTCAAATGTAAAATCATGCCACATTATTCTATATATGGTATAAATAAAAATTGATGTATTTATTCGCATACTTCACAACAAATAAGCAAAAAATTGTATATTTTTAAAATACCTTTTTTTCCTCTTTGTTCAAAAATAAAATACCGTCTATTTTAATATTTAAATTGTTTTATTTTTTTTAATTCAAAGTCACAATGAAAAAATATACAAAAAAAATAAAGGGAATGTCCTTTTACATTTTTTTATTTGTATTTTGATTTATAAAATTCAATTATAAACTGAAGAAAACTCTAAATTCTATTCAATTAAATTTTTTACTTTGTTTAATTTTATTTGCTTTTATACATTTTCATTTTTAAATTTCGATATTTCGAATGACAAAAGAATAATCAATATTTTTAGCAATTTTCAATTATATCAAACTAAATTATTTATTAATAATAATAATAGCATTTTTATATTTATATATATCAATCATAAAAAATTTGCCTTTCAATTAATTAAAATATATATAATTCATTATATTTATTTTTATCGAATAATATTACAATTTTAAATCAAAAATAAAATAATAAAAAAAACGAAGTTGATATATAAAACAAATTTAAGTTATTTTATTTTTCAATAAATATTAATAAATGATTTTATTCTCAACGGACAAACGGACGGACGAACGGATGGACGGGGGCCGTGCTTTGAATTTATGCAAATATTCATATTTTTTTTGTTCTTAAATTATATACAAAAAAAAAATAAAAATTGAAATATTATTTTATCTATATTTATTTCTTAAGTATAAGTATATACTATCAAAAAAAGAAATAAAATCAATTTGTTATCTTATATATTGAATACGATTTATCCGGACGCACGATTTTTCCTTTAAAAAAAAATGATAAGAAATAATATATATAGATTTGTTTTGTGCAATATATACGATACGAGTTTGAAATAATTCTGTATAATAAGGGGGATATCAAATTTGGGGTTCACCACGAAACGTATAATTATAGGAAAGTTTTGCGAGTCACAGGAGGAAAAAAAACTTTCTTTTACATAGAAATATATCCATTTCTTCGTTTACATAGAAATATATCCATTTCACCTTAAGAAAGTTTTGTAGTTTAGGACATTTGTTGATCGTTTTTCCCGCAGACCTTTCGTTTGTTATCACTCGTGGCATTGCACAAATTTGAATTATTTTTTCTTATACATTTTGACACACGTTTTTATTTTCTTCCCCACCGAGACACTTTGATACACGACCACTCTATAATATATATATATAGATTATACTATTTCGTATTTCCGTTTCGTTAGATATTTTTCATTTTGTATATCCGCATCTGGATATTTATCTATTTATAAACGGAAAAGGTTAATGCATTTTGTCAGGGGACGAATAAAAAATGGACATAAGAAATGGATTTGTTGTTTTTTTTTTTTTATTTCTGCTATTTTTACCCAAAATATATAATATATAATTTTATATAAAACCGAATAAAGATTTGTTTTATATATATTTGATTTGATTGAACTTCAATTTATTATAAATCTTCATCAAATAATATATTATTTAGATAAAAACAAAAAAAAAAAATAAATAAAGTTGTATATATTCAAAAAATATAGATTGAAAGATTTTCAAGTTGAAAGGCGATGGGTATTGGCTGCTATTATATATATATATATATATATAACGAGCATATATACATATATTGACTTATTATAATAATTTAGAATAAATGTTTTGTTTGTATAGATAATATACAATAATTTTCCAATATATAAAATAAAAGGAATATATCGGAAAATTCAATCAAAATCAATCAGGTTTATATGAAATTATAATTATTGTTAAATATGAAAAAGATTTTCAATTAAATATCTAATGTTTTTTCAACATCTTTCTTCATAATCCTTATAAAGGATATTATGAATATAATACTTTGAATCATTTACAAATATGAATTCATTCAGTTCAAGAAAATTAGCAAGAATCAATAATAAATCCTCACTCCATAAGTTTCTAATTTTAAATCAATAAAGCAATTCTTAAAGTAAAATTTACACATCAGTATTATTAATTTATTATACGCAATATTATGGAAAGAAGAGTTTTTTTACATGAAAATAAAATAAACTCTAGTTCAATAGCATTCGACTTATGTGCAAGTTTTTTTTATATAATTTATTATGCACTTTAAAATATATCCTTATCATAAAAAAAAATGAATTTGTATAAGCTTATATAAAATACACCCACAATAAAACAACAATATTTTATAAATAGATTCCAAAAATAATAACAAAATCTTTTCAAATAAATAATATATGAAAAGGACAAAAACTTTTACAAGAAGTTTTTTTTATTATTAATAATTTTGTAGTACAAATTTAAAAATGGTTAAATTTGGTATTAGTTAATTTGTAAATAAATTCAAAAATTAAAGTCATTAACATTATATATGTGTACACAATACCTGAACCTTTTGTTATGAATTGCGATGATCATTTCTATTTTATACCCATTATAGAAATTTTGTTTTAATTTAATTACGAAAGAAAATGTATATCATATAGATACATTTACAAATTAATAATTGTATAGAAAATAATCATAGCTTTTATTTTGTTTAATTTTATAACAAATTCCATATAAATAACATTGTCGGCAACAAAATATATATATAAAACATTTCAAAATTTATAGAAATAAAATTTAAATGAATTTGGATATATATAATTCTAGTAAATATCCAACAGTAACAGTATTTATAGTTTTATAAACCACTATATATATATATTTTGTATACTATATACAATAAAATGTCCCATATTATAGTTTTGATATATGCGGTTATAAAATCCATTAAATTGTTGAAAAAAGAAAAATTTAAATAATTAAATATCAGGATATGTATACAATAGTATTATTATTATTATTATTATTATTTTATAACAATACAAATACAAATTTTCAAATTTAGAGACAGACAGACAGAAGAGTTATTTTTGTTCAAAAATTTTATAGTATATAAAGTATATATTGTATGTTTAAAAAAAGCATTGCTATTAAATACATATAATTTTATTGTTATATTTGAAACAATGAAAATTTATATATAACATATATAGATATATATTCATTGTGTTGTCGCGCTCATCCTTTTATCATGTATATACAAATATATATTTCTATGTTATATAGTTATAAATCACATTATTTGAATTATTTTAAATTTATATATGTAAATTTGCCAAGAAATTTGTTAGGTATAATTTTTTTTTTTCATTCAATTTTAAAGTAATTCAAATGCTGTTAATGTAAAAAAAATCCATAGCATTTTTTGGCAATTAAATTGATATGGTATTTGTTGAATAGACACTCGCGTTATGATATTACCATAATTTGTAACAATATTATTATATTATAAATTTCTTTTGAAATCATATTTAAACAGATTGAATTTATGTGGTTAAATAGCATAAAAAAATACCGCATTTAAATTTATAATCCACTCTGTTACGAAATAATGAGGTCAAATATAATATCATTTGATTTTGTTTTGTTAATATTTTGTTTTCCTTTTGAAAAACTTTGATAGTTTATCGTTTATTTTTTAAAATGATATAATCAACGGGATTTTAAATGAATTGGTAATTATTTCGCATTCAGAAATCAATTTTATTTCGTGAATATAATCTAAAATTAAATATTAACGTTAAGTCTTACAACAAAACCTTTCGTTTTCTTTAGAATATTTTTTAATTTATGTAAAAAACATGACATATACAATTTTCTGCTATGAGAAAAACCAGCAGAAATTGTATCGATTTCAATAAAAATATCTACAATATCACAATACAATTCCATTCATCGTATATTCATATTTAATTCGTAAACATCTAAACACTCTAAGGTATATTCTAAAATCAGATTAAATGATAAAAATTAAAAAGCAAATCTTCATTATTCTTAATAATAATATACTCTTTCTTATATATTTAAAATAAATTATTTCAATTTATATTCCAAAGTTTAAACAGACAGCAAATACAATAAAAAAAACAAACAAACAAACAAACATAAAAATGTAAATATTTTTCCGTAAAATATGTATATTATTTCATAAATATTAAATTTTATTTATATATCAATATCATGAAAATTGAATGAATGAATGGAAAAACGAAAATATTTACATTAAAATTTATTATAAAAATATTTTCTTTATTTAATAACATTAAGAGAAGAAGAAAAAAAATTATATATTGACATTTATTGCATATTAAAAAATGGTAAAAAAAAAAAAAGCACATCATTTGCAATTGATTTTTTTTCTTCAATTTTTCAATAATATCGCATCGCACACACACACACACACAATTATCCTTTATTATTTTTTTTTTCTTTCAATTTTCTTCTTCTTATTCTACGGCAATATAATATTTGATCGAGGGGTTGGTTGAGTTCTGTATAGATTTTACCATTTTACTTATATTTATCTTTTTTTTTTTATTTTTTTAAATAATATAAAAAATGATTTTGGTTTTGTTTGTTGTGAATGTTGAATGCTGCTCGTTCGTTCTTTATATATATATATATTATGAATTGTTGAATGTTGAACAAAGTGAATCTGTGTCTATGTACACAAAAATAATATTATATAATATAACATAATAGAAATCTTTAAAACAATTTCTCAAAATACATTCCTTATTATTTGTACAATATAAATATAGATATATATATATTTATATATATATATAAAACGAGTTGGTATGTAGGAATTTATAAATATATATCCTTCCTTATATCCTTTATATATATATATAAATAACATTCGTTATTATTATTATTATTATTATTTTTGAACTTGTTGTATATTTTTACAAACACGATACAAAAACGATATAACAAATATGTGTATAATAATAAAAAATATATATATATATTTTGTAAGAAGAATGTAGGTCTGTATTTAAAATTTAACGAAATGAAAACAATAGATTTGTTTGTTTTTTTTTTTTTTTTTGTTTGTTTGTTGTTCCAGTTTTATTTTTCATTTTTATTTACATATAATTTCAATTGAAATGATAAAAATAGTCGTTTATGTGGAACACTCCCCGTGTGCCATTCGTTATTTATATATATAAAGATGCTATAATAATAATTTTTATTTAAATATTTTCCAAATCAACTCTATTTATGATATAAAATAAAATATAATTTATATAATCACTTCCTCGTTTATGTACAATAAACTTTATACTTAAATATTTTGATTTAAATATATAAATTTATCTTTTATATAAGATAAACATTTAAAATATGTTTTTATTTTTTATTGTAAAAAATGTTCACGTGTAAATGTCCTTTTTGATTTGTCTGCTTGAATTTAAATTGTTCATCGAAGCACATTTATATTTTGTGTTTATGTTCAGAAGATTATAAGATAATCGGTCGGCTAGGGGGTTGTTTATTTCTATTTTTAAATAAAATCAAAAATTAATTATCTTTATTTCAAAAAATAATTCCCAAAAAATAATATTAATTATTCTACATAAGACGAAAGGGATTAAGATAATAATAGTAATATTTAAAACTCGAGTATTTAAAAGATGAAATAAAAATCATTTGTGATGCATCATTTAAGGTAGAAGATATCAAAATTTTCTTAATTTATTGTTTTATTACAATAAAACCTTTTATAAATTATTTATAATTTCATATTATATAGAAATAGAACTTTAATTCATTTAGGTTATAGGAGTTTTTTCCTTCATATTTAACAGCAATGAACCCTCTCTTTCTTTCAAAAGACAATTCAACTATATTGCGTAATTATTTATAAAGTATGTACAATCAAAATCAATATCATATACAAGAAATATATATATAATGATATATAGAACTACTAAAACATATTTTGTTTATCAGCAGCGAGTGTCACGCTTTATCCTCTGTATCTCAAACATAATACATAAACCTTTGAATTATTTCCAGTAAAAAATAGGTTAACTTGGAGTATTGTGAATGGAAAACTTTTATTTACAAGTTTCAATTAGAATATATATTTTAGTGTTTAAGAAATTTTTCAACGTCGCCTGTATTTGTAAGGTAGAAGAGTTGTAATTAAATCCTAATTACAAAATAATTTTTTATTGGAAATAATTCAAAGGATTTTATTCAGCATTTGGGTATTTCGGGGGATAAAGTCATAGAAGTCCTGTATAATTATAGTATAAAAGTTCATTTATAAGCAATTGTTTGAAATAATCACATTTAATGATATACAGTGATGTTCGGTAAAATCGGTGTAAACCAATTTTAATGTATTTTGATTAATTTCAAATACCAATATCTATTTGTGAATCATGCCATCCATACGACAATTTAGTACTTTGTTTACCTTTAATTATCACATGAAAAGAAAGAGATAAAAAATGTTGTCCTTCGTATTTCTGGGAAATTAGCTATGAACATGCTGTTCGGTAAAATAGGTGCGGACTATGTTAATTGTGGTTTATTTAGTTTTTGCGAATAAATTACATTTATTGGTGGTGAGTTTGTGAATTTTTAAATAAATTTTAGGTAAAGCAGTGATTTAAATTTAATTTTTGAAACATTCCGGATTAAATATATACATATTTCTAAGTCACAATGGGTAGAAGTACACATTGTACGGTATTTGAATGGCAACGTATAAATGATCTAAGAGCATCCGGGCTAACATATAAAAATATTTCTGAAATTATGAAATGCTCCCAAAATATAATTACCAACGCATTAAAATTCAAATATACCACAGAAAGAAGGGGTAACAAACGTAAAACTAAAAGCAATGACGATCGTAGAGTGGTTGTTGCCGCAAAAATGAGCCCTTTTTATCATCCAGGGAACTTGTAAGAGAGCTTGATCTAAGCATTTCATCAAGCACGGTATGAAAAAGGTTAATAGCATCAAATTTATAGGGGCGAATAGCTAGACAAGTACCAATGCATACAGCGAAACACATTAAACACCGTTTAAAATTCGCACATGCACATCGTGATTGGTCAGGTGATAATGATATTAAAAAGTGACGACATATTCTTTATTCTGATGAAACCAATATAAATTTGAATGGATCAGATGGCAAATTACATGTTAGACGAAGACCAAATTCAGAATTTTTGCCGCAAAACACAAAAAAAACCATTAAGCATGGAGGTGGTAGTTTAATGATATGTTTTGGTATCATCATGGTATGGAGTTGGTCCTATATATTTAGGTCAAAAATATCCAATGGATGAACAGGAATATATAAGGATACTTTCAATCGAAATGTTGCCATACGCAAAAGAAAACATGCCTATTATATGGTCATATCAGCAAGATAACGACCCAAAACATACGGCTAACAAAGCATCGGTTTGGTTTCCACAAAATAATGTGAACAAAATAGAATGGCCAACACAATCACCCGACTTGAATTCGATTAAAAACTTGTGGAAGCACGTATAAACATCAGTTGCAACAAAACGGCTCAAAAAACAAAGTAGAACGGGGGAAAGAAATTGTAAAAGTTTGGAAGCGATTTCTATAGAAAGGTGCCAAAAATTGGTGCAGTTCATGCTAAATCGATGTGAGGCAGTAATTTAAAATAAGGGACATGCGACAAAATATTAAATCATAAATGGTATGTACGCGAAATACTTAGATTTTATTTAATATTGAGGACATTAATACTTTTTCTTGTGTTTTTGGTAGAACAAAATATATCGCACCTATTTTACCGAACAGCATATTCCTAGCTAATTTCCCAGAAATACGAATGACAACATTTTTTATCTCTTTCTTTTCATGTGATAAATAAAGGTAAACAAAGTACTAAATTGTCGTATGGATGGCATGATTCACAAATAGATATTGGTATTTGAAATTAATCAAAATACATTAAAGTTGGTTTACACCTATTTTACCGAACATCACTGTAACTATATATATATATTATTGTATTGAACTTTTTTTTTTCTTTGCCATTGTCAAAATAAGGAATTGCATTTTCCGTATATCTCAATATTAATATATATATAGTTTATATAATTTTTATTTAATATATGTATCCTTCTTATGTAGTTAAACTTCCATATAACATATCTAGTATATATATATAACTGCAGCATTTATTTTGCTTTGATTGTACTATAGCCAAAAGAAAATAAGGAAAATAAAATAAGGAAAATTTCAAATGATTACACACTAAAAAATAAAATAAATATATTTCCACTTCAATGAATATCGGAAAATCCTCTCTTTCAATATATATATACATATATTATATTATCGTAAAAAGTAATAAATGAAATTGAATTGTTAAAAAAATAAAAACACATTCATTTTCATATATGTATTTGTATATATATGATCAAAATAAGAATAAGAAGAAAATAAAATAATATAAATATATATATAGATATATAGTATAGTTACTCGTACAATCGATGACTTGTGGAAATAACAAATAATAATGCACAAACGATATAATAACATACAATATGCATATACAATAAAAAACAATATGCTTTATATTTTATTTTTCTTTTACCATTGGTTTTTTATTTTTATTTCAATAAATATTTTCATTTTAAAATCAATAATTTGAAAATAATTTCGCATTACATAATATTAAAACTATATAGTTTTTTGTATTTTACCATATATTCTGGAATATAATCGAAGAAATCTAGATATCAGATTGCGAGTAATGTATTCAAAATCAAATTTTTAACTATAACTCGATTAAGGTAGGACGATCGCAAAAATATAGCTATAAAATAAACATCCCGTATAATACCATATATAGGATCATGTTCGATCCCGATGACGGCATCAAACACTAAAATTTTATCATCTTTATTATAATAATATGTATTTTTGTTATTATCATAGATATTATAAACATTATTATTATTACTATCATAGTTAATATTATCATTAACATATTTTCATCATCTACATTTATATCTCAAAATTTTAAAATATCATGTAATATATGAATGAATGAATGTTGAACGCTGTGGCTGTGACGGTATATATATATGTTAAAGTGTATTTTCGCGATGTTGTTTTACTCATTATTATAAATCCAAAAATGGGTGAATTGCTAAATACCGCATCATTTATACTTTCAGCTAAAAAGCACACATTATATTATAAATTATTATTATTATACTATCCCATCATCACATATTTAGAATATAATCTCATCCTACATACATATATATTAAAAAAAATAAAAATAAATAAACCACACGTGAGATAATAGAATATATGGTATGTTATATATACATATATATTTTATGAAAATAATAATTATTCAAATGATATGCGTTGGCAGTTTAAAATATATATTCATTCCTATTCATATCCCTATATAACATATGTTATATTTTCAGTAAAGTATATGCAATATGTATATATTGTATAAGTGATATATGATGATGAATGGTGTAGGTTTGTTTTTATTTAATACTATAAGTATAAAAATCGTATTTGAATATTATTATTACTTTTATTATACATTTATTATCCATTTTAAAAACAATATATACATATTGATATTTAACAAAATGATGTTAAATTTAAAAGTTTATATAGACCGTGACCTTTTATAATTGTACATGAGGATTAATTCAAATTTTATAAAACATCAATCAGCTGTTTTTTTTTATTTTTATTATTTTAATAGAGAATGAATTAAAAAAAATAAAATCCCTTTAAATTTTATAAGACAAACTTTTTGATAGATCAGGAAAAATTACTATAAATATATTTATTTATAACAATTTTAATATGAATTTTCCTACATTTTTCAATTATAAATAAATTTAAAAAATTCATTCAATACACAGATTAATATAGTGATTACTCTTATATAAACATTCACAAATAAAACTATATAATATTCAATAAATCTGGTTATCAAATTTTGTTGTAGTATATTGAATATTGTGCCCTCAATACCTTGTTCTATATAATATATGTATAATTAACCGGCTTTGTAATGAAATCTGATTCCAATTATGCCTATATAGATACACAATATTATAAAATCACAAACACATTATAATTTTATCACATTTCATTGTAACATTTAAATAATAATAATAATAATAATATTTTATATATTTTAAAAACGGGATAACCTCTTTTTTTATTTATTTTTATCTATACTGAAAAAAATGTGTGCGTGCATCGTCGCATTATTTACACATTTTATATTTATTTACCATATTATATATTGTGGTTTGATTTTAACGTGTGTTTTTTTTTAATTTTTTGTATTAAAATAATTCAATTTATTATTAAAATATAATATTATAAGGAATCTTATAAGAATCATATTGATGAATTAACACGAATAGGAAAAAGCAGACATTTCTAATATATAGTCTAAAAAGATTTTCTTTATTAAACGCATATTTATCTGAAGAGTCAGTTATCTTTATGAATTTCAATCACAGGTACATAAAATCTATTTCAAGTGCATGCACACAATTATATAATGGCTTAAATTATAAATTGTACAAAGTTTTATTTATTAAACAACATTTCTTTTATTGCAGTAAAAATTAAATCATAATTTTGTACTTAAAAGTTAATTATTTATTGTTTTTATTTTGTTTTTTTTTTCAGAATATTGGTTATTTCGAAAATTAACACCTGTAAATTTTCATAAAGTGTAGAAAAAACCGAAAATTGCAAATAAAATTCGGTGTATTTTTGAATGTTTCCTGTTTTATCAGTCAGTCAGTCAGTTATCAGTCAGTAAAAAATTCAAACAGGTAAATATTAACATAGTGTTTTAGAAATAAAATACAATCAATAAAAATTATATTCATATCCTATCTGTCCATCTAACTGACTGTATCTGACTATCACACCTTTAGTAATAAAGAAATCATATTCAGAGATATATTCAGAAATATCCACAGAGAATCCTTGTAATTATTTACAAATGGATTAAATTTATATATATATATATATATATATATATATATATATATATAGAAAAAAATCATTAAAAATTATATTTAGTTCATCATTTCCGTTGCATTCAAGTTGTTATGTTTCAAATATTTTCATGCATAACTATATATATTTTTTGTATTCATCCTTGTTTTTGTTATAATAAAGTGTTGCATATTTTTTTTTCTTTCACTTATTTTATATCACTATACGATATATTTATAAATATAAGTAAAAAAAAATTATTTTTCGTATTTTATGCGCGATGACAGGCCATTGTATTTGCTATATAATTTTGGTATTATACATATTATAAGAATATATACAACATAAAAACCGCAAAGTATATATATACCTTTAAAATATTCTTATAAATATACTATATAATAATGCATAATTACATATCTAAATATATATCTATCTATCTATCTATATACATATATATATATTTAAGTAAATATTTTCCAAAACAGTATATACAATTTTGCTTATATTATGCAAAAAAAAAAAAAATAAAGGGAAGAAAATTTCAATGAGAAAATGAAGAAAATAAGAATATGTTGTTGTTTAAAACTGAAAATCCTTTTCACACGCTTGTATATTATATAATGTACATGATACACACGCATATATAAGTATACATAATATACATTTTTATCATAAGCATATATTCAAAACATACATTTTTATAGATACATATGCGGCTATATCCATATATACATATATATATATATATGCTGTTGGTTCAAGATAATAATTTTAACAAAATGTGTATAAATATAAAGCATATACTTTACACAATGTAAAAATATGTATATATTACTTTGCATTATATTATGGTTATATAAATGCTGAATAATAAATATAAAAATATGTTGTTATAAATATATATAAATAACAACCAGATGAAGTAGCTGTTATATATATGTTACACAATTGTTATATTATATTTTATAAATATATAGGACGAATATTTAAATAAATATTATAGAATAATATGTATATCGTATATATATGCATATACGATTTAATTTAAAAGCAACAGTAAGTCACTCTGTTCTAACAAGATACATATATATATATATATTTATTTGCATATACACCTCTACCTATATATATATCTATATGTATAGATAACGAAAAACTCAACGATATTATAATAAGACATATACGATATACCTATATAATATTTATTATGCACATTATCATATAAGGGTAGATCTATATGTATGTGATGAAAACATTATTTAAATAATGTTCTGTGTGTTTTCTTTTTTTTATTTCACTGTTTCTGTATTCTCTGTCGTTGCTAAAGTGTGTATATACATATATATATATGATAAAATAATCAATAAAGTTTTAAATCGCAGCATATCAGCGGATTCATCATCGCATATATAGGATTTTCCAATCAAATGAAACATTTTTACAAGCAAAATTAAACTTATTACCAAATCATAATTTTTTCATAACAAAATGAACATTTTGCCATATCAAATAAAATCTTTTCCGTACCAAATAAACACTTTGCTATACCACATGAAAGCGTTTCCAAGTTTTAAATGAATCCTTTTTTCATCTCACATTTATTTTTATCTTATTCATTTGTATAGTTAATAGTTAAATTTATTTGTTTTTTATATTATTGTAAATTTCAGAATAATTTTTTTCAAGAAATCAGCAGCTTTAATAGTTTTCATGAAGCGGAAAAACTGAAAATTGCAGAATATTTGCAATATCATCGGTGTATTTTACAGTCATCAGTTGGGCGGTAAAAAAAGTCCAAACAGGTAAATAACATTTTGTTGTAATTACTCTGTTTTACAATGATTCATAAATGTTATTTTATAAATTATTAATAAATGACTGATACATTTTTCTTGTGGTTTCTGGTTTTTTCAGGTTAGTGTGATTTTGTCTGCCAGCTTTACGAATTAATAATACAATTCCAACAATTGGTGAGTCAAAATTTATTTATTTTGATTATATGTCTTTATAAAAGAAAATAAAAATAATTTAAACATTCATATCGAAAATTTATTAATAATAATAATAATTGGATAAATTAATTCTATATAAAGAAATGTTTTTTTTTTTTCTCACGGTTTTTATGTATAAAGATTCACCTTTCTTCACCTTTCTTTAGATTTAGATATTTAATCTAATTATTTATAAAGTTTTCGAATTACAATTGAAAATCATTGGAAATTTAATCATAGTATATTACAAATTATAAAAAAATACTTTAATTAAATCTTTTTTCATAACTTACGTTCAAAATCTATAAACTAAATAATTAATAAATACATTATTATGAATGTTTTAATTCATTTTTTATTTTCTTTGTAAAATATAATCCATTTAGAGTTCATGATAAATCACACATTCAAATAACCCTAAGCTTTTTGTTACTAATTTCCTAACTAATATTAAAAAAAAAATTATTAATTTAAAATGGTAATATGGAAAGTATTTAACTAACTATAATAACTAATTTAATCCCATTTGTTTTTGCAAATATATTTAGATCTATCATGAACTCAAACTAAACAAAAATACTAACCCCTTTTTTTATTATATTGATTATATAAATTTTGTATAATTCATTTGTCCTGTTTTTTTCCTTTTAACCCATAAAAAAGTAATTGTAAGCGGTCGGTTCTCTTTAATGGACCGGCTACTTGACAATACTTTATCCTATATATTAACATTGTAATTGGGACTTGCCCTCAGCCTTTCTATGCTGGGGGTGGGGTCAATTTACTTTGTATACATATGAAAAAATCCTAATCCAGGGAGTACTTGGGTCAAGCCCTCTAGTCCTACAGCGGACCGACTACGCGCCAAGTACTTCTTCCTATCCCATATAGCTCTGGTCTGTTTGAGAACCCCCACCCCTGATCATCGTTGATATATATCTGTTTTTGGGCTTGTTAGGGTAGTTTTAGTTTTTTTTATTATTTAATTTTATTTATAAGTGCGCTCTTTATTTTAGTGATTATATTTTATTTTAATTTATTTATATCATTTATTTATTTATTTATGTATGTATAGTTTTGTTCAGTATTTATAGTTTTACTAATAACATATTTTTACTAACAAAATAACACAATTTAATTTACGTTTAACTATTTGAAGTTTGATAAATGATAATGAAAATGATGTATGCACAAATTATAATTAACAAAAATTGTCTGATCATCTAAATTTCTCAGATACGAAATTGATTATAGAAAACCATTATGAACATTATTAACTGCAAATACAATTAAAACTTTTTAATCTTATATCTAATGAGTACATACAATATTACTGTCATTAATACTGCATTGATTAATCCAAAGATTATACAATATTTATCTGTCAAATCCCATTCTATACATATACATTTCTAAATCTGTCTCTATATAGAATGATTATTCATTCGGTAATTATTCATAGATTTATTTATAAAACTTTATCAAACTATTTTTAACTACAAATAATTTTATTTATGCATATCTTACTATTATAACATTAATATATAAATTAAAAATATCCATACTAGTATGATAAATAAATACAAAGTTTCAATTTAATCTGCAATTCTAATTTTAGATAGATATTGTATATATTGCAATAGCTACCAATCTAACATGTTTTCTATAATTAAAATTTAGTCTTTTAAATGATTAGAGGTTGATTTTGATCAATTATAGGTAAAAAAAATATTTGATTTATTATATGTAAGGGTTGTTGTAAAAATGCCATAACTTAGTACGATGAAAAAAAAACTCCACAGATAGATTTTTTTCCAACAAAAAGATTTATTTATAAAATGAAATATCACAGTGTAATACCGCAAAAAGAAATAAACTAAAAACATGCAAAAACCCAAAAATAAACATCGATAAAGGTATAATTCGCATGGTATACAATATTTCAAGATTCTTTTATATATCTGGTTAGAAATTTCATTATATACACTCTAAGGTGAAAAAAGGATATATTTTCTATTATATATATATTGTAAATTTATTGATAATGTGATAAAATTGTTGTATACTGTTTTTGGTTTTATAAATGTGTGTATATGTTTTCAACAAAAACTTTTGTAAATATACAGAGATTTATATACAATATCCTTTTTTTTTTAAAATAAATTTATATATGCATGCATATTCATATTAAATAATAATCTATTCATCTCGATATATGAGATGTATATTATTATGTAATATATATCTATAGATAACCACATATATATACAAATGTATTACGATTTTATGTATACATAAAAGTCTAGTTAAATAGAATGTCGCTCTGAATATGAATATGAAATATATTTAAAGTTATAAACTTCATTTTTATATAAAAATTTATATAAAACAAATGAATATATAGAAATTAAATTGATATATCCTCAAAAATATCTAATATCTATATATATGTAATGAAGAAATTGTAAAATATAGAATATAAAATTTTATATTTAGTCTTTAAAATGCTTTAAAATAATTTAAAGGTCCTTTTATACCTATATACCAAATATGTAACATTATCTATAATAACTAACTATATATTATATATATATAAAATATGTATAAAGTTTACAATGTTTTTTGTGTTATTTAAAGTTTGTATCTCTGTTTTGCATATAATATACCTTTTATCTATACTATATATATATAAATTATTTATAATACACCTGTGATTTAGAACTTTTAGTCACTGCATCAAATATTTTTTAGTTTTTTTTTTTGAAATGTAACCTTATAAGAATTGTCATATTATTATAAATTGTACCTGTTAAATAAATTCATTTCTATATCAACAATTCTGCTAGGCCAGTACTTAAAACAGATAGCCCTGATATATCAGTTCACAATTTATCATGTATCACATAGAAAATATTATTTAATTTTCCAAATCTCGCCTATGTGAAAACTGCAATTACTATAAGCCAACAATATATCAAATATAATTTATTTATTTTGTATGATATATGTTTAAATTGTAAATTGAGACTTTAAACAAAAGTGTGGTTTTATTATATAATATGTATTTAAATGATGTTTAAATATTTTTAATATAAAATGAAATATTATATACCTTACAGGCTTGTATGACTTTATTATTATTATTATTATATTGTCATTTGTCATTATACTTTGTTTGCTAAAAACGAACATGTATAAAGAGCATTATATATATATATATATATAATAAATCTTATAATACATAATATCCATATATATACGAAGAACAACAAACACATAAATGTTAAAAGTTAATTATTTGAAAGATAATTATTTATATATATTTTGTTTATCAAAATTTATAATGCTCTTATACAATAATATAAATCATACATAATAATGTATACCTTTACTCATCAAGAATGTATATAAACTCATATATGTATATATATAAAATAATTAAATTAATTTCCAAAAAATATTTACCTTTATATACGCATAAAATATATATGCAATACATATATAGGTGGCATTTTGTTTGTTCATGTTGCTATTTATTATTGCACATTTTAATTAAAATTCTATTTAAATTTTATAAGTATAAGCTTTTGCAAAAAAAAAAAAACGACGGTGTACCGAAAATGCGTGTTGTTATTATATTTAATTTTGAATTCTTTGTTTTATTATTTTGAATCCCTGTTGTTTTTTTTTTTGATGAATAATTATATAAATTGGCACAAAACGAAAACATCTTCATCTTCAGGATCAAAATATCCTTAGAGATATATGGAAAAATACCAAAGTTTTGCACTTTATTTTAATTATAAAATATTTAGAGTTGTCAGGTGAAAATGCATATATGAAAGTTGAATGTAGACACGCACTTTTAGAAATCTCATTATGATTAAACATTTTTAATTATGATTTTCTTTAGAACTATATACTTCAACAATGATTATAAAGAATTGAATGTTTGTTTCAAAGAATTTATAGTAGTTTTATTACCTGATTACGAGAAAATATAATTATTTTAAGTGAAGTAAATTGAAATTGTAGAATAAAAAATCCTTATATAAATAAACAGACCTTGTATTTGTATTATATATATATATACAATTATAATGTTAATACACAACAATTTTAATGTAGGTATATATGTTTTGTAAAAATAAGAAATTGAATAAAAGTGTCTATGATCATTTGTCCATTGTTTTTAACATTCAAAATTCATGTAAATTTTTTATGTGTACAAAGTGCAATAATTTTTTTTAATGCTATGTTTTGAAAAAAAAAAACTTTTTACATTATGTAAATTTTTTTTTTGTTTCCAAAGTTTATACATCCTATTTATAGTACGTACAATTTTTTACTATTGTTTTATAATGTATATACGTATATAGTTTTATTTATTACTATATATATATTGTACATACACTATATATAGTACGTTATTGTGTTATTTATCATATATCAGGATGATGACAATCCTTCAACGAAAAAACGAAGTCGAACGAATGTATTATTATTATTATTATTATGCATATCCATATACAATATAATACATTATAATATATATGCGGTATAAAAAACATTATATTATTTATATAGTATATAGTGTATATTGTGTAAATGAAAAAAGGACACATCGTTTATTTTATATGTCAATAAAAAAAATATATATTGTAAATATATATATAGTTCATAATATAATATGTATATAAAATTGTGGTGAAAATAATTGTATAGTAACACCTGTTTTTTTTTCTTCTTCTTTTTCTTGTCCTTGCCGTCTGTATTTACTTATTACCTATATATTTTTATATATAGGTGTATAAAAATAATATAACTTTTTAATGTTTTAAAATGGAAAAGTTCCACATAATTTATTTTTTTTTTATATATATGCACTGCACATATACCTAATGGATTTGATGTCGCTTCTCTTATATATATAATATATAGATATATAAATATCCAAATGAAATATACCTTTATTCATATGCACATATACTCTTGGTTGATATATTTATAATGTAATGCAATGTTTCAATTTAAGTAATTATAAACTTATATCACTATATATTCCTATATATATATAATTTAATATACAATACTTAGATCCTTTATAATCATATATATATATATATATATATATATATATACTTTTATTTATATATATGTAGAGTTTGAAATTAAGTTTTTGCAGGGACAATATATAGAATTTATTGCAATTGAAATTGTTGTAATTGTTAATTAGGTTAACGCGTATATATGAAATGTGAATAGATTATATAATTTAGATATTTTCTTTTTATAATTTAAAGGATACTTTATAGTTCTGCTTTTATTCTTTAATTTTCTACTGTAAATTTATGGTATGTTTTCATTGTCATAACAATTTTGATGTTTTCCAATTCAATAAAATAAAATAAAATAAGGTACATGTTTTCTTTTAAAAATCTATCAGTTTTTACCACCATTAACATTAAGTTAAATTTTTTTAAAGCCTTGCAAACGTATTCATAAGATTATATTTTCATTTGATAGCAATATTTTTAATAAAATTTATAGGATAATATTTGGATATTTATGGCACATTCATAACAATATTTAGCCATTCGATTTTGTTAATCGGACCTTTTATTCGAAATTAATACCTATGATCATCATTAAATTATAAATATTTTAAACAGACACCGATTAATCATATCCGTACTCAATAATCATATATGTAATTATTTTGAATTATTAAAACCGCACTTAAAACATATTTATTTTTTATATTGAAATAAATATATAAAATGATACTATAGTAATATTTACATAAGTTTTACCTATATCATACAATTTTATATTCATATATCCGCATATTCAGTTATATGTCATTTAATTCTAAATCATTAATATTTATGGAAATTAAATCGTATTATGTACTTATATATAAATGTAAAAATATTTTCCAGGAAATGTATATATAAAAAAAAAATATATGCAACATCATGTACACTGTACATATAAATTAGATTGGAATGTGATTACATCTATATTTTCCACTTAATAAATTTAGTTTTTCCATATATAAAATGTTTATATAGTAAATAATATATCCTTCACAATAATATATTACTATATATATATACAGGATTCTCTACAGGATCACCCATATTAAACGACGTTGGCGATTCTATATTATGAATTTTTGGCCAAAATTACTCTGTTACTATTTTTTGTTTAACCTTCAATTGAAGTGGAGGTAGCGCTTAAACGAATAATAGGTTGTTCTATCTTTGAGATGCAAACCAAAAAAAATATATTTACTTATTTTATATATTATATTTTATTTTATATATATTAATATACAATATATTATTCATGATCGTATTTCCTTTTAACCTTCTAAATTATAATAAATTATCAACATTCAGACAGAATATCTCGGAATTAGAGGCCTGCGGTACATCTTGTATATTATAAGTTAATAAATGCAGTATGCAATTTTAGAAAAAAAAAAAATGGCATGCAATCCGTGTTTTATTATTTTTTTTTTTTGTTCTTTCATACAATAATATATGTTTCATGGAATTTTACGCAATTGTATTGTATATACAAATGTAATACAAAGCCCATAAGTACATGCACGTTTTGTTGTGCAATAATATGAATATCAAAAAGGGATCGCGTGATGCAATAATTTTTACAATGATATTTATATATTTAACATATATGTATAGAATTTAAAAAGAAAAAGATTTAACTGACGAACTCTATATATGTATACTCGTATATAAATATAATAATAAAAAATTTTATACAATCGTATTTATATGTACTCGTATATAATAATAAATATAATAATAATATATAATAATAAATATAAAAAGAAATGGTGCAGAATTTTATGTATATAATTATTATTATTATATAGAGTTATATATTTTTATATTATTGTTATTATTTTATTATAAACACAACAATGTACATATTATTAGCATAATATTTCTATGATCGTTATTACTATTCTTATTATTATTATTATTATTATCAGTATTATTGTTGAAGATTAAATGAAAAATTGCATTATAATAAAATAGTACATATAGCTTTTAAATTTATATAGATAAGCCGCTTTGTAACGTAGATTTTATCTCCCAATCACAAAATAACGTGTAATTAAATGTATTGCGAAATGATTTTATGTGAATAATAAATCTTGTACAAAAGGAAATCTGTTTATAGAAATGCATTTTGAATAGTTTTCTTTCAATGGGAAATTTTATGGTAAAGGTAAATCATCTTTAGAAAGGGATTAGTAAAGATATTTCAATGGTCTTATTTACAGCCCAGTGATTTTGGTTGCTCGTAATCCTTTGTAATGTAGATAATGGATATAAAAACTAGTTTTTTATTTTTTAAACTGGTTAGGAAGTTACGATGATGTCTGAGTATTGACAATTTTTATCAAATGATTGCGTTTTTCAATATGACTTTCTTATAAAAGTAAATCCGATTTTATTTTATTCTTAAAGGGCATAAAATTACCTTTCTTTTGATGGCATAATCATTAAAATTCGTTAACAGGTTAGGAAGTTACAATAATTTTAATACATGGTATATTTTTCATAAATTTATCATTCAAAAATATGTTTTATTTTTATTTAAAATTGGAAAATCTCGGAAAATTCATATGAAAACCATTAAAATGATGTAAGAAGACCCTTATTAATTTTTTACGATCTTTTTAAATATGTAATAAAATTGAATGGTTCACTTGGAAAATGTCTGAGTATTGACCATTTTTATCAAATGATTGCGTTTTTCAATATGACTTTCTTATAAAAGTAAATCCGATTTTATTTTATTCTTAAAGGGCATAAAATTACCTTTCATTTGATGGTATAATCATTGAAATTCGTTGACTGGTCGGGAAGTTACAATAATTTTAATACATGGTATATTTTCATAAATTTATCATTCAAAAATATGTTTTATTTTTATTTAAAATTGGAAAATATCTATATCTTCTATTAATGCTTTTTTATATAATACATTGCAATCAATATAAATGAATTTATTTATACATATTGCAATAAATGCATATGAATTTGTGTAAAAGAAAAATTGCATGTAAATTAATATTTATATATACACATTACCCACAAAATAAAAAGAAAAACCACTATTGCTACCGCATTATACCGAATGTTATATAATAGTATATTAATGACCATATTGCCTTTTTTATAGAATTCATGATTTATAACTTTCTTACTTTTGTTTATGTATTACAATTCAAAATTCACGGGAAAAAAAAGAATGGGTTATAAAAATACCTCCCTAAATCCCTATAATACCAAAGAAAAATTATATACTAATAACATTTGTACGTAAAATGCTTATATAATCAATATTATATTTTTTTTACATATGCAATAATTCTTTCTTTTTATGCATAAAAGTAATTATAGGTTTTGTAATAATAGAATTTAAAAAAAAAATTTATTTAATTACGGATATGACGCGATTTTATTATATATGAGTTTTCTATATAAATAAACCATTAGTTGGTTGTAATTCGAAAATTTTTGTTTTATATATCAGCAATAAATCAAATCATAAATCATTAATTCTTTTCATTTTTTATCATCAGGAAAATGCTTATATTTTAGGAAAATATTTACGAAATATACTTGAAGAATTTTCTAATAATTGAACGCTATATCGAAACTTTCTATTAATGGAAAAAAATGTTTGCAAGATATTATAGTAACTGATTTTCTATCATCGTTACATTAATCTTCATAAATTAATACCATACCAACAAGAATAAATAATAGAGCCGAAATTTTCCGATTAATTCGAAAAATTAATATCATTAAATGGACGTTGTTTATTAAGGCGTTTTTCAGTTTTGATTTCGTAGTGACACACTATTTAGGAGTTCTGTATTTAATAAACTTGAATCCTTAAGTTCTATTTATTTATAACTTAATAAAATATGGAATATACATATACAAAATTCGTACAAAAATCCATTTATATATATAAAAGTATATGTGTATATGTACTTATTAAAACCATATATACACCTTATTAATATCAAAAAGGATAAAATGATCTCAATATATTATATTATAAAAATTGCTGATATATGCGGTATATGAAAATATTTTGGACAAAATTAAATAAATAAATATCTAAATATTTATATAAATATATAAAAGAAAATATTTTGGTTCAGATTTTATTACATGGAATATAAAAAAATAATTTTTTATGCAGTCTCTCAAGTATACACAGTAAGATTCTTTTATGTTTGCATATTTTATTTCTGTATTGTATATACAATACAAGTGTAATATACCATATATAAAAATAATATTTTACTCAAACATATATAGAAGAAAAGCTATACAGAAAAATACAAAAAATTTTATATTAAATTCATTTTTCTTTATACCAATGATGTATATTGATGTTGATATTTTATACCTATGTTCTGCGTTCTTATATATTTATATTCAAAATTAAATATTTATGGCTTTCAAGGATTTCCTCATTTTCTACTTATTTATTTAATAAATATATATTTCAATTTTTGTACAAAACCATTTGGAAAATATTAAAATAATTAACAATTTTTTTTAATACACACTTTTTTTTACAAAACCTTTGAAAATGCACCATTAAAAACCCCCCTTGTTTGTTTTATACATATATATAGTAAATAATTGAATTTTAGAAATTGTTCGTATCTTAATTTAAAACAGTTTTCATCTCTACGTGAGGTTTTCCATTAAATTAAAAATCTCCACCATTATAGCGGGTCCAATTCAACATGATTCGGACACTGCTTTAAATTTGAATTAAACGAAAACTTTGAGATAATTCATGTGTATTTTAAACAATTTTTTGTACGGTTGTTTATTAATTATAGTTTTCATTATTTTACTTCAAGTAAATGTTTAACGCGGCTATACTTCTCCAAGTACGTTCTATCTGCCCAGTTTCTTGTTAAATTTGTGTATGTCATATATAGGGATGATATCGATCGTATCCATATTAAGATTATACGATAAAGACTCTATGTATTGATATACTAAAACATCTCTATATATAATTGCATGTAAATTGTGTGACAAGCTTAATCTTTCCAAACTTCTTGTGATGGATACATTTATAAAATGTTATATAATTTTACAACCTTCTTTCATACTTCTCGGAAGTTTTGGGACATAGCAAGGCAAATAAATTCATATAATATATTCGGTATCTTATTGATATAATATATTCGGTAATGACGTTCTATTATGCAAATATCATGCAGTCTTCATCAATAGTTAAAATTACACAAATTTATATACGTTTTAACAACAAAACACACAGGATTAGATATACCCACTCTTAAACGTTGAAATAATGAAAAAAAAAAACAGATATTAGAAATGATATATGATAAGTAATTGAATCTAAAAGAAAAATATATATTAAATTTAATTTCATTCTCTTATATATGTACAAATGAATATTATAAATTGTGTATGATTGAATGATTGAATGATTGAATGATTGAATGATTGCATATCCGATAGAAAAAAAAAAAAAAAAAAAAAACTGAAAAAGAAAAAAGGTAAATTCACTAATATATATTTTATTCATTAGATTATTGGATTATTTGACTTAACTTGTAATACCCAACCCTTAACTTATTAAATAGAAAACTTTATCATTGCTTTTTTTTATACTTTACGATCGAATTTACCGTCTATATATGCGATTCGATCTCTATATCGATATAATTCATTTTGTTCTGAAGTGACTCAATAATTTTTAGAATCAATATCATTAAATACAAGAACAGCGCTCCTATAATATAATGTATTTATTGCTAGCATTATTGCTGATTGGTACATTATTTTAAGTTTTTAACAATTTTAATTTAAAACAAAATGTCAATTCCGTAATTACACAAAAAAATAGTTAATAGTTATTACACAATAGAATTTTTAAACCTTTATCTTTAACAGAAACTTTACCTTTTTTCCGAAAAAAAAAACATCTGCTATATATGAATGTATATAAATATTTGAAACATATAAGCAAGAAGTTGACATAAATATCTTTAAATTTATTTGAAAATGTTTATTTTATTTATTTATATATATATATAGATATACCTTAAATGTCATATAAATTTTACAATTTTATTTGTATATACATTTATAGTATAAAATTTAATCATTTATTTCACAGTGTGTCATGTTTGTATATATAAAATATAGCAGTAAGGCACCCGTTGAGTCCTTCGTACAATGTACAATATACGTATATATACAAAATGATATATCCACTTTTATTCCATATAAATAAATAGTTGTCAAGTAATAGTTTATCTTTATATATATATATATAAAAATTTGTAATATAATACAGTGACTATCTATCATATATATAAATATATATTTGCGATAGATAAAGTGGATACAAAAGTAATTTTCTTTGCGAATGCAAGTATACTTTTAATTTGTTATTACAAAAAAAAAAAATATAATAATAAATTTAATACCACAATAAAGACATTTAATTATATATATATTTTTATAAAATTCATATCGTTGAATTACACATAATTTACGAAAGCATATTTAATAACATAATAATAAATGGTATATCTAATAAGTTATATATATAAATTAAAGATTCCTTGAAGGATATAGTACATGATTCATGCAAGATTGCAAAAATGATAATATTTTAAATAAATTTCTTATTTTTATTATAATATACATTTTTCTATAAATCGTTGCGTTATCTTTACAACATTTAGAATTATTGTATATTTTAACTATAAATTAACGTGTATCATCAACTTGCTTGAATGTTCGTTTTGTGATAACCAATAACAATTTCTTAATTTTACGCGGCTACTAAATTTTTTAATTTTCATTCATTTCCCTTTACTTCATCAATGATTTTATCATACGAGATTTGTTCTTCATTTTATTAGGTATCGCGTTTTCGATATATGGAATTTATGATAATTTGATCATTTTGTTCCTTCTTTAAAAATATTTCAATAATGGAAATATGATTTGTATGTATTCGATAATCTGTTTGGTTTAATTATTACCTTTGGGCAATCGTTTAATGAATATCCGCAATAAAACATCAATTTACCATTCTCTTACAAGATACAATGAGTTTACATTTTCATTCATATATCCTTTTCAATTTTTCCATGCTTTTTAAATTGTCCTTTACTTTTTAAATTTTCCATACGAAGGATGTATTAGCAAAAGAATATATTATTAATGGTATAAGATGCCTTGAACATTTCAACATCTCAATTTCAAAACATTTCAATTCAATGATTTTAATTAATTTATTTATTCCCACATGATTGTGCTAAAACTTATACTCATTTTAATTATCCATTTCAATATATACTTTAATAAAACACGTTAGACGTTAAATGATAGATAATTTTCATGTATATTTCTTTTTAAAATAAGGTATACAAAAATAACAAGTCTAACAAGCCTTAACAAATCTTATGTTGTCTTTTCCAATATTTTCACTTTTTAATGTCATTGTTTTCATTTAAAAACTGCAATGTAATAAATAATTGATCTTTTTTATTCAAGTAATGCCCATCAACCTTTAACATAAATAAATAAAATCGCAAAAAAAAACAATTAATTATTTTATATATGTTTATGCAGTTTCGAGAAGCTCTTGATGTGGTAAAAACAACATTTAAAAAATATTTATATATATAGTTTTAAAATTGACTATACGCGTTAATCAACCAATTCAAAATATATATGCGGCTTCGTGAATGTATTTCTATCGTATATAAATTTATATTTATTTATTTTTCTTCACATTTTAGAATTTAATTTAGAATATACATATATATAATATATAATTGAATGCAATTATCCTTTAACAAATATAGATCCAAATCCAAATATATATATATATATATATATCATTCAATTAAATTAATTATTCATTCACCATAATTTAATTAAATTTTAATTCAATAATAAATATATATATATAGACAAACTCTCAATAGATATATATATACATATATAATTGAAATATGACGGCGTTTATATAAAACTATATATCAATTACAATTTCAATTTATTATTATTATTATTATTGTAACAATTATTTAAATTCTCACTGTTCATAAATTTATTGTATATATATATATATATATAAATAAAGTACACTATACAATTTCATTATGATAATAATTATAATAATAATAATACAGATATACTACAATCATAATAAGAATAATAATGTTATTATCTATATATATTTTATATAATTCACGCAAATACAAATTTATATATTTTGAAATTGAATAAATGTATATACATATGAAATCCTCTTGTTGAACATCCTTGAAATTTATTTATACATACATATGGATATTATGATAATATCTGCGATGATACATATAAGACTTTTGTATGTACATTTATCATTAAATTTCTTCATTGTATATATACCTTATTTTTGTATGTACAAAAAGATCTTTATATAACATATCACATAGAATACATATAATAATAATAATAATAATTTTGTAATAAATGTAATGAAAAAAAATTCAACCTTCTTCTCTATCTAGATATATTCGCATATAACTATATAACAGAAATAAAGTGTTTGCATATGCGAATAATTTCCGTTTTTTAATATCATTATACAATATACATAAAATATCAATTTTATGTGGTTTTTATTTTTTTTCTTTCAAATATATATGTTATATACATTTTAGTAAAATGAATAATAAATGATAATCCTTTTATTTTATATATAACATATATGTATAATGTATATATGTGTGTGATGTGAAATTGAAAATAAATTAATTTATTATTCAATGAAATTTGCTGCATTTTTTTATTTTATCAAAATATATATGTTTTTAAAAAAGGTATATATTCAAACTTATGTATAAGGTGTATGTTTTTCCATTCAAATTATCCATGGTAATTTGGGGGCGGGGGAATGCATTTCAGCATCTTTATCTTAATCATATAGCATATATATTTTATTCTTTTTTTGTTTTATATTTCAATTTCTGTCAATTGTATTGTATCATGATTACGATTATCATGTCGGTTTTCTTTTAACTAAAATAGTTTTTCAATTCAGATTTTCTCAAAGTCCATAAGATTTTCTTTACACAGTTTTTTGTGTGTGGAATAATTCTAAATCCTTGAAAAAGAAAATTTTGATATGTTTCTTGGAAGCTTTGATACTTTAAAATGTAGAAGGTTTTTCACCGAAAGTATAAACAAATATTTCATGTTTAATCATTCCACTATACAAAATCTTTTCAATATAAAGAATTGCCTTTGGATAATGAAACCAAATTACCTTTGGATTATAAGACCAAATTTCCTTTGGATAATAAAACCAAAAATTTAATTTAGAAAATTATACCGAATTTTCTTTTTGAACATAATATCGAATTCCCTTTCATAAATTCATAAATTTTCTGAACAAACAATGTTAGTATCTCATAAAGTTTCGGAATCTTTTAAAGTTTTTTTTTTTTTAATATCTCATTCCGATTCATTATTTCACTTTTTATCGCTTTCCGTTGTTGCTTGTTGCGACCTATAATAGCATTTTTAAATATTTTTTTTTAGAATATGTTATCTATATATTTTCATGTGATTTATTCGAGGTCGTGTTATGATAGAATTCCACAAATAAAATTAAAACAAAATGCATTCATTTAGTTAAAAATTTCTATATAGAATTCAAGTCTTTTATTTATTATCTTTTATAGTAGGTATATATATGAAGATTATTTAAATGGAATTTTTAAGAGTTTCATTCTTTTTATATATTAATATATATCAATTAGCATATTTTTCATAAAGAAAATCTAATCCGGTATATACATTATTATGCGAATATTATAATTTTAAAATATACTTGTTTAATTTATTTGGTGTTTGTCTGTCACATAATATAAAGTCTATGATGCGAACAAAGTTGACATTATCACAAAAATCTGTATTTATATCTATCTATAAGCGTATGCATATATACACTTTTGATATGAAACTTATTATTTATTCTATATTATTATTTATGTTGTTATTATATACATATTAAAACAATAACTTGAGGCATTTTAAAAAAAAAAAAAGAAAAGAAAAATGCATAAGATAAAATCTAATCAAAAAATGAAAAAGTGATAAAAGGAAAAGGCAGGAAAAAAAGCTTCCTCTTGTATTTTTTTTTATTTTTTATATATATTACACACTATATTTATATATGATAATATATGAATAAATACATTTTTAAACGTCGCGCATAATTTAAATGTTATTAACTTTTTTCTATATACCATATTTACTATATATACTTTTAATAAATATACCTATACGGATGCTATACCATTTATGTAATATTATTCATGTTATACATTAAAAGTATGAATATATAAAGTCTGTGTATATAAACGCGATGCAAAATATATTTTTAAGTCAATTATACATTTTTCTCTTAATAAATCCGTTGAAAATTCAAAAATAAATAAATGGTTACACAATTCAGTTTATTCAGTTGAAAAACTGTTTCTATATGTACAAGTCATATACAATATAAGTATATATATAAATATATATATAATATAGTATAGTATAATATAAATTCTTCCGTTTTCATTACCGCATCCTTATTTTATGTATAATATATATGATGAATATTATTCATTTGACCTAAATTTTCACACACTTAAAAATTAACATTTTATAATAATCATCATCATACCCTTCGCATTTATGTTATATATATATTATATATATATATATATATAGTAGCGAAAATTTTGAATACATATAACAAATAAAATATATATACAATCGTATAAAATATTGTGTCATTCAGCTGATAAAATCTTTATCAAAAATATATACGACAACATAAATATATATATATATATATATATATATTATCAAAATTTTTTTTCTAATATATTTTAGATAATATCACATAATATGCGTATGTTTTTTTTTTTGTTTACGTATATCTCTAACACAAAAAAATCTCTGGAATAAAGTTTTATGATTAAATTATTTTATGGTTTAGTTTAGTAAAAATATGGTATAACATTAAATGTATAACATTAAAATGTGATTAATTTTAATTAAATTGCGTTTTAGGTATGCGTAAATAATTAAATCTTTAAGAACCATATTCTATATAATCAAAAATTATTATTATTATTATTATTATTATTATGATAATTATTAAATTTGAGGAAAATATGAAAAGTTTTTTAACCACACAACATATTTATATATATAATCTTTTTATTTTCTATAAGTTCTGCTCTGCTATGTACATAAATATTTAAGGGTAATTTTACGTTTCACTAACTTTTATTTATATATGAAAATTCATATATTAAAATTTGTTTATTTATATTCAATTATATAATATATATTTTATAAATATATTTTTGAGATATTTATTGACCCATAGGAAATTTTGTAAAGTTTTTTGTCATTTTATGGTTTATGAATGGATATATATTAAATTAATATATGTAATTATATTGCGGAAATGGATTTGAAAAATATAAGAAACAAATTTATATAAATTTACAAATGCAAATTGAATGGAATTGAATTATTATTAATGTATTTATTTATAAATACCAAAAAAGATTCAAAAAAATCTTAATGATTTATTCTTTTATGACAAAATCTTAAATCATACATTTTCCAAATGTGCCAATCCATTTTATTACATATTTTAAAAGACTTTATGAAATTTTCAGAGATTTTTCATTTTAAAATAATATTAAGATCAATTTTTTAATGGGAAATTATTGTAATTGCCGAACTATAGTTAACCAATCTGAACAAATAGACCATCATTAGAAAGGTATTTACATGCTCTTTATGCATAAAATAACATTAGATAGAATTTAAAAAAAAATCATATTGAAAAATGCAATTATTTCCTAAAAATTGTCAATACTCAGACATTTTCCATGTGAACCATTCAATTTTATTACATATTTAAAAAGATCGTAAAAAATTAATAAAGATATTCTTACATCATTTTAATAGTTTTCATATGAATTTTCCGAGATTTTCCAATTTTAAAACCTATTTTATAATGGAAAATTATTCAAAATATTCCTTAAATTAAAATTATGATAACTTCCGAACCATTTAACCGATCTAAACAAATAGACCATCAAAAGAAAGGTATTTCCATATTCCTTTCAAATAAAATAACATTAGATAGAAATTTTGATTTTTTTTTTTGACGAGTTTCTAATATTTGTCAAATAAAATAAATGTTTCGATTGAATTGAAATAATAATGGATTTATATCTCAGAACATGTTTCGTATATTTACAAAAAAAATACTTTTATATATTTTATGAATATATTCGTATATCGTAAAGTATTCCATCACATATATGTTATCTTATTTTATCACAAAAAAAAATATCTATTCGATTTTCTATAAATACCTTTTACTAAATTTCGACTCAACAAAATAGATATAATACATTTCTTGATTGACTGCTGAATGTTTGCATTATATACATACACTCATACAGATTCATACAGATATATATAAATAAAATCGAAATGACATTTTTAATTTGTCGTTTTTGTTGAGAAATTTTCCTCTATTCATCATCATCATCAAAGTAAATAAATAAAAAATCATTAACTATTCATCTACGATATATATATATTTAAAAAATTTTCTTATAGAAATAATATTATAAATATTTAAAATATATCCCTATATATTTCTTAAAGTTAATTGTATTTTTTTTAAGTAATAAAATACAAAAATACCGTAGAAAACTTTAAATGAATATTTGTTTTTTTTTTTTGCATTGCCATAGAATTTTCTTATATATTTTAATTTCCTTCCCTTCTACAAAACTTCTATTCTTTTTATCAAACTTTTTTTTATATATACATAGTTTTTTCCCCGTAGTACAAATAAACGAATTGTGATACTTACATAAAATATATATATGTATATTGTAAATAAATGAAAAAAAATAATAGTTTTTTTTTTTTATTGTTTATTATATCCTTAAACTAATTTTGTAGAAAAAAAAAAAGTTTACAAAATGGAATTGTTGAAAATTTTAAAACTTTAATTCGTTTTTCTTATTATTATATAATCAATAAAGAAATTGGAAACTAATTATTGTCATTATAATTTTTTTTTGTTTTATTTAGTATTTATAATAGATTCTATATTAGCTTTGGTAAATTCAATCAATTATATAAATATTTATACCTTATTTTATTACCATTCAATTGTTGAAAATGTTAAGTTTACGTTTTAATTTATAAATATAGTATATTTATCAGTAATAATTAAAGGTATTTTATCACATCACATAATAAATTTTTCATCATCCATTTTATATATTCATTTGAAAAACACTCTATAATAAAACAGATCCCAGAATACTTTAAACAATTCAATTATAAAGATCTATACACGTGAATGAATTATACCAATTTTAAATATTTTTGATTTATATTAATTTAAAAATTAAATGATTAACAAAAATATTAAATTCTACTGAACACGAGTTATATTTATGAATTTCGTAAATTATTGAAAATTCGTTTAAAATTTCCCAAAAATTCACCAATTAAAATTTCCCAATTTAATTATTTTTGTATACAAATCCAAATCCAAATCCGTATGTATATATATATTCATACATTATAGATTTATTATGTTTTGTATAGTATAATATGCACACGGGATCTCATTCACTGTTAGTATCAGGATTTTTGTGTTTAATTTTGGCATATATTTTATGTCAGAAATATTTTAATAATATTTTCATATTTATGCGGTTTTCCAAATAGTAAAATATATAGAATATATATATATATATATATATATAACAGCAGTAGGTTGGTTTGTATATATACATAAATATTTATTTTCATTGCATTCCATATCCTGTCATATATACCATTAATAAATATAAAAATAAATAAATATTTCTGTATATTTATATACCGATATATATAAATATGTGCATATAACGATGAAATGATATACTATAGGCATATAGAAACCATATACACATATATATTATATAATAAAGTTTAATGATAACGAAAATTGTAGTTTTGAATTGCATTAAAAAAATGTGTATGTGTGTAGGTTTTTTTTTAATATATTCATGTATATGCATGGAAATTGTGAAAATAGAGGGTGGTTTTTTTCTTATTTTCATCCCTATAATAATCGTAAAAAATGTCCTTGGTTACAGTTTAAAGAAAGGTAAATGAATTACTATCAAAAATACTTCTAAATTCATCAAAAATTAGAATATTTTTACGTCAAATAAATTGGATGATATAGTTTAATAATCTCTCTTATCACATATAACTTAACTAATCCTTATAAGTCGTCATATCGTGAAAATTGTTCATGTCTTTTGTCTCTATATACTGCAGGGATCTTTATAAAGTTTATTGAGTTAAACATCATCTATATACAATTGAATGAAGGTTAGATAAACTTTAAGTTTATTCCATAAAAAGATATCACCCTCTATTTTTGTATGTTTGCAAATTTTAAAATCATATTATAACTAAATAAAAAAAATTTATATATAGTGATTTATTCACATATAGTTGAATACACAGAGAATTATAATATATCCTCTTATAAATTTTTTTTTGTACATGTGTATTAATAAAAAATAAAATTATATCTGTTCTATATATTAATAAAAAAGGAAAGCATTTTTTTTTTCGCGTTCTATATCACATTAAACAAATGTAAAGTTTTGTTTCCATATAGATGATATATAATAAAATGTATAATATTTATAAAATACACTCTATGTTCTGCTAATACTATTTATATAAATATATATACTATACTGTTTGCAAAATTGAACGAAAAGATGATACACAATATTTGTTTTTGTTTTATGAGGTTTTTCCCTTTAACAATTATTTTCTAAATATATATATAATATAATGAATCCTTATTTTGCTTTAATATTAATGCACAAATATACACTCTGGATTCTAAAAGATACCGCATATTAAAAAAACATCTGATGATTTAATATAATGAATTTTAAAACCTGAAATTACTCTTTGACTTTTGATTTGTGCTTGATTTTATAATATATTTACTTATATATTTCAAAGGCATGTACATTTTTCAGCGATATGACTTTTTATCTTTTTTCAAAGACACGCCATTCTTTCCGATTTCCAATGTACGAGGTTCCATTGAAATAAAAAATGTAATAGAATAAATTCGACTTTGTAAACATTAATAAAATCACTGGCATGACTTATGCGGTTTGTATCTTTTAGAACACCCTCAATATATAGAAATACTATATTTTAGCATTGATGATACTATATCATAAAAACTCTACATAATAAGAAATAAAATACAAAACTTTGATATATTATTACGTCTATATATAATTTTTATTTTATTTTTTTATAGTTTTTTCTTTTATATACCATTCAATTCTTTCAGTTTTATATTACACAAACCTTTCAATATATATATAGATTCTGTTTTAATTTGAATTTACCTTAAAGAGAATATAAAAACTATAATTAACGCATTATAATTTTTTACTTTTTGTATAATTATATAAAATACAATGTATATAATTCATTAGATAATTAACGATCACAGCGGTGAAATATTTTCTTTTTTTTTTTTTAAGATACATCAGTTTTGGTACGTATTTGTATTAAGGTTTTAATTGGTTTCTTGTTTTTTGCCAAGTTCCCATTCAGTTTTCATATTTAGGAGTAAATATAACGAATTAGGATATTAATTTTGTAGATAAAAATGTCTCTAAACATATTTCATCTATTGTAAACAAATAAAATATAGATTGGAATCCAATCAAATCATCAGTTCATAAAACATATATATTGAATTATTACAAGAAAAATAAAATATTTATAATAATAATAGAACTCACCTTTCACTAATGTTAATATCCCCAATGGCATTACTAAAATGGCCACCATTAAATCGGTGATTGCCAATGACATTAAAAAATAATTGGTAACATTTTGTAAACGTCGTTCCCACACAATTGCTAAACACACTAAAATATTACCAGCCGCCGTACAAAATACTAAAACAATAGCTAATAATGCCCAATAATTATTAATTTCTACAGAATTTTCATCACTAATTATTATATCATTATTATTACTAATATTATTTTGATTATTATTATTATTATTATTAAAATGTTGTTGATGATGATATGTGGGAGCCAATGATGATGATGATGATGATGTATTAAGAAAATCAGAAATTGTTGTCATTAATGACACTGTTGTAGTTCTGATTTTATGATTAGTTGATGATTCATTTGATAACGATGATGATGATATTCTAAGATTTATTAAATTATTATCTGATTTTATTAATTCTGTTGATGATTGTAAATCATTTGTGGCCGTTGTTGTTGATGTTGTTGTTGTTGATGATAATAAATAAAAAATTTCGGTTGAATTTAATAATTTATTCATTGTGCTTTTTTTTTTTTTTTTTGTGTATAGACAAAACCGGCAAATGAATTATATTCTTAAAATACACCAAAACACTTTAATGACTTAATGCAATTTTTATAAAGATAATATGAATTGCATTTGAACGGAAATGCATTTTTTTTTTCAATTTTAATTTCCACACACAAACACAATTATCTCAAAAAAAAAATAAAGACAACTATATACAAACTAAAAATACCAATTGGAAATTAAAGATTCTTTTTATTTTCACTATACCATATAATTTTTTTGGCATTTTCCAAATTTTCTATTATTTAATCATGTGATATATGAATACTATAATATTTCACTTTAACACTATATATAATTTGGAATATATATAATTAAAAAAAAAACGAATTTAAATAAAAGAAATAAATTCATTTCACCCACACGCTTTTATTTATTCTGATATTTACAATTGAATAGGAAATTCATCTGTAAAAAAAATGGAAAAGAAAACAATTTTTCAATTAATAAAGGTTTTTTTTTAATAATATTAAAAATTTATCTTGAATAAATAAAATGTATTTGTAATGAAAAGCTATATATCCTACGTTTAACGGATTGATATATAAATAGAAAGATATATTTTCAAGCTTTAAAAATTTAGAAGTAAAAAAAAAAATATTTAATAATTAATAAAGAAAATTAATGAAAAACAAATAAATTTCTTATATATATATATATATTCATTTCTTTATTTATAATAATATAAAATACAGTATTATATATTTTAATATTTAATTTCACATTATTTTATTTGTAAACGTATAATTTTCATTTTGATTTTAATTAAAACTCTTGATGCGATGAAATTTTTATGCACATAAAAGCAATATATAATAATATATATTTTTTTTAATCAATTTTAAATTACATGGAATTTCATTTGAAATTATATTTCAAACATTTTCTTTTTTTTTGCTATTATAATACATATAATACATAAGATAATAAAATATTTATAAAGTTGTATTTATTATGTATAGTATATATACCATACCGCAAAGTATCAAAACCATCCGCAACATTATATATATATTAATAGAAATGCGATATAGAAAATTAGAAAACAAAAAGAAAATTTCATTTAAATATTATTTTGTCATTTATTATTATTGTTATAATATGCTGCTTATATCTTCTTTTTAAAATTTCTTTTTCGTTTTATTAATAATTTATTATATATATTTATGTTTTCAATTTATATGAACCATATAGTTCAAATATCGCACAAATAAATTGTTGTTTTTTTAACCATATTAATTAAAAAATAAAATTTAAATAATAATCGATTTGTGTAAGGTAAAAAAAAATCTATATTTTGTTAAATCTTTTGGAATATATATAATATACGAAAATTATACCATTTTCTCTTAATTATAATGATTGCTTTTTAAATATATATCATAAAATGAATTTTTTGGGAGGGGGAGGCATTGTAAAATGCAGAGACTCCGCAAAAACAAGCCGATCCTTCGAGTCCCGCTCCGTATTTTCGTAGTACGCCTCCGTCTCCTCAAAAATTATTCATAAAATTGCAATCTTTATACTATAAAATTATTCAAGTGCGCCCTTGTAAATCGTTCAATATAATTTTACCATTCAGATTCTGTATAAGATTCGATATAGTCATTTAAAATTGTAATTTTCTGGCTTAGTTACCGTATCGCATATCGTATATATATAAGTACTTTAAATATCCAGTCGAATATAATTAATTAATTATATCACTTTTTGTCTGTGTGTGTTGTTAATATCCATAAATTGAATTAAATGCATTTTTTTCGGTGTGTTTATTTGCATAATTGATATATATTATATTACGAAAATTATAAATAATATAATTTCAATAAATTGTTTTCTCTATACACATATATATTGAATTGTCCCATTAAATTGAAAAAAAAGGTAATAAAAAAAATTACCATGAAAATTCGCAATAAATTTGCTATCAATATTTGAATATAATAATTTATTATTTGTTTAAATAATGATGTACATAATAATAATAAAAAATTAAAATAAAATCAACAAATTGAAAAAACCCATATTTTTCACATTCTGATCGTCGTTTTTCCAGTGTGTGGTTCAAATGCATTATATACTGTTGTCTGTATATACATCATCACCGAAGTACTTGTTTCAGAAGGATACGGTAATGCATTACGCAAAAAATCTCTTTTGATTTCACAAAATACAAAGCATGAATATTTCGTTTTCACATATCTTAATCAGGAATTCTTAAAATATACTCATTTTTCATCTTTCTTAACTATTAAATACAAAAAAACCTTACTTTGTTGTTTTTAAAGCATTTTTTCTGTCTATATTGATTGATCTTTCAAACTGGCGATTTCTCATCTTAATTAAATGTCAGAAATATATTTCTGATTGATATTTGCTTCCCGCAGAATGCTTCCAATTATGATTTAAGAGTAATTCAACTTCTTTTCATTATACTATATCTATTTTAAAATGGGTTTATTCAATTTGTTGATCTTAATATTTGCATAAACGTTATATTTATTTTTGTGTGTATTTTTGGTAAATATGCTGAATATAATATTTGTATGTAAATGTTAAATTGTGAGTATACAAAAATAGAATAGCTCTGTTATATATACATATAGATAGAATTGAAATCAAAAAGAATAAAAAAGATATTTACATGGAAAACTGTTTTAAAAAGCATATAAAATATTGTGTTTTATTGCAAAAAAATTAGATAATATGCGGAAAATTGTCACAATTTATATATGTTATTAGGAAAACTTTAATATAAGAAAACTCTTGAATATTTTATTTCAAATCAAATGCATATAGCTAACATTATCTTTTTGAATGTATCCATCTAAATTTTCATAAACGTTTCAAATTACGTATGAAATTTTATATCTAACCTAAAATCACATAAAATATATAACTTAAGGATTATCAAAGTATGTAAATTTTTAAAGATATCTATCTCAAACCATAATTAAATATAGATCTGATTGTATACAAAAAAATTGAAACAAAAAAATTCACAAAATAATCATAATTCTTAATCATATATATATGTTTTCTAAATATAGATTATAATAATTTATAATAAATTAGTAGACATTAAAAAAAAAATACCGAATTTCAAGTTTATTTATTTTTTAAAATAAAATTTATTATTTAAAATTTTTTAAAAACCATTTTTTAAGATATATGATCTGTATATATAGATATATAGAACGATGTTTAAATAATGATATTTATTTTATATATTAATTGAAGCATGTCTGAAGAAACATTTCTTTTTGTTTGTTAAATTGCATTACTTTTATAGCAGACATAATTGCGAACAATTAAATTAGTTTATTGATAATAATTTTTCAATTTTCTTTTAATAAACCATGAATTTTTTGTTTGTTTTTTATTATTATTAATCGTTTGTTGCATTATGCAAATTTATTTTTGGATTGATAAACAACAAAATTATAATAATAATAAGAATATTTATTTTTATGACCTCCAAAAGAATGATAAAAATTTTCCAAACCAAACAGAATAGAGAAAATATTGTGAAACATTCTTAAATGTTAACCGCGATTCATAGAAAAATGTATGCGCATCCATTGACATCGTTAAAATATTCTATATCAATTCTATTTCTATATCGAATCAACAAAATTCAATCGATAAAACTTGTATTTTGAAATACCAAACCCCATGAAAAAAACAACAAGAAAATTAAATTTTTACAAACAAATTGAAAAAAATTCATTCCAAATGCGATTTTATATCAAAACACATTTAGTTTTTTCCTATAATTCTTGAATAAAATCATTATCATCTACTTTCATATCATATAGGCTTTAACTCATATAATATTTTTAATTTATTTATTTTTTTATTTAAAAAAAAAAAAATGAATTTTTATGAACGCAATTTTTTAAGAGATCAATTGAAAGATTTACAAAAAACAAGCAAAAAAGCAAAACAAAATTTATCTCATGATGATGAAAAAAAATTTAATTAAAATATTGCACAATTTGTATATACATATGTACGTTTTTCGTCTTCTTTTTTTTATCTTCAGTTTAGATTTAGTTTAGTTGGATTATATATATTTTTTTTATATATATGTATATATCGTTCCTCACACAATTTTCCATATATTCCGCTTTCGCACATTTAATTTAGATATATATTTTTTGTATATATATGAATAAATTTTGAATTCATTTCAATTGAGTGTTGATAAATTTAATGGTAAAAATATATATATTTATAAAATTAAATAGTAAAAAAAAATTATAAATTAAAAACCATTCAATTTATTTATTATTATTATTTTTTCTTGTATAGTATCGTAAAATAGAATTTATACATATATAGATGTGAGTAGTTATATGGATAGATATATAGATATATAGATATGAATAGATATGAATTGATAGACAGATAGATTTATCCATTTAGATCTCGATATATATATACATATATATTAAAATATATAGAGAGAAAAACTTATTTATTTTTTTACACATATTTAAAAAATAAATAAATATATTTGTACTATAAAAAATAAATTATTATTATTATTCTGTTTTGTTAAAAATTTTTCTGTGTCAAATAGAAAATAAAAAAATAAATTAAATGTATGTATAACATATATATAAATATAACAGAATAATATATATATTCTTTCAAAAGTATATATCTATAAAACTTATTCTCGCATGCATAAATATTATAATATATGGTATATGCGGTTCTGCAATATTTGTAAATATATACGGAGGGTGATCTGAAAGATATCGCAACTATTCATGCATCCGGTGATGGTGTGATTTCGATGATTGATTCTAAATCAAAATTATTTCATAACTTTTTTGTTTTTCTAATTGTTTTACCGGGATATATTGAAAATCCAATATTGACAATAGAACGATTATGCATTCTACACTTGAGCTATCTCGTAATCATAATATGATTAAAATTGATCACATTCTATCAAGATTCTAGTAACAATAAAGATTAAGAATAATTATGAAATTGGTTATAGCAGTTTAATGAATTTTTTTCCAAACAAAAACGATCTACAAAATGTTTAACCGCAATCATTATGAATATAATACTATATATAATTTGATTTTAATTAAAAAAATTATCAATAAAAAGGTTTAACTTGGAATACAGAATCAGCCCACACCTTGCGTTTATAAAGAAAGAAATGTATATGTTATTAAAATGGTCCAGCGCAGCCAACGTGCGATAGTATACATACTACAATATATATAACTATATATAAACAGTAAAACCACATATGAGATTTATTTTTCAATTTGTGCATGAACATTTTCTATATACATTGCGTGAAAGAAAATCAGGAAAAAATCATATACATATTTTATAATATTTTATGTTGTTAAAATTCACACATAAATTCTCTGTATATATATACAATATAATACAATGTTGTTTTCTACTTATTGTTTTGTCCATTTATACTTTTTTTTTGTACAATATAGTTATATTATTACAAACGTATCATTCGCATATATATATATACATTATTTATCATCGCATGTATGTAACGATATAAAATTTGTATAGTACGCGTATATATATGTTTATTAAAATGCTCAACCAAAAATAAAAAATAAATAATTTATGTATACTGTTAAATATAATAAAAGAAAAATTTGCTGTAGAAAAATAATATATTATATTATATACTAAATATGTCAAAGAAAATATGAAAAATGTATAGAAATATCCTTCCTAACACACACACACACAAACACACAATCAGGAATTATTTATCTAGACGTTTTGATTTATCATAATATTATATAGTTATAATTAATTAACTATATAATGTTGATCTATAATTTTCATTTTCATACCTATCTGTCTGCGGTTGATTTGTTTACAAATATAACATTGAATTATGTATTTATATAGAATTCATAGATGACATCCTTTTAAAAATGTAACCGATTCAAATTAAATATATTCGAACATTCATGATTGCTTACAAAAAGTGATATTTACAATTTCCTTTGAATCATAATTCAGTCATCCTTTGTATGATTTCCGTATCGTTATCTTTTAGTTCTATGGAAATTAATTTTTTTAAATTATCGATTTCTTGTAAATTATGGCGGAGGAATAGTTTCAGAATTGTTTCCTCAGTAAATGAAATGCTTTAAAGATATTCTGTGAAAAAGATTGAAGCCGGTTTCCTTTGAAGGATTAATTCAGATTTGAGTGTTTCCAAAATATTGTGCTAACGAAAAATCTATAAGCTGTCTCTATTTATTCAAAAGTTATAATTTTCCTAAATTTTCCATATTTTAAATGAATTTTATATTACAATTCTTATCAAATTTCGGATAGAAAAACTCCTTAACCAATCGTTTTGTAAACCTTATGAAAATTTATTTATAAAATTATGATGTTTTCTGTTGTATATTTTGTGAAAGAAATTTCCTTGGACAGATTGATTCTTTTTATTCATCTTATGAAAATACCTAACTCTCCTAAATTGCTTATGCCTTTCATATATACAAACAATAATTAAATGAATTTTCAAGTACATCGTAAAGTACATCGCATCTTACTATTCACTCATAAGGAATATTTTATCGAATCTTCACCTTAGAAATAGATCGACATTAATTTTTAAATAACACAATTTTTTTAATCTAAATATTTTATTGAAGATTCTTTATATTATTAAACATCCGCACCACCTAATAATACATATATAATTGTTTTTCTATATATATTTTTATAACTAATAAATTATATATTGTTTATTTATATATAAATAGAAAATAAAATAGAAAACATCAATAAAGTAAAATTTTATTGATTTTACTTTTAGTATATAATAATACAAAAAAAAAATTGAATATATGTAAAGAATTAATAAAAAGTTATATATATATTTATTTATACACTTTGTACGGGTAATTTTGATTTAAATTATTCAACAGGACAAAAAAAAAGTTATAAATATCACATATGCAGCTAGAATACATGTACTTTTGAAGCACTTGACCTTAAGTGAAATACAATAAAATATATATATATTATTTTTATTATAATTCTCACCCCTATATACAATTATTGATATTTATTATAACATATCTATTATAGACAATTATATATTTATTATTATTGATAATTCCGTAAAGTTTTATACGCTACGATGTGTTATGTATTTTATATAATTGTATTATATTGAAATTTAAAAAAAAGGAAAGAAATACGATTGATGATATCTATGTATTTATTTATCCTTATAGTATTAAGGGCGTTAAATTTTAACTCGAATCGGGTTGGTTTGTCAAAGAAAAGTTTATTTGAATGAATTCAATGAATTTCTGATTTTTCGTAGAACAAAATTGGTTTACTGCAATTCAAAAGATCTGGTTTAGTTTAAAAGATAAATGTTTATAGAAAAACTTTTCCTTAGCATCATTTATATAGCTGATCATCGATTTCAAATTGTTCTTTTTTTATGATATAGATCAGAAATTGATTCAATTTTCATTATACGCATAGAAAATCCAATTTTCCCCGGAAAATTTAACTTATCCTTGGACAATTTCTTTGTCTGAAAAAATGTTTCTATTATTAAAACAATTCTACTTTGAATTTGTCTAGCCTTTTAATGAAATCTATATGTATTTTTTGCCTTAGATCCGTCACTGATTTAAATGGATATAATAAATATGAATCATTTTCACGCGAACTCATCATATATTACATATATAGAAAGAAATGTGTTTATATTTATATATATATATATATATATATATATATATATATATATATATATATAATTGCGATTTTATAACGATTATGGAAACATTTATTTCTATCTATCTATCTGTATCTATATAGTATATACTATACAGAAAAAAATGGACTTGTAATATTTATTAAATTTGATATTTACCTTGAAATAAAAACAAAAAAAAAACGAAAATTTCGCACACACAATTTTTTATTTGTTTTTATTTAAACAAAATTTTCAAACAAATTTTAAAATCACATTATTTTATATCGCATTTTGATTGCATTTCTTATTTACTTGCCTGTTAAAATTTTGGGAAATTAAACAGATTTTCCTATAGCAATATATATGTTCTATATTTAAACAGTATAATATCTTTAATGTACCTTATCAGAATGTATATAACCATCATTGAGTTTATATACATAACATTTAAATATCAACAAATATTTAATTGTAAATTGTATACGCTCATATAAATATAGGTACGTACATATATTAGTTTAATATATTTTTTTTTACAATATATATATGATAAAAAATAAATCTATCTATAATCGATATATCTATAATAATATATTCGCTATATGCTGTTATATTTTTTTTTGTATATACATTCGCATTTATTATATAGGATTTTGAGAAAACGTGCGCTTTTTTTTTACGCATATCGATTAAAAATAAAAGTTATTTATTATATTTATAGTTGTTGAAGTGTGAATATCGCATATATATTATAATAAAATCAACGTTATTTAGAGCAAAACAGCAGAACGCATAATAATATGACGAATATTGTGAAAAGATGAAATTATACTATGTATTTTATTGGTATATATATAGATATAAATAAATCTACGACGAAACGAAAGCACACGCCACCGTCGTCAATACAAGATAATTGATAAAATAAAAATGTATATATAAATATGTATATTGAAAGCGTTCAATATCGTTTTAAATTGTGAAAGAAAATAATCTATATTGAATTATTTTTTAGTGTTTATTTTACTATCGTTCGTTTATAGTTACAGTATACAGTAGTATATATGTATTTTTGTTATATATTCAAATCCATATGTAATTGTATATAAAATCCATAAAAAGTATACCAATTTTAATTTAAAACATTTTCAATATATATTTCTTTTTAATACAAATGATATTCAAATGCAAATGCCTATATAAAACCACGCCAATATTGCAACATTTATTTTATTTTGTTTCGTTAAAATGTATATGGATGATATAAATGGTATAATTTATAATATAATTTAACTTTACATTTCGAAAAGGGAAATTCTCTCTAATTTTCTGTATCATGAATTATTTTCTAAATGGAAATTCTTTACAGTTTAAATTTCTATGGAAATTCGTTTCTAAGGGAAAATTTTGTATAATATTTAAAAGAAATTCAATATAATTCGCCGTTGAAAATTTATAAAAGTATATAAAAACTTATTTTACCCCAAAAATCGGATTGTAGAACAAATTCTATAGTAAAAATCTATAAACTTGAAAAATTGTCAATTTATCCATACTTTTTGTATGGCGACCCCGTAATATTATGATAAATTCAGAAAATTCAGTTTATTTTACTTCAGATTCACCATTAAAATCAATACTATTTTAGGGAAATTTCGCCCTTAAAAATTGAAATGATTAGAGGTTGATTTTTAGTTATTACGGATTTAAAAATATATATTTTCCATAAAACGGTTGAAGTAAAAACATCATAACTTGGGAGCCCGTGGACTTAGAATAAAGTTCAGAACGGCATTCGATAGATAATTAAATTCTCTAAAAACATTTCTTATCCAGCCAATAAGCTTGTAGAACAAATTCTATAGTAATAATCTATAAACGTGAAAAATTGTAAATTTATTCATACTTTTTGTATGGCGACCCCGTAATATTATGATAAATTCAGAAAATTCAGCTTATTTTACTTATAATACACCATTAAAATCAATACTATTTTATGGAAATTTCACCCTTAAAAATTGAAATGATTAGAGGCTGATTTTTACTTATTACAGATTTAAAAATATATATTTTCCATAAAAGGGTTGTACTAAAAACATTATAACTTGGGAGCCCGTTGGGTTAGAATAAAGTTCAGAACGGCATTCGATAGATAATTAAATTCACTAAAAACTTTTCTCATCCAGCCAATAAGGTTGTAGAACAAATTCTATAGTAAAAATCTATAAACGTGAAAAATTGTCAATTTATTCATACTTTTTGTATGGCGACCCCATAATATTATGATAAATTCAGAAAATTCAGCTTATTTTACTTATAATACACCATTAAAATCAATACTATTTTATGGAAAATTCACCCTTAAAAATTGAAATGATTAGAGGTTGATTGTTACTTATTACATATTTAAAAATATATATTTCCCATAAAAGGGTTGTAGTAAAAACATCATAACTTGGGAGTCCGTTGAGTTAGAATAAAATTTAGAACGGCATTCGAGAGATAATTAAATTCTTAAAAAACTTTTCTTACCCAGCCAATAAAGTTGTTGAACAAATTTTATATTAAAATCTATAAATGTGAAAAATTATCAATTTATCCAAAGCGGCGATCTCTTAATAACTTGAACATGAAATATCCAAGAACTGCCATGTATGCAGATACAATTTAATAAAAAAAAAAAAAATTAATTATTAAATAAAATTGCAACATTCACATGAAATTCTAGATAATTATATAAAAAAAAAATTGTTTATAAATCTAGAAAATTAAATAAAAAAATGTCAATATAACAAAAATCAATATTATAATAATAATAATTTCTATTCTATTTTTTTCTTAAATTTACCTTTTCCATCGTTTTTTTTTTTAAACTGCTCTATATTTAATCAATAAAAATAAATTTTTATCTACAAATATATATATGTATATAGGTAAATTAATTAATTCCAATTATAAATTCATCATAATATAAATATACGTACTATTATATATATCTATATATCCATATAACTATGTATAGATATCTGATATAGGATATATATGTATGTTTATGTGATTTAATTTTCCACGTATATTATATATATTTTCTCTTGTAATTTTCCAATGCGATATTTATTTATATACGATACGATATATATTTGTATATAGATATAAATATGATTTTGTTTATAAAAGGGTTATCATGTACCATGTAGTGATTTTTTTTTCCTATTCTATTGTGTTTCGTTATCAATAGATATGTATATAGTATATTATATACATATATCCATATCTAAATTTTAAATATATAGATATAGATGCGATGACAGACATTTTCCATATCATGAATTTTATCTATATACTATATATATATAACATAACGAGTATATTTTACAACCATAAGAAGTATGAGCTGTTTGTATTATTCGGAAAAGTTAATTTTTTTTTATCATATTTTTATTATAATAAAATAAATTGTGAATATTTCACATATTTTATAACTATTGTTAATTTTTATTATACAAAATTTTTTGGTGGTAAAATATATAAACAATATGCCGCATTATTAGAATATCTATATATATATTTAATTATTTAATTATTTAATTATTCATCTGAATTTCATTGAGGGGTTTTTTTTGCCTTAAATTACCTTTAATGCTGTGCAATTCTTGTATTACTACGTTACATTTTACAATCACATATTCAGTCGAATGGATTTTTTTTTTGTTTTTAATATATGTTTATTCTATTTTTTATAAAATATTAATATATCTCTATATATATATATGGTTGATATCTGCTATTATACATAAAATAGCGACGATATCCCATTTATTGTCTATAGATATAAATTTTCCCAACCTTTTATTGAAATAATTCGCATATATGTTTATATGCATTCATAGATATGATATACAAAACAGCTCATTCTGCATTTGCAATATACATAATTTATTCGGTGTAAAAAAAAAATAAATAAATAAATAAATATTCGGTATAAATACGACAAATTGAAATTTATCGCATTTATACAATGTATACAATATAATTAATTGGTAAATCAATTTTGTTGTATAGATGAATATGTATATATATGGAAAGTACAAAGGCGGTATGACTATTATTTTCTTTATATTGTCATTATATTATTATTTTTTTTTATTATTATTATTATTAATAATATCATCGCAGGTGTATTTGTGATAAAACAAACAAACTGGGAATTATTAAATGCAGTCTTTCATTTATAATTTTATTGTGTTTTGTTTTGTTTGGTTTTTTTTTACTTTTACATTATTTATTATGCGATATTGATATTGAACGAACACAATAAATAAACAATATCATTATTATATACTAGTCTATTTAGTATCCAATATATGTATATTAAAAAAAAATAATGGTAAAATAAAAACAATACTCATCAGCGATATTTTCAATAATAAAAATAATATACAAATATTATAATGTACATATATTTGCGGTTTTTTTTTAATATTCGCATATTGTTATTATTAAATATTGATTAAATGCTTGAATATAAATTATTATTATGATTATTATTGCGTTGAATAAACAAAAAATTAATTTCTTTCTGTAATTTGGATTCAAAATAGACATACAAAGTTATACAACAATTCAGTAACCTATTTTTATTGTATTATTGCAATTAAATTTTTTAGGATATGTTTAATTTTAAAAGAATTACCTATAATGTGATTGTAAAATAGTTTATCCGTAAACAGCTCATAAATGCGACAATTAATGATTGATCTATCTTTTAATTTTAGGTGATTGTTTTATCCCAAAAATAAATATATAGAAAAGCAACCACATACACAAACAATAATACATTTTTAATCATTATTATCTTTCATACATTTCATATATTTAGGTCATAAATAAATACCTGTTGAAATATATGTATAATATATGCAACAGATGCATTTCAAAAAAAAAAAAAACAAACCCTGTAGATTTATAACTCCATATATTTCTTATATGGTATTATATATATTTTATTAATCATTTTGAATCGATTTCTTTCGTGGGTATCTTAATTTTTAATCACATTAATTCATTGTAAGAAATTTCTGATTTATCTTATCTTTTCCAGATAACTTTACTTCTAATACACCATTAAAATCAATACTATTTTATGGAAAATTCACCCATAAAAATTGAAATGATTAGAGGTTGATTTTTACTTATTACAGATTTAAAAATATATATTTTCCATAAAAGGGTTGTAGTAAAAACATCATAACTTGGGAGCCCGTTGAGTTAGAATAAAGTTTAGAACGGCATTCGATAGATAATTAAATTCTCAAAAAACTTTTTTTACCCAGCCAATAAGGTTGTAGAACAAATTCTATAGTAAAAATCTATAAACGTGAAAAATTGTCAATTTATTCATACTTTTTGTATGGCGACCCCATAATATTATGATAAATTCAGAAAATTCAGCTTATTTTACTTATAATACACCATTAAAATCAATACTATTTTATGGAAATATCACCTTAAAAATTGAAATGATTAGAGGTTGTTTTTTACTTATTACAGATTTAAAAATATATATTTTCCATAAAAGGGTTGTAGTAAAAACATTATAACTTGGGATCCCGTTGGGTTAGAATAAAGTTCAGAACGTCATTCGATAGATAATTAAATTCTCTAAAACCCTTTCTTATCCAGCCAATAAGGTTGTAGAACAAATTCTATAGTAAAAATCTATAAACGTGAAAAATTGTCAATTTATTCATACTTTTTGTATGGCGACCCCGTAATATTATGATAAATTCAGAAAATTCAGCTTATTTTACTTGTAATACACCATTAAAATCAATACTATTTTATGGAAAATTCACCCTTAAAAATTGAAATGATTAGAGGTTGATTTTTACTTATTACAGATTTAAAAATATATATTTTCCATAAAAGGGTTGTAGTAAAAACATCATAACTTGGGAGCCCGTGGTTATTCATACTTTTTGTATGGCGACCCCGTAATATTATGATAAATTCAGAAAATTCAGCTTATTTTACTTATAATACACCATTAAAATCAATACTATTTTATGGAAAATTCACCCTTAAAAATTGAAATGATTAGAGGTTGATTTTTACTTATTACAGATTTAAAAATATATATTTTCCATAAAAGGGTTTTAGTAAAAACATTATAACTTGGGAGCCCGTTCAGTTAGAATAAAGTTTAGAACGGCATTCGATAGATAATTAAATTCTCAAAAAACTTTTCTTACCCAGCCAATAAGGTTGTAGAACAAATTCTATAGTAAAAATCTATGAACGTGAAAAATTGTCAATTTATTCATACTTTTAGTATGGCGACCCCGTAATATTATGATAAATTCAGAAAATTCAGCTTATTTTACTTATAATACACCATTAAAATCAATACTATTTTATGGAAATATCACCTTAAAAATTGAAATGATTAGAGGTTGATTTTTACTTATTACAGATTTAAAAATATATATTTTTCATAAAAGGGTTGTAGTAAAAACATCATAACTTGGGAGCCCGTTGAGTTAGAATAAAGTTTAGAACGGCATTCGATAGGTTATTAAATTCTCTAAAAACTTTTCTTATACAGCCAATAAGGTTGTAGAACAAATTCTATAGTATAAATCTCTGAACGTGAAAAATTGTCAATTTATTCATACTTTTTGTATGGCGACCCCGTAATATTATGATAAATTCAGAAAATTCAGCTTATTTTACTTATAATACACCATTAAAATCAATACTATTTTATGGAAAATTCACCCTTAAAAATTGAAATGATTAGAGGTTGATTTTTACTTATTACAGATTTAAAAATATGTATTTTCCATAAAAGGGTTTTAGTAAAAACATCATAACTTGGGAGCCCGTTGAGTTAGAATAAAGTTTAGAACGTCATTCGATAGATAATTAAATTCTCTAAAACCCTTTCTTACCCAGCCAATAAGGTTGTAGAACAAATTCTATAGTAAAAATCTATGAACGTGAAAAATTGTCAATTTATTCATACTTTTTGTATGGCGACCCCATAATATTATGATAAATTCAGAAAATTCAGCCTATTTTACTTATAATACAACATTAAATGAATACCATTTTATGAAAATTTCACCCTTAAAAATTGAAATGATTAGAGGCTGATTTTTACTTATTACAGATTTAAAAATATATATTTTCCATAAAAGGGTTGTAGTAAAAACATCATAACTTGGGAGCCCGTGGTGGTAGAAAAAAGTTTAGAACGGCATTCGATAGGTTATTAAATTCTCTAAAAATTTTTCTTATACAGCCAATAAGGTTGTAGAACAAATTCTATAGTAAAAATCTCTGAACGTGAAAAATTGTCAATTTATTCATACTTTTTGTATGGCGACCCCGTAATATTATGATAAATTCAGAAAATTCAGCTTATTTTACTTATAATACACCATTAAAATCACTACTATTTTATGGAAATTTCTCCCTAAAAATTGAAAAGATTAGAGGTTGCTTTTTAATTATTACAGATTTAAAAATATATATTTCCCATAAAAGGGTTGTAGTAAAAACATCATAACTTGGGAGCCCGTAGAGTTAGAATAAAGTTCAGAACGGCATTCGATAGATAATTAAATTCTCTAAAACCCTTTCTTATCCAGCCAATAAAGTTGTAGAACAAATTCTATAGTAAAAATCTATGAACGTGAAAAATTGTCAATTTATTCATACTTTTTGTATGGCGACCCCGTAATATTATGATAAATTCAGAAAATTCAGCTTATTTTACTTATAATACACCATTAAAATCAATACTATTTTATGGAAAATTCACCCTTAAAAATTGAAATGATTAGAGGTTGATTTTTACTTATTACAGATTTAAAAATATATATTTTCCATAAAAGGGTTTTAGTAAAAACATCATAACTTGGGAGCCCGTTGAGTTAGAATAAAGTTTAGAACGTCATTCGATAGATAATTAAATTCTCTAAAACCCTTTCTTACCCAGCCAATAAGGTTGTAGAACAAATTCTATAGTAAAAATCTATGAACGTGAAAAATTGTCAATTTATTCATACTTTTTGTATGGCGACCCCATAATATTATGATAAATTCAGAAAATTCAGCCTATTTTACTTATAATACAACATTAAAATGAATACCATTTTATGAAAATTTCACCCTTAAAAATTGAAATGATTAGAGGCTGATTTTTACTTATTACAGATTTAAAAATATATATTTTCCATAAAAGGGTTGTAGTAAAAACATCATAACTTGGGAGCCCGTGGTGGTAGAAAAAAGTTTAGAACGGCATTCGATAGGTTATTAAATTCTCTAAAAATTTTTCTTATACAGCCAATAAGGTTGTAGAACAAATTCTATAGTAAAAATCTCTGAACGTGAAAAATTGTCAATTTATTCATACTTTTTGTATGGCGACCCCGTAATATTATGATAAATTCAGAAAATTCAGCTTATTTTACTTATAATACACCATTAAAATCACTACTATTTTATGGAAATTTCTCCCTAAAAATTGAAAAGATTAGAGGTTGCTTTTTACTTATTACAGATTTAAAAATATATATTTTCCATAAAAGGGTTGTAGTAAAAACATCATAACTTGGGAGCCCGTTGAGTTAGAATAAAGTTCAGAACGGCATTCGATAGATAATTAAATTCTCTAAAACCCTTTCTTATCCAGCCAATAAGGTTGTAGAACAAATTCTATAGTAAAAATCTATAAACGTGAAAAATTGTCAATTTATTCATACTTTTTGTATGGCGACCCCGTAATATTATGATAAATTCAGAAAATTCAGCTTATTACCATACCATTAAAATCAATACTATTTTACGGATTTTTCGAACTAATATAAAAACCATTTGAATTAGAATTGGATTAAATAAATAATAGCAATTATAATATAAACCATTTTTAATTTAATTGAAAAGTTTCCTCTCTGTATTTTATATACCTGTCAAATTTGCATTTTGTATATTGATTCAATTATTTGTATACTATAGATTGTAAAAATAATATACAAATATATATATATACATATATACAAAATGCATTTTAAATGTATTATCTATATAAAGATCTTTTATATTTGTATATATGAAATCATCAATTTAATTATCTATATTATAAATTATGTATACAAATTAATAAACATAAAAATTATCAATTTATTTATAGAAAAATATATATAAATCTCATTGAAATTGTACGCTATATTTGCGGTTTTCCTTATTTTTTTTTTTTTTTGCAATTTTTCTAATAAAATCATAACTAATCTCTATAATACACTCGCTTGTTATGTATCGAATATCACATCAATAATTTATTTACCGCATTTATTCATATATGTATACTATATATATATTACATTTTAGAAAAACAAACTTAAAAACCATTGCCGCGCTCATGTATGTTCAAATGTAATTTCTTCTATATGTATAATAAAAACTATTCACATATTCAACATCATTAAAAATATATATATATATAACAAAACCGATATCAGATGTGTAAATCTAAAAATAAAAAAGATTGATTAAATCAAATGCGATCGATGTTGATGTTTGTGGTTGATTATTATTATTATTATATTATTATTTAACATTGAAAAAAAATAATAATAATTCATATTTGATATAAAGATTTTAATCACACAAATGAAATTCAATATAAATTGTTATATTATTGTTATTTTATTTATATATGGAAAAAATATATAAGAAATTATAAATACCTTTAAATTACCACCACAAATTCAAAATAAAATAAAACAAAACAAAAATAAACATAAATGTATGATGGTTTTTAAAACAATAATTGCTTATTAAAGCAATAAAAACAAGTGATTTTTTTTTAACTCATATATAAAATTTACACTTATTTTTCTTTTACATATAGAAACTATATACACTTTTATTTTTATATACTAAAAAAAAAAATTACAAAACGACAATTAAATATGAAATTTATTACCGCAATAATATTTAATATAACAAAAAAAAAATATTTAATTAATAAATCACAAACATTTCAATTATTTATATACTTTTATTATTCCATTTATATTGGCATTTTTAATTATAATTAATTAATTTTCCTTTTAACATATCTTTCTATATCTATCTCTATATAACTTAACGTTTCTTCAGAATTCTAAATAAAAAAATTCTCTATAACTTTTTGATTCTAAATTGAAAAGAATTGATAAATAATGTTCATAAATAATAATTTTTAGAAATTATTTGACTGGAAAAACTAAGGTAAATTATAAGAAAAGCATTTCATTTTCATATATAGTCTATATATATATATATTTAAAACACGGATGCACAAACCGCGCCGCCGACCATCATCACTCGACGTACACTCGGACCTTTTAAGTACACTCTAAACCGGACACAATTTTACGTTTTCCCAATATCGACGATGAGGAGGATACTATAAATTAAAAACTCTATAAAGTTTAGTATCTAGTTTAAAAAATATCACACAACACAATTAAAAGAAAAGAATAAAAACTTTACAATCAAAAACAATCCAAAAAATGACCCCTCCAACAAAAAAATAAAAAACACTTTTCAATATATATTTATTACAATACCTAAGTATTATTAAATATATAAAATATTTACAGGTATTTTTTAATTTAACAAACCAACAAAATAAAAAAAGAACTTTAAAGAAATAAAAATAATTAAGAAAATTTTGGTATTAGATATACAAAAAATAAAATGATAAAAAGAAAAACGTTTTTCTTTTTTTTTTGTAGTGATATCAAACAGATTGTTTTAATTTACATATATAAATTTAATATTTACATTCACACTTTTTTTTTTATTATTATTTGGAAAAGAAAATTAAATAATTTTCTTAACACATTTTCTGTATTGTATTGTATATATAAATGCGATATCAACCGGTATCAAAATATAAATAAATACTAAATCTATATTCTATATATTCATATATTAGAATTAAAATCTATATATTATAAAGAATAGATTTATATATATGTAGGTATATTTAAAACGTTCGGTCACGATTTCAAATTCAAACTAAAAATGTTGAATGAATATATTTTTTCTTGATTGTTTGGTTGTTGCTTTGCTGCTGATTTTGCTTGAATTTTTTTTTTCCTGTGATATATAAACAGTCGAGTATATATATGCGATGGTGCCTGTAATTATATATATATAAAAGTTGTACACCTATACTGCGATCTATATAATATATATGGAAATTATGTATAAAAGTATATATGGAAAAACAAACAAACAACACACAAGTATTATATTGTGCGAAAATGCATAAAAACAATTTTCTCTAAATATATACTGTGTATATATACTAAAAATAACGATATAGGATTTTCCATTGGCGGTCAAAGCCATATCGCATGCGCCCTTCATTTACTATCTACATATAGATTTTTCAATTTTCCAATTTTCCAACAGAATATATATACATATTATGTATTTGATTTTTCCAATATATATATATATATAGGGTGTCTCGTGTATCTATAGTTAAGTAAGCCTGAAAATTGCATGCGAAATCATTCAAATAACTCATTTGAAATCGAACAGTTTAAACTAGAATAAGTTTGTTTAACTCCGGCTTCGTTTTCAAAGATTATCGATTAAAACACAAATATTTGTAATAAACGTTTATTATGCGAATATCACTTATAAATATCATAAAAAGTTTCGTTCGAGTTTAAACTATATGGATTAAACTTAAACTTATCATATTTTTTTGTATTTTTTTCTGCTCTAAGTTTAGCTCCTTAATTTGGAGATCAAATCATACAGAGTAAAGGTTTGGGAATCTTTCAAATCCCAGACGGATTCCATCCACGTTTCCATACACATATATAAGTTTTAGCAATAATCTCGTTCGGATTTACAAAATTTTCTATCTATAAAGAGGTTTGATAATAACACGAATAATTTGAATATATTTTTATAACTTTATATATTAGTCGAATATATATAAGAATTAAGAGCATATATAATAGTACATAAACTGATCAAAATATACATATATATTAACGAATAACTTTGCGGTGAGTTTAGATATGCGTTCCAATCGAATTTTTTGTTTTTTGTAACATAATATATATATTTAAATTATTTTTTAGTTGTTTGTAACAAGTACAACTTGATGCAGCTAAAGTGAATATACGCACCACCGCGCTATCAATTTTCTTTGATTATAATTTTCCGCATTTGGTGAAAACTATATTTGTACATGTTTATGTGTATAAGGAAATTATAAATATCCATTAAGGGATATAAATATATATATATAAGATAAAGAATCCGTGGTGGACGTTTTACTTTTACGGGCTTTATTGTTTAAAAAAATATGTTTAGATTTTTTAGATATTTAATATCGGCTAGAGTTGGATAGAAATTCATAATCTTTATATTGCTATCAGTCTCTATACATATATCCTTTAAATTCTGTTGTCCAATTTAATTTTATAATAATTATTTTCTGGTAAATTTTCATTGTGTTTTTGTAGTAATTTTTGCATCATAAGTTTCAGATGGAATATATAACGATTCGAATTATTTTAGTAAACCCTTTTAATCCCCAAGGTCGATATTTCGCAATTATAAAATATCTATATAATTTTCTAAACAAGATTTTAATATAATCTTCTAAAGATAATTTTGTTTGTTTGTCTAAAAACTTTTCTTACCCAGCCAATAAGGTTGTAGAACAAATTCTATAGTAAAAATCTATAAACGTGAAAAATTGTCAATTTATTCATACTTTTTGTATGGCCACCCCATAATATTATGATAAATTCAGAAAATTCAGCTTATTTTACTTATAATACAACATTAAAATCAATACCATTTTATGAAAATTTCACCCTTAAAATTTGAAATGATAAGAGACTGATTTTTACTTATTACAGATTTAAAAATATATATTTTCTATAAAAGGGTTGTAGTAAAAACATCATAACTTGGGATCCCGTTGGGTTAGAATAAAGTTCAGAACGTCATTCGATAGATAATTAAATTCTCTAAAACCCTTTCTTATCCAGCCAATAAGGTTGTAGAACAAATTCTATAGTAAAAATCTATAAACATGAAAAATTGTCAATTTATTCATACTTTTTGTATGGCGACCCCATAATATTATGATAAATTCAGAAAATTCAGCCTATTTTACTTATAATACAACATTAAAATCAATACCATTTTATGAAAATTTCACCCTTAAAAATTGAAATGATTAGAGGCTGATTTTTACTTATTACAGATTTAAAAATATATATTTTCCATAAAAGGGTTGTAGTGAAAACATCATAACTTGGGATCCCGTTGGGTTAGAATAAAGTTCGGAACGGCATTCGATAGATAATTAAATTCTCTAAAACTCTTTCTTATCCAGCCTATAAGGTTGTAGAACAAATTCTATTGTAAAAATCTATAAACGTGAAAAATTGTCAATTTATTCATACTTTTTGTATGGCGACCCCATAATATTATGATAAATTCAGAAAATTCAGCCTATTTTACTTATAATACAACATTAAAATCAATACCATTTTATGAAAATTTCACCCTTAAAAATTGAAATGATTAGAGGCTGATTTTTACTTATTACAGATTTAAAAATATATATTTTCCATAAAAGGGTTGTAGTGAAAACATCATAACTTGGGATCCCGTTGGGTTAGAATAAAGTTCGGAACGGCATTCGATAGATAATTAAATTCTCTAAAACTCTTTCTTATCCAGCCTATAAGGTTGTAGAACAAATTCTATTGTAAAAATCTATAAACGTGAAAAATTGTCAATTTATTCATACTTTTTGTATGGCGACCCCATAATATTATGATAAATTCAAAAAATTCAGCTTATTTTACTTATAATACAACATTAAAATCAATACCATTTTATGAAAATTTCACCCTTAAAAATTGAAATGATTAGAGGCTGATTTTTACTTATTACAGATTTAAAAATATATATTTTCCATAAAAGGGTTGTAGTGAAAACATCATAACTTGGGATCCCGTTGGGTTAGAATAAAGTTCGGAACGGCATTCGATAGATAATTAAATTCTCTAAAACTCTTTCTTATCCAGCCAATAAGGTTGTAAAACAAATTCTATAGTAAAAATCTATAAACGTGAAAAATTGTCAATTTATTCATACTTTTTGTATGGCGACCCCATAATATTATGACAAATTCCGAAAATTCAGCCTATTTTACTTATAATACAACATTAAAATCAATCACATTTTATGAAAATTTTACCCTTAAAAATTGAAATGATTAGAGGCTGATTTTTACTTATTACAGATTTAAAAATATATATTTTCCATAAAAGGGTTGTAGTAAAAACATCATAACTTGGGATCCCGTTGGGTTAGAATAAAGTTCGGAACGGCATTCGATAGATAATTAAATTCTCTAAAACTCTTTCTTATCCAGCCAATAAGGTTGTAAAACAAATTCTATAGTAAAAATCTATAAACGTGAAAAATTGTCAATTTATTCATACTTTTTGTATGGCGACCCCATAATATTATGACAAATTCCGAAAATTCAGCCTATTTTACTTATAATACAACATTAAAATCAATACCATTTTATGAAAATTTCACCCTTAAAAATTGAAATGATTAGAGGCTGATTTTTACTTATTACAGATTTAAAAATATATATTTTCCATAAAAGGGTTGTAGTAAAAACATCATAACTTGGGATCCCGTTGGGTTAGAATAAAGTTCGGAACGGCATTCGATAGATAATTAAATTCTCTAAAACTTTTTCTTATCCAGCCAATAAGGTTGTAGAACAAATTCTATAGTAAAAATCTATAAACGTGAAAAGTTGTCAATTTATTCATATTTTTTGTATGGCGACCCCGTAATATTATGATAAATTCAGAAAATTCAGCCTATTTTACTTATAATACAACATTAAAATCAATACCATTTTATGAAAATTTCACCCTTAAAAATTGAAATGATTAGAGGCTGATTTTTACTTATTACAGATTTAAAAATATATATTTTCCATAAAAGGGTTGTAGTAAAAACATCATAACTTGGGATCCCGTTGGGTTAGAATAAAGTTCGGAACGGCATTCGATAGATAATTAAATTCTCTAAAACTCTTTCTTATCCAGCCAACAAGGTTGTAAAACAAATTCTATAGTAAAAATCTATAAACGTGAAAAATTGTCAATTTATTCATACTTTTTGTATGGCGACCCCATAATATTATGACAAATTCCGAAAATTCAGCCTATTTTACTTATAATACAACATTAAAATCAATCACATTTTATGAAAATTTTACCCTTAAAAATTGAAATGATTAGAGGCTGATTTTTACTTATTACAGATTTAAAAATATATATTTTCCATAAAAGGGTTGTAGTAAAAACATCATAACTTGGGATCCCGTTGGGTTAGAATAAAGTTCGGAACGGCATTCGATAGATAATTAAATTCTCTAAAACTCTTTCTTATCCAGCCAATAAGGTTGTAAAACAAATTCTATAGTAAAAATCTATAAACGTGAAAAATTGTCAATTTATTCATACTTTTTGTATGGCGACCCCATAATATTATGACAAATTCCGAAAATTCAGCCTATTTTACTTATAATACAACATTAAAATCAATACCATTTTATGAAAATTTCACCCTTAAAAATTGAAATGATTAGAGGCTGATTTTTACTTATTACAGATTTAAAAATATATATTTTCCATAAAAGGGTTGTAGTAAAAACATCATAACTTGGGATCCCGTTGGGTTAGAATAAAGTTCGGAACGGCATTCGATAGATAATTAAATTCTCTAAAACTTTTTCTTATCCAGCCAATAAGGTTGTAGAACAAATTCTATAGTAAAAATCTATAAACGTGAAAAGTTGTCAATTTATTCATACTTTTTGTATGGCGACCCCGTAATATTATGATAAATTCAGAAAATTCAGCCTATTTTACTTATAATACAACATTAAAATCAATACCATTTTATGAAAATTTCACCCTTAAAAATTGAAATGATTAGAGGCTGATTTTTACTTATTACAGATTTAAAAATATATATTTTCCATAAAAGGGTTGTAGTAAAAACATCATAACTTGGGATCCCGTTGGGTTAGAATAAAGTTCGGAACGGCATTCGATAGATAATTAAATTCTCTAAAACTCTTTCTTATCCAGCCAATAAGGTTGTAGAACAAATTCTATAGTAAAAATCTATAAACGTGAAAAATTGTCAATTTATTCATACTTTTTGTATGGCGACCCCATAATATTATGACAAATTCCGAAAATTCAGCCTATTTTACTTATAATACAACATTAAAATCAATCACATTTTATGAAAATTTTACCCTTAAAAATTGAAATGATTAGAGGCTGATTTTTACTTATTACAGATTTTAAAATATATATTTTCCATAAAAGGGTTGTAGTAAAAACATCATAACTTGGGATCCCGTTGGGTTAGAATAAAGTTCGGAACGGCATTCGATAGATAATTAAATTCTCTAAAACTTTTTCTTATCCAGCCAATAAGGTTGTAGAACAAATTCTATAGTAAAAATCTATAAACGTGAAAAGTTGTCAATTTATTCATATTTTTTGTATGGCGACCCCATAATATTATGATAAATTCAGAAAATTCAGCCTATTTTACTTATACTACAACATTAAAATCAATATCATTTTATGAAAATTTCACCCTTAAAAATTGAAATGATTAGAGGCTGATTTTTACTTATTACAGATTTAAAAATATATATTTTCCATAAAAGGGTTGTAGTAAAAACATCATAACTTGGGATCCCGTTGGGTTAGAATAAAGTTCGGAACGGCATTCGATAGATAATTAAATTCTCTAAAACTCTTTCTTATCCAGCCAATAAGGTTGTAAAACAAATTCTATAGTAAAAATCTATAAACGTGAAAAATTGTCAATTTATTCATACTTTTTGTATGGCGACCCCATAATATTATGATAAATTCAGAAAATTCAGCCTATTTTACTTATAATACAACATTAAAATCAATACCATTTTATGAAAATTTCACCCTTAAAAATTGAAATGATTAGAGGCTGATTTTTACTTATTACAGATTTAAAAATATATATTTTCCATAAAAGGGTTGTAGTAAAAACATCATAACTTGGGATCCCGTTGGGTTAGAATAAAGTTCGGAACGGCATTCGATAGATAATTAAATTCTCTAAAACTTTTTCTTATCCAGCCAATAAGGTTGTAGAAAAAATTCTATAGTAAAAATCTATAAACGTGAAAAGTTGTCAATTTATTCATACTTTTTGTATGGCGACCCCGTAATATTATGATAAATTCAGAAAATTCAGCCTATTTTACTTATAATACAACATTAAAATCAATACCATTTTATGAAAATTTCACCCTTAAAAATTGAAATGATTAGAGGCTGATTTTTACTTATTACAGATTTAAAAATATATATTTTCCATAAAAGGGTTGTAGTAAAAACATCATAACTTGGGATCCCGTTGGGTTAGAATAAAGTTCGGAACGGCATTCGATAGATAATTAAATTCTCTAAAACTCTTTCTTATCCAGCCTATAAGGTTGTAGAACAAATTCTATTGTAAAAATCTATAAACGTGAAAAATTGTCAATTTATTCATACTTTTTGTATGGCGACCCCGTAATATTATGATAAATTCAGAAAATTCAGCCTATTTTACTTATAATACAACATTAAAATCAATACCATTTTATGAAAATTTCACCCTTAAAAATTGAAATGATTAGAGGCTGATTTTTACTTATTACAGATTTAAAAATATATATTTTCCATAAAAGGGTTGTAGTAAAAACATCATAACTTGGGATCCCGTTGGGTTAGAATAAAGTTCAGAACGTCATCGGATAGATAATTAAATTCTCTAAAACTCTTTCTTATCCAGCCTATAAGGTTGTAGAACAAATTCTATTGTAAAAATCTATAAACGTGAAAAGTTGTCAATTTATTCATATTTTTTGTATGGCGACCCCATAATATTATGATAAATTCAGAAAATTCAGCCTATTTTACTTATACTACAACATTAAAATCAATATCATTTTATGAAAATTTCACCCTTAAAAATTGAAATGATTAGAGGCTGATTTTTACTTATTACAGATTTAAAAATATATATTTTCCATAAAAGGGTTGTAGTAAAAACATCATAACTTGGGATCCCGTTGGGTTAGAATAAAGTTCGGAACGGCATTCGATAGATAATTAAATTCTCTAAAACTCTTTCTTATCCAGCCTATAAGGTTGTAGAACAAATTCTATTGTAAAAATCTATAAACGTGAAAAATTGTCAATTTATTCATACTTTTTGTATGGCGACCCCGTAATATTATGATAAATTCAGAAAATTCAGCCTATTTTACTTATAATACAACATTAAAATCAATACCATTTTATGAAAATTTCACCCTTAAAAATTGAAATGATTAGAGGCTGATTTTTACTTATTACAGATTTAAAAATATATATTTTCCATAAAAGGGTTGTAGTAAAAACATCATAACTTGGGATCCCGTTGGGTTAGAATAAAGTTCGGAACGGCATTCGATAGATAATTAAATTCTCTAAAACTCTTTCTTATCCAGCCAATAAGGTTGTAAAACAAATTCTATAGTAAAAATCTATAAACGTGAAAAATTGTCAATTTATTCATACTTTTTGTATGGCGACCCCATAATATTATGACAAATTCCGAAAATTCAGCCTATTTTACTTATAATACAACATTAAAATCAATACCATTTTATGAAAATTTCACCCTTAAAAATTGAAATGATTAGAGGCTGATTTTTACTTATTACAGATTTAAAAATATATATTTTCCATAAAAGGGTTGTAGTAAAAACATCATAACTTGGGATCCCGTTGGGTTAGAATAAAGTTCGGAACGGCATTCGATAGATAATTAAATTCTCTAAAACTCTTTCTTATCCAGCCAATAAGGTTGTAGAACAAATTCTATAGTAAAAATCTATAAACGTGAAAAATTGTCAATTTATTCATACTTTTTGTATGGCGACCCCATAATATTATGACAAATTCCGAAAATTCAGCCTATTTTACTTATAATACAACATTAAAATCAATACCATTTTATGAAAATTTCACCCTTAAAAATTGAAATGATTAGAGGCTGATTTTTACTTATTACAGATTTAAAAATATATATTTTCCATAAAAGGGTTGTAGTAAAAACATCATAACTTGGGATCCCGTTGGGTTAGAATAAAGTTCGGAACGGCATTCGATAGATAATTAAATTCTCTAAAACTCTTTCTTATCCAGCCTATAAGGTTGTAGAACAAATTCTATTGTAAAAATCTATAAACGTGAAAAATTGTCAATTTATTCATACTTTTTGTATGGCGACCCCGTAATATTATGATAAATTCAGAAAATTCAGCCTATTTTACTTATAATACAACATTAAAATCAATACCATTTTATGAAAATTTCACCCTTAAAAATTGAAATGATTAGAGGCTGATTTTTACTTATTACAGATTTAAAAATATATATTTTCCATAAAAGGGTTGTAGTAAAAACATCATAACTCATAACGGGGGATCCCGTTGGGTTAGAATAAAGTTCAGCACGTCATTCGATAGATAATTAAATTCTCTAAAACCGTTTCTTATCCAGCCAATAAGGTTGTAGAACAAATTCTATAGTAAAAATCTACAAACATGAAAAATTGTCAATTTATTCATACTTTTTGTATGGCGACCCCATAATATTATGATAAATTCAGAAAATTCAGCCTATTTTACTTATAATACAACATTAAAATCAATACCATTTTATGAAAATTTCACCCTTAAAAATTGAAATGATTAGAGGCTGATTTTTACTTATTACAGATTTAAAAATATATATTTTCCATAAAAGGGTTGTAGTAAAAACATCATAACTTGGGATCCCGTTGGGTTAGAATAAAGTTCAGAACGTCATCGGATAGATAATTAAATTCTCTAAAACCCTTTCTTATCCAGCCAATAAGGTTGTAGAACAAATTCTATAGTAAAAATCTATAAACGCGAAAAATTGTCAAATTATTCATACTTTTTGTATGGCGACCCCATAATATTATGATAAATTCAGAAAATTCAGCCTATTTTACTTATAATACAACATTAAAATCAATACCATTTTATGAAAATTTCACCCTTAAAAATTGAAATGATTAGAGGCTGATTTTTACTTATTACAGATTTAAAAATATATATTTTCCATAAAAGGGTTGTAGTAAAAACATCATAACTTGGGATCCCGTTGGGTTAGAATAAAGTTCAGAACGTCATCGGATAGATAATTAAATTCTCTAAAACCCTTTCTTATCCAGCCAATAAGGTTGTAGAACAAATTCTATAGTAAAAATCTATAAACGCGAAAAATTGTCAAATTATTCATACTTTTTGTATGGAGACCCTTTCTATGCTCTTAAAGAAAAGCGTATTTCTAATACTTTGGTAAAGAAAAACTATCGAAAAAAACTTCATAATTTCATTAAAAAAAACGTCCATTCTATGTATATTTAAATTATTTATATATTATAAATTTTATAAATTGTTTATTTTAACTTTTAATTTAATTAAAACTAAAATTGAAATTCCCTTTAATCTTAAATATAGTTAAATAAAAATCAAATTCAAAAATAGATAAAATATAATTATGAATTTATTTCTCATGTTGTTGTTTTCTTTATCTTTTTTATTATAAATTTGCAAACAAATCCCCCAAATACACGGTATTATAACTGGAATAGGTTAAATATCGATCAACCACTTCACTTAATGAACTATAGGCAATTTCAATATCAGGATTCAGTTTCGTATTGGCTGTGCATTTTAAATAATAAAATAATTCAATATCATAATTATTCAATATCAATTAATTTCTATTTCTATTTCACTTACGTTTCTCTTCATTATTTGTTATATCGAAAATATACTGATAATAAGACAATTGATTATATAAATCAGTTTCACTGTATTTTCGTATAAGCGATCCTGATTTACATACATAACATCGTGAACGATTTCGAAAGCCCTATAAAAAATAAAATAGAAAACATATACATTTAGATGCAATTCAATTAAAATACTATCAAATTATAAAATCTAAAAATCACCACACTTACGGGTGCTTGACCGCGAAACGAAAGCCCACATATTGGATCATCACAAAATAACCAATTTGTATAATATCGTTTAATACACGTACGTATTTGTAATTTTAAATCATTCCGAATTTTTATAATATATTGATATGGTGACAAATCACATATTTCATTTGTACACTTTTGTAATGCCGGCATCAATTCCATTTGATTTCGTTTAAATGGTGCTGTCAGTACATTCAATGTTTGACATTTGATACATTTAAATGAAAATCGATCACATTTCTCAAATAAATCACTTTTTGTTAATTGAACATTATCATATGTTTTAGTTGATCTGAAAAAAAATAATAATAATGATAATAATAATTTAAAATTGTAATTTAAATAAGTATTAAATTGCAGAAAATACCGTTCTTCTTGGGATGCATATTTTTTCGCATCTAATCCGAGACATTCGGCTATTCGTGTTGCACCCGTTCCATTGATTGGTTCCAATATACGTGTAACCACCGGATGAATTTGATGGGATAAATAATAATTTGTATCAATGGTTAATGTTGGTTTAACAGCTGTTGATGATGATGGTGATGATTCGGTTACGGTTACGGCCGCCGCCGTCACATTTCCAATTGATTGTTTAAGTTCATCAATGTGATAGGACCGTTGCATATGTGCTCGATCCGTTCCATCATTACAAATGATATAACCAATCATATCGCCTCGTTTAAAACGTGTATTTCTTGTTGCATTCATACGTTGAGCAACGGATACATGCGGTAAAACACTCAAATTTGTATAATCATTTGGATTTTTCGTTAATTGTTTAACAATTGTAAATAATGGTAATGGTACCGTATTTTCCATTATATTCTTATGCATTTGTGTTAAATGTGAATGAATATTATCGATACGATCATCAATGGGTATATCGGCAAATAATTCATCAATTACAAGATTACCGGCTTGTACAGCAATTTGTGACCAATCACGACGTACAATATCTAAACCTTTAATTTCTTTTTTAAATCGATATTCTTGTTGTTGTGGTTGTTGTGCTTGTATTGTATTGGTCGTCTTTTGTTGTTGTGGTATTGCTCGTTCAATTGTAACGGCAGCATATTTTTTCTTTTTTAGCAGCAATAATGATTTAAAAATTCCATCAATATCCAATTCAATATTACGATAGATTTTATTCACCATTTGTTTAATTGTTACACCATATTTTATTGTTTGATCGTAATCCGTTGAATTTGTATTAATCATAATACTATCCGTATCCCCATAAATAACGAGAAAATTTTGTTTTTCCACCATTGCTTTGGTATTCATTAGAATTTCACGTCCTTTGTGGGTAATCAATGCGGCCAAATGTTGTGCATAAAAACGTGATATTGTTGAACCCAAACAACCGTACATTGAATTTGCAGTTAATTTTAATGCCATTTGACGTATATTCAATTGAGCCTTTTGTTCACCATCACAATCCTGTTGTTGCATTAATTTTTTAACTTCACGACGTCTATCCACCAATTGACGAATTTGACGTGGTAAAATTCCTATAAACAACAAAAAAATGTACCATTAAATTACCATTAAAAAAAAAAATGTGTATTTATTAAATTTTACTACCTTGATCAAGTGTTGATGATGGAACATTTGGTATGGTTGTAGAATCTTCCGGTGCTGTTATTGTTGTAAAACATATATTAAATTCTTGTATGATACTCGGATACAATGAATTGAAATCCATTAACAATACAAATTTGTCGTAAAAACCAATGATTGGATCCAATACTAAACCTCCTGTGTATGCGGCTTTTTTTTTACTTCCAGCCGCCGTTGTTCGTTTTTCCATCATTTCACTATTGTCATTATTGATCTTATTATTATAATTATTACCACCACCACCACCACCACCATATTGATTAACCAATCGTTCTGGTGCAATATAATTTTTTTCATAAAATGCATGTAATAATAGAAAATCATTACGTGCCGATCGTCCACCTTGTAATGTATCACGCATTAAATTACCACAAATTGTTGTTATTTGTAATGCCAATGGTAATACATTTAATTCACACATAATTTTCAGAATATATAAACAATCGTGCATTGTCAATACAATTAATTTAATAATACCATCACCGGTTTCATATAAATACGATAATTCTTCATTGGTGATGTCAATCCGTTCATCACGATCTGTCATTTTTAATGTATGACCACACAATGATGTTAAATCATAACTACGTAATTTTAAATTTAATTCTTCTGCCGATTGTTTTATATCACAAACCATTCGACCAATACATAAATTTTTTAGACGTTTCATTGCATACAATTGATTGGCCACCTTTAGACGGCCGATACGCGAAGGCATTTGTAATTTCAATGCACAACAACGATCGACTATCGCATCCAATTGGCAACCGTAAGCGTCATGGGTAACAATTAAATCAGGATCTACCGTTTGTACGATGGCCAAAAACCAATTGAGTAATGCCCGTTCAGAATCGGATTTTATTGTTTTTGTTCCTTTATATTGTGCCAGTTTTGTGGGTAAATCAATGGGCCAACCCTGTTTTACCGGACGTGTAAATCCACAATAATGTTGTTGAAATAATGATTTTTGTTGACCGGCGGCCGTTGCCGTTGTTGCCCCATTCGCTGCCGATCGATCAATTGCAAATTTTTTATTTATCAAACAAGAAATCATAACGACTTCGTTAGACAACGTTTTAACATTTAATAAGGTTTGACAATAGATTGACATTAGAACTAATGGCGGTGGATCACTATAACCTTCCGTTGCAATTTCAATACAATTTAGATTTGTACACAGCACATCTAATTTACACCAACTAAATGATACTTTACTACGATATGCATTACGAATATTTAACCAACATGGTCCTTTTATTTGACGTTCCAATAGAAATGTTTCCAATGACGGTGTATTTGTACCGAAAATAAATTCAATTGAATTGTATTTTTGTTTATTATCCGGTGATGGATATTTTCCGGCATAACGTACCTAGAATAATAGAATTTATTTATTTAAAATCATTTGAACTAAACCAATAAACAAAGATAAACTAAAATAATGATTTACCTCTAAATATTCAGTAGAATCGGGAACATTTACATTGGCCACTTTAAATGCAAAATTTTTAACAACACGTTTCGATTTAAATGTTGTCAATTGTAATTGTTTAACAATTGTTGTATTAAATTCCATGAAAACATCAGCCAATGTAACTTTTTGTTTTGTTTTTTCTTTGGTAATTGAATCTAACATCTATTAAAAAAAATATATATAATAGATTAAATTATTATAATACATAATATTTTAATATTGACCCACTTACATAAACCCTTGGTAATAAATACAAACATTTATCAACATTTTCAATTTTAACACATATTGATTGAAAATCTTTTGTTAATTTTGATGATGATGATGTTGATGATGCATTTGTATTTGGTAAATATTTACCAAATAAATGTAATACACCGGTATTTGATTGTTTCTCTTCGTATGCATCCCAAAACCATATTTTCATTTCACGTTTAATATCATCATTTAATTCATCATCGGTGGTCACATCAGTCGAATTAGTACTATTTTCCTGTATATTATCATCTTCATTCATACAAATATTTTCCCAATTTGTTAAAAGTTGTTCAAAATTATCCAGAATAGGTTCGTCTTTGCTGCTATCGTTTACTTTTAATTGGTTTTTTGTTTGAGAATCAGAATCCTTATCAATTGTAGTTATAATTTCTTTGTTATTGATGGATTGATTTGGTTTCAATTCATTATTATTATTATTTATTACTTCAGAGGCGCCATTACAATCATCAAATTGATTATCATCATCATTTAATATACTAAAATCCATATCTTCAGTTTCAATTTGGGTGGGCTGAGTTGAGTTTTGGACAGTCACATTTTTTGTATCGACTGCTGTTGAGTCTTTTGACGGTATTTCATTATTATTTATTGATTGATTCATAGATTCATTTGATTTTATTTCAGTAGCAGGAACAAGAGGAGTGTCTATAGTTTTTAAAACCATTGATTCAGCGTTAATCATCATTTGATCAATTTCCATTTCATTTTGTCGTTTTTTCTCTTCTTTCAGCAATTTATTAACAAATTTCTAATGAACGGGAAGGGTTTTTTTTTTTATATTGTATTTATGGGAAAGGGTAAATAAAAATCTAATTAATCATTTAACTAGAAAAAATTTTAACTTACATTTTCTTCTACACCTGCACCAACTGGTAATTTATTTTGATTTGATTTTTTTGATTTATTCAATTGAAATGTTGATAAATATTCATTAGTTAGAGCTTTATCATTTAAGCGTTGTTGTTGTTGTATTAATTTTGGACGTAACCCATCATTAATTGTATCCGCAGAATGTTCATTTGTATTCACTATTGATTGTCGTCGGTCACCGGTCAAAGTAGATTCCCTACCTTTGTCTAGCAGTGATGGTTGAGTTGATATATCACCTAAAATATCAGCAAGTACATCATCATCGTCTAATCGTATCGATGATCCTGTTGCCGATGCCGTTAAATCGCTTTTATTTGATTTATTAAAATAATTTTGTATTGATGGGGTTGTCGTTGTCGTCATCGTCGATGCATTTGTTGTTGATTCTTGTTCACCTTTTGATTTTGTAATATCACGTAAACGTTTACGTTTTCCTACCGCACCACTATCATTTTTATTTTTTTTACTATTAACTTCTTCTGAATATTCTTCATCATCAAATATTTCACGTCCATCTTCAATGTAACCAGTTCCGTCTATGTTTGGAAATATGGAATTGGGACAGTTTTTATTAAATTAAATTATAGTTAAAAATATAGTTAATATATAGTACCATCTTCAATCCAATCGTCTTGGGCACGTGCCATAACCAATTTTGAATATTCCCGTTCGTCAACTTCATCGTAAACATTTTCCACCGTATCAACTTCGTACTTATTTTTGGAACCTTTTAAATTTTTCAATCGTTCTAATGCAGCAAAACGTCCGTTTTTATCTAATTTTTGTCGTTTTGAACGAGACATCGCTGTGTAATATTAAAAATCACGATAATATTAATATTAATTAATTAATTACATATTATTTAATTGAAATTTTATAAAATTTCTTACGTTCGTCACTCATTTTTTCACCGGGTTTAAATCTTTCGCTATTTTTATTTACAATTTAAACTCACTTTTTGTTGATTTTTATATTTTAAAAATAATGTTATTAAAATATTTAAAAAAATTACTGACACTTTAATATTTAATTTAATTTAATTTAATAATATTTAAATAAAATAATTTAATTTTAATCAAAAAATAAAATTTCCCAAACAATAATAATAAAGTTGAAAAATCAACAACAACAAAAGAAATAAGAAAATGTTGACAAATGATTGAAAAATTCAGCGCCAAAACCATCAAATGTTTCTCCTCCTTATTTGGTGAATTTTTACCATGGAATTGTCTCTCTATTGTTTTTTTATTATCTTGTTTGCCATCTATAATTATCTTACTGAAAATGAATGAATTATTTTTTTTTGTTGACATTTGAAATGTTATTTTCTCAAACACGCCAAAATGTTTTTTTTATTTTTGTATTGTTGTTTTCAAATTTCAATTTTGTAATTTTAATCTCAAAAAGAAAAAAAAATCGTTTTGTTCTGGTTGTTTGGTTATTTTTATTTCGTTTTTTTTAGTTTGTGATTTTAAAAAATTAAAATAAATAAAAAAACATGTTATTTATAATAATTAAATTAATAAATTATTTATGACATTAAGTAATATAAAAAAAACAGAAAATATATATAATAATTAATTGATTAAGAGGAATAAATAAACAAGTTGTTTTTAAACAAAAAAAAATCCACTAGCAGTGATAAATAAAAGAAAAAAAAAATTTTGATCATCAACCGCGGTCTCGTCAACAACAAACAGGAGAGATTTTTTTTATTCACAACGGTTTTTATTTATTCTATTTACGGTTAATTAATAAAATTAATTATTAATTTAATTTAAAAAACTAGAAATTATTATTATTATGGCTAATTTATTAAAAGTGGAAAATTTAAAAATCACTAAATCAACAAATAAGGAAAATAAAAAACCATTATCAAATTATTATGATTTAAATCTCCATCAACAACAAGAAACGGATGGGGTGCCGATAAAAACCACAACACCGGCAACAGGAGCCGAAAATTATTGGAAATTATATAATACAACAATAACAACAACAACAACAACAACATCATCAACCGTAACGACTAAAACTGAAATTGATAAAGAAGATGTTAAAGAATCACCACCAACATCTGCATCTGCATCATCAGCAGCTGCAATTAAAATAGAAACAAATCAGAATCATCAAATAGGTGCTGCTGCTGCTGCTGCTGCTCCTCTAACTACTAATCCACCTTTATTATTAATAAATAATAAAAATCATTTAGCTAAAGGTGATATGAACGAAAAATTTAAAAAATTTGAAACATTTATTAATGATAAAAAATTAGAAAAAAAGAATATCAATAATAATAATAATAATAATAACAATTCGGCGAAACAAATTAATGAAATTACATCCAATACTAGTAATAATAATTTAAATTTAAAAAATCCGGCTCAACAAAAATGTGTTCAAATAACAAAAGTTGTTGCTTCAACTTTAACTTCAACTACTACGGCGACTATTGCTACTGCTGCTGCAACGTCCAACATCACAATCAACACGCCAGCTCCCACCAACACCTCCACCTCCACCACAACAAATACAACAAGAAATGAAGCAAATGAAACACCAATACCTCAAAAAGCTGGAGCAGCAGCAGCCCCAACCCCAGCCGTAGTTGTGTCAAGTACAACAACGGCAATAAAACCACGTAAAACTCAATCATGGACATTGTCCAATTTTGATATAGGACGTCCATTGGGTCGTGGTAAATTCGGTAATGTCTATTTGGCACGGGAAAAGGAAACAAAATATGTGATTGCTCTGAAGGTATTATTTAAACATCAAATACATTTGTGTGGCGTTGAACATCAGGTACGGCGTGAAATTGAAATACAATCACATTTACGTCATCCGCATATTATCCGTTTATTTGGTTATTTCCATGATGAAACCCGAATCTATTTGATATTGGAATATGCACCACGCGGTACACTTTATGTTGAATTACGAAATCATCCGAATAATCGTTTAGACGAGAAATTAACAGCAAAATATGTTAGTTCATTGGCCGATGCTCTTTTGTATTTACACGAACGTAATGTTATCCATCGTGATATTAAACCGGAAAATTTATTGATTGGACATGCGGGTGAATTAAAAATTGCCGATTTTGGATGGTCTGTTCATGAACCGAATTCATCACGTACAACCCTGTGCGGTACATTGGATTATTTACCACCGGAAATGGTACAAGGTAAACCACATACAAAAATGGTGGATTTATGGAGTTTAGGTGTATTATGCTATGAGTTGTTAATTGGTGAAGCACCATTTCATGCGGATAATTATGATGCAACGTATCGTAAAATAACACGTGCCGATTATCATTTACCAAATTTTATATCGTCGGGTGCCAATCATTTTATACGTCAATTATTGGTGGTGAATCCTGAACGACGGATGCCATTGAAAATGGTTAAAAAACATCCATGGATTCATGAAATGGTAACAATGGGAGTTACAGCGGTGGCTGCTGCTGCTCCTCATCATCCTCCTAATACTCCGCAGGTTGTAACAAGCACCAATAATAATAGTAATGAAAAGAAATGATGAACACGTACTTAATCATAGCACAATTTTTAATTTTTATTTTATCGTAAATCATAAATAATATATCAATTAATATAATTTACATTGTTTTTTCATATCATATCATAATGATTTTTCTTTTTTTAATTAATTTTAATTTGTTATTTTGTGTCCCATTTTGGAAGAAAAAACAAACAAACAAACAAACGATCTTTTAAAATATATTCGTTTTTTTTTTGTTTAAAAAATGATTATAATTTAATTTTTTTTTTTTTGTATTTAATAATCAAATCTCTGGATTGTAATCCGCAATCTATCTATCGATTGTGTAAAGGAATCTATGGATTGCAATCCTCAATCTATCGATTCGTTTACAATCTCCGATTCATTTACAGTCTCCGATTCGATTGCAATCCAAACTCGATTCGTTTACAATCTCCGATTCCATTGCAATCCTCAATCTATCAATTCGTTTACAATCTCCGATTCGATCGCAATCCTCAATCTATCGATTCGTTTACAATCTCCGATTCGATTGCAATCCTCAATCTATCGATTCGTTTACAATCTCCGGTTCGATTGCAATCCTCAATCTATCGATTCGTTTACAATCTCCGATTCGATTGCAATCCTCAATCTATCGATTCGTTTACAATCTCCGATTCGATCGCAATCCTCAATCTATCGATTCGTTTACAATCTCCGATTCGATTGCAATCCTCAATCTATTGATTCGTTTACAATCTCCGATTCGATTGCAATCCTCAATCTATCGATTCGTTTATAATCTCCGATTCGTTTATAATCTCCGATTCGATTGCAATCCTCAATCTATCGATTCGTTTACAATCTCCGGTTCGATTGCAATCCTCAATCTATCGATTCGTTTACAATCTCCGATTCGATTGCAATCCAATCTCGATTCGTTTACAATCTCGATTCGATTGCAATCCAATCTCGATTCGTTTACAATCTCGATTCGATTGCAATCCAATCTCGATTCGATTGCAATCCAATCTCGATTCGTTTACAATCTCGATTCGATTGCAATCCAATCAATCGATTCGTTTACAATCTCTGGATTGCAATCCAATCTTTCTATCGATTCGTTTACAATCTCTGGATTACAATCCAATCTTTCTATCGATTCGTTTACAATCTCTGGATTGCAATCCAATCTTTATATCGATTCGTTTACAATCTCCGATTCGATTGCAATCCAATCTCGATTCGTTTACAATCTCCGATTCGATTGCAATCCAATCTCGATTCGTTTACAATCTCCGATTCGATTGCAATCCAATCTCGATTCGTTTACAATCTCCGATTCGATTGCAATCCAATCTCGATTCGTTTACAATCTCCGATTCGATTGCAATCCAATCAATCGATTCGTTTACAATCTCTGGATTGCAATCCAATCAATCGATTCGTTTACAATCTCTGGATTGCAATCCAATCTTTCTATCGATTCGTTTACAATCTCTGGATTGCAATCCAATCTTTCTATCGATTCGTTTACAATCTCTGGATTGCAATCCAATCTTTCTATCGATTCGTTTACAATCTCTGGATTGCAATCCAAACTTTCTATCGATTCGTTTACAATCTCTGGATTGCAATCCAATCTTTCTATCGATTCGTTTACAATCTCTGGATTGCAATCCAATCTTTCTATCGATTCGTTTACAATCTCTGGATTGCAATCCAATCTTTCTATCGATTCGTTTACAATCTCTGGATTGCAATCCAATCTTTATATCGATTCGTTTACAATCTCCGATTCGATTGCAATCCAATCTCGATTCGTTTACAATCTCCGATTCGATTGCAATCCAATCTCGATTCGTTTACAATCTCCGATTCGATTGCAATCCAATCTCGATTCGTTTACAATCTCCGATTCGATTGCAATCCAATCTCGATTCGTTTACAATCTCCGATTCGATTGCAATCCAATCAATCGATTCGTTTACAATCTCTGGATTGCAATCCAATCAATCGATTCGTTTACAATCTCTGGATTGCAATCCAATCTTTCTATCGATTCGTTTACAATCTCTGGATTGCAATCCAATCTTTCTATCGATTCGTTTACAATCTCTGGATTGCAATCCAATCTTTCTATCGATTCGTTTACAATCTCTGGATTGCAATCCAAACTTTCTATCGATTCGTTTACAATCTCTGGATTGCAATCCAATCTTTCTATCGATTCGTTTACAATCTCTGGATTGCAATCCAATCTATCGATTGTGTAAACCTATTTCTGGATTGCAGTCCAATCTATCGATTCGTATACAATCTCGATTGTAAGCGAATTTCAATTGCAATCCAATCTCAATTGTAAACGAATTTCAATTGCAATCCAATCTCGATTGTGAACGAATTTCGAATGCAATCCAATCTCGATTGTAAACGAATTTCGATTGCAATCCAATCTCAATTATAAACGAATTTCGATTGCAATCCAATCACGATTATAAACGAATTTCGATTGCAATCCAATCTCGATTGTAAACGAATTACAATTGCAATCCAATCTCGATTGCGATTCAATCGGAATAGTAATCCAACATAAATTGTAATAAATGCAATCTCGATGGCGATCGAATTTCGATAGTACTACAATCTCGTTATCAATCGAAGCAGCGGTTAGTATAAACCATAATCTTAAACCGTTCTCAATGACAATCCGAATCTCTAACAATAAACTAAAAAAAAAACCCCCAATTAATAAAAAGATTATCTTCAATTTAAATATATATACTCCTTTTAAAATTAAATTAAGAAAAACTAAACATTTTTTTATTCAATAAAATAATTTTAATAAAAATAAAAAGGCCAAAATCCCATAATTAATTTATAATATCTTTTTAAATATTCGTTCTGTTAATTATCATAATAATAAATAATAATAATAATTATTTAATTTTGTATCGAATTATATGATAGAATTACTAAATTAATAATAATAATAATAATAATAAGAGGATTGTGAACTGATCGCCTTTTAATTATTGTTAATTATTTTCTCTTTATATTATTTAATTTTTATGGACGACTTTTTAATTTTGATTTTCTAATTTTCTATGCACCCGAAATCCTAAAAATCAATTAATAATTAATTTTTAAATATACAAAAACACAAACTTAAAATTTTTACAAAAAAAAAATAAATAAATTAAAAATTCATCATAATACATAATTAATAATTAATAATAATAATAATAATAATAAAGAGTAATTTTCCATATCATAAATAAAATAATTTAAACTTAAAAATTATATATTCTCTTAATCTCTATTTTGTGTAATTTTATTTCATTATTATATTAATTATTATTTATTTAATATACATTTTTAATTATTATTATTTTGAAACCTAAACGAATTTATAATAAAAATGTCGTTTATTATTTTATTTGAGTCTTTCTTTGTCTTATTGTTTGTGTATTTCGAAAATTAATATTTTAATATTTTAATAATAATAATGTCTTTTAAATTTTAATTTTAATTTTCTTTGTATCATTTTTTTTTGTTAATGATAAGAAAAATTATATTTTTATTTAAATTTTGAAAATTCACAACCAAAATAAAATTAAAAAAAAAAAATTTTAATCTCAAATTTCATAAAAAAAAAAACCAGTTAAAACTCCCATCCTCAAACCGATACATATTTTGTATAAATTCCTTTTTTTCCGCCACTTTATATTATATTTTGTTGGATAGTTTCTTAACATAAAAAAATTATATTTAATGATTGTTTTATTTTAATTGCTAAATTAATTATTTATTTTAATTTTTATTTTCTTATTATTAATTCTTATTTTTTCTCTTATAAAAAAAATTAAATGCCCATCAATTTATTAATTATATAAGCGACGACGATTATTGCGATTGTTAACCCCCGCTCGAACGCTCCCAAAATAATTAAAAATATAAAATTATTTAATAGTGTGATTGTGATTGCTTTTTTCATAAAATCCCATTGAAATTGATTTTCTTCTTTTTTTTTTTTTAATCTTTAATTAATTTCTAACAGCTGGATCTTGTTTTCGTGCCATTGGATTTGAATAATCATCGTCTGTTTAAAGAATAGAAAGAAGAATTAAACATTTATATTTAAGAAATTTATAATATTAAAATGATGTGTTGAGAGGATTTGTTTAACAATCAATCAAATTGGTTGAGTTGAGCAATGACACGGACTGTGATTTGATCTACATCATCATCATAGAGTGGTGATCATCACCACGCGCCATAAAGCAGAACAGAACATAAAACACCCTTTAACTGTCTGTCAAAACAGAATCAATAAACTATTCAATAACAGATTGTGGCAACAACAAAATTTCCGACGTTATCCGTTTTGTTATGAAATACATCATGGACATCAGGAAATGTTTCACTAACTGGTCCGTGGCCCAAAAAAACCATCCAAATACAATTGAATATCAAAATAGAGAACTGTCAAGGTATTTAAAGCGATAAAGTGACAAAAAACAATCCGAGAAATTTACATCAGCAATGGTTGCAGAAGTATGATGTAGTAAAAAAAATCAGAAAAGGAAGGTTGAATAAGAAACCAAATTTGGATTGAATGGAAACGAATACTATAAAGAAAACCGAGAAGATAAGAAAAAATCTATCTGACGTCTTCAAATGGACAGTAATGGAAAGTATTCATATGTTTTAGCGGTTCCAAAGCTGATGGAATAGTAAGTAAATGATTTAAAATATCTTCTTACCATCACCATCTTCTGCTTGTTCTTCTTCCATTCGTACATCATCTGGATAGGCGGCCACTTTACCTTGATCACCATCAATTTCATTTTTTAATTTATTATTTGAAATTTTCAAATTTCCATGAATATTATTAATATTTTGATTATCTAATTCATTATTATTATTATTACTATTATGATTCTGATGATTTTGATTATATAATTGATGATTTAATGATGGAGGAATTCCAACACCACCTGCTACAGCTGCAGCTGCTGCTGCTGCTGGTTGTAGATCATGATTATGATTTAAATGATTATCATATAAATTTGTATCATCATCTTCAGCTGCATTATTAATTATATTTAAATTATTAATATTATGATGTAATAATTGATGATGATTATTTAAATTATTATTTATATTATTTATATTATTATCATTATTTGTATTTTGATCATCATCAATTTGATCTTGATCATCATCAATTTGTAAATGATCTTTATGATTGTGTTCATCAACAACAAAATCATTATTATCATTTACTTCATGGGCACCCAAATCATTATTATTAATATCATCATCATTGATTTGATTGTTATTGTTATTATTATTATTATTATTATTAAAATTAATATCATTATGTTTATTTTCATCATCATGACCATCATTGACAGAATTTCCCTCATCGTGAACGGCTGCTGCCCCTGCTGCTGCTCCGGGTCCTACAATTGGTAATTGATGATTTTTTTTATTTGTAGAAATATCATCAATAACATTTGCATATCGATTATTTTGATTTGATAATTTTAATTGATTATTAATAATTGGTAAATTATTATTATTATTATTATCATTATTACCAACTTGATTGATTAAAAAATCATCATTTTTATTATTATTATGATTGGTTAATAACATTTCGGGAACGGGAACAACACCATTTGGTAATTGTTTTGGTAAATTTAATTTATTATAATTATTATTTTTTAATTGAACAAAATCATCATCATCATTTGATTTTGTTGATGTTTTTACAATGGATGATGATAATTTTTGTTGATTATTACTAATACCAATTATTGGTGATGGTGATGATGAAACGGATACGGATCCGGATGCAGATGATGATGATGATGATGGTATTACAATCATATTTGGTATTGCCATTAATTGTGGTTCATTCATTTTTTGATTTTCTGATGTTTTTCTTAATATGGATGATGCGGATGCGGAAGAGGATGCCGATGCAATTGTAGATGATTTTTGTGATAATTGTAATAATTGAAGTTGTGGTGGTAATGGTGGAGGTGGTGGTTCTACTAATACATTTGTATTTAAATCATCTTGATTATTATTATTCATATTATTTATAAATGGTTTTGGTATTATCTGAAAATTTTCCACAGAATTTAATATTAAACCATTTGGATTATTTGGATTATTATTATTATTATTATTATTAATAGAATTTATGTTAGTATTTTGAAAATGATCCCCAGATATTTTATTATTATTATTATTATTAGTGGTAGAAATAATATATTTAATATCACCATCACCATTGGTATTTTTTAAAATTGGTATTTTATATAAATTTTCACTGATTGTAATTTGAGAATTAAAATTTTTTGCTACCTCTTGCCCAACAATATCATTTGGATTATTATTATTGTTGTTCATTTGGTTGTTATCCATCACCAATTGATGATGATCAAACGACGGCGATGATGGCGGTGGTTGCCAATGACAATTTTTCTTAAAACCATTTAATTCTTTAACCAATCGTAAATTATGTTCATGTAATCGAGTTATTGTTAATTTATCATTATTTTGTTTGAATGCCTTTTCAATGCTGAATTTTTCAATTTCTAATTGTTTATATTTTGTCTATGTTACAGGAAAAATTGGAAAATTATAATATTATTAATAATATTAGTAATGTAAATTTAATACGGTTTGGATTGGAAGTAATGTGAGCTGATTAAGTATTGTACAACCTCAAGATATCAATTAAATTGATTGAAAATTACCGACATCGTATTTTTGAAACCTGACAAAAGGCTCATCAATTGAATAAGGACAATGTAAACGTGACACGTATACAAAGACCTAAAAAAAATTCTTTTGGCATCCCAATCGCAGTTGGAAACAAACCTTTTTTATGGTTCAAATTGTGGATATTAAATCAATTGGACAACGTGACAGGGACAACGTGAAAAGGTAAAATTATATGATTAAGTTGTATATTATTTAAACTTACTTTCCATAATTCCATTTCCGTTTCACGTTCACGTTGTTGCAATTGTAATTGCATTTTCATTGTATTCAATTTACCAGCAAAACCATTTGAATCTTGTAAATGTTGTTCACGTATTTTTGAACAATCCTCTTCCAAATCCGCATGTTTACTTTTTAATATTTTAAAATGTTGCTGTAATGAGGTTAATTTTAAATTAACATCCATTACAGATTTATTATTTTGTTCACGTTCCGTTCGTACATTAACTTTTGTCTGTTGATGTTCATAACGTTCGGATTTTAATGATTTTTCAATAACTATATAATTGATGGACAAATCCCATTAATAAATAAATTAAAAAAATTTGATAAAAATTGATAGATTTATTTTTACCTTGTAATTGTGACATTAACGTTTCTTGTTGACGTTCACATTGAAATTCCATGTGTCGTAATTCATCAATTTGTTGTTCAGAACTATGTAATATGGCTAGAAATCCAATGGTCATTATTAATACACCGATTCCAATTAAAAAACGACTACGTCCAGCTCGAGCTATTCGTGGTGTTGTCATTTTTTATTTTTATTAGCTTTGCTTTGCTTTGCTTAGCTTTGCGATTCCCCGGGGAGTATTTTGTCCAAATACTTTTAATTAGAATTTTTTTTTATTATTGTTTAACTATTCATTTATTATTTTAAACATTAATTATTGTTATTATTTCTATTTTTTTTTTTTTTTGGATTATCCATTAAAAGATTTTATCAACAACAACAACACAACAAATCCAAAAAAAAAAACAAAAAAAAAACATAAAACAACAATCGAGGAAAATCTATTTGATGTGATGATGAGCTGAGCAAAGAAGATGCGAGATTCAACTTTCTTTTTTTTTGTGACATGGAGATGGATTTCAGTTTGTTTATTGGTCAGCCAAACAGAAAAGAAAATGGAAAAACTTTAATAAATCGATAATATAACAAAATTAAACACACACATTTTTAAAATAAAAATATAATAATAGATTAATTAATTATAAAATTGTTGTAAAAATGTAAAAAAATACGACCAACCAAAAAGAAATTATAATAAAAAATAATTTTTTTAAATTATAAAATACACTAAAAAACAATTAATTGTGTTTATTTATTAAAACATTTGGGGGAAAAATAAAAACCTTTTGTTGAAAAAAAACAAAAAAACATTTGTATAAAAACCTCTGAAAAAAACCGAGAAAAAAACCAATGAGTAAAAATAAAAACATTTGTATAAAAAACCTTTTTGGAAAAAAAAAACATTTGTATAAAAACCTCTGAAAAAAACCGAGAAAAAAACCTGGTAGTAAAAATAAAAACATTTGTATAAAAAACCTTTTTGGAAAAAAAAAACATTTGTATAAAAAACCTTTTGGAAAAAAAAACATTTGTATAAAAATAAAATTTATTTAATATTGAAACTTTTTATGAAAATTTTTCCGCTTTAACATTATGTATCAAAAACATGATAATTGTTATAGTTGGTATTTTTGTCATATTACTATGTGTGTTGACTGTTCAACAAGGAGGTCGCTGGTTCGTATCCAGATGTCGTGCATTTTTTCTGATGAAGATTCATATGCAGCAGTAAATCAAATATAAGTGGAAAAGTGAAAAAGAAGAAAAAATTAAATTTTTGCTTTTTTTTTGCTAAATTTTGATCTGAAAAATACAAGAGTTAACTCTTGTAATTTTTTATTTCACCTCGTCCTTGGGATTCCAAATTTTCCGAGAATGTTGGGCATGAGTTGCTCTATTGATTCCATAAGTATGAAATTTTTAGGTGGACTAGGAACGCCAGGACCTGGCTTTGAAAATCACGTTTTTTGCACTTTCAAACCCTAATAACTTGGAATTTTGTTCTAGGATTTTTATAGCCACCACCATAGATCGATAGAGAATTCGAATACCTTTCGATTGATGGTCTGATCATTAAAATCGGTCAACTGGTTTGGCCAGGAGGCTAGAAACAAATTTGGCCAATCCCAAATAGACCCCCGCTCCTCGATTTATTTGAATAGGAAGGAGTTGCTTCATTTTAGATTTCTATACATCATTGGAAAGGGTAAGGATCAACCTTTCATTTGATGGTGGTTTCATAATTTTCCGATGAAAATTGTGGATTTTCCTAGAACATCGAAAAACATCAATTTTCGACCAATTTCAAAGGTTAGTTCCAAGATGATCCAATGATCGGAGGATTCCAATATTTTACGCACTTAAAATAGAGGGCATGAGACATCTTTTGCAACTAGTCCGGTTATTATATCTCAAACCGTTTCGTTACAGTGGTGTCCCAAAATTGACTCTACACGGAAAATTCGAAATTCTTCATTCACTGCTCCTGATCGTAATCCCATTCGTATAGCAAAGTGCCAGAACAAAAGTTTTATCATTTTATTACCTCTATCACATATCTGAAGCCCCAGGATGGATCTGCAAAAAAACCAAATTTTCCAATTTTTCAGAATTTTTGAAAATTTTGTATGAAAAAACTTTTTTTTTTTTTTTAATTATTTTTCAATCACCAATCGAAAGGTGTTTTATTTTATAATGTTTTTGTCATAGAAAACTTTTTTATAACCATCAGGGTTTTCACAGGGTGACCCTTTTTTTTCTTTTTCTTTATGATATTTTCCCTTAACTTAGATTATTATTATTAGATTATTTGAAATGATGCAAAATTGATCAATTCTAATTATTATTGTTGTTATTAAACATTTCTTTATTTATTAAATTGGCTGCACGTAATTTAATTTCTTCGATTTTCTGTGCATTACCAAATCGTTCTTCAAATTCAACATATTTTTTAAATAAAATACGCATTTTTTTCATTGGAATTTTTTGGGATGTGGCACGATCTAATGTTTGTCTGAAATACAAATAAATAAACATTTTATTCAAATTTCAAAACTGTATATAAAAAAAAATTAATATAATACCTTGCCGATTCAATGTCATTTGATTTTATGTACATATCAATGTATTGTGACCAACAATCAACACGTTTCGGATAGGCAATTAAAACTTGTTCAAATAAGGCATGTGCCGTTTCCAATTCATTATATTTATGATTTAAATTTGCAAATTTTATTATTAAATTGATATCTATCAATGGAAATAAATAAATAAATAAATTATTTAATAGACACAGACAAAAAAAACTAAAAAAGATCATTTTTTACTTACGTTCTTTTTCCGGTATTGATTTTAATCCTTTGTTTAACATTTGTTTTCCCTTGTCCATTAAACGTACATCAAAATAGGCGGTAGCCACCATTGACCACATTTCCGCCATTGAACGAAATTTTTTTTGTACAATATCCAACAGTCCATTCAATTCTGTTTTCTGTTTATCGCCGACGACGCCAACATCAATGTACATTCGAATGCATGCCGTATATACACGATACGGATCATTACGTTGTAATGCATTTGTTAAGCATACATTAAATGAATCCGTACCGCTACCATAACGTAATTCTAAATTCAATAGAGCCACCCAAATGTTTAACAATTCATCGGTACATAAATACGATATTGTTTTCAGTGCTTTTTGTCCAATTGATCGTGTTTTATCCAATTCATTGTATTGCAAATGAAAGCACATGTATTTTATCCAAATTATACTATTATTTGGTTCATCTAATAGTAAACGATCAAAATGATCGGCTGTTGTTGGTAGCGCATCCGGTTCTAATAATTGTTTTTCCAATTTTTCAATTTCATATTCTTTTTTTCGTACCTCTTGAAAACGTTCTTTTGCATTTTGCAATAACGATTTACTATGGGCTGTTAAATTTTTATCCAATAACATTTTATTGGCATCCGCATCCGCATCCGCATCCACATCGTTTTCCTCATCTGATGATGATTTTGAAATATCTTCATGTGATTTTTTATTATTAATATTCCAAAAATTATCAACACCTAATAATTTTTTATCCGCTTTTTTTGGAAGAAAATCAACAGCACCATCTAATTGTTGATCGAGTCCAATGGAATTCTAAAAAAAAAAAAAAAGGAAAAACAAATGAAATAGAATCAATTGGTTAGAAATAATATAGAGTTAGCGGCGACTAGAGAGAATGTACAAAAAAGGAAATGAATACAAAAAAAAATACAAAAACTACTTACAGTTAAATGTTTGGGTTCATCTTCTTCAGCGTCATCCTCATCATCTTCATCGTCATCTTCATCATCATCATCATCATCTTCATTATCGTCTGCATCATCTTTATCGTCTTCATCATCCTCGTCTTCATCATCATCATCGTCTTCATCTTCATTGTCCTCGTCTTCACCGTCATCTGAATCACCTTCATCATTATCTGAATCACCATCATCAGCATCCGAATCTTCATCACCTCCTTCACCTTCATCATCTTCATCATCGCCTTCCGATTCATCATCATCATCATCATCATCATCGTCAGAATCCTGATGGTCATCACTATCCGGTTTATCCTGATAATGTTCACTAACATTTTCATTGTCAACTTCCATACTACTATCTTCATCTTCATCATCTTTATCAACAGTATCGTTAAATTTTTTTCGTTTAACATTTAATTGCTCATTTTTACTATCTTTACTGTCATTTGTTGTTTTATGTTTGCCAAGTTCAATTTTTGCCCCATCATCATTTTCCCTTTTATTATTCATTTCCATAACATTCGTTATTGCTTTGAAGACACTATCATAAATACCAATCAAATGGAATCCATCAGTTTTGATTATCGTTACATTTACAATGTCACCTTCAATGAAATCCGATCGTAAAATTGTACCATCAAAATCATTTAAATGTAAACGTCTGGGTATGAATACAAATTGATTTGTGATTAATTTTCGTGGTAATGTTATGGTAAAATCAGAATGTGCCAATAAAATATCACATTTTAAACCACGTGCATTTATTAATTGTTTCATGATTGGTTGCCGTCGAACGTTTCCTTTATCATCAACCTTTTCCGTTTCATTTTCATTATTATTATTATTAGTATTACCGTTTATGGTCGGACAACGCAAAAAACGTTCAACAATATTTTTACGTATTGTTAAATAAATTTGCTGACGGCCATAATCAATCCAAATAATAATTGCCGGTCCGGTCAATTTCAATGTTTTCCAATTGTCATTATTTAAATCGGATGGTTTAAATGAATGTGATCCACTTGTTATTACACCATCAATTTTATTTTGATAACATTTAACCCAAATTTTATTTGTTTCACTAATCCAATTTGTAATCAAAATGTCACCAACGTCGATTAAATCACCAATTTTGTATTTTGCCAATTCAGATAAAATAGTAGTAGTAGTAGTAGCATTCTGCTCTTTCTTCTTCTTCTGCTGCTGCTGTTGCTGCTGTTTAATACCATTTTCAATTTTATTAATTTCATTAAAATAATTATTTAACAATGTGGCAGATACATTTAAATTATAATTCCATACATCACTTAGTTTACCACTAAAATGTAAATATTTTTCATGAATATTTTTACCAATTATCTTTAAATATAATTTTTGACCATACACCAAATTAATATTAATTCGAATATGTTTATTATTTAATATGTGACGATCTAATAAATTATTTATATGCAATTTTATGGTAATTGTTTTTAATTGGGTTTCTTTAATTGCTTTGTTGTTCGTGTTTGTGTTTGTATTGCTATCATCACCATCCGGTAACATAACAATACCAATTTCAACAAATTGATTTGTGATATTTTCAATGTTACCACATATTAATTGTCCAATTTGTAATTGTGAAAATGCGTTAAAATTCTCAGCATTTGCATTCAAACAATATAATTCATTGCGAACTTTAACTAGAACGGGGGGCGCCGGCGAATCTTCATCACAGTCATCATCATCGGAAACCGGTGTGGAAACTGGCCCCTCAGCAATACACCGAATTAATTGTGCCAATGGAATATCACAATTTTGTTGTGCCGCTTTTATGGCTTTCCATAGATCGGGATAATCCGAAATGAATTTATTTGGTATATATCCGTTATGGATATTATTCGATAAACTGGTAAAATATAATCCATCTTTTGTTAATTTTTCAATATGAAAATCGGTTACATTTAAAAATGATGAATTGGTATTGGTATTTTTTATGGATTTAGCCTTTGCCTTTTCCTTTTGCGTTTGCGTTCCCGCATCATCAATCAATGTTAATGATTTTGTAATTTTTTCTTCTTCTTTTTTTTTATCATTCTTTTCAAGTTTTTCTTCTTTAATTGATTTTTTATCATTATTATTATCATTTAATTCAATTATTTTTTTATCTTCTGTTTTCAATTGATCTTGATTAGTTGAATTTTTTAAAGTTAAAACAAATTTCTCCTTTGATTTACCAATACCAAATTGTTTAATTTCAAATTGTTTTACATCACCAATGTTTAATTTTAAGTTTGCATCATCATCATCATCATCATCGTCGTGGCGGCTGCTGGTAGGTTTTAAATTGCGCTTTTTGAATAGTAAACCGCATAAATCTTGTGCCAAATCAATAACATAGGCACGAGGAAATTCACATACAATTCGTCCATAATATTGTTGATTTTTTTTTAAATCTTTCCTATCAAATGGTATTGTATAGGATTTATTCATGAATTCCCGTTGATTTGTCACAAATACACGATTATCGGTTTTTTTCAAAATACGTACCGTCATCATATCATTTATTTTAATTTTATTTGGTTTACGATATTTTGCGGCAATGCATGAATATTGAAGATAACCTAATTAATTGAGAAATTGAATACAGTTTTTATTTGGCATGGCAATTTAACAGGTTCAATTAATGAAATTCGTATGGATAAAAGTATAATTTACCTAAAATATGACCAACGGTTATAAAATATCCTTTATCATCTAATGCACGACAAATTTTAGCTTTAACAAAATCACCAACATTTACATCATCCAATTTGTAATATTGTTCTTCTAATACATTTTTATTTATGGAACACATATAAAAAGAATCCATTATATTATAATGTAAAACACGTACACGATGTACAGAATTTTGATAGTATTTCAATAGAATTTCATCTTTATCGAAATTTAAATGGTGATAACGTAATTGTTTATACGCAATGATACCTTTACAGTGATCATTTAATTTTAACATAATTCCATTTGATGTATGCCGTAAAACAATAGCATTTTCAATGATTGTACCATCCTTTAAACGATGTTCGGATTTATCCGTACCATCATCATCATCATATGCAATACCCCGACCACCAGCATTTAAATTTAATGTTAAATAAATAATTTTTGTTATTGGCATTACATATAAAATGCGTGCCATTAAAATTTGACCAATTTCATATTCTTTTTGTGATGGTTTATCAAATATATTTATTAAATTATGTTCATTAACAATACCAATTAATTTTTCATTGGTTGATTGCGCATCTGAATCAAATTTTATCGTACCATGAAGACCATTTTTTAATATACGATTTATTTTAAATTTTACCAATACCATTGGTACTAACCAATTTATATGAAGAAATTTTTTCAATTGCATTTTATCTGGTGATTGTGGTTTTAGTGTTACAGTACTTGCTGATTTTGCCAATTGAACATTTACAATTTTACAGCATATTTGATAGCCAACATTAAATTTCTCATCATTTGCATTACCGGGATTCGTACCGACGGCGGCGTCAGCATGGACTTCCGTACGCGGAATAAAACCACGTAAATTTTTAATACCCGTTTCACAAATATATCCATGATCTTCACACGATGAAATGGAAACCCATAAATAAAGATGTTTTTTCAATTGATTGTGTACAAATTGATCATTTAAATCATTCGGTAACATTGATAACATAATATTATTATGGTGTTGAGTACCACGGGTACTACTTACATTTTCAACTAATTTCACACAAACCATTTGACCAATGCTATACAATTCTGTTAAAATTTTATATGGAACATCCATTGTTGAATCGTTAACGTTTAACGTATCAGCATCATTTTTCATTACCGTACTAAGCAAGTCAATGTATGCATTTGAAATACGTGATACAAGTACTTTACCAATTAGACCACCCGGTAATAAAACTAATAAAAATGTTGTATCTATGGAAATGATAACACCCATTAATTTCATTCCCACTGAAATACTACGATTTGTTAATAGATTTGCTTTTGCAAATTGTTGTGTTGATGTACCGCTGCCATTTACCGAATCATCATCTGAATCGTCACTGTCAGTGTCACTGCCACCAACACCACCGGCAACGTTATTAATGTTTAAATTTACACTATTTTTAGCAATTTGTTTTTTTTCACGTTGTTTTCGATTTAATTTTTCTTTTTTTGAATGACGTGATACATTTGGTCCAAATTCCTAAACGGTGGTGGGTGGGTGGGTGGTTTTTTTTTTAAATATTAATAAGATTGAATATAATAATTAATTAAAAAATATGTGAATACATACAATGCGTTTTGTCCGATCACCAACGGTTACAGCGGCCGGAGCTGACGATGAAAATGATGATTTTTTCGGTATTACACCACCACGTGGAAAACAACTTTCCATTTTTTTCGTGATGTTTTGGGTGGTTTTTTTTTTTTTTTATTTCTATCACTAAACAATTTTTTTATATATGTATATATATATATATTGAAAAACAAATAAGTAATCTTTAATTTTTTAGAATGAAACTAAATTAATTAATTTTTAGTAAAATCCTAATGGAAAATTTATGGTTTTTTTTCTAATTAAATTAATTAATAAATTCCAAGCTTCGCGTGTTTATTTATTTTTCCGAATGAAAGAAAATAGAAAAAGAAAATGGAAAAATTTAAAATGGCATTGACATTTTTAAATAACCATGGAATTTTTTGCAATGGTGATTTTGCCGACGAAATGCCAATGCGACGCCGATTGTTGACAGAGTATATCGATAATGTAAATGTATTTTTGCTCAAATTAAGGCCGTATTCCAAACGAAACAAATTTTGGATAGTTGCGTTGCTAAATGAAAATATTCAGAAAATTTTATTTAACTTTAGCATTTGTTTACCATTGTTGTTGTTGTTGTTAAAACATTATTTAATTTGATATTGATAAAAACAAATTTTATTTTAGATCACAGTTGTAATGCATAAAAAATGATAATAATGTTAAAAAAACGACATTAGTATCATAAAGTTAATATATGCGCAACTACGCCTAAAATTTGGTTTGGAATACATCCATAAACCTGCTCAAAAGTCAAAAGTATATATATGAAAAATAAAACGTGGTAGTAGTTGCCTGTGATTTTTTGGCTTCCTTTTTTTTTTTTTATCAATTGTGAATTGAATAGCGGTGATAGCGGTAAAATTTTATTTTTTTGTGCGTAGTTAAATCAATTTTTATAATAATTAATTATAATTAATTTTAGTTACAGACAGAAATGGGTATGTTAAATAATTTATTAAATTAATATTAATTTACATATAATAATAATATATTCTATAATAAATAAATTCTATGTGTGTGTGTTGTCAATGAATTCCTTTGTCGCCCAATTTTTACACACATTTTTAACAGCAGTTTTATTTTTTTTTTTTTTTTACCTATTCTCAATGCAGCAGATTCGATTAAAACGGAATCCATCAATGGAATTCCTAATTGTGAACAACAACAACAACAATTGGAGGCAACGATAGCCACATCACAAGTTGTAGAATCATCAAGTGACGATGACGATGAATTCGATGATGATGATGATGATGATGATGATGAACAGGAGAATGGAGAAGAAAATTTTGAAGATTTAATATCATGTATATTTTGTGGTTGTAATGATAATGAAATAATTGCCGGCGATGGTGCAAATGCCGATGGTCAACAAATGAAAATGTATGCAAATGTTGAAGCAGCTATTGCCCATTTAAAAGATGGCCACCAATTTGATTTAAGACAATTAAAAATTAAATTTAACATGGATCAATATTCTTATATTAAGGTTAGTAATGATGATTTATTTTTTTTTTTTAGATAATTTATAAGTTTGCCTGTTGCAACAACGATATTAGTAGTAGTAGTAGTGATAGTTATGTTTGATTGAATTAGTTGGTAGTCCTTATTTTGTATTTTGAAAATAACTTTAATAACTCAAGAACCAATGGATGAATCTGACTGAAAATTTGCACCCAGCCAGCCAGCCAGATTCATTGATTGCTTTTTGAGAGTTATGGTCAAAAATAAAGTTTATGAGTAGATGAAGTGATAGTTATGTTTGATCAGATCACTAAAACCTAAATGGGATCAATAAAGTTATCGTTTGTTTAATTTTTTTTTTGTTTTGTTTAATTTACCGAACAAAAATAGATGATCAATTTCATACGAACATCAAAAAGTAATACGGCAGAATTAATTCTAAATGCCAACGAATGTCTATGGGAAAGTGATGAATATTTAAAACCAATTTTAGAATTTGATGATTGGTTAGTTTACGGTAAGTTATTATATTTATTAGTGTCTATTAATGGTGAAATCTTAATCATTAATTTTCACATTTCCATCAATACGTGTATGTATATGCATCAAATACATTGTAATACAATATTTTGTTTTTTTTTATATTATTTAGATTTTGAAAATATGTATACTTCATCATCCGTATCCAATACTACATCCGAATGTCCCTTAACAATGGAACAATTTCTATTGAATAAAGTTGAAGAATTAAAGGAAGAGGTAATTAATTGAAATCAACACTCAAACAGAAAAAACTCAATATTTTTAGGTGAATTTACGGTTTTTTTTCTTTCTCTTCTTTCCTTACAGTTAAAGAAAAAAAATAATGAATTACATCAAGCATCAATGGATATGCAATTAATGCGTAATTCATTTAATCATTTATTAGAAAAAATACCAAACAGTAATGTTGTTACGAATGTCAATCAACTTAATACAAATAGAATTATTAATAATAATAATAATAATATCAATGATAATAATACGAATAATAATAATAATACCAATAGTAACAATATTAATAGAAATGCTGTTAAAAAACCTATAAAAAATCGTTCATCAAAAGATTCTTCTAAATCATCATCATCATCATCGAAAATAGATTCTATGCAATCATTGGGTAATTCAGTTCAGCCTTTATTGGAAAACATACCAAATAGTAATGTTGCTGCAAATGTCAATCAAGTTAATAAAAATAAAAATAAAAATATTAGTAATAATACTAAGAATAATAATAATAATACAAATAGTAATAATAATAATAATAGTAATGTTATTAAAAAACCTAAAATAAAATATCGTTCATCAAAAGATTCTTCTAAATCATCCACATCATCAACTGCTTTTTCTGCATCATTGGAATATTTTACTAGTTATAATCATTATGGAATTCATTATGATATGATCAGTGTAAGTGTATAAATGATTATTTTGTAATATGATTTTGTTGTTGGTCAACAATTTATGATATTTATGATTGTGATTTTATTCTTTTTATATCACAAAATTTAGGATACTGTACGTACTGAAAGTTATCGTAATGCAATTTTAAATAATAAAGATTTAATTAAAAATAAAATTATAATGGATTTAGGATGTGGTACATCAATTCTATCATTGTTTGCCGCTGAAGCTGGTGCAAAAATTGTTTATGCCATTGATGATTCTGAAATTGTCTATGATGCAATGGATATTGGTCGGTGAGTGTTAAACAAACATTTATTTTTATTATTATTATTATTATTATTATTGAATATAAGTATATAAATAATACTGTATATTGGAATTTTATAATATTTATTTATGCTTATGACTAAAAAAAATGCTTATGACAATTGAATACTAAATGCATTATTATATTTGGTTTTGCTTATCGCAAAATTTTGTATTGTAATTGAAATGAAAAAAGAAATGTTTATATTGTATATTGTATATTGAATTGAATTATAGTTATAAGTTATCGTTAATTTATTAAATGCTTATATCTGCGCTTATGAACGCAGAAATGCATTTCAAAAAAAGGTTAAACAAACCTTTTCGATCATAATTGCTTTTTAATCATATTATTATTTAGATATTGCGTTAAAATTTATCTATTATTTATTTACTACTTATTTGTTTTTTTTTGTATACTAAATTATTTTATATATATATATATATATGCTTAAACCACTACTATTTGTGAATTATCTTACCAAATCCTTACCTTAATGACTGCCTAATTATATGAATTATTTGATAATCCTATTTTTTACTATATTAAGAGAGAATTTTGTATCTAGTTTAATGCTTGTTTTGGTTGTGTTTTCTTTTAGTTGGTGTTTATTTTTTTGTAATACACACCATTGAATTACAGCAATCATTTTGGGTTTTTAACATTTTCATTATTTATTTTTTTTGTGTGGATTAATATATTTTATCACTTATAAATACTATATAATAAGAATAAGAATAGCAAATCGTAGTGTAAACCAAAAAAAAAAACCAACCACCCTTCCAAAAATGATCTATTTTACAGAATAAATAACATGAATACGATACGATATATTAAGGGTCGTATAGAAAATGTAAATCTACATAATGGTCGTATTAAAGAAAAAGTAGATATTATAATATCTGAATGGATGGGTTATTTTCTATTGTACGAAGGAATGCTGGACAGTGTAATTTATGCACGAGATAATTGGCTGACTCCGAATGGACAACTGTTACCGAATCGTTGTACAATTAGTTTATGTGCATATGGAGATGAAAAACGTTATAATGAATACATTAAATTTTGGGATAATGTTCACGGATACGATATGACAACGATAAAGGAGAAAGTGTATGCTGAAGCTCAACTGGAAGTGTGTGATCCAAAGTGTATACTATCGGTGGATTCAATATGTTTAGCCGATTTTGATATAATGACTGTCACAACGGATGCACCAAATTTTACGAAACCATTTACTTTTGAAATGGGACAGCATGGACAATTAACTGCATTTGTTGGTTGGTTTGATACCTTTTTTAATTTACCAAATAAAATTGAATTTTCAACATCACCCAAACATCCGTCAACGCATTGGAAACAAGTGATATTTTATTTGGCTGCACCCGTTCCGGTAAAGGCTGGCGATAAAATTACCGGTGTATTTAAATGTGAACGTGATCCAAAATATGTACGTGGTCTTAATATGCAATTAACAGTTTTTAATAGGAAATATAATTATTATTTGGAATAGTAGTCGTATGTATGTATATAGATATAAAAAAAAAAATATAGTCAATAGATAACAAAAAACAATATCGTCTATATAGATTATTTGGAATATTCTATAGCTGACAGAAAGACGATGGAAGGATATTACAATTTGTTTTTACATATATATATATATAAATTTTTTTTTTTTTTTAACAAAAACTAAATCGTTGAATTTTTTGTGTTTTTATTTTTCAACTATTGCCATTTAATCTTAGTTGAATTTCCCTTTAAACGTTTTCAATATTCAGGTGGTTTATTTTTTTCTCGTATAAAACGAAACATGAATTCAAATGTAAAGAATTCAATAATATTTTCTAGACTGTACGCAGATAATAAATGTGTGAATTGAATTTTATTAGGTTTTTGATTGGGGGTGATTCCTTGAAAATGAATTTATCAATGATATTATCAGAAAATTTTACCAAATATTTAGCATGCATTATACCTGATGGCTGTAAAATATTAGAATATATCCTTTTAAGGATTGAGAATTTCCCCATCCAAAATTGTCACTATTCCATGGGTTTATTTTATGTTAAAAATTTTACCAAATCAATTTCTGATCGTGAGTAGGTACTTGAACATTTGTTAAATAATTGATTTTGAAAGCTGTGATCAGATATTTATCAATAAATTCAACACAATCTTTGTAAAATATTGGAATAGGCTTCCTTATCCGGATTGATTCAGAATTGAGAATTTCCCAAGAGAATTTCATTTCACGACTTATGTAAAAATTTAACCATTTATGCAGTTCTGATTGGAATTTTTTGAAAATTCAACCAATATTGAAGTATTGAAAATGTTAATCCATTGACTTTATTTACTTTATATATTGTAATTTGTTATATTATAAAAGACATTATCGATGAATGTCATATATATTGTTTGTTTTTTTTTTGTTCCCTTCTATATATATTATATATCATTCATTATCACTATCTATTATGTGTATAGAGATGCATCACAGAATGCTCTTATATATGAATGCTTGAATGAATGAATGAATGGGTATGTATAAAACTTTAAAAATGGTTTAATCGACTGTAAGCATATATCCCCTATATATAATAACATATATAATAAATAGCATATACAAACCCCTTTTTTTCACACGTACAAATTTGTGCAAATAAAATTTATCGTTGACGACCCATTCTATAATATATAAAGTGTTAAAAAAAAAATAAAGATATAGATATAGATATATATTTAACAACATACATTCAAGTATATATATTTATTGTGTTATATAGAAACAAATTTATTTGAAAATTGTAAAATTTTATAGGAAATTGAGGTCATATACACATAAATCGGGTGTGTGCTTTTATTGGAATAAAATAAATAGTTCAGAAATTAAAGTTTGAGGTCAATATGGTTTGGTTTTAGGTTTTAAGGTCTATATGGTTTTAAGACAATTTTTTATTAGTCTTTCCACCATATGACTAAATGTAATTTGTGATAATAAATGGGTTTTCTATTTCTATTCGGCCTTAAATAAATGATAATTATCATATATCGAACCAAAAAAATTACCAGGAAAAATAAACACCCTTTATATAGAGAAATATAATAATATGAAAATATACGATTAAAAAAATTATATATGAAATATTTTGCATAAAAAAATTGATACTTTTGAAAAAACACACAAAACAAAATTAAATAAATATTATTTTTTAATCCATGCCATTTACAATCTCCAATTCAATTCAATTATTTTAATTATTATTATTATTGTGTGTATTTAATAATTAATTAAATTATCCGAAAAGGAATCTTCAATTAATAATAATGTAAATTTTATATTTTATTAAATAAAATCTTATAAATTTGAACTCTATTCTCTTGTGTGGAATCGATCTATATATGTATAAGAAAAACATTTTCTACTTTCAAATTTAAAATAAATTTCCTTATATATATATAAAAATATAAGTGTCAATATCGCAGTTTATTTCATTAACTTATACATATATTATTATTTTTGCCTTTTAGCTATTTATCTTTTTTTTTTTCATATATATAATAATCCATCCATCCATCCATCTCGTATATAGAATTTCTTTTAGGGAAAAAAGCATTAAATCAAAAGCAAAAAAAAAAAAAGGGATAAAAAAATAAAGGATTACAATAACAAATAGAAGAGTAAATGTGTAAAAACAAACGGATCAAAATATAAATGTGATATTCGAAAAGATTATATTATATATTGTTATTATATATTATTAACAATTTGACAAATAAAACATAAAACATATTTATGTTTCGAATACAAAAAAAATCAATATACTTACCATATAACTCTCTATATATGTATTATATAATATGTATTTTTGTGTGATTTACATTATTATAAAAAGGAGGAATATGACCTATAATTTTATTCATCTCAGCTGCGAGTGTCTGAAAATTCGTTAACTATAATCGTTTTAAAGGAAATTTACCAGATATCATTTATTTTGTGCATTAAATATACGAATTCTTTAAAATATTAAACCATCCAGTACTCTTCCGTGAGGCGTACGCCTCCGTCTCCTAAAAAATGCGAAGATTCCGCAAAAAAAAAAATGCGGATCCTCCGAATCCCCACAAACAATCGTTCTATCGTTGAAACTTTTACATAAGATAAAAAGAAAAAAAATATATTAGGAAAACCATACAAATATTTTTTATTTGGTGGTTTTTTCTTCTATATTTTTTTCCTTTTTATCTTATGTAAAAGTTTTAACGATAGAAATTTACAGTTATATTTGAATGTACAGCGGGTATCCCCCCTGTGGGATACCCGGGAATATATATACACTAACCACAACTGGCAGAAACGCCAGCGCGGTCCGTATATATATAAACCTACGAGGAACATAATTGTTGGAATATGGTATGTCTCATCGTCGACTTTCCAACATTCAAACAACCATGTCCCCCTTAATTAAAAGGCAAATCTCACATGCAATTTTACATGTGAGATTTTTTGTTTGAAAATCGGCGGCTTCGCTACCAACTCGGCCATACGGTTATCTTAAGAAATTTACACTTAATTTTTGTTCACATTCAATTGCATTTTCAAAAACGAATAATTTGTATGTATATTGCGGAAATGGAAACATTCATTCAATTGTATTGAATGGAATTAAATTTAATTTAAATGAATTGACATTTTCATCATTAATTGCCGCTCTATGTATACATGTGTATATATTTTTTATAAAACAAAAATAAATAAAGTATAATAATTTAAAATGTGTAAAACGTTTGGGATTTGAACTGAGATTCTTTAGATATATAAGTTAATTTGATATTTCTAATTTAAATACACAACTTATATTTATTATTTCCTGTTTATTTAATCAAATTAAATTTATTTAATCAAAAATTCGTATACCTTTAAGACCCGACACTACTATATATATTAATTGTCCAATCTTTAAATATGGTAAAATTTTCATTATTCTTTTGTGGAGTAATATATTTTTTATATCGGGAGTGTCTGCCAATTTTTCTACCCGATCATTTAAAATAAATGCTTTTTCTATTGAGATCTTTGTTTTTTTTACTTCTTAAACTCACGATTTTTGTTAACGAAATGTTTGTTTGTTTAGTTTGAAATCGTTTTTGATAGTGTTTTGTTTTTTTTTTTTTAAATCGCAACATTTCAAAGTCACATAAAACGCGAATTATTTGTAAAATTTTACATATTCGTTTATGTATATTAGCTGCACATATACAATATATATGAAGAATGTGAGAAGTAATTGATTTTATTACATATATTTTTTTTTATAAATATTTAACACTTTATAAATCGAAAACTTTTTTATATATATAATCGCATGCAATTGTGTGTGATATACATTTGCAATATGATATATAAAAAGCATTTATATTAAATTCTTTATAGAATATAACGAAACGATGCAAGCTGCAATCTGTATAAATACTATATAAAGTCCAGCTATATATATATATATATATCGGATAGAATAGCTCGAGAATAAACATTATTTATAAATATAATAATATATATATAACAACAACAGATTTTTATTAGAAAATATTTATATATATATATATATGAAAAAGAAAAACTATTTTCTATTCATTTTTATTTTAATGTCATTTGTGTTGTGCCCTAAATATTTTCATATTACATCTAATGCATATCCTTTCTATATATATACTTATATATATGCGATCATGATGCTGGTTATATATATCCTATTGTGTGTTCGCGGCGTTTGTATATTTAAAAAAAATAAATATTGTATTCAAATGTTCAGGGTCCTATAAAAAAAAAATATTGCGGTTTTAGAACAGATGATTCTATATATATAAAATGTATTCTATATATATATCGAAATTATTCTATTATATACAGTTTTGTTATTTAAACTTCTAAATATTGCATTTTTTAAAGATAAACCAATATGTTTCTGTATCGTAAAGGCTCCAATTTTCAAAGGACAAATTAGATGCAACTAAATATGAAAATCAAGTAGAAACATTTTTGACAATTACAATTAATCAACTGCATGCGGTATGATTTAGAACTCTCGCTGTATCTATATGTACAGATAATCTATGTGTTTTTGTTCCTTATATACACATATATATTTATTAAATACAAAAATAACATAATAAGAATTATTTCCTCATATATGTAAACATGTAAGAGTTTATATATATTAAGTACATATACATCATCTGGTCTAGACCAAAATATAAAAAAAATATTACTTTTCCATATGCATATGGATATAGAAATATATTTATACGTACATATATCCCATTGATATCTGAACAAAATATACTTTTTAGCCGAAAAGTAACATGAGACACAATTAAAAGACAAGGCATAAACAAAAATATAATAATGGGATATATATAAATATATCTGCACAATCAGTGATATAAGAGTATAGGAAGGAAGTATGGGTTTTCCAAGCAATATATATTTAATTTATTTCAAATAAAATTGTGTTTATTTCTTATTATATATAGTATTGCATTCGAATGTAATCTTCAGGATAGACTATATCTAATAGAATAGACTATTTTCTAACGAAAATTGCAATAATTAAACGAAAAATCAAGCACCCTCCCAGGCACTTTTTGTATACAAAATATATGTGTGTTTTTGAGTAGGTCTTGCGGATGGAATTGTTATATAATCCTTAGACATCCTCAGAAAATTATTCAGAATTTCCATTTAGAAAATTATAACAAATATTTAAGTTTTATACAATCTCATATGTGATTTTTCAAATTGATTGATATTTTTATTTTTTTTATTATTGTTGAATAAACTTTATTACAAAAATGATTTAAACCAATTTATTTATACAATTAACAACGCAACGAACAAACAAAAATAATACAAAAAAAAAATTTGGATAATATATATGACGATATTAGGAAAATATTTAACATTTTCCCATTTCTTATTCATAATTATATTTACGCATATCAGAGGGTTGATTATTGGTGGTGGATGGGGGTTGATTCTTTTATGACTTTGTATATCACAAATTTTCTACAAAATTTAAATTCCTTTATATACCTACTCTGTGTGTCTGCTTGTTATATGTATATTATATATTTCTATTTATTCTCATCGCTTATGCATATGTTTTTAAAATATGTGTCTTATATATATTCTTCTTCTTAAACGTATAAAATTTTTTACAAAATAGTTCACAATAAAATATTATATATGCATTCATATATAAGAATCTATATATATTATATGTACAAAATTTTCCATCCATATATTCTTGCGAAATAAATATACAAAATATAATGTAAAATATTTTCTATATATATACAATGTGGAAAATGATGGAAAATGTTAATAATAATAAAAACAAATAAATAAGCTATAAAAAACAAGAGACACAAGTCATCAGTCACTATAAAAATAATATTTTTAATATTATATACAAATAGATATATATATATAAGGGGTGATATATTCTAAAACGCAAAGATATAGATTCAATTCAATGGTGATTGGATCCTATATGATGGATTGTTATTAATTTGTCCATGCCAATTGTTTTGATTAGATTCAAAGTTTAGAAGGTTATATAACCTTATTCTATAAAATTAGTAGGTCTGATAAAAAGGTTTGATTAAGCATACTTTTGACTTTAAATCCATTATAGAATCACTATATACCGTCAGCTCTTTGACTATTATCGGATACAGAGCACTCTGTTTATATATACCATATATAAATAAAATAAATATGTTTTAAAAAAAAAGTCATATGTCTTCAGTTTTTACGACGGTATACATCGCAGATCCATATATAGATATATATATATAAATAATATGTTGCGATTTTTTGGTGTTTTAGTTTTTTTTTTTTGATTGTGCCAAATGCGTTTTTGTCACCACCAATTCAATATAACAATGAATTATTAGAAACATCCGTTCAAAATCATCTCTATATATATTTCTTATTTTTTTTTGTATCTATAATTTATATGGTAATTGGGAACATTTCGTATGGAAAAACTTTTTATTCAAAATTCTCTCTCGGATTGGATTGTTAAATGGAGAGTCGCAGATATATGATACGTATATTTTATAAACAAAAAAAATTCTCTATATATATTATATTAACCAAATATTTATTTATTTATATATACCGCATAATTCTAAATAATTGTTTAACCCCATAAATTATTATAAATTGGTTTTATTGAATGATGATGAATTGGTGGTGAGGCTAATGTCGGTGAAATATAAACAGATGATGGCCATAGTAGATTATTAATACCACCGGCATTACCAGCACCAGTTGAAATGGGACCATTCCATGGTAAATTCCCATGTCCTCCTCCAGACAATCCGTATAATGAATTTGATAGATCTGCTGCTAAGTTATTAGGTACATGATTATTACCGGTATGTAATGGTTGTACAATTGAATCTTTTGTAGCTGTTAAATGATGAGCAAATGCAGCTGAACCAGATCGTTGAGCATTTGCTAATCGTGTTGCTTCTTGTTCTGTTTGAAAAATTAATTGGTTTAATTTAAAAATTGGACTGTTGAGATACTTTACTTAAATAAAATACCAGTTCTGTGAATTTCTTCAGCGGCTGCACGTGCACTACTTTGTAGGGCAGCAGCAGCAATTGCTTCTTTTGCCGATGCAATACGTTGTTGTTGAGATACTGAATTTTTTGCAGATGCTAAACGTTGTTGCGCTAATATAACAGCTTGAGCGGCACTTGCCGCCTCTGATCGTTGAATGGCAGCGGCCGCTTCACTTTTCTGTGTTAATAACGTTGCATGTGTTTCTTTTTCCGATGCCAATTTCTGTTGATGTAATACATTGTCTTTGGCTGCTTGTACCTGCTGTTGAGCAATTAATACATTTGTTGATGCTTGTTTGGCCATCGCTATAGCATTTGCTACTTCCATCGGTGATGGTGGACCATACGGACGTGATGATCTATTTTAATTAAATGTTAAAATGGCATTGGTATTAAAATCACCGGGGCAATATTTTTTATATAATAAGAATTGAGAGATTTCCTTATGTATTTTATCGTTTTGAATGTAGATTTTTCCGTATTTCTTGAAAAACACTTAATAATACGTTTTTAAAATGTTCAATACATATTTGTAATGCCTTTATTGTAGATAATCACTGAAAAATATTATCGTAGATTTTCTTGGTCTTAAGAGTTGAGAATTTTCCAAAATTTTCACAATTGTTTTTTGTGTATTTTTTATATGAAATGATTTAACCAATCAAAATAGACTAGTTTTCCTTGGGACAGATTAATTCAGAATTGAGAATTTTCCAAAGATTTTTATTATATTTAAAAAAATTATAGAAAATTTGTTAACAAATCGTTTTGAAAATGTTACCGCAACTTATTATTTATAATTCATTAAATATGAACGTTGAAAAATATTGAACAATAAAAATTACCTTTGAACAATTAATTTGAAAAAAGGATATTTAAAATTATCCAAATAACGTTTTAGTATCCCAGCGAAAATGTATAAAATACACACGAGAGTATATGAACAATATATATATATAGTGGTGCAGAGTAATACCAAAAGAAAATTTATTGAAATTTTACATTAAATTTTCTTTTTGTTTTTCTGCAACAAACATTACATTATTTCCAATTTGTTTTGTAAAATATATATATATATATATATGGTAGTTATATAATAAAAAGTATAAAGACAACATACATAAATACGAAATTGAAAAAAGAAACTATATATAAAAGAAGAATTACATAATAATACAACATATAAATTATTGTATATTGTACAAATTTTGTAATGTGGTTTAAATTGAGACAAGTTTAACATAAATTTCATTTAACCGCATATATATTTATTTATTTATTTTTTTTTTTAAACAAATACAATAAATTTCTGTACAAAACGTTTTTTTTTTGTTACGTTACGTTACGTTTCTAATGCATGCGGTAAAAAAATATATATATTTTTTTAGTTATATCATTATAATTCATTTTGATAAGAAAACATTATTTATTTTGTTTTTTTTTATATGTAAAATCTCATTTTATTATTTAACAAGTCCCTAACCATTAAGTTTTGTATGAATATATAACCATATATATACTATATATACGCGTTTATATAAACAAATAAAGGACACACGGAGAGTTTAACTATATATATATATATGAGGTGGGTTTTCTTTTCATTTCGTTGTTTTTTTTTCTTGTGTGGGGCTTATCAGCGTTTAAGAAATAAAAAAAGAATAACAAACAAAATTTTTTACTGCGATGTGTAAAAGATTATAAAGTCGAAAAGTCACACAGAAACAAACATAGCGGGCATTAAACGAAAAACAAATAATAATAAATATATATTATGGAAATTCATTTCATATAGTATTTTGGTTGTTGTTGTTGTTGTTATTACTTTCATCCACCACCACCCAAATTGTTGTATTTATTTTGTAATTTAACGTATGTATGTTTTTTTTTTGTTTTCTTTTTGGTATATTATGAACAACAATGAGGATTTATTTTTATTTTTATATATATATATATAAATATATGTAATGTTTTACATAGATGGATAACATTATATTCAAGGAGAAGGACAATGGGACAAATTTTATCTGATATTTGATATTTATATATATATATATATACTATACATATATAAATATATATATAAATGATTGTTTGTTTTGTTATCCTTATATATTTATGTATAAGTTAAAGTTAATTGTTTATGGGGTATTATATAAATATATAGGTTTTGTTTTGTACAGTAGGTTTATTGTTAATTTTTTTTTTTTTTACTATTGTTGTTGTTGATATAATGATATTTATTTAAAAAACTTGTCAAGTCAAGTGCATATTTAATCTATATACTTTAAAAAATCTATGCTTATATACAAAACATGCGGTTAAATTTGTATATAAAGATAATGATGCCATCGCAGGCTTGTGGTACAAGACATATAAGTCTTGTATAGTTTAGATTATAATCGGTAATTCTTTCATTTCAACCGGTAACTTATCTATTGAAGTTGATGCTATCTTGAATTTTCCTTGAAAGTCATTTTCAAGAATTTTCAATATAGATAAGCGGAGTACAATTTGAAATAAAGAAATAATATACGCATTTCATCAACAATTTTTTTAATTCTTAAACATTTTTAGAATACATCTTTCATATTTCATTATATCTACTAATCTAATAAAAAAAATTAATCGAGTGTAGAACCCGTTCTAATAAAACCCCTATAAATTCTATTTCATCAGGAGATTTTTTGATACCTTTTGCACATCATTAATCTATCAGTTCATCGCATGATAACCAACCCAATTTTTCAAATCAAAACATATATTATCATTAATAAAAAAATATTAAAACGGTTTAAAACATTAAATTAAATAGATTTCGCTGAAAAAACACACGTTTCTTTAAGAATTGGAAAAGTTTTCTATATTAAAATATATTTCTATTGATCAAGGATTCTTTATTATATATACTTATATCAAAAGGAATGTTATGTTTTAAACACAGAAAAGTACTCTGTTTAGTAAAACCCCTGTAGAGATAATCTTTAAATATATATATATTATTTAGGTATGCATATATATTATAGTAACGCAATAAAATATATCGAATATAGCTCTTAAAAATTCACAGGATCTATAAATATATAAATGCATATATAGGAAGGAATATATGAATATATATATATACGAACCGCATATATTTATTTATATATAGAATAATATAAATTATTATTCATATCCAGACAAAATAGAAATAAATATCGTGAAGTTTTTTTTCAAATATAAAATATTGCTGTCTATTTCCCATACATACCATATATTATATTTATACTTATATGATACATACAAATTCGATGAAGATAGAAAATGATATATTATTTATATGCAATCTTCAGCGTTTTTTTATATATATATTTTTTTAAAAACCCATATAAATATTAAAATAAAAAATAAGGTTAAAAACCACCACAAACAAGTTCAATAAACTAAACTAAAATCTAAATCAAAAATTATAATTTTAACTTACCCAATAATGGAATCACTACCAGCAGCTAAAGAAGATGTTGATGATGATAATGATTGTGCGGATAAATGCCATGGATGGAATTTTGATGGTGAAATTTGATGTAATCCACCAAAAATATCATCACCACTATCACCACCACCACCAAATTGTGAAGATAGACTCCGTTTTAGGATATGATTATTTTTTTGTTTATGATGACCAACACCATCATTATCATTAGTAGTAGTAGAAGTAGAAGTAGTGGTTAATTGTGTACAATTTACGACGATAATAATACTAACGATAATAGTAATTACCTTTATGGTTAAAAATATATAGATATAGTGAACAAATTTAAACATATATAAAATTGTATTTTAAATGAATATATTCTGCAATTTTATTTTATAATATATTATATATATATATATATATATATATATGGAGTGGTATAGTGCATAGTATACATATATATTTTCTTTTTACCTTACTTCTCCCATTTGCGATATTATGAAACAAACAACAAAAAAATAAATACAATATCTATAAATATATGTTACATAAACAACAAACGATTTGTGTACATAATTCACATTGGGAATACACTATATATATATATATATATATATATATATATATATATTTTACCTGTTATATATTCCATCTGAGGGACGTATTTATTTTATATTTATATAGTGTGGTTTATATTTTACATTTATACATTATATATCGTATAATATAGTATAGATTCAACAAACAACTCTTTTTTTACGACCAATTTTAAAATATTTATTGATTTTTAAATGGGTATATAATATATACACTGAGAATTTTGGCTTAAATAAATAGCAGTATATATAGATAAACATATTTCAATAGTTCAATATTTTATATTTTTTAGCATACAATGCAATAAAGACATTTTCTTTCAAACGTATATATACATTAAAAAATTTATAATACATATAAAAGACTAAATGTACATGTCGTTTTTGAAGAACGATTACCTTTTTTTCATATGTACAATACAAGGAAAAGTCATGAAAATCTGGGAAAATTCTTAATTTTATATCAATCCGTCCAAGGAAATCTATTCTAATATTTTATAGAGATAGATATTTGGTAACATTTTCACTAAAAAAAACTATTGGTCAATCAATGTTCAAGAAATTGTATTTTGGTAAAAAAATCTTGTAAATCCTAGAAAAGTCTCAATTCTATGTTGCATCAAAGACAACCTACTTTAATATTACTCGGATAAAAAACTTTAAAATATTATAAATATTTAGCAAAATCAGTTAACAAAAAAACACTATCACAGACAATTTCCAATATTTTCTATAACATTTTTCATATAAAAAACATATATATACTAACAAATTTTACCCTCAAAATATACTTATTTAAATGTGAAAATGTTTTTTTTTTGTTTTAGCGCATTTAATAACTTTTGACAATATTTTTATTATCCATTTTTTAACTTGATTTGTGATTGTCAACAAAATATATATATATTAGATCTTAGAATATAAACTTTATCGTTCCAGTTTAACAAATCCGAAAATATTTGTACAAAAAAATAACCTCCTTTATATATCCTTTTTTTTTATTAGCATATCTACTAAATTATCAGAATAAATTTATCTAATATATATATATATTAAAAATTAAGGTATATAAAAAAAAAAAACAATGATGAAGGTTGATTAAATTTTTTGTCAAATTAAAATGTTTTATATAATAATTATATTGAGACAATAGCAAAAACAAAAGTCTTTAGACTGTGAGGGGAGAGTGCGAGGACAAATATATATATATATAAAATATTTAAATAAAAATTAAATATGATATTGTCTTATAAATGGAATTTTTTTTAAGTATTTACTATATATACAAAGAATGAACTAAAAATAATAAAGAAAAGCAATTTATTTATATATATTTATATAAAACTTTTTCATTTATATGTGTCTTTTTATATCTGGACAAAAGTTTTCATCATTTTTCGATATACCAAAATATACAAATATAATGAATGTGTACATAATAAATAAACAGGAAAATATCATATATAAATGATAGATGCGCGATGCTTTCTCTGATTCTGTTTTGTTTCACATTAAATATAATTTAAAAAAAAAAAGGAAAATAAAATTTTCTACCATACCAAGTAAATTAAAGAGTATATACAAAAGAAATGTAAAATACTTTATGAAGAAACAAAAATGTGTATATGGATATATGACGAAAGAAGTATTTATATATACATATATAGTAAATGTTTTTAGATGAGTTTTTTTATATATATATATATTATTATATTGTTGACCGCATTGTGATGGAATTTGTCAAACAATGTTATTATTATTGTATTTTTCATGTCATCTCATCTTATATTATAATTGTCTTAAAATACAAGAAAAATTCTATATATAATTTATTAGAAAAATATTTTGTTTAAAAACAATTAGTAATTATTATAAAATATGATATTATAGTGAAAGGAAAAAAAAATAAAAATAATAATACACATTAAAGAATGTGAAATATTTTGAAATAAAATAAGAATTTTATACTTTTATTGTCTTTATTTTGAATATTATATATTATATACCTTTAGAGATTATTTGTTTATAGATGAATAGTGAACCTAATTTTTTGCGAGTAACATCGAAAATCTACGCTTTATTATATTATTTAAGATTTCGATAGAAATAATAAATAATACGAAATATTCTATGTTAAGTTCTAAAATATTTGTTGATAAAATATATAGATTATTTAATATATACAATGGTGAATACAAAAATTGGTATTCTTCCTTTAGAAAACTATAAGGCATTTACCATGCAGAAAAATTCAATCCAATTTCCTTTACACATTTATATGGAGAATTTCCCTTACACATTTATATGGAGAATTTCCTTTTAAAAAGTTATTAGAATTTCCTTTAGAAAATTATGCAGAATTTCCTTTAGAAAATTATAAAGAATTTTAGAATCAATGTTTATCTTATATTCACTAACATTTTTTTCATACCCAGAATAGTTAGACTCTGTGTCTGTTTAAATATAACATTCTATATATATATATATATTGTCTATTATATCTTTATGATGTATATTTTTTCAAGAGAAAATCTTTTACATTTATCCTTAAATCCTCTTTTACGTACACATTTTTGTAATAAATAAATAAAAATATATTTCTGTTTTCAATTTAGCATATAAATAAATCTTTTCTTTTTTTTTTTTTTTTTTGTTGTAAACTTTTAGTTGAAATATTTAATATTATAAATAATAATATATATTATGTGTTATTTTACATTCCAAAATTCCCCGTAGCTCCATTTTATACGAATTTATAAATAGGGATTTCTTTGGAACAAAAATTAGAGAAAAAAAACTCTTTAAAAACGGTTAAGTTTTAGGAAAATTATGATGTTTTATATGCATTTGTTTTTCCATCATTCCTAAACCATTTAAATTTGATATGTTAAATATATAATATATGGCACAGTAGCAACCATTCAACCATTGATTATCATTAAATTACAAAATAACAATGTGTTTATAATTTATATCAAAATCAGATATATTTGTTTTGTATAATAAAATCTTTTTATTATTATACATACTATATATAGAGAAGAGATACATAAAATTTTAATTGATTTAATGGAGTTTGTAAATCATCATCTTTTATTATATATATATACGATATTATACGATATATATATAATACATATCATATCAATACGAAACAACGATTTTGATTCATATAAATAAAAATGTATATCTATATTGATTACATAAGCAGATTTAGCTATATATACAATACGTTATATTTATTGATTAAGGTTTACTATTCACCAAAAAAAAAAATAAAATCCCATTGCGATATAATATGTATATTATTATTGTACTTGGTTGAAAATCAAACATATGATAAAAAGACTTTATATGTGCGATGCCACATGATAAACATATATATATATGAATGTTATCTTTATATATTTTGTGTATAATAAAATTTCAAACGATATAATAAAAATAATATTCACAGATTATATCCAAATGTTATTCAATCGCATCTCAAACCATAAAATGTTACCGATATATATAGCTATTTTAAAGGTATATTATGTTATTGTAAAAATGTGCAGATTTTAAACTATCACGTGTATTTGTTATAAGGTTTTGAATATAGATATATTGAAAGGTATATGTTACTCTATATGGTAATCATTAGTTTAGAATTTAGGTTACCCTTCGCAAGTAACAAATTTGCTATACAGTAATTTTTCTGGTGTAATTCAATAAATACCTATTAAACCCCATAAAAGCGACCCAACTCGTGATAGAGAAAAGGACCCTAGACTACAGAAACAATTCTTTAATACAATGAGATTACAGAAATCGCCCTATTAAACCCATGACAGCCCCCAAATTTCGCATATTTGGGTTGAAAATTCACGAAAACCTAGCATAAATTTCCTCCTTACATCACACTTCTATTTAATATAGTTTTAATAAATTAAACAAAGTTAACGAATTAAAGTTGAATGAGGGGGTTGAATGAAATATAATCATAAGGAAAAATAAACAATAATTTGATTAAAATCATAACGAAAAATGTAATAATTTGTTAATTTTCCCACTTTCATATGAATTTTCCAAGATTTTCCAGTCCATTGTCATTTTCTAAACAATTAACGTATCTGAATGTCTAGAACATTTAACCGATACAAAAAGGTATTTCTATACTTTATATTAAATCAAAATTTAATAATTAAACAAATATTACTTAAAAAATAATTCACATTACTTAAAGGCAATAATTTGGCAAACCCCTTATCGTTTCTCATACAATTCCCAAGACAAAACATATCAATTTTATTTGCAATCAAATTTCATGAAAAATTACCACCAAAAACCTCTTAATTTTCCGGCAAATAAAAAACTTTTTTCTATAATATCCTTAATTAAACATCCTTTGTATACAAAAAACAAAAATGATGAAAATGGTCAATCAGCGAATTGCATTGCAATTTTTTGTATTTTGATCAATTTTCTTTTTAGTCTCATTATATATTGTATTTTATTTTTAGTTTCTTTTTTACATTCTATAAATAGAATGCTCTCGAATTGAGTTTTTCATTTGAATGGTATATGCATGAATATGTTTTGAATTGAATTTATATAATTACGGGATATATGAAATTATATATGTATACGTATATATAGTATATTATAAATAGTAAATCGGGGATGAGATTGAGTGGAAAAAATATGTATATAATTTATTTTGTATCAAATAAAAAAAAATATACCATATAAAAAACCAACCAAAATATTATTTTGGCATATATAAAAAAGAAAATAAAGTCTATATCAACTTTGTGTGAATATCAAACGATATTTATTTATTTTGTTCATCGTTATTATTTTCAAATCCACACATTCATTTCATACATATATTTCTTTTAGATGACGATTGCTTTTGAATTGCGAACCACATATATGGGATTATTCATTTAGTGCTATTCTTATATATATATATGTCATTTAGGTTAATTCAAATTCATATTACATAGATGACATTATTAATTTATATATAAATTACAAAGTTATTTATTATAATGCGTATTGTATAGATAAAAGTATATATGTTTTTTTTTGTGTTGATTCAAAAAATATAATAAAAGGGATAAAATTGCTGTGATGAAGATGTAATTTTAATATATATACTAGACTAGATGAATAAGGAAACAAATACATTTTATTAGATTTGATAGAAAATTAGTTATATTATATATTATTGCATTACTTTTGTGTGTTCTTTTTTATGCGTATATATATATACTCAAATGTCAATTGCAATGAATTGAATAATCACAGTATGATGACATATTTATGTACTGTACATATATATATGGGAAATGAAATCAATTTTATGTTATATATAGAAAAAAAAACATATAAAGAATTTTTATTATATAGAAAATCAATTTAAATTAATTTCAAAGTGGTTCGTATTTGATAGGATTTATTCATACATAAATTCGCATATTCAATTGTAATGTCTATATATAGTTGAAAGTATTATATGAATATAACAAACATTATATTTTCGAAAATACACAATATTTATACATAGAAAACTGCCATAATTTGATAATAAAAAACTCATAGATTTTCCATATGCTAACCAATTAATTTTATTTCGAAAATTTTACATAATTTCCTGTATAAAGAAAATTCCTTTAGAAAATTACGCAGCAAATCATATTAGGCGATATTATGCAAAATAAATTATTTACAGAAAATTATACAGGATTTCCAACAACAGGAAATTATGCAACATTTTTTCTTTTTGCAACAAAATAAATAGAATTTAGTTTTTAGAAAAATATACAGAATTTCCTTTAGAAAATGATACACATTTTCCTTTAGAAAATTATATAGAATTTCCTTTATGATTTTCTTTAGCAAATTGGAATTCAGAAGAAAATCATAAATTATATAGTGCAGCAAAAAACGTTTTGCCGTTTTTTAACAATACAAAAACATTTTCGATGACATATATATTTTAGGAATTCATGAAAAATATCCTTAAAAATCAATAACACATATGCGAAATTGAATTGAATCCTTTGTATGAAAATCAATATATATATTTATACATATGAATAATTAATTAAATCTCTGGAGAATATATACTCTGATCATAATTCGTTTATTATATGTATAAATAATACGAATCTGTATAAAAAACAAAATCACACACATCATTAAATTAAATTATTATATATTATCGCATATATATCCTAATGTATGCATATATTGAAAAGTTTCTGCATATATATATGTACGATTTACTTATATTTATTATATTAACTATAGATATATATTGTGTATAGATACATCATCACTCTACTGATTCATCCCTTTTGTGTGTATACTAAAAAAATACATTATATATATATATATATATACTGTAAACTTTTTAATTTACATATATTTATTTCTCTGTGATACACTTTTCCCATTTACTATTATTTATATTCGCTTTTATGTTATTCCGAAAAAAAAAAACAAAAATTAAATTCATGGAAATTTTAAGGGGATTTAAATAAAATATTTATAATCAATTGCATTACCTCTTCTATCTATATATATATATCATTATATTTAATTCAATTTAATAATATTTATTTATTCAATGGCACGTTTTTCGCATGAATGTTTTTTTATATATTCGCGTATATTAATATATATGTATTTTGGAAAATGTTATATATATATATATATATATAAATAGATATAGATATGATTTGTGAAAAAAATTGTGTGTAAAAATATAAAGAATGAAAGTAATTTCAAGCTTTCAAGTATATATATATATATATATTCAAAGAAAGAAGAAAATCTTGTTGTTTTAAGTATTATATAAATATGCATAAATTTTTCTATTTTGCGATATAATAATATAGGAAACGAAATTATATATAAATATATTTTTGAATTTATTATATTTTTATTTAACAAAATTCACTTATATACAGTATATTATATTTAATTAGATTTAAGATTATTTATAGATCAGTAGTAGCAAATGTTTACATATTTATATATAAGAAATGAAATATTTTGATGAATGAATGATTGATTGAGTGTTTGATTGCGATTTTTTATTGTATATAAAAATCTATGAATAGAAAATTAAGTTCCTTTAGTTACGATATACGAATATACAGAGTTCTTCCAATCCTCGTCAATATTATATTGCGGCTTTAGGTTAAAAAAAGATTTTTTTTTGGTTTATTAATAGTCAATAAATCGCTTTTCTGATGGTATTCGGAATATTTTTATAGAAGAAAAATCATTTATGAACTAATAATAATAAAAACACACGGAATGATTATATCTTCTGTGATTATTTATGTTAAATCATTTTTATCTGTAGAAATTAAACCATCTCCTTTGAAAATCTGACAATTTATCAACCCTCTGCGGGGGAGGTGATTGTGAATTTTACTATTACGATTGCGAATCAATCCTCAGATGATTTTTAATACTTAATACTTTTGCGTATAAAAAAAAAATACTAATTAATTTAAAAAATATTATTAATTATTAATAGAAAATTAGATTTCTTTTATTTATTTTAAAAAAATTATTAAAATGGTTTGTGAAGAAATAGTAAATCCGTCCACATCCGTCTTTCTGAATAGATTTCAAATACTTTATTGTCTCAATAGAAGAAAAATAATGTTCTTTTTAACACAGCACAGATGAATGACAACATTTTGAATATTTTTGTATAAGAATAATATTCTTCTTTTTTCTATTAATGGAAAATCAACACTATTTTTTATATTCCATTTTCTGAATATTTTATTTGCCGTAACGAAATTGAAAAATATTCAAATTATTTATTTAATATTTTTCGTTTTCAAACTTTTATATATTATTAAATATCAAAATGAATTTAAGATTTAAGATTATGTGTATAGAACCAAAAACAGAATCTTTATAAAACATAAAATAAAACAAATCACAAAAACCTCTGTCACATATCGCACCCATCACACATAATACCTATTGCACATCCATTTCCATATATGCATATCAAACGATATATGTAAATATCAAACTTTTTTTCGAATAGTATTAAAATGTTTATATAAAAAAATTATCATATTTGTTAAAAAGAAAAAAAAAGGAAGAATAATAAGAAAATATCACCCAATTTTCTTTTGTAAATCCGACTACAAAATAAAAACTCACCTTAAACGAATACATTTTTGAACACTGTTTTTTGTTTTTTCACTTGTTTTATATGTAAAAAATTGGAAAAATATCGATTGATTTTTGATATTTATAAATATTTTTATGCCAAAAACAAATATTTTTATTATTAGTTTATATTTTTAGTGTGATTTTTAGTCAGACAAGCAACTAAACTAAATTTTAATATATTTTTTACCTTTATATATATACATATTATTTTGATAATACAATTTAATTTATTTTTAAAATATAATTATGTTCTTTATTAGTCATAAGACATACAAATTGTTAATATAAGTGTAAAAGAAAGGTAAAATTGAATGCTTTAAAACATTATTCGATTATACTAATCCATATAGCAATTGTATAATTTTAAAATATCTGTCCGATAAATAAACTATAATATAATATAACGTATAGAGACATTTTATCACGCTTCTTTGACGTAAAGTTCCATGTACGAAATATTACATCAACTTTAATGTAAATACTTTTCCATAATAAAAATATTTATAATTTTTAACAAGTAATATAAATACATAATTATATAGATTCAAATATCATCGTATAAAACTTTATTGATTGTTATAATTCAATTAAAATTAAATCATGCCGAATATAAAAAAGGCAAATTAAATTTTGATTGTATATATTTCTATATAGAAATATATTATATATATTTTATGAATTATAATTATAATAATAATAATAAAAACAATTATTTTCATTTTATTTAAATCTTTCCTTCTCTTCAATCGATCAAAGAAAATATTCAATAAACTTTTTTTTTTTTTATTATTGTATTATAATAATACATATATATAATAAAATATATAAATAGAAATTTGTATAAATCGCAATATATATTATGTTTATACGAGAAATTAAACATAAAAAGAATATTATAAATATATATATTTTTTTTATGATGATTGCGAGGAAATATGAAGAAAAAAAATTGAAATGAATATAATAATAATATAATATATATCGGATATACAATAATGATTTAGCGAGAGTATCATATTATCTATGTATCTTATTGATGATGTATAAGAATAATAATATTAATATGCCTTTTAATGGCACGTACAATTTATTTTTCTTCTTCAATTAAATTATATATATAAAGAAATGTTGTACGGTGGTTTATATAATATATAATTTTAAATGAAATCGAAAGGATATAATTATAAATTCAATAATAATTATATAATAATAAGGTTATTAGATATTTTTTGCAATTAATTATGTATATATATATTAAAAGGGAAAATATAATTGGAATTAATTTTATCAATTATATCGATTACTAATTATTCGGTTAGTGTTTTTCTTATTATTATTATTATATATTAATTATTGATATACTTTCGTTTTAAAACATTTTATCATGTTATGTAATATTTTTTGAAATATAAATCAGAATTCTTTAAATTGAAATTAAATTAATGATACAGAAGGTAGAATAAAATAACATTAGATAGAATTTTAAAAAAATTCGTATTGAAAAATGTAATCATTTCAAAAAAAATGTTCAATACTCAAACATTTTCCAAGTGGATCATTCAATTTTATTACATATTTAAAAAGATCGTAAAAAATTAATAAAGGTCCTCTTACATCATTTTAATGGTTTTCATATGAATTTTCCGAGATTTTCCAATTTTAAATAAAAATAAAACAGATTTTTAAATGATAAATTTATGAAAATTAACCATGTATTAAAATCATTGTAACTTCCTAACCAGATAACGAATTTTAATGTTTATACCATCAAAAGAAAGGTAATTTTATGCTCTTTAAGGAAAAAATATAATCGGTAATGCTTTTATAAGAAAGTCATATTGAAAAACGCAATCATTTGATAAAAATGGTCAATACTCAGACATTTTCCAAGTGAACCATTCAATTTTATTACATATTTAAAAAGATCGTACAAAATTAATAAAGGTCTTCTTACATCATTTTAATGGTTTTCATATGAATTTTCCGAGATTTTCCAATTTTAAATCAAAATAAAATATATTTTTGAATGATAAATTTATGAAAATTAACCATGTATTAAAATGATTGTAACTTCCTAACCAGATAACGAATTTTAATGATTATACCATCAAAAGAAAGGTAATTTTACGCTCTTTAAGGAAAAAATATAATCGGTATTGCTTTTATAAGAAAGTCATATTGAAAAACGCAATCATTTGATAAAAATGGTCAATACTCAGACATTTTCCAAGTGAACCATTCAATTTTATTACATATTTAAAAAGATCGTACAAAATTAATAAAGGTCTTCTTACATCATTTTAATGGTTTCATATGCATTTTCCGAGATTTTCCAGTTTTAAAACAAAATAAAACATATTTTCAAATGATAAGTTTATGCAAATTAACCATGTATTAAAATTATTGTAACTATACCTAACCAGTTAACGAATTTTAATGATTATACCATCAAAAGAAAGGTAATTTTATGCTCTTTAAGGAAAAAATATAATCGGTAATGCTTTTATAAGAAAGTCAAATTGAAAAATTCAACGATTTGACATAAACTCAGTATTAGGTTTCCATGAAGATACATTTTACAATGTCGAACTAAGCAATTGTTTAAAAATATCATTAAATATCATATATGAATTTTCCGTTAATTTCCACTTTTAAATGTATTTGTAATACCTTTACTTTTGAGGAAAATTTATGAAAACATAACAAAATGATTTTAATTTCCCTAAACAGTTAACGGATTTTAACAAAGTTCTGATGACTGAATTCTATTATTTTTTTTTCCTTTAAAAGGATAAAATAGGATAGATTTCTGGATTATCCACCATAAAACACAGTTATTTATTCATATATCCTTATAGATACCCTAACAATATTCTTGATTTAAAATAGTATTAAAATACATCATTAATTTAGTTATATACAATTTTATTATATTATATGAGCGTATCGTATATCAAAAAATAAAACATAATAAATAAATAATATAAATATTCATCAATTTTCAATTCCAATTCAAACAATATATGTTTTATATTGTTATATTCGAATTATTAGCATTAGGAGGTTTATTATACAAAAAGTATATATTCATATGTGAATATAATCTACTATCAAATGTGTATAAAGACTACCGCTGGGGACTATACAATATAAAAAAATATATATTTTATATATCAATGTTATAATAACGCATATCCATTCAAATAATATTTTCATATATAATAACAACATATTGAAACATATGAATATATTTGAAAATTAAGGTACTTTTTTTTTAAATAAATTGTATGATCATCATGAACACACTTTTTTATATGTAATAAATAGAAAAAAACATATAATTTTTACATGGTATATATATAGAATATAAATAGAATATAAGAAAATGAATATATGTATATAAAGGATATTTACAGATGTAAATTACTGATATTACCCCACACACTTTGTATATATACTTGTATCCTTGTATACGTTCTGATGTATGCTAGTGGAAAATAGAAATAGAAAATATATATTTTTATAGGGAAGAAAGTAAATGTAGCGTAAGAAAATGGATATAAAAATAATATTGACATCGCGTCTATTAAAAAGAATATGAAGTAGAAAATTTAAAGTTTTTTTTTTTTTTTGAATGTATTCTCATCGTATTTGGGCTATCAAACACTATATATATATATATATATATATATATATATATATATAATCTGAAAATAAGGATAAGAAAAACTCTATTAACCTATATATATAATAAAAATTTATATCAAGTGTTATTTGGAATTTATTTTATATATATGTTGAGTAATAAATTTTTTAATGTCGTATTTTATAAGAATAAGAATCTTGATTGTTTTAGAAATTGTTAATAGTGTAATAAATATACTGATTTTTTACGATAATACATTTAAAATTACAGGTAATCACCAAATATCGGACTATAGGTTTCCTTGGACTTGGTTAATTCAGTAATGATTGTTTTACAAAATGTTCCTCGATTTTTCATTTGAAATATATTTGTTACAGACAAAAATCCTCTTCTGTAAAACAATCCAATACAATATAAAATTATTATGAAACACAGTTTTATTTTTTACAATAACAAAAATTTATAAATAATGTATTTTTATATATAAAAACATTTTTGTCTATTCAACTATTCAACTACTATTCAATTTTATAAAATAATTTACCGGAATTTTTGATAATATTCAACACCGTCGACAAAATGCACATTTACAAATCCACGCACATTCGTTTTTATTGTTGGTGGTTTTTTTTCTCAATAATATTCATAATGTGTTGATTTTTATTTGTGATCGTGTCGTTTCTCGCTATCGTGGAATTTTATTTTATCATTTTTCTTTTTTTTTCAATATAATAAAATTTTCCAAATAAATGGAAATGTTTTTCTTTTAAGTTATTACTATGTGAAAATGTGAAGTAATTATAATTTATTATTAATTACATTTCAAAGTTTTAATGTTATGGTATCATTACGGTTGTTTTAATTCTTTGTTTAAATTGTCGTATATTTTTTGTTGTTGTTGATTTGATTTTTTTTCAATAAATAAATACATTTTTGGTTTGCTTGTTGATAAGTGTCTTTAAGGAGTTTAAGGTTGTAATTTTGACGATGGAATGAATAATTCTTTAATAGTATATTAAAATTACTTCGTTTTTTTATAAGTGAATTAAGGTAAAATATAATTATTATATATAAGTTTATATACTATTGATAAAAGATTCCTTTCCAAACCTTTATAAATTTATTTTCTCCATTGATTTTCTTTTCTTTTCTGTGTACATCATGAGAAGGCTCAAATTACATTTTTTTACTACTGAAATATACCGCGGAAAAATCGTGAACATCCATGGAAAATTCTGTATTCTAAATAAATCTTTTTTAAGACGAAACTTATAGTCCAATTATTAAAATATAATTATCATTGTGTATGCCAAATAATCCGAAGATTGTATGGAAAAGATTTCGAAAAAAATTATCTCACCAAAACTATTGCAAACATTTTTGAAAAGTTTCAAATTGAGATTTTCAATGTCCTTATCAAATGAAAGAAAAATGTCGAAATAATTAAATGAAAATCCTTTTAATTTATTAAAAATTTTCATATTATATTGGGTGAAAAACAGATTTCGCATTCGTAGGGTATTTTGAGGCACTGTCTATATATACGATTCTTATGCGAATGATTCTTCATTCATATCATCGCATATCATTCAAAAGTGTATATACACTGCGTGTTTTATTTATTGTATATTTGAATGTCAACAATGACATACATTATTTTATATATATCTATATTATTATTATTGTGTAGTAAAATATCTGTACGAATGTATTTATTTCTATTATTTTCAAATTTATAATATTTGTTTTAAAGTTTTCCATTTCTATCATTTGAAATAACATCTCTGTCTCTATTATATATATTTATAAATTAATGTTCTTTTATTTTATTTGTTTATGACAATCTAAAGATAAGGGTATATATATGTTAAAGGATATGTTTTATATGTTATGTTGTATATATATCAAAAAATGACTATACGTCAATATATTTTAGCATCAACAGCGGCACATAACACTAAAAAGGATAATATTTTCTATATAGATATATCAATAATAAAATATATATAACTAAACACAGTATATAGTGAGTGCATTATATATATTTAAAATATATATACATACCCATATGTATATATGAAAATGGATATCGATATTATATTAAAAGAAGTCAATTTATTTTGTGCATATATCAATTTAGTTTTTTTTTATTTTTATATTGGCATAATTTCAAATTTATTTATATGCAAATTTTGTATGTACATATACATAATATAGATGTATATATAGATATATATGAGAGATGCTTTTAAAACATAACACCTATAGATATATACCATTTATGATGTAGATAATAATTGAGATGCATTATAATAAATATCAATATATAATTAAGTGATGGCAAAATTAAAATATAGGAGTATAACAAAATTATTTTATATTAACACTACTTTATTTTTTATATAGATATTATATCTAGATTTCATATAGATATGTATTATGTAATTTTCTGTGATCGATATATATATAGTTGAAATATCACTACGATGTTAATGCTATTAATGTACAACAAATGAATGATAAATTCCCATTATGTTTTCAAAGTGTTTTCAGTTATTTCGTTTAGTAAATGTCCCCACAAAATTACTTAAACTTTCAAATTCGATTGAATACTTTCTCTATGTATGATAAAAGATATGCTTAAATTACGTTTCCTCAAAGATCCTATTGCTAAAAAAAATATGTATACATGTGAGATAAAAAAAACCATTTGAAATAAGATAAAAAAAACATATAAATACATTCACGCAAATATCCTTGCTATCCTTGTAATATTGTAATAATGTTTTCCCATCCGCACATTGATGAAGAAAATGAGTATGATTTTCCAATGTTTTATTTTTGTATACATTTAATGCGAATATCCTACGATATACTAAAACCATATACTATACTATATAGCGTTGAATATGCGCTTTTCTTTATTTTCCAATTTTGTTATAATAAATGTTACATAAAAGTATAATCTCTCTAAAACATTATATATAGTTAAATATATATACATATATATACTCTTTGATAACTTAAAAAAGTTTTAGACAAAAATGCCCCACCCTTATTTAACATATATCTATATATATATGGTGATAAATTCCTATATACATATATAATATTTTTTGATACATGTTTCGTTATCGTTATTATCTTTTATCATGTATATACAAATATTTTATATTTATGGTTTTCTCATCATCGTCATTTTTTCAAATTCCATTCATGTATAAATATTTATTTATTTAAATATTCATAAATTCGGGAAAATCATCAGCTTTCAATGAATCTCTCCCCATAGATTTATCTATACGCAGGGACGTTTCAAAACATATCGCACATTAACATTAAAAATAGAAAATTGTTTAAGATTTTTAGGATTCGTTGTGCTTTTAGGTCATATTTTATATGAAATATATTACAAAATTAATTTATGACAGAATTCTTTATAAAATTCTGGTAGAGATTTCTTGAAAACTCTTTATCCGGTTGATTTTAAAATCATTTTCAGATACGAATAATTCATTGTAGATGATCTCTAACAAATATTGTAGAGGGTTTCCTTGGTACTTTCATAATTGAGAATTTTCTAATATTTTCATAATTTTTCCATGTATTTTATATAAACAGTTTTCCAAACTAATTTCTTATAGGGGGATTTCTTGAAAATATTATCGCAAACTAACCTTTTGTTAAAACAATCATCAAGTATTTATGGTACATTGTTAATTGTATGTGTGCAAAATATTGTATGATCGATTCCCTTGATCGAATTATACTAGATTTCTTTGGACGGATTAATTCAGAAATGATTGGTTTTCAAATTGATCCTATATTTGTCATTGCTTTTTTATATTCCAAAAGTATTTGTTACAAACAAAAATCCTCCTCTGTAAAACAATCCAATACAAAATATAAACTTATTATGAAATGCAGTTTTATTTTTTACAATAATAATAATTTATAAATAATATATTTATATATAAAAACATTTTTTTTCTATTCAACTACTATTCAATTTTATGAAATAATTTACCGGAATTTTTGATAATATTCAACACCGTCGACGAAATGCACATTTACAAATCCACGCACATTCGTTTTTATTGTTGGCGGTTTTTTTTTTCTCAATAATATTCATAATGTGTTAATTTTTACTTGTGATCGCGTCGCTCGTCGGTATTTTGGAATTTTATTTTATCATTTTTCTTCTTTTTTCAATATAATAAAATTTTCCAAATAAATGGAAATGTTTTTCTTTTTAATTACTATTGTGAAAATGTGAAGTAATTCTGATATATTGTGAAAATACTAAATGAAAATGTTGTTGTATGAATTTTCATTCAATTATAATGCTATGTAAAAAAAATACTAAAATTGTTGCTTTATTGTTAATAAATTTCAAAGTGTTGAATGTTGGTTTCTTTTTCTTTTTTTCAATGTTAATTTATTATTTTTACAAAACTGTAATTGAAATAATTGTGTTTGCGTGCGTATGTTTTGGGTCTACTGCAATTCATTTTAATTACCTGTTATGTATTTTGCTGGAATTGATTTTGTTTATAGAGTTCAGGGTTGGAATTGTTTCGACGAAATAAATCTTTGTTTTATAATTATTTAAGGTAATTCTTTTGTAAACAAATCTGTTGGGAATTCTTAATGTTTACCTCTATTTTATGTATAACGAAATCTTGATTCCAAATACGTTAATGTTTTATTCTTTATCATATAATATTTTATTATTTGTTATTACAGATTTAATTATTTTTTATATTAATTTCATTTATTTTCTTTCTATTTCTTCCATAGGTAAGTTCAATTTTTTGTCATCCCATTACTTTACTTGCATTTTATTATGCTTATGCCAACAAAATGTGAGTAAAAAACAATTTTATTTTATTCGTAAAATGACTATATTTTCAATAGTCTATATATCATAATATATTATATTAAATTAAATTAAATTTCGGATATATAATTTCGGATTAGTCCTGACCGGAATAAATTATATTAACAAAGCGTTAAATTAAAGTACATTAAATCGAGTTTTAATGTAAATTCCACTGTAAATTATTGCTCCGATATATCCTAGATTATATATTCATTAATAGACAGCTTTTTCTTTTTGTGTTTTGTGTGTTTATGTTGTATATATACATAATATAAGGACGATTTTTGTCATATTGTCACCTTGAACAGTACGATAAAATATCATCTTACGAGTCTGTATATATATATATATATATAAGAGATAATGCGAATGCAGGATTTTCTACATGCAAATGTAAAATTTGTGGAAAATTGTCCATATATATATATATATTTATATAGAGAAAATCTTTGGATGCTTATGTGTATTTTCAAAATACATATTTTCATCTCAATGATTAGTTTCATCTCAACAACATTACTCGTTTGTCCTCGTCGTCGTCGTCGTCAAAGTCGTCGCCGCCGTTCGTTATTATTATTGTGATTATGTATTTTGTGTGTAGTGTTCGGCAGTCGATGTGTGCTTGACGACGTGCGACTGTTTAGATTGTGGTAAAGCATATAAAAAAAAGGACACTAAAGAAAATATATATTTTTATTTGCCGCGCGATTGTTCCGTATATATATATATATAATATTTTATATTATTTAGTGTGTGTCCTTTAATTTTTTAATTTAGTTTAAATTGTTTTGAAAGAAAATGTGTGTTATATAAATAAAAGTTTAAGAATAATACTATTTGTAATACAATTTGTAATAATTTATCATGTATAGTTTTAATCAATATTGAAATTTTCCCATATATATATATTTAAGTGATTGTGTTTATCTTATACATATTCCTATATTCCTATATATATTAAAAAAGTTATATATTTTTTCAATATATATTGAATAAAATGGATAATTTTTTTTAAATCCTGTTTTTTTTGTTGTTTAATTACACAACAACGACAACGACAAAAAAATAAAAGAAAACATTTTTTTTTACAACAAAATATAATCAATTTTGTTTTTGTGGTTTGTTGTCTATTAAAGATTTTTCTCAAGTTTTTATTTCTATTTAACAAAACCAAAAAAAAAAAAGGGGCGAATTCTTTTTTGTTTTTTAAATGGTTTTTGTTGTGTTGTTTAGAAAAAGTTTTCTATTTTGTTTTGTTTTTTGTTTATGCAATTTATTTATCGCACAAAAATATTGAAAGAAATTCTTTAATATCACAAATAAATGTATTTTTTTTTTGTCGTGGTTGTTTTTTTTCTTTATGTTCATATCTAAAAAGTTATTCATTTTATCGTATATATAATTTCTAAATTAGTAGAATAAATACACCAACATGCCAACATAAAAAATAATTATTATTAATAAATTATAAAGTTTAATTTTGTGTTAATTCATAATATATATTTTTTATCTGTTTTGATGCGACAGCAAGAGTGATGTAAAATTTAATATTAACTGTTTTGAAAATTGAATTAATGAATTTTTAGAATAATTTATATTTTTAACAAAATTGTTAAAATTGTTTAATAACCGCGCCGATATATAGATAAATATAAATAAGATATCTTTAAGCGATATCTCATCGCAATTCATATAATAATAAAACAAAAAATTAATTTATGTTTTTTAGGGTGTGTGAGTGTAATTTTTTTTTCTTTTTTTTTTTTTTGATTTTGTTACTTCATTGCATTTATATAAAATAAGGTCATACGGCGTGGATATACATATGACAAATAACTAGATATATAAAATAAAATTATATTAACATCAGCTATAACAGCAGCAGCAGCAGCAGGAGCAGCTGATCATCATCATTGACAATGGCAAATAATAATAGTAAAAATACAAACAGATTCTATAACGATAATAATAATAATCCCATCCTGCCTGAACCATAATCATCTTCTCTATACAAAATAACAGTATCACACCACCCATCATCAACAACCCCATCGTCATCATCACCACCGCCATCACCATACCACCACCAACCAACAACCACCGCCGTCACGGAGAAAACCAATGTAACAAAAATGTATATCAACAAAAACAACACAACCAAAAAAGAAAAAAAGAAAAAAAAAACATGAAAATATAAAAAAACAAAAATGTATTTATTCTATGATAGAAAAAAATTTTCCTCAAATTTTCTCGGGTGTGTCTTTGTATTTGTAATGTGTTTTTAGTTTTATTTTTATTTTATTTTTTCCTTTGAACTGATGTATATATATTTTATTTTTTTTTTTTTTATTATATAGTTATATTTTTATATATACATATATAATTTGTAATTAATCGTCCTTTGAATCGTATGTGTATATATATATATATATGAAAATACATTTGGATGTTTGCGTTTGTGTCTATTTTGATAGCATAACAGAATATATTTTGGATATATTTAAGAATATACAGAAGCTATTCTATAGATTTCGGTTTTTTTTTCTTCTTTATATTATTATATTATCATCAAAATACGCACATACACAAACATCATCTATATTTTCCATATATATAGATATATAAATAATAGTCTAGTATTTTGATAATAAAACTGTTGTGTAATCATTAAACATTCCACACTCTTTATAGATAGCATATATATATAATAACAAAATAAAATTACTAATAAAATGTGTTTTAATATTCTAATGTATATAGATATATAATTGAATATCACTTATAAAGTTTTATTTGTTTATGCTTGTGTATTACTACTTCTAATTATACTACAGAAATGTAACAAAACCAAAAAAAAAAAATGTAGTGATTTCAATAGTGATTTTAATTTAAAAAAAAAAGTTCGTGTCGTTTGAATGGTATTATAAAAAACAAATTTATCATCACAACAACACACACACAAAATAAGTATAATTCGATTCAATCAATTGAAAAATGTCATCATAATCTATCTCAACTATTTTTAGCCGCCATCCATATCGGGGTGTGTTTGTTCTATTTATGCATCTTTATTATATATAATTATGTAAGTTGAAGTACATACATTTTTTCTTTAAATTATTTGTATATTTTGAACTTATTTGTTATTAATAAATGTTTTTTAAATAAAAAATATAACAAATTTCTATATTTTTAATTATAAATGACAAGTCTTCCTCAATCCCAAAGCATCATAATATCAATAATACCATATATTTTAAATATCAAATTGTTAAAAATTTTTATAGTTTGATTTTTTGATACATTTTCCATATACTAAAATATTGTATATAAAATACCATTTCCATATTTGATTTTGTATTTGTAAACCAATTCCTAGATAATATGGTGTATATTTGAAAATTATTTACCAATTATTTTTCTCAAAAGCTCAAAACCAATGGATGAATCTGGATGGAATCAAGATAATCGGATTTAGCGCCTCTTAATCTATAAGTATGCACATTTTCAGCCAGATTCATCCATTTTGGTTTATGAGTTATGGACAAAAGTAATTGTGATAGTTATGTTTGATTGAATTAGATGATAGTCGTTAGCAGTAGCGCAGTGATGCACTTAATATCTGATAGGGATTTATTGAAAATTCATTATAACCAATAGTTTTGTCAATTCAGATCCGATAGTTATCATGCATTCTATAGATATTATCTCTGACAAATTATGAACTAAGTTTCCTTTGGGCGATTGATTTAGAATTGAAAATTTTCCAATCATATCACTAATTTTCAATTAAATCTAATAATTTTTTTAAAACATTATTTAAAATACAAACATTTTTCCGTTGTTTAATGTACTGCATTTAATTTAATTATATATTTGTAATAATAATAATAATAATCATAATAATAAAAAAATTACATTAAAAATAAAAGATATAAAATAAAACATTTTCCATAAACACATTTAACACACATATATATATAAATATAATTAAGATTGTATAATTAAATTTTCCACTTTAAGCTCGCATTCGCAATATAATGTACACTATATAAATTTTCACCATTTATACGAAATAAAAAAAAATTCTAATCTATTTTTAATTATATAATAATAATAATAAAAAATAAAAATATTCACAATATAATAATAATTAAGTCACAGTCAACATTTTATTTTTGTGTCTATTGCGTTAAATTATATTTTAAAATTATATAACTATATATAAATATTATAAATGCCTGAATATAGTAAGAATTTAATTAAAAATATAATCAATTGTATATTAAAATTATGTACATTTAGAAGCTTTTCTTATATATTTCTATTTTAATTTTTTTTTTTACTGCTTATTACTTTTCTAATACATGACACATTAAAATTTTTTGGAAATAGGCATTAAAAGAATTTAATTCTTATAATACTTAAGATAATAAAACACATAAAATATCAATTGAATGACGTTCACACGCAGTTTTTTGTTTAACATATATATAAAATACAATTTTTTAATAATATAATATAATATCTATGGAAATCTTTCACCAACTTATCAAAAATTCCATCCAATCTATACCAAATGGTTTAATTTGGCTATTATTATTTGGTTACACTTGATGATGATGGTGCTGCTGATAAGTCTGAAATGATAAAAATAAAATACAAATATGAATGTTAGTTTACAGATTTTTTATGATTTTTCTTTTTTGTTAAAGACATATAGAAAATTATTTTATACCACCACCAAATTAATTATAATTATATTAATTGAAAGACTTTGGATTTTTTTGAAAATATCCTTTAAAAAATTAATTTTTCAATTATTGAGAAATTAAATTTATTGTTAGCATCGGGCATATTTCTAAAAGTAAAATTTCGAAAGGAATATTTTCGATTATTCCTTTTATTTATTTGTTTTTTTTTTTAATGGAATACAATTAAAAAAAGTTATCAAAAATTAGCGTATGAATGTTATGTGATTTTTACTATACAAAACATGTTTGGTTTTTTATTTTCTTCGATATTCGATTTAGATAAAATTCATATTAGTATAAATATATATATATATATATAAATAGAACACAACAAATGTTTAGGCCAGAAAATTTAATGAATATGGTATATATATACGTAACAATTGACATGTAATGAAAATTTAAGCTTTATAAAAAAAATATATAAAAAAAGACAAAAATGAAAAGAAAATTAAATAATATATAATTACTATTATAGAAATTAGCGAGGTAGTTTTTGCATTATTTTGTTTGGTTTGTTTGATTTGTGTGCGCTATATATTTTTTTATGCAATTTTATATATAATATTTATGAGCTATAAATATGAATAATCATATCTACGTATATTATTCTGATTAAATGAAGAAAACGACGACCATGATGATGGCGATGACCGCAAAAGTGAAGAAACATCATTATTATTATTATTATTTAAATAATTATTATTATTATTATTATTATTACTATTATTACTAATTATACTTAAATAATTCACCATCACCATCGATGATGAACAACGATTATTATTGTGTCCATTTAATAAAGCACTTTTAGCATTAATACCTGGTTGATCATTTTCTGTTGATTTTTGTTGATGATTTTCATCACTGGAATCATGTCTTTTTTCTAGTTTTTTGTTTGAAATATCCTCTTGATTTTGTATGGGTTTCTGTATCCATTGTTTATCTTTATTATCCTCATTATCATTTAATAGTTTTTCAGCTGCTTCCATTTCTGTATGTTGAAATATTAGAACATTTCGTTAGATACATTAAAAAGTGTTTTTTAGACATACATAACACATATTATTTTGTAATGCTTTTGGTTGATTTATTAATACTGACATTTCCATAATTTTATCATAAATTTAATATTTACCTTCATTATCAAAATCGTTGGCACTTTGTTTTAGTGAATTTCTATTACTAGCTGTACGATTTGTATTGTCTAATGATTGTAATGAAATTCTTGTTGATTCATTTATAACATTTAATAGTTTTAAATCACTTTGTTTTTCTAAAAAAAAAAAAACAAACAATAAATTACATAAAATTTCAATGTTGTAACAATATAATTTGAATTAAAATTATATATAATAAATGTTTATATTTTATAAAATCATTATATTACCATCTTTATTCCATGCCACCAATTTGGTATTAAGTGCACGATCATTTAACGTACTATCATCACCGACAATATCCGTAGCTAATGCATTATCATTACGATAGTCATCGTCTTTAACGAATCGTATTAAAAACATTGTCATTCCACCGATAATCGGTGGTATACCCGCCAATATAAACGATAATGTATATGAATTTGTTTTATCGTACAACATACCGGCAATGGGTGAACCAATGGTTAACGGTATTGAACATAAACTCAATAGAAAACCAATGGCTTGTGTTGCACCTCGTGGTCCACACAAATCATATGCAATCGGTCCCAATAGTGTAATAAAACAACCATCAACCAATCCCATACCCAAGGCAATCATCAATAAAACGGTAAACGATGATGTTAACGGAATGGCCATTGTTAATATGCCCATGGCAAAAAATGATAATTGTTGTAGTAAAATTCGATTGACCCCCTTTAAATCGGCAATGAATCCAAATAGTAGTCGACCGAGACCCGATGTTATACCAATACACATAATCGGTAGATTTTTATCGGATTCGGGAAATGTGTCTTCAACCAGTTTTCCCATATGTACATACGGTACAAAATAACCGAATAATGCAATTGGTATCGATAATGCCCATACAATATATTTTTTACGTTTCCAATTGTCGACGTGCACTAACGAACGTATCAATAGATTCACCGATGATTGACCTGGTTTTGGCTTAGGTGGTGGCGGTGGCATTTGCAATGGTTTATATATCATAGCACACATTATAACGAATAGAGTGGCTGTACCCAAAATGGCAAATGTACCACTGAGTCCATAATTTGTCAATAGATAATACAATGCTTTTGGTAATATTATGGTAAATAGACTGGAACCGGCTGTCACAAAACCACTGACTAAACCTAAGTACTTTTTAAAATAATGCCCGAGTATGGCCAATGTTGGTGTATACGTAAATGCAGCACCCAATCCAAATAGAATACCATATGTTAGATATAATATTTTTACATTATAATAGAAAACGGCGGACAGTAGCAGACCGCTACTTGCCAGACATCCACCGATAAATGTTGTTTTTCTTAAACCAATTTTATCAATTAATATGCCCGACACCAATGATAATAAAAATGTTGTACCAATTGTTAGCGATCCGGGCAATGCTATAATTAAATAATATAAAATTTATTATATTAAAATCTAAGTGTAAAGTTCAAATGCCATTTAAATGCTATTTTTGGATTTCAATTTAATTTAATTAAAAAATTGTTTTGTTTTTTTTTCTAAATATCGTGATATGAGCTTATATATGATTTTGTGTGGTAGTTTATAATTATAATTTATTTATAGATGAATATAGAAACAATTATATTTCCTTACTCACTTCATATTAAATATTATATGAATGTAATGTGATAATTATTTACATGTTGTAATTTAATAGATTATGTAAATATGATATGCCGCATTTGTATATATACAATATACATATTTGCGTTTCGTACTTGCGATTATTCCATATATTATATATTATAATTGTTGCTTGTGCTGCTATAGACATTGTTTATTGGCAACGCCACAATATCAATGGGAATGGGAAATAGCAATCTTTTAAAGTAAAAACAAAAAAGAAAAAATTGTAATACAATGTACTTAAATTCGATTTGTATTTATTATTATTATATACACAAGTTTTTATTATTTATTTCCTCAACTTTAAAACTTTGTATTATTGAGTGAATGAATGATTTTTCTATATACATGTAGAAGAATATATGTAAAGAAGGTATATAAATATATGAAATTATTTGATTAATTTTTAAGGTTTCAGCAGTCATACTATATATATTATAACCATAATAATAATACCATATTTTTTATTTTGTTGTACATTTTTCTTGTGTATATTACAGCATATATATAATTTTTAACAGGTTGATTGACCCTCTTATACTATCATATAGATATATATATATATATATATCTTTTTAAATATAATATAATTTGACCTATTTACGATTATCCGATAAATTATATACAAAAGAAAAACTATGTATTCATGTATTATTATTTATTTTTTTTTTATTGTGAAGTTTAATCGATTTTTTTTAAAGTATCATAAAAATATTCATAATAATACGGATATTTTGTTTTCATTACCTATATATCAAATATATTACGTATATGTTAATATAAGTTTTTAATCCATTTATAATATGTAAATTTATTTACATTTGTAATTCTTCTATTAAGGTGTGAAAAAGAATATCAAGTTTACTTTTAATTTAAATGAATTTAATCAAAAATGGATTAGTATATCTATTCTTTTCTTGCCGATTTCTTGAAAATTCATTAACAAATCATTTTGTAAATTTTTACTAAATATTTATAAATCATTATTGATTATCTATGGTCCTAGGTTTCCTTATATAGGACGATTAATTCAGAATTTTGAATTCTGTCCAAGAAAACTTTAAACGTTTTTAAGTAAATTTGTATATGAAAAATGTTACCACTCAATTTTGTTGATAACAATTTTGTTAAAATTCACATACTAATCGTTGAAAAGTTAAAATTCATATACTTTAATTGTACCAAGGATTTTTAATGCATTTTACATGAACTCTGTTTTATATTAGATGCGAAATATTTCCTTAAAGAACTAATCATTCAGAACTATTATCATCCCCTATATGATGGTTATTTAAGTCGTAATGCATAAATAATCAAAAAACCATGTATTACAAATTATAACCAAAAAAAAAACAAAGAAAAAGCTAATCATTATCTTATATAATTTAAATGTTTTGAATATATTATAAACAATATAAGAAAATGATACTCTCACAGATCATTAGTAATTCAGGAAACATTTTTATTAGTATACAATAGTATATTAAAACAAAAGACAATTGTCATATATATATACATTTATAGAACAATACCGATAGATAAATTGTTTTAAAAATAAACTTTCATTTCGTTAACTATTCACTATTATAGTAAAAATATATACAATAATAATAATAATATTTAAATGATGAAATAACTTAATTTAATTTCCATACTAACTAACTAACTAACTAACTATATACACTTTTGTGTTACATATATATTTTATTTAAATATAGAAGAATTAATATAACAAAATATAGATATGCGAATTTGTATATATACAATGAAAATGAATCAAAAGAAGCAATGCTTTGTTTTCCTTCTTCATCCATATATATATACATATAGTTGAATGAAAATTTTTCCTATGATACAAAATTATATATTATATGATTCCTATAAAATTATATATATACTATACGGGGTGATCGAAAAGGAACTGTGGTCATAGAGTTGGTATTGATCATTCTATATCTGATGGATTGAGTCGATATTATTCTATATGACATGTATTTTTGTTTGTTCATTTCATCCTTTTATCCTTCATATTGAAAATATATTCTTTTCGTATCAAAACATTATATCTAATTTATAGAAAGATCAATTTTCCTACTGTACGACTATTGCAATAAGAAATTGCAAAATTAGAGGCCTAAATCAAAATACGACTTTCATCATCTATATGCAATTCATCATCAAATATGCAATCCTTAGAGCACCCCGTATGTAAAATACATAGAGAACTCTATTATTATATATAATTCTTTGTTCAATTTGCCATAGATCCTTGCCTATGACGGCATATTCGTTATACACGTTTTTTTTTTTATTTTTAAATGCATATATCTTTAATTTTATAAATATATTATTATATGATATATTTGTATGTTGTTGACACTTTTACTTATTTTAATATGTTTATGTAAACGTGAAAAATAAAATAAAATAAAAAATGTAGTTATTATGGGTAGTTATGGATAATTAAATGAATATTAATGTAATACCATATACAAATTAAAGCAAAATAATAAACTGTATATATATATATTTTTAATTTATATACTGTCAAATACATTTAAAAAATAAACATTTAAAAAATAAAAAAAATATATACACTGTATATATTTTATTTAATATATGCATATTGGAATATAAAAAGTATATAAAAGGAATGTTTAGTTTTTAAAATTAACCATCCGCATATATAGGTAAGGATAATAATAAGGACAATTTTGTAGAATTTTAAATCACAAGTCTTATATACGCGAATAAAGCGACTGCAAATAATTTTCTATACAACGTCTTCGACAGATTTTGTCGAGTTTTACTTTAAATCAAGTGGAAAACGCGAGGTAGAATTCAGGGAAACTTCGTGAAAATATCGTGTATCGTGAAAATATTCTGTAAAAACTTAACCTTCTCAAATATATAATGATATATTACAGTAGTAATTAAGAAGAATAAGAAAACAAATAAAAATGTGAGGAAATTCACGTACTTTTTATAGAAAAAAAAATCAGGATATATTTAAAATAGTATATAGAGATGTTTTATATGCATCATAAATAAATGTTAGAACCTTTTTTATTCATCCATCAACTATGAGATGTCGATTAAATATAACATATTTAATTATTATTCATACTATTATTATTATAACAATAGACAATATAACAATATAAAATAGATCATAATTTAATGATAAAGAATATTTCAATCAAAATATTTCTATATATTTTTGATATTGATTATAACATGAAGAAATTTTATATAAAGAATAATCAATCACTTGGTATTTTCTTCATTAACACTAACACTTAAAATATATTCTTTAAATGTTTAGTTATATTTTGTTAAATATGAGTTCCATTAAAATATCGTCTTCGATTTATTTAGAAAATTTATTTATTAATATGATTAAGATTTGTTGAAAATTTCTTGAATCATGCCTTTTTAAAATTGTACCAATCATTTATAATGAATTGAATATGATCTCCGTAAAATATTATATGAGGTTTCCTTGGACGGATTAATTCAGAAAGGATTGGTTTTCAAATTGATCCTATATTTTTCATTTGAAATATATTTGTTACATACAAAAATCCTCCTCTGTAAAACAATCCAATACAAAATATAAATTTATTATGAAAAACAGATTTATTGTTTACAATAATAATAATAATTTATAAATAATATATATAATAATATAATATATTTTTTTTCTATTCAACTACTATTCAATTTTTAAAAAATAATTTACCGGAATTTTTGATAATATTCAACACCGTCGACGAAATGCACATTTACAAATCCACGCACATTCGTTTTTATTGTTGGTGGTTTTTTTTTCTCAATAATATTCATAATGTGTTAATTTTTACTTGTAGTCGCGTCGTTTTTCGCTATCGTGGAATTTTATTTTATCATTTTTCTTTGTTAATATTATAATAAAATTTTCCAAATAAATGGAAATGTTTTTCTTTTAAGTTATGACTATGTGAAAATGTGAAGTAATTCTGATTTATTGTAAAAATACTAAATGAAAATGTTGTTGTATGAATTTTCTTTCAATTAAATGCGATGTAAAAACAATAATAAAATTGTTGCTTTATTGTTAATAAATTTCAAAGTGTTGTTTAATTCTTTTTTTTTTCAATGTGGATTTATTATTTTTACAAAACTGTAATTGAAATAATTGTGTTTGCGTGCATATATTTTGGTTCTTCTGCTTTTGATTTTAATTACCTGTTATATTTTTTGCTGGAATTTATTTTGTTTATAGAGTTGAAGGTTGGAATTGTTTCGACAGAATAAATCTTTCTTTTATAATTATTTAAGGTAATTCTTTTTTGTAAAAGATCAGTTGGGAACTTTAAATGTTTATCTCTATTTTATGTATAGCGAAAACTTTATTTGAAATACGTTAATGTTTTATTCTTTATCACATAATATCTTATTATTTATTGTTACAGATTTAATTATTTTTTATATTAATTTCATTTATTTTCTTTCTATTTTTTCCATAGGTAAGTTCAATTTTTTGTCATCCCATTACTTTACGAATTTTAATATGCATGCAAACAAAATGTGAGTAAAACACAATTTTATATTATTCGTAAAAAACTACAGACATTTATAATAATATTATATTAAATCAAATTAAATCTCGAATATATAAATCACATCTTGTAAAATTGGTTAGAGAAATAATTCCTGCTGACCAAATAAATTAGACAATAAACTTAATCAAAACAAAGCGTAAAATTAATTTCTGTATATAAACATTATTCGGGAACTTCGTCTGTGCCAAAACGTCATATTCATTTTTTCGAATTTTGTTGTATAAATCCAAAACATAAATTTCTATAATTGAACTTCAATTAATTTTATAAATTTGCCCATAGTAACACAAAACACCATAACAATTGTTATTTGTTCATTTTTTTTTATTATACCCCGTTAATTTATCTTATAAATAAAAAAGGCGATTCTTTATGCAATAAAAATTAAATAAAAAAATATCAAAATCCCGCTATATATATATTATGATAAAATTTAATTTATTGCTTATTTATTTTATTTTTTCTTGTATTTTGTATTTTAAAATTATAATAAGTCTTTTAAACAAAAAAAAACATAGTGTAAGAAGTTGAGGATTTATTTTTAAAATTATGACATGGAATTAATATGTTGTTGTTTTATTTTATTTAGCAATAAGATAAATTAAATGAAATACAATCATTTTATTACTTGCGGTATTATATACAAATTTTGTATTTATTATGACTGACTATTTTTTCTATTTTATGAGTAAATTAGTCTGTATAATTTTATCATCTCTAATCAATTAAATCAATAAAATATCGAAATCAAAAATAATATTTCTTCAAAATTATATGTACATATAATGATATAATACATTCACGCTGCATATCAGCAAAATCCTATAATCACATCATTTTTTTTTTTTGGGGTCACAAAAATTGCTTTATAATGATATCTTATTGTTCTATATATGATAAAGGTTCAAAGAATTTATCTTGTAATTACGATAGTAGTTTTATCAAAAATTGTTTAAACAAACTTCGAACGATTTTGAAAGGAATATTCAATAAATAATCAGTAAACTCGCTTCAAAATTATGCATATCATTTCTAATTCATTATGGAAATAAATTATAATATTTAATAATCATTTTATATTATATTCATTAAAAAATTCTATCATCTGACTATGAGAATCAATTGAAATAAATTATTATAATAATTTAAGTGTAAATTCAATTCTATATTATATATCTGTATGTTCTAATGAAGATTCGCATTTCCTATATTATATATATTTATAATATATAATTGATATTATAAGCAACAAACCACATAATTTCTTATATATGGATTATTGTTTTATATAGATTATACGTATCTGTTTCTATATATATAGTAATCATAATAAGATTTCAAGTGGAAATGGATTATTTTTACATAAATATTATATTTAAATATCTATCTATTTCTATATATATATATAATAGTATATGACATGAAAAATATATTTACTATATATAGAATAAATATTGATATACAAAATAAATATGACCGTAATAAATATCGTTGATCGCTGAATCCCCCATGCTTATGTATATATATAAATATATATATGATATAGATGCCATACTTATTTATACAGATATCAATATATAGTAATATAATATATTAAATAAATTTAATTATCTTTTGTAAATAATATGAAATGCATTTTTGTATAGTGTAATTGTGATGTTTGTTTATTTATTATATATATTTTATGTACTATCATATATACTATTATATATAGGGATATAGATATCAAATGAATGTTGTTCTTGCACTATCAAATGAAAAATGTAAATATATATTTATAGTTTTTTTTTTTTTTGTATATTGTTTTTGTACATAAAAGATAATGGAATTTTCATAATAATAATACTTAAATCAATAAAGAGTGAAAAAGAATATACTGTATATATATTTATTCTTTTATATAATATAGTATGAACAAAATTCAATTAATTTTATATATATAATTCAATACACTTCTATATAAATATTGAACAGTGTTAATGTAAAGATGATTTTTATTTATAGTTATAGTTGAATATTTAAAAAGTTTAATGTTTTAAATGGCTTTTAATTTAAATATGACATATACAATTTTTGAATTTCAAAGTATTAAAAATTGTTATTCAATATAATTTTATGATTATATAAAGTATAAAAAATTTGCTTTCTATCAATTGCAAATTCATTCAGATCAGTTTACTTTTTTTAATAAAATTATATCTGATGAATGGAGAATTTTAGTAATTTTCAAAGTCTTTTTAATTATGCCATCAAAGTGGTGGGGTTTTCATTGAAATTCTATTGATTTTCGTCCAGTTTTTATAGCTAAATTGCTGTCAGATTTTAGTGGATAACTTTTATTTTTCAAAATAAACAACTTATTGATATATGAAATCAAACATAAACTAATATATACCAGATATATTTTAACAAAATCTATTTGTTATAAAAATACTATCTTTAGAACTTTCATATCTAAATAAAAATTATAAATATGCCAAGACGCATTTAAGAAAAAAATAACCATTCAATATAAAAATCATTAGAATTTGGAATGAAATTAAATAAATTCAAAAAAAAAAAATTAAATAAAATACATACATGCTTTACTTGATGCTTCCAAATCACCTTGATTTACCAAACGTTCTCGTAAATTTAAATAAATCGTTCCATAGGTATTGATAATACCAAATAAAATGCTATTACAATAAAATGCACTAATCATAATTAACCAGGCACGTGTTCCACCATCCGGTGGATCTGGATATGTCATATTATTATTATTATTATTACTACTAACATTATTATTTAAATTATTATTACTGCTATTAAAGTTAATGTTATTATTACTATTATTATTATTATTGTTATGTTTTAATTGTGATTGTTCGTGATCTTGATACTGATGCAATTGTTGTCCATTATTATCTTGATTTGATGCAATTTTATTATTATGTTTTATAATTGAAATATGTTTTGTTAAACTATTATTTGAATCTATAAGATTTTTATCTGCCATTCTATATATATTTATTATACATGTATATTTTTATTTCATCAGTAGTCAATTCATTCAAAATTACTATTTTTTATTGTTTAATTTTTTTCTAATATAAATATATTTTATCACAATTTAATCAACTTTTTTTTATTATTTATTTTATTTCTTTCTGTTTGAAAAACAAAAAAAAATAAAAAGAACATTAATTTATTTAAATTAAGTATATATAGTAACAATATTAAATAATAACACGCACTTTATTTATATACTTATGATATAAAATATATTTAATTTATTCACACAAGTTAAATTTGTGCGTCATGGCACAAATTTTGGTATTATTATTATTATTATTATTATGATTAACAAGTTTTTTTTTTGGTTGGTTCCTCTCTCTCTACTAATTATATATTTATTTTAAATACATAAGTTACAAATAAATATACAGTATATTATACTTTTTTTTTCTTTAATTAATTTAAAAAATAAATATATAAATCACATACAAATTTTTGAAAATTTAACGAATTTAATAATGATGATCAAAATACTTTATCAATTTGAAATAAAGTTTAATTTAAAAATATATTTATCAGTATTTAAAAATGAAAAAAAAAAAAAAAATTAATTAAATATTGTATTATCAAAAATGTATTTAAAATCTTTTTTTTATAATTGTGCTGCTCTCCAACAATATACTCGTGTTCGTGTATAGATTGCGATTATTAATAAGTGAACGATATTTATTTAATTTTTTTTGTTACATTGTCACCACAAATATTAAATAAAAATATGCGATTGTTAAACAACACAACAATTTTTTTATTTTAATGAGATATTCAAATATATTCGTAATGATAATTGAAATTGTATGTTATTATACTCTGGTCGCCTAGGAGGTCAAGGTGAATTTGCTTGAAAAGTATTTATATAGAAATATCAGAATATATGATTCATAGTGCGTTTGTGTGTGTGCCTATGTGTGGTATTTGTGTGAATTTAAAAGTGAAAATCCCCTCGCCATTTCATTCATAAATTCAATAATTTTATGTATATACGGTTTTTTGGTATATAAGGTTTGTCGTCTTAACCATTTCGAGTTCATAGACTTAATATAATAATATTATTTGACTAAAGATCTCACATATATTCACATATATTTAAGATAAATAAATAAAAATATACTAAAAAAAAAAAACTATATATATTTCATATTGCATTATATTATTGTATAAATAAAGAAAAATAGATACTAAAAAAAAAAAAGTCGCGTATATTCTTCTTAAAATAATCACAAAAGATTTAAGATAAATGAAATTTATTCACAATAAAATAATATCTATTTTTAACCTTTTTTGTTTTTTTTTTCGTCTCTTTATTCTTGGTTAATTGATTTTGTGAAAGATACATTTATTGGTGAAATACATATTCATTCTCGTTTCCCACAGATGTATTTAGACAACGAAAAAGTCATTTATATTGAAACTGTAAGGTATATAATAAAAATTAGACAAAAAAAAATATAGTGTATTAACTTTTCGGGTTTCCCAACAATTTCGTGTCTATTTGATGTTATATTTGTATAAATATATATTTGTGGTGGCCAGAGAATTAACAGCAGTGTTTATAATATTTGATAGATTTTGTATATATGGATTTAATAGAATCCGTTCTGTCTAATTTTTTTTTCACATACTCATAGAATTATGTGGAATATAATTTGGCTTAATATATTATCATAATCGATTATGATTGCTGTCGAAACTATAAATAAAATCATTGATAATACTTTATTGAAAATGAAATTGGTTTTGGTCTCAAAGTGTTTTAAATTTAATCTAATTGGAAATGTTAAATATCAAGTTTGAGTACACCACATGTGTGTGAAAAATTGCATTCACGTACATTTTCCTGCCTATCACCCGGCCAACCAACGTTTTTCATTAATTAATTTCTTCTTTTTTTTTTCTGTGCAATACTTTGCAAGTTAATTCTCTGATCACCGCACAGTATATATTTAGTATATGTTTATTTTAATTTTCAAAATCATAAAAAAATAAAACACGCATATTAACTATACATATATGTTGTAGAATTGCACAATATATAGTATATACGTTACGTACGTAAATATAGTATTTAAGAAATTTAAACATCAAGTCATTTACAATAAATATATACTCATATCAAAAAAATGTGTAGAAAAAAAAAAGTGAATGTAATTTCAAATATAATTTCGAATATGAATTTTAAAATTTGTCTATATACAATAAAAGAGCATGTATATTTCTGCACAAAATTTAATTTGGAGAGATAATCGCTTGATCTTCATTGATAATTTTTTTATTTTTTTTAAGAAAACACATAAATGAAATAAAAATTAAGTAAAATCGCGCGCTTGCAAAATGTATATCAATTGAAATTTTACACATTCACAAATTAATATACATAATTAAATTTTTAAATAAAAACTAATACCACAAAATATTGTATATGCTCTGAATAAATATAAATATACCTATATTTAGATATTTTTTTTTTTTTTTGTAAATTTATATATATAATACACAGTAGTATGAATTTTTATTTTTTTTTTAATTTTGTTTAAACATTTCTTATTAACATTTCTTTTATTATTATTATTTATTTAGATCAAGACACATCTTTTTTTTTTGTTTTGTTCGACACATAAAAAATTATATATACGCGAAAACACACACCCGTCTTATTCGTTTGCCAACTTTAACTAAAATGATGACCGCAAAATAACTATGATATATTTTTATTTTTATACATATATATATCTATGAGAAAAAAAAAACAATAATAAATAATCATAATAATAATAATATTATTGTTATTTGATTATTATCATTTCTTTATGGATTTTTTTTTCTGTTCATGTACCGTCCGTATAGTATTTCAAACCATAAAATTACACCAAAAAAATAAACCTCGCTATAGTTCTTCTTTAAATGCTAAACACTGACTAGGAGAAAATATTAATATATAAATGAATATACACAATAAATTATATATATTGACGAAAAAATGTATGAATGAAATATATATTAAAAATTTTACTTAAACCCATTTCATATTCACTATATGTATATTTTTGTCCATCGTCCCTCTGTTGTCTCTCTGTATATATATATATATTATGTTATCAATTCATTCATTTTCCTATATTCATATTTGTAAAATTTTCCAAGTTTTATATAGATTTTTTTTTTTTTCAATATGAATACATATGTAAATGATTTTATTATAAACAGAGAATACCGCGTGCTTTTGCTATTATATATATATTATGTTATATATATTATAACTATATTATCAATAACGTCAAAGCCGCGTCAAACACCAACAACAACATCAACAACAATAAATGTATACCAACAAAAATTCACACAAATTATTCGTCATCAATTTTTTTTTTATTTTATCAAACTATTTTATATGAAACATATGTATATTGTATATATATAGGTATATATAAAATACACACTTGTTTACATCATATCTATAAATGTCATATATACAAATAATATTTTATACATTTGTATATATAAATATATAATGATTTTATTCATAAATGATAATTTATTTGTATTTCTTCCAAAAAAAAAAAATAACTTAAATGAAATAAAATATAATACAGGTGACTCTATGGGACGAAAGACTCTATATCGAACATTAATCAATTTTGGTAATAAGGTATTTAATAAAATATGTATTACAATTAACGTATATTCGGTTATCCGTATGTATAATAACTTATATAACTTATATACATAATATCTTAAGAATTATATAGTTTGTGTTGACATAGACATAGAGATCTTTGGGCATTCCTCATTAAAATAAATCGTTTCGCTATCAAAAGGAGTTCAAAAAAAAAATTATTAATGTTAATGTGTCTTTTTATAGAATTTTAATATATCTTAATCAATAATAGTTTGTTTAGCGCAGTTAATCTTTTGATTAAAAAAATATATTATACCTATAATTATAAATTTCCATTGCTACTGACATCGTCAAATGCAAAAGATATCACTCAGTAATATTTTTGTAATGATTTTGATAAACTAAAATTAAAAAAAAAAAACCTAATTTTTATAACCACTATTAAATAATAAAAATAAAAACATGTTTAATTAAAAGAGAGTACGCGTTTGCCTCGCATAATATATACACACATATATACCTAAATAAACAGAAATTTTTTGTTTGATGCATATTAATGCAATATTAACCACCGAATATAATTAATAATACAACAAAGAAAAATTAAAGCTTATTATGTTATTTATTAACCGCATTGTGGATATATCTTAAAATCGAATACTTTTGTATCGAAAAAATACCCTAATAGAATATAATAATTTGAATGTATGTACTGAAAATTGTTTTTCGGAGAAAACCCCCCATTGAAAAATTCAATTATTCGTTAATAATAATGTTTTATTATTCATAGAATGGCCATATGACAACTGATCAAATCTATTGCATGTTAAGGAATATCAATAAAAATTATTGATCCTTTTATGATTTTTCATATGAATTTCCCAATGTTTTTCACTTTAAAATTACTTTAAAAAGTCTATTTTTTTAGATGAGATTTCATGGCATATATCGAAATATAAAATTATTGTCATTTAACAGATAAAATAGATTAGACCAAAGTATCGATAATAAGATGTTTTAAAATTATAAAACATCATAATGGAGATTGAGTTTCAAAAGAAAATTTTGATGGAATATGTTAATATTAATAATAAAATTCAAAACTTGTTAAATTTCATCCATAAACTAAAAAGATTTTTCATGATAACCAATCAATTTGATTACATATTTCTTTGGAAAATCCATCATTATTTTATAAAAATGATTTTATTTATTTCTTTCATACGAATTTTCCGGGAAAATTCACATTAACAGCAGGCAAGTATAGGAAAATTTCAATTATACTAAATCAATAATCTTATGGGAAAAATATCTGTTTAGGTTTTGTAAGCAGTTAGCGGATCGAGCCAATATGACAAGTCGATTAGAAAGTATCTTTATACTTAATAAAATTAAAATAAAACATCTATTATTAGATAGGATTTCATAAGAAAATCTAATTTTCTTAATTGAAATAATTTTGTAGAAAATGGATAATATAAAACAAATTCCATAATTTATTTAAAAACCGTTGCTATACGAATAGATTTTCCATGCATCAACCCCTAATTACAAGATAATAATTAAGCTAATAAATTATTGATTTACTGACATAACTACGGCATGGAGGATGATTAATTAAATCTGTATATTTTTTATATACACATAGAATTTTTTATAATTTAATCCTATATATATATATATATTATTATACAATATATAGAAATGGTTATTTCCTGTTTATATCACAATAGATTTAAATTTATATATAGAAAATATATATTCTAGCACTATATATCTGTTGGTAAAAATTAATTAAATTATTTTAAAGTTAAATAATTTTGATAAGAAATTTTTGTCAAATATCCGATTCAATTATAAATTTCGCACGAATTTGTTTATAAATATATATTCAGAAAGCGACAATAATGATATAAATTATATATATATACGGAAGAACATGACATATAATTTTGTTCAAAATCGTTATCATTATACATATATATATATATATATATATATATGGTATATATTAAATGTTTATTAAAATATATATATATAATATCATTATACAAAGTAAAAACATATATAACACGCAATAAAAACAACACGTCGTCAAAATGATAACATACAAAAAAAAAGCTATATGTATATAAAACAGAATGTTATAAATAAATATATATTGAAAAATAATATACAGTACATAAATTGTTTGTTATACTATATATTATTTTTTATGAATATATATATTTATTAATATAATAATATTCGCTCTTCTTATCACATCATGTGTCAATTTAATAATATAAAATAGATGATGTTTTGTCGCGCATAAATACTTATGTATATGAATATTAAAATTTATTATAATAACTTTCTTTTGTTATTTATATTTATATGTTTATAAAAAATTTGCGAATTAGCTATATTTTAGTTTGAAAAACTCCTTTTTTTTGACTATTTACTATTTATATTTATAAAATTTTAATTTTATTAAAATTTTCCTCTCTACTATATGATAATTCTTTCACAATCAGTAATTTTTTTTTTATAATATATAATAATTAATATCGCATCGTACGTTATTGTGTAATAATAATATTCAAAATATTTTTATACTTATAATAAAATAATTCTTATCAAATGTTACAAAATTACAAAATGGTTTATCAAAAGTGTTATATATAAAAATGTGCGTATTGTGTATACAACTGCAATTGTATTTTAGAATTTTTTTTTTCATTTTTTGATATCTTATCTGAATTTCATATATTTTTCAATTTATATATACCCATATATATTTTTGTATACATGGTGTTTATTATTAATTTTAATACTTTAGTTATTTATTATGAAAAAACATTAAATAATATAATATTTCAAAAAAAAAAAAATAAAGAATTATTTGAAAGGATATACTTAACGCAATAATCAATCTATTTTTAATTTATAGTTTGTTTTCCTACCTACTATAAAGTTAAAATAATTGATTGTGTTATTAATTGCGCAATTACGTTTTATTTTTAATAAAATATTTAAATATCAGAATACAGAATATATTAATAAAATATAAAATAAATATTATCGAAAAGGTATATTAAATGAATAATAAATATGTATATAACATATATGCTATATATAGATATCAATAATAATAAATGATTTTACGATTACGATATTCCACTACTTAATTGTCCAGCTTTAGAAGAAAATCACTCATAAAAGAGTTGTAGTAAAAACATCATAACTTGGGAGCCCGTTGAGTTAGAATAAAGTTCAGAACGGCATTCGATAGATAATTAAATTCTCTAAAAACTTTTCTTACACAACCAATAAGGTTGTAAAACAAATTCTATAGTAAAATTCTATAAACGTGAAAAATTGTCAATTTATTCATACTTTTTGTATGGCGACCCCATAATATTATGATAAATTCAGAAAATTCAGCTCATTTTACTTATAATACAACATTAAAATCAATACCATTTAATGAAAATTTCACCCTTAAAAATTGAAATGATTAGAGGTTGATTTTTACTTATAACAGATTTAAAAATATATATGTTCCATAAAAGGGTTGTAATAAAAACATCATAACTTGGGAGCTCGTTGAGTTAGAATAAAGTTCAGAACGGCATTCGATAGATAATTAAATTCTCTAAAACCCTTTCTTATCTAGCCAATAAGGTTGTAGAACAAATTCTATAGTAAAAATCTATAAACGGGAAAAATTGTCAATTTATTCATACTTTTTGTATGGCGACCCCGTAATATTATTTTAAATTTTTTTTTATTTTAAATACACCTGCTTGTTTATATATAAATAATAAATAACACGATTATATACACATATTAATTTATTTCCACATTCCTTTAGTACAACTTCATTAAAATATCTTAAATTCATCGATTAATAATATTATTATTATTAATTACATGAATGATTTTATATTTATTATAAACGAATTGAATCAAATAATATATATTTATATGTAAATTTATATATATATTCAATTATATATTTATGAATTTCATAAAATTTTTGTTTAATATATATTATATAGTGATTGATAACGACTATTAATTAATCATCATCATATAGTAATAATAATAATAATATATATTTATTTTATTGTATAATATATTCATTTAATTTAATTTATATACAAAAAACATGTATTTTTTATTTATACATACATATGCATATGGAAATGTGATTGATAAATTTTATTTATACATAAATATATAATTTAAAAGAGTGATATGGAATTGATTGATATTGTATTAATCACATAAATATACATATTTTATTAATATATATTAATATTACATTTACATTTTACATTCTATATATAGTTTATCACAAATTAATAAACATTGTATATATATTTTTTAAATAAAAACAAAAAAAAAAAGTCCAAATTGATAAATGTCTTTATTTAAAATGAAATTACTTCATTTTTTCAGACGATAACATAATCAATTTTCACTGAGAAAATCATTGGAAATGTTATTACCGTATGTGTGTGAATATTAAATTTTTTATTATCTATAATATAACAACAATAAAATAATATATTACGAATACAGAGGAAAATCATCAATTGAAAAATTATAATAATAAGTAAATTTGTTTTGTAAACTCATATATGTTTTACTACATCTCAACTAAACCCAAATTTGATGGAATACTCATTATAAATTACTCTAACAATAAGTCTCTATAATGAAACCACTTTTATCCGGTAGTTTCCTCAGATGCCATAAAACCATCATGTTCCCATTTTTAATACTCTGTAAATTTTCCAATGATAATCAAATGGTTTTAATTAGAAAATCAATTTACTAATAACTGGCATTTAATCTACTTACATCCATTTTGTTGTTTTATGTGCATTTTCCGAAATTTTTCAATTTTGAATGCTTTTTTTTTTATTATAACACATTCTTAAGCGGAAAATTATTAAAATCGTTGTTTTTTCTTAACCATAATTAACGGATTGTATTAGAAGATAAAATATGGTCGAAGAAAGTTTCAGAAGAAAATTAATTTATTTCGTCCTTTTTCACCTTAACTTCGTTTCAATGTTTAAATTGTATTAATCCACATAACCAATTGCCTATATAAATATTTTTAAATAACATATAATAGAAATTCTATATCATTTGAGAATAATAACAAAAAAAAAATCGTCCAATTTTGTATAATTTTGTCAATATTTGATATATTTTTACTCACTGCGGACAATATACACAAAATATTATTAATTTTTTTTTATCATATAGTTAGTTATATATATCAATATATAGACGACAAAAGAAAAACAATTTTATAATATTGCATATAGGAGTTATAGAGTTTTATTATTCTTGTTCCATCAATTAACAAAAATAAAAATATTATGTATGTATATAGTAAATAAATTTTTATGTAGATTCGGTCGGTATATGCGGTAAATAATCATCATAAACTAAATTTATTTGGTCAATAAATAATAAATTTTATCAGTAAATACTTAATATTATTCGCTATGCATCTTAATTATAATAAATTTAAATAGAAGAATAAATAAACAAACACGCACACACACACACACACACACACACATACACACAATTGATGTCAATTAGTTAATAAATACTGATATTTTTTTTTTTTTTCAATATAATAAAGGTCGAACGGCCAGTCTCAAACAAATAAAATATTTTATATAGAATAGTAAATTATATTATAATTATATATAAATAAGCAATTATATATTCAATTTATCATCATATTCGTAGTATAGAAGTAGTATAGACTGTGTGTGTATATATGCAAATGTACTTTGATACTGTTTTCATATATAATTTTGCAATCAATAATATAGTTAGAATATAAAGTATATACCACCTAATTGCCGCCGCATTTATACATCATCAATTAAATAATGTTGATTATTAATTTAAAAACAAAAATTCATTTTATTTGATAATGCTATATAAATATATAGAAATAAATTATACATATATATTTGATATATAGATTTCCTATCTCATATATAATATAAATAAGTGAATATTAAATGACATCAATTTTTATCCCATTTCCAATAATAATTATCAATTAATTATTTGTGTTTCATATCTATATATATTAACATTCGCGTTAGTTAATTTTATTTCTTTTTTGTTGTACATAAATATGTGTAATTCCATTAATTTATTATAAAGAATAATTTAAAAAAAAAAAATCATCTAAAATTAAATTGAATGTTTCCCAATTATCACATAATCAAGCAAAACATTTCGATTGATGATATCTTTTTGGTAAAATTTTTCATATGTTGTATGATTTACTGAAAAATCGTGAAAATCTTGGAAAATTGGAACATTTTAAAAAACATGATTAGGTTAACGAATTTTCCTGGTAATCGCTCATCACAGAAATTGATGAGAATTTTTATATAAAATTAATTAAAACCTGTAAAATATCGTTTCGTTTTCATTATTCCCTTTTAATTAATCAATTATAATCAAAATAGATACTACTTCATCATATAATTTCAACCAATATTGCCTCCAGATAATAATCCTCGTAATAATCATTCTATCGTTGAAACTTACATAAGATAAAAAGAGAAAATATATTACGGAAACCATGCATTTTTGTTTGGTTTTTTAATTCTATGTATATTTTTTACCTTTTTATCTTATGTAAGTTTCAACGATAGAAATTTACAGTTATATTTGAATGTAGAGCGGGTATCCCCCCTGTGGGATACCCGGGAATATATATACACTAACCACAACTGGCAGAAACGCCAGCGCGGTCCGTATATATATAAACCTACGGGGAACATCATTGCTGGAATATGGTATGTCTCATCGCGTCGACTTTCCAACATTCAAACAACCATGTTCCCCTTAATTAAAAGCAAATCTCACATGTAAATTTTACATGTGAGATTTTTTGTTTGAAAATCGGCGGCTTCGCTACCAACTCGACCATACGGTTATCTTAAGAAATGTGCACTTAATTTTTGTTCACATATACTGTGAATGAAATATAAAATAATTTGTATGTATGAAAAAATGTGATGATTGAATGAAAGTTAATTTCGATATTTTATCATATATATGATTCCTTTTAAAATTGCATTGAGATTTTTTTTTAATTTAACGTTGAATCTACATATTCGTAATTACTTTTATAACAACACTATGATAAAAATATATTCAATTAAATTGTTGTTTTTGTATGTATATTAAATATTGCATAGATATCTCATTCCAATATAGTACTTTATATACACGAGCACCAATACATTATAAATTCATTTTTTTTTCATTATACCGCTATATAATATATTTCTTTTCTAATAATGATTTTATATAACAGACTGAAAAACGTTAATTTCGAGTTTTTTTTATTTATTTTTGTACCTATATATGTACTAAAAATTGTGAATTTCGTCTTTATGAAAAATATTTATTTAATTTGTTGTGTTTTATTTTAATATTTTATCCTTAATTTAATTAATTTCTTAATTTAATTAACAAAAGAAATTATAATAAATTGAAATTTATTCTTTTTTTATAGTGCAAATTACAAGATCATATTGTTCAAATAATTGCTATATAACAAAAGTTTTCCAAGTTTTCATCAAGTTGGAGTGAAATTTCACAGAATATTTGCTGCTGTTATCAATCGTGTATTCTAAAAAAGTTCAAACAGGTAAATAAATAACCTTTTTTTATTTTGTAAAGAAAACAAATAATACAATAATTTCAATATCAATTATTAAATGAAAAATTGTTTTTCTTTCAGGTTAGTGTGATTTTTATTGTGTGTGCCACCTTTACGAATAAATATTTTATAAATTTCAACACTATAAATTGAGTGAGTAGACAAAATTATTTTCATTATATTTCTTTTTAATAATTCCATATATAACTTTCGGAATGTTTTGTCTGTTTACTGGAATGTTTATGATACTAAAATTTCCGAACGTTAAGGAAATTAGAAAAATATAAACCCATTTAAATAAAAAAAATCCACATTATATAGAAATTTTATATACCATCAACATTTTGTCTGGAAGTGCTTGATTCAAATCTAGATTATTATTGCAATTTTTGTTTAAAATTATCATAAATTAATTAATTCTAAATTAATCCGTTCAACTAAAGCCTTGTTCATTATTCAATACATAAATTCTACATAATGTACTTAAAGAATACCACCAATATTTTACCACCAATAATTTATGTTTAGAAAATAATTCACTATTCAAATTCTATTGATATTCTTTCTATATATTGACCAATATGGTTATAATTGGGATATAAAATCGATAAGAAAAAACTATTAATTGCTTATCAATTAATAATATAATATTTATATAGAATAATTTGCCATTTATTAAATTTCACTTTCTTCAATGCGTCTTATTCGTTTTCGTTTGCAATAAAATTTATTATTCATATATGTGAAATTGTGCATAGAGTGGATTGATTAAAAATTGTGTTTATATAGGATTTTATATATTATATATGATATTTATAAGTTAATGAACCTCGTTCCATTTAGATAATTGTTGTGAACTCTCTATACGTACTATATATAACTAAATCATTTATTATTATTATTATTATTATCATTGTTGTTTCGCATATATCGTAAAATATATTAATACGAATATATATAAAATTGATATTAATTTGAAATAATTGAATATAGATTATATAGACTCGACAATTAATTACAATATTATATTAGAATTTCAAAAACTGATCAATTTTCAAGATTAGAATTTAAAAAAAAATAATTGTATACTGTGTAAATTTAATTAATTCATTTAATAATTCCATTTAAAAAAATTACAACTATATACACTACATATTTGTGTAAGGATTTTCTATAAATGATATACAGAAAACAAAGAGATTTTCTTTTATTCTATATAACAATATAAAATATTTCTATTTGAGTGGTGATGACAAATAAACTGTGCAAAATCCCCTTTATTCATATCAAATGTATATATATATTGTATATAATATAAATAATAATAAGGATGTATGTAAAGGATATCTTGAAAGATGAAAATGAAAAATACTATAATATAATATATATATTAAAAATATTTCTTCTTTTTCTTGCTTTTTTGACATATATAAACTAATTAGATACGGAATAAATAAGTGTTAATTTACATCATTGTATATAGAATATATTTTTGTTATAATTTATATATACACAAAATTTAATTAATTAACTTATATATATATATATGATAACAAAGATACAGACCCGGCCTTCTTATAACCTCTTCTTATCGTTTAATTTTATATTATTTAAATAAGTCATTTCCAAAGTATTATCATTTTAAGTAATTAGATTAGCGATGCCGATTAATTTAACAAGATATTTTTCCATCGAACAAACAATATAGGCAAAAATCCAGCAATCCAGCTGTTTAAGATACCATTTATTCAAGAATTCTTTTTAGAATATTCGAAAAAAAGAAGTTCATGTGGAATTTTCAATGTGGAAATTCTTTATAATTTTCCTGAGGAAATTCTTTATAATATTCTAAAAGTAATTCTATATAATATTTTTAAGGAAACTCTTTATATATTTCTTATATAATTGAATCTTATATAATTTTCTAAAGGAAGATCCCCTTTAACAATTTATTAACATAAAAAATCCTTAAGATAAATCATCATCAAATTTTTTAACATGTTAAAGAAGTGGCTCAATTTTGATAGTACCCATTTTTCTTTGTGTTGCAATACAAGTTTTGTTAGGACCATTGTTAAAATATCTAGTAATTTATCTGTGTGGAAACAAAAATTACATTAAAATATATTATATTGTATATATATATATATTATTTGAAATATTTTTGTTCATGTTTATAATTTATATTTTATTATATACTATATGTATGTATATATATAATGAATAAAAAATGAATAGAAACAAGAGATTTATGTATCTCTACTATATAGATATAATCAACCCTATATACATATATATATTATCATATTTTGTATAGAAAATGAATACTGTTTGTTATCCATGGTTTACTATATATTATATACTATTCAGTTATTACACATATTATACAATATCATATTACATATATATATATAATTGTACTGGCATGTACTCGCATTTATTAAAAATATACATACAGATTTTTCAGATTTACATGAAAAATCTGTATATGTACCTATCGTAAAGTTAAAAAAGTTTCCATCATCCATTCATCTCACTAAATTAATTAAAATGCATATATGATGGTAAAAGGAAAAACATTATCAGTAAATAATAATAATATTTAGTGTATGGTATATACGAATTTTTCATTAAAAACAAATATCGCATTCTAATTTTCCAAATTATTTATTTGCAAATTATTAATGTGGTACAAAATTTGAAGTTTGTTTTAAATATATATATAGTTTTAAATTTAATAAAGAATTAAATGCAATTAGTTGAGAATTCGCTGGTATTTTCTATATATCAATATAGTCGATATTTGAACTTAACAAATTGATTTATTATGAAATTGTTATATTTTTGTTCGAATGTCTTTATTAAATATTATTAATATCATTTTTTTTTATATAGCAAAGCAAATTTAAAGAATTTCAATAAATGATTTGTTTGTATTCATATGAATAATACAATTAGATTAAAATTATGAATTTTTGAAATTAAAATTAATTTGCTTCACTTTATCTTTTATTATAGAGTATTATTTTTTTAATCAAATTGTTTTTTTCTGTAATCAAATTGGTCGATTAGATATCAATTCAAGTTCATCACAAAAACAAAAAAATCACTTCAATTCATTATCTTATATATTAAACATTTTCCATTTTAGAGTCATCGTATTGAATGATTTTACCTATACTATAAAAAGGCTATATGAAATTTAGAAATTTATCGACAGCAAATAAATCGATTTTCTATCAAATATATATATAGTCAATTTTCTGATAAGCGATATAACAAATTAATATACAATAAATTGTTTATATGGTCACATTAAATTCTTCACAAAAATGTATTATTCATTATATATATATTTATATATATTTAGTATAAATACAAGAAAATCAAAACATAATTTTGTTGAGAGAAAAAGGAAAACAACATATTGAATAACACATTCATTATTTATACATATTCTGATTATAATATAATATAATATTCATTATTATTATTATTATGTTTATTATTCATCATTATTATATATACGAAGGCACATACAAAACCATATACCATATAACAATAATAATAATAATATCCAAATATGAATCATATATTTTTAAATCTATATACAGTATTATATATATGATACGAGTGTAGATGCGATAATTAAGAAAATGAAATTAATTATTAATACGATCATTTATATCACATTGTTTAATTATTATTATTAATGGAAATCATTTAGAAACGTTTCTTCTTTCCTTAAAATATTCAATTATATATAGACATTATACATTATATATATAAAATTACATTGTTTTAAATAAATTCGCGTATATATTCCTAGGTATTTGTGCTGTATTTCATTAATTATTTAGATAAAAAAACAAAAAAAAAATTTAATAATATAATAAAAAAGTAAAAAGAAAATTAATATATATACTAATACAGAAATATAAAGAAAGCATATATTTTTCCGTTTGCATTCATTTAAATTATAATATAATATAATATAAAGTATGTGATAAAACATTTTGTATTCAATTGAATTTAATGGAATGTATACAATTTTCTTTCTTTTTTTATATATAGTATATATGCTTATAGGTTTTTATAAATTATAATTTATTTATGTGATTCTTCTTTCCTTTTCATCATACAGATATATATATATATACAGAAATTTGTAAATGGCAATTAATTTGTATTTCTTTTTGTTTATTTGATTATCAATAATAATAATATTATAGTTTTTATATAGATCGGTAAGGTATCGTTCAAATGTTCAAATTCATTGTAGTGTTTGTAATTTCTAAAGCTTCCTTTATGCTAACATGTCTGAATTTTGGTATATTTTAGATTTTCATTGACTATTACATTCATTAGCCGGTTCAGGAAAACTTTAGTTGATCGTTACATATTGATGTGGTCAGTTTTTTTTTTTCATTTGTTTTGGTTTATCTTTAATCAATTTCAAAAACAATAAATATTAAATTTTCATTTTCCTCTTTCTTATATACAATTTATAAATGTATAAATTCTTATATATGAAATAAACACATTAATTTATTATATTCGACATGGTGTTTTAATTAGTTTGAATATATTATCCTTATATAGTATATAAAATAAACTTAAAATTCTTGTATATCTACAATGCATATTTAAATTTATCCCATATATAATATAATATAATATATATATATGTATTTAAATTACACGCATCCTTTTATGAATTAATTTTATTTATATATATCTCATATATAGGTGTACAATATAGAACCTATGTATTTATTTATGTATGTACACCTATATTGGTACGTTTTGTTTTATATATGCATAAACAATTTTTAAACAACCTTTGTATTATATACATATACTTTTATGAACAGAATTAGTTGTGTGGCAGGTGTTTATAAAACATACAATCATATTCAAATAAGCAAAGTACAAAAGATATATAGTAGAAAATTTATATACATATCTATATGTAAATATTATAGGTAATTTATTTAGGCATATATACTCTTTATAAGTTATATTGTATATACGCAATGATATGATCACAATATATATGTCGAAATAAAGGGTCATCAAATAAACTTCATGCTCATTTTTATTAGATTTTTCATTTAACAAAACTTTAGAAATGGAAAATTTCCCTCAGACCTGTTCAGAATTTCCCTAAGAAAAATTTTGCTTTAATCCTTCGAATGTTGCTTCCATTTTCAAACATCAGATCAATTAAATATACTAATCTATGACATTCATATGTAAATATTAAACGATAAGGAAACAAACATTATTCAATCTTAATTATTATACCACAGAAATATCACATTAATTTCTAATACCATTTTAATGTTTATTTCAAATAAAATATATTCCTTATTTGATGCTGCTGGAAAATTGTCTGCAATAGAGGTGTGTATGTATAGTATATATTAAATAAATTACATACATGACAGATTTTTGCTGTTTTATACAACAGGGATATTTATTATAATTTTGAATCATGTATGCTGTTCGTGTGCGGTGTGCGTTTACCCTACAGTAACTCTAAAATAATAGTAAAAAATAAATAGAAAAATTGTTCAAATATCAATTTCTGTTATCTTTATGAAGACCAATAATCTATCAATTGATATATTCCTATTCCTATTAAATGTATATATGGTATTTTGTGAATCTTGAGATGAGAACATATTTTTATACTTCTTTTAATAGTTTTGACTCTTCTATACTTATACAATTTTATACTCATATATCCAATTTGATCTCATATCTTTCAATGTCTTGTCTGTGATTTGTAATGAAGTGCATTAATATATATGCGTTTAGATGCTCTTAGCTAATTTCAGATTAACATCATTATAAATATTCAATTTATTACAAAATAATTAACTATAAAATAGGTTAAATTTAAAAATTATCAACATTATGTTGTTGTTATCCTTTACTTTATACAAAAAAAAAGAAAATAACAACCACTTTAAATTCTTTTCTTTTCCCATTGATATATGTTTTATTCAGGGCATATAATCATCCATATCTTGTTGTCGTCATTTATCAAAATATATGTAGAGAAGAACATTTGATGAGAATAAAAAAAATAAAAATAATTATTATAAAAACTTTTTAAGTACATTTTATATTTACCAAAAAACCAAATTACATTAATGTCTTATACCATCGTTTACGCAAAAAAAAAAATCCAATCTTTATCTGTATGTAGATTTGTAAATACCAAAAAAAAAAAATAAATAAAATAAATGTAAAACTTTATGAGTTTGCTAAATATTGTATATGTATATATATATAAATTTAGAATGATATAAATGTGAATTTTAAAATGAAAATATCTTCTTTTTTTTATTTATACATTCAAATGAATTTAAAATAAAATTTTTTAAATATAAAAGTTGTTTGTTTCGGTTTCATTTTGTGTGTGTAAGTATTTCATATCAGAGTTTTATATGAAAGCATATAAATATCGAGATTTACGATAAAATATACCAAATGTTTTCAATTAAACTTGTCCTATAAATTTGTTATTTTGTATATATTTGTATTTTTTGTATGCTAATCATCGTCGATATACAAATTTATTTCATTTAATCTATATGTAGAGATTTTCAAAAACAAATCAATTTATATATTTATGAATTTAAAGGTTTTTTTAAAACAACGATGATTGCATTTAACGATGATTGCATTTAATTTAATCATTTTTTCCTTAAAGAGCATAAAATTACCTTTCTTTTGATGGTATAATCATTAAAATTCGTTATCTGGTTAGAAAGTTACAATCGTTTTAATACATGGTTAATTTTCATAAATTTAACATTTAAAAATCTGTTTTATTTTTATTTAAAATTGGAAAATCTCGGAAAATTCATATCAAAACCATTAAAATGATGTAAGAAGACCTTTATTAATTTTGTACGATCTTTTTAAATATGTAATAAAATTGAATGGTTCACTTGGAAAATGTCTGAGTATTGACCATTTTTATCAAATGATTGCGTTTTTCAAAATGACTTTCTTATAAAAGCAATACCGATTATATTTTTTCCTTAAAGGGCATAAAATTACCTTTCTTTTGATGGTATAATCATTAAAATTCGTTATCTGGTTAGGAAGTTACAATCATTTTAATACATGGTTAATTTTCATAAATTTATCATTTAAAAATCTGTTTTATTTTTATTTAAAATTGGAAAATCTCGGAAAATTCATGTCAAACCACTAAAAATTATTTGCTTCATTGGCAAAATGGTTAAGTATTCTCTCTATAGAAATAAAATATAATTTTGTAAATGTTAACATAAAACATATTACGATTTTTCCGATTTAATTCAATGGTGTTTCGAAAGTGAAACTTGTTTTTCTATGTGTTATGATATTAATAAAATTTTATAAAATAATATATAATTTTAATAAATTCCCCGTGCCAATAACGACCATCATCAAACACTTGGCAAATTGAGTATATATTAACTTATTTCAGGTATATTTTCTTTAGAAAGAAAATGTGAGGAAAAACTGAAAAAAAAGAAAATAAATATATTATCACAAATGAAAGAGAATATAATTTTTTTTTATAATAATACAAAAAAAAAGAAAGATTTGTTTTATTAGTGTTTTTATTTGCCCTGGGCATGCATAACAAAAACAAATAAATAAATGCAGACACACATAGAGAATGTTAAATGTTGTATATATAAATATAGAGAAGGTTAAATAAGGAGTTATATTTTTTTTATAAAGCTTACCATATACACATTAACTCAGGCATATACACATTTGAAATGTTTTTTAATTTAAATTTATATTCCAATTCGGATTAAAATTGATTAATTGACTTAAAAATGAAAAAAAAAATCCATACGCTTATAGAATTTAAACACAAACACCTCAAAGCTTTGCTACAATTTTCATAATGGAGGGTGTATTTTTTTTATCAACTATACACCACAGAATCACACATTATTATTTATTTATTAATATATATATATATTATAATAAATTCCATCCTTGTTCCATTTAATAACAATCGCAAAGATATATATATATATATACTATGATAATAATTTACGGTGATTACATGCGGTTGCAACAGATATAATTCTTATTTTTTATTATTTCTTTTTTTATTTGTAGAATTACATTTTATAGTTATATATCTCATCATATTTATATATACAATTTACAAGTTAATATTTTATGATCACAATATTATTATTATTTTATTATTATGATTATTATATGGATTATTAAAAAAATATTCATCCATCCATCCATTCATGTATGTTATATATACAGATGAAGCTCCCTCGCCCCTCGTTCATAACAATGACAATGATTGAAATTAATGTATGTATATGCGGGGATAATAAATTAGGTTAAAATGGATGATAAACACAAAAGTTTAATTTGTTATTATTAATCATTTGAATTATGGACAAACGAATTTATAGCTAAATATTATATTATTTTAAAATTGTATATATATATATATATATATGTAGTTATTTTTAAATATTGATTTTCGATTCATTTTTCCTTACTTTTTTTCATAACAGCATAGCTTGGGCTGTATAAAAAAATTATACAAAATACATTCTAAAAAATTCAAATATAAAATCCCATACTCTATATATATCATATAATATAAAATATACATAAATAAATAAATACATGTTTTTTGTTATACATATTTCTATATCGTTTTAATATATCCCCCCGAAAATAAATTGTGTGTGCTTGTTGTGTGTACTGAAAACGCACGATTTAGATATAAAATATTTTTATTATTTCAAATAAATCTACATCGTCAAATATATAATATAATATAATATATATATATAGGTATATATATAAAAACAGCAATATTTGAATATTTTCATCTTTTATTTATCATATACATGTCAGATATATAGCTTATTATAGCTCAACGCAGAGCTTTTTCTATACATATATAGTTAGTTGTTTATTGTAAAATAATTTTCATGTTTTTTTGTTCCCCGTTCGTTTATCAAATATGTAAATTTATTATACGCAGTATATAGGTATTTGTATTATAGAAAATAATCGCATATCATTAAATTGTTCATGATCTCTTCGTCTCTTATTAGCATTTAATGTTTTATTATATTTCGCACAGTAAATTTGCCGATCAAAACAAAACAAAACAAAAAAATAGGTAAAATAAATTCAAGTACATATATAAATATATATTTATTTATAAGTGAACGTCCATCACCAAAATACACCGGAATACAATTTAGTTGACAGAGATGATTATAAAAAGGTTATATTCGGTTCTTTAAAATCAGACTCCTTTCCTTTGATTCTATTCAATTATTTGATATAGGCACTAAATCAAAGATGTGGTTTCTGGAATATTAAAGGTAAAATTATCGGTTAAAACCAGTTAGGATAAGTTTATTATCACTGATTGAAATGTTTTTTTAATATCAGTAATAATTTCTTCAACAAAAACCCTTATTTTACTTCAAGAAAATACGTTAGAGAGATTTCTTCAGATAATTGCACGCAATTTCCATAGTAAATTTTACATAATTTTCCTATGAATTAAACAGAATTTCATCCAAAAATTATACAGAAATTCCCTGGAAAATTATACAGAAAATTGCTGCTTTAGAAAATTACATCATTTTTCCTATGATAATTATAAAGAATTTCCCAAAGAAAATTGTACTATTTCGAGCACCGCGTGTACTTGTACACAATAAACAAAAAATACATGCCATCGTTTATTAATATTTCAAATTGATCGTTTATTTTCTATAAATATTTATGATTTTTCCATCAAAGGAATTCCATAATGTATATACAATATATACATACATGCACTAAATATTCATTTAGCATTTGCATTTGCATTTTTTTTTTGTGAATATATAAAAATGAAATTGGTAGATTATTGCAATTCTTTCATATATAGTTTTCTATATATATATATATATGGTACAGTATAATGACAAAAATTGTATATTTATATATACCAAAAGAGAGATGAACAATTTAAAATTAAACAGTTTTTATTTGTACATATAATTATTTATATATTTAGAATGATAAAAAGTCTATATAAGCGGATGTCCAAAATGTCACTATTTTATTTCGATTAAATCACAACTAACTTTTCGAATGAAATTAATAAAAAAATGGACTTCAATAACTTTGATTTCATAATGAATAAGACAATCTTTCCGGTCCGATTTTTTGACCGATTTCCGATTCATCATTATATGTATTTGCAAGACCTTGGTCTATCCTATTATATTTTGATAATGCCCAAAAAATTCCATTAATACTATTAATAATCTATCTACGAAATTTGATGCATCCTATATGTATGGAATAAACCATCACCATATAATTACAGTCAACCAAGATATCATAAACTATATAAAATATGAATGAATTCATAATTTATATAATAATAAATACTAAAGTTAAAAATATAAAATGGTATAATCAAAAAAATTTGTTATTCAAATTGTTTGTGTGTGTTGTTTATCCTTTTTTTTTTACTACTTTATTTTATAAATTATACGATTTTAGTTCATGTTCGTCTTCTACTTTTTTTATATATCATATATATATTAATGCACATCTTGCACTTCGCATTGGTATTTGTTTAAGAATTTTTTTTTCTTGCTTGTTTGTATTCACTTGTGTATTTGAAGTACATCACACATTTTCCATCTTTTTTTTTTTTTTGCATACATAAATATATATTATATATATACGATAATTGTTTGATCTATAACTTTTTATAAAAGATAACCATATCGCATATTATATATGGTATATACAAAAACAAAACTATCATCGCCGAGATTATATTTAGCAAATTCAACATTTTCTTACTGTTAGTGCTTTTATATAGTGTGTGTGTGTTTTACTTTTTTCAAAGAGAAATGATTGCAAACCCAAAAAAAAAAAAAAAAAAGGAATAAAAATAAATGGAATACAAAAAGTGTCTTATATATTCCATTAAAAAATCTTCATATATATTATCACTGCGCGTATACAAATAATATTTAGATTTATATACAGGTTGGTTTAGACACCACAATGGATTTTAGTCCATTTATTCAGTTATTTAAAAAAAATAAATATTTTCTGACTTGAGGATGAATAACACTTACATATACATTAGATTCTTTGTATATTTTGTGTAACATCCTAAATGCCACGGGACATTTAAAATAGAAAAGATATTTCGTGACAATTTTCTGATTTAATATGAACCAACGAATGGCATTTTAATGGAACCATGCGAAATCGATACCCATAGGTTAAAACCATCATATATTATATTTTTAGTTTTATTTATAGTTCTATATATAATAATATTGTTCATATTGCAATGGTGTGTCGCTTGCAATTTTTTAGTTAAAAGTTTTGGAAAACTTTAACTTTTCCATATTTACTTATTTTTACCTAATGGTTTTTGTGGTTTTATTTATTGTGCACTAAAAAAACTATAGTATATGTATAAAAACAAAAAAATTAATTTTATATATCCTCAGGTGTTACGAAAGTGTTTTCATTTTTTTCATTTTCCACATTATGTAAATGACATTAAAAAAAAAAACATAATAATTATATGAATAAATTATGTTTTAAAATAGAAAATTAACCCATTTTTAATTTGTAATCAAAAATAAAATAAAAATATTGTAATATTTGTTTCTTATCGTTGGATAAAGGAGATAAAAATATTCCTTCAACGCGGTTCTTTAAGGTAACTTATTCCCAAAGATGATTTAAGAATTTTTATAATTGTTGACCTTTTATTATCTTCAATTCAATCCTTGGTTCATTTCCCTCGTTGTTTTTCCACATAATATATTTTATTATTTTTATATTCAATTATTATTTATATTAATTTCATTTATTTTTATCTATTTTTTCCATAGGTGAGTTTATTTTTGTTGTATGCCAAATTTTATGTTATGTTACACATGTACAAAATGTGAGTAAAAAAATTAATTTTATTTTCTAAAAACACACAAAATAATCAAACATTTTGAATAGTTTACACAATATTTAACATATAATGACACTGATAGAGACCCCGCTAAAATATTCGATAGATTTTCCTTAAACATACCATTGAGAATTTTCCCAAGATTTTCACGATTTCAAGTGTATTTTATATGAAAAATTTTAACAAATCAAGTATTGAATACGATTTATTGAAAATTCTTTAACCGGTCGTTTTTAAAATCGTTCACAATATTAATAATTCATTATAAATGATCGCTGTAAAATATTATATGAGGTTTCCTTGGACGAACTGTTTCATAATTGAGATTTTTCCCAATATTTTCACAATTTCTAATATATTTTTGTAATGTTACCAATTTCATTTCTTAGTTCGATTTATTGAAAATTCATTAACCAATAATTTTGAACATATTACACAGTTTTTTAAGAGAATATTCCTATAGATTTTTCACGAGTTTTTATACATAATACGGATCACTGTGGGACGATTAGAACACGTGTCTGTATATAAATATTAGATATTTATTATCCTTATACATAAAATAATAATTTAGAATATATATTTCATAATCTGTAGGATAGATAACTATATATAGGATTATGTTTATGTATAAAATAGTTAAATATATGCAAATACTCGATATTATATGACTGATATATAACATAATATTACAATTCATAGATATAGCAAATTCATTATACCTTATTATTATATATCTTTAGTTCATCGTATATAAGATGGAAGATATGTGATAAAAAAAAAAATAGAAAAATAAATCGTGGTATAATTTCTTCTACCAAAATAAATAAATAAATATACCAAAAATCATTTATAGATTCTATTCAGGTTTTTAAATGAATCTTAAAATACATTTATTTCTATATACAATACATATTATAATATTTGTATGAACTTTTTGTCTGGGTTTTCTATATCGCAGTGTAACATATATCTGTTTTTCAATATATGTTTATGTATTTTTCATATTCGTGATGAAAATATAAACGATATATTATATATATATATATATTTTTGAAATCAAGCTCGTTAAAACGAAAAAAAAACACCATCTAATATAATATATATTATTAAATTGCATATTTAGCATTAGGATTTTTATTTATATTCATTCGTTTGATTTTTTGTTTCTGTATCAGATTTTTTTATTATTGATATTATCTTTAATCTCCCTTGTTATCAGTGTGTCATGTGTGAATAAAAATGCATGTGTTGATTAGAAATCTGTATTGAAATAATGACAATGAGGTTATCATTCGTAGTATTACGGATAGTATATGTTTGAGTTTGATTCTATGTAATATATAGGTTCGAATCCTATGAAAAGAACAACATATTTTTCTATTTTTGTTTTGTGTTAGTATATGAGTTGTTTTACTATAAGAATTACATATCTTACGTTTGCGGCTACTTAACGATACATATTTAAAAAGAACTAATTACTAATGATGAAACAGAAGGAGATCTAAAACCAATCGGTATATTGTAGGCTATTAATTTAATTTTTTTTTCAATTTATTAATTCTACATAAACATTATTATATTAATCTACAATATATATATATTATAATAATACATTTCCAATTGAAATTTAATGTATTTTCCATCATCAATTACATTAGTATAATTCACTTATATAAAAAATGATGTTACCTGATATTGGATAAATATAAACACTTTACTTTAACATAGAAATATATACATAAATAGAGAAAACGACGAAGTATAAATGTTTTGGATATCCTATTTCATGTAATCCATAATTTTCATTCAATCGTTTTATATCTATCTATATATAATATGTTCTATATTATCATTATATAATACATCCCTTTTCAATGTTTTCTCCGAAAAACAAATATATCATTTATTATAATATTCTACTATATATATATATATATATATAGTTGTTGAAAAATTCTATAAATTATATTTATATAATCGACCTAACTCCATAAATATATATGTATATATCAATATATAGAAGTACAATAACAGACACATTGAAGGACATTATTTATATATATATAAAAAAAACTATTTATATATATGGTATATAGTGATGACTGTATTAGACGTCATTTGTTCACAAAGTAAATAGGAAAAAAAGACAATGTTTATATACAATTATTTGTAACAAGTACAACAAATCCTTACCAGATCCTTTACATATATATATTTAGTTTGAAAATGTACATTATTTTACTTTTTGGCATCGTTTAAACTTTGGTTTTATTGATTGGCCATTTAAAAACATTGAATTTTCTCGATATGAAATAAAGAAAAATTAGGAATCATGTAAGAAAATTTCAAAATAGCCAGGATTTGCCAGGAATCCCTAATATACCAATACAATTTATCGATTGTCCTGGATGTTATTTTATCCTTATAGTTTATACCTTTCTAGCCAGAGATCAGATGTATACCATTTATCAATATACAAAATTCAGCATATTATGATTTGTATGATTTGTACCAATATAGAGATTTAAAGAATATAAATTGTCTTTCCTTTTTCTCACTCAAATCCTTATAGGAAACTTTTACTTCATTATTTAAGGACAATTGTATATCTAATAACTAATTCAATGGATCATTCTTCGCATGGACGGTATAAGACCTATATATTGCCACATTTTTATTTTTGAATATGATTGGTTTTTATCAATTGATTGCAATTTTTCATTTAGATTTTCTTTTGAAACCCTATTCACAATATTAGTTTTGCCATTTTGTAGTGTTGGATAGAGTATATCTAAAAATGTATACATTTCCATTAAAATACTATATTTATAAAACACATTGATCACAGTTTCTATATAGATTTTCTTTTGTAAAATATTTATATATATATAGTTATATTTACATTTATGTATTCACAAAACATTTATCATATAATACAATATAATACCAAATATACTTATGGATAAAGTAAGACATTCAATATGGTAGTTTTCCAATATATATATTTATTAAATTTATAGATATATTGCATTATAGACCATAGTTAATATATATATATATATATAGAGGGTGTCAATGCAACAGAAATACAGTGCAATATATACTTATCATTTTTCAATATTATATCGCATCTATTGAATTATTTTTTTGAAATATCGTAAGAATTCAAATGGCAAGTTTTATTTATTTGTAAATTGTAAGTATTTATATGTATTCAAGAGATTCAGGTTTTCAATTGACATGAATGCGATTACCAAAATTGATCAAATTAATCAATCATTTTCACAAATGAAACATACAATTTTCTTTAACTCGATTCACCATTATATAGTTATATAGTTATAAATATGCTTAAAAACATTCTGTTATATAAATACAAAGTTTCCATTATATTACCTAAATATATATCGATATAAATAAAAACACTTCCTATATAGTTAACTGCGTTAGGGAAAGGACACCCTTTTATATCTGTTTATATACCATTCGATTCATATCTATATATAGTAAATAATACATGTCCGATATAACTGAGAAGGTGTAAACAAAAAGAAAAATGCAATGATAAATAATGAATTGTCGTAAAATATATTTTTGATATGAAAACTATAAATGTATTTGCGCAAAATATTGGTATACAAAAATCGTTAAAAGAAATAAATGGATGTAAACATAATAAATGTCATATATATATATATATATTTATACTCTGTGACTGTCATATAAATTCATGCATTTATATTAATATATACACATGAATGCTAAACAATTAAATAAATTATTATATTTGTTGACAAATGTTATACATATATATATCGATCGATATTGATGTATGATTATAAATATAATTCATTTTTAATCGCACCCATCTTAATTGGAATTTATTATCTATAAAAGCAATTGATGTTTCTTAAAATAAATATAATGATGTTTATTTATATATTTATTCGATTTATTTTATATATTTATTCGTTTTTAGAATAATTATATTGCAATTATTAATAAATCCTTCAGAATTCAACATTTTTCAAGTAAATTTCATTATTAAATTCAAATGTTTCTGTATCACAATAAAATTTTTCTGTTTCTCATTCAATCTTTTACATATCAAATTCAAATTCTTCTGAATCAAATACAACTATGTTTATATGCATATAAAATTCAACCTTTACAATAATGTCTGATTTAATTGTTCACATATAGAATTTCCCTTAAAAATGTTAATTTCCTGCAATAAAATCCGGGTTTATCTTAAAATATATTGATTTTAGATTTTTATAGATTAATAATCGAGCTTGATTAGAAAAATTAGACAAAATGCTGATAAACTACTAAATTTGTTGTCTTAAAGTTAGGTCATTTCCTTTTCAGTGTTAAATTAAAAATATTATTTTCATTTAAAAATATTTTTCCACATGTTTAAATTTTGATATTTTTTCTATTTCTATTCAGCTGTATTTAACCATATATATGACTTACTTATATTTATTATTGAATTTTCACATTAATTTCATGATATTTAAATGCCTATATGACATTGAAGAAATAACTTTCTCATATATGTTATATATATATATTGGAAAGCTATTATACTATATTATAAAAATCCTATAATAATAAAAAATAACCATATAAAATTTCGTGTTATGGTTTAACTTTTCCGCAAAAAAATATAATAAAATAAGTATATATTGTGGAGGTATATTGACAAAAATTTGACTTTTTAAATTTTTGAATTGTTTATTATTACAATATATATATGGATATGATATATATATATATCTTTAAGATACTTTTCTGGCGTCTGCTGCTATATTATAAACTTCGTTTCCCTATATAATAAATAGAATAATAATAAATATTGTATTTTATTTTTGTGTTTAAATACGCTAAAATATATATCGTATAAAAAAATATGCGTTTTTCGTATATATGTTTCGTATCACGACATCAATTCTTATATATATTATTCTATTCTATTATATGATTATTATACTTTATATGTATACTTTACTCTTTTATATTTTTCAACTTTTTATGTATTGCGTTGAACAAAAATGTTTGCGTGTTTTTATTCATATTTTCTTCCTTTTTATTCTTTTTTTTGTGTGCGTGTGTTTGTGTTGAAACATTTATAAAAGTACATGAAAATGAATAAATAAAAATTCATACAAATATTATATAAAAAAGAAACATAATAAGGGTTCTGATGTTAAAGAGTTGTTATTATTATAAGAAGGGTTTTTTTTTATTATAAATATATATTATATAAAGGTTTGAAGAAGCAAAAAAAAAAAAAACGTAGGATTTACTAACAAAATAAAAATTGTATTACATTTGTAATATAATAAAAAAAAAATATCTTATATATCTACTCTGAGCGTTAATGTTTTAAAGTTAATATTTTATTATAAAAAGGGCAAAAAAAAACATATATAAAATTGGATTTGATATATGCGTACTTAAGATAAGATACACGAGTATTATATTAGTAGTTTTAAGATTTAAAAATGTAAAGAATTGATATCTATAAAGATTGATAAAAATATTTTCTTTATGTATTTTTTGTCCGTGTGTATGTGTATATTATTAGATACATCTGACAGATGAAGTTGGATATTATGATGCTTATAGAGAGATATTTTCCTATATATATATCATAACATTTAAATTTAATTTATATGGGAAATTGAGGATGAGATTTAAGGGAAATTCATTTGGAAAATCTTGTATTTATATCAATAATAAATCTAGTTTTTTTATGAATGAATGCATATATAAGATAAAAACTAAATTAAATATAGATGTTTATGCTATAGATAGACTGTCCCATAAAACGTTGCTTGGGCTAATATAAATATGAAAATTTTTTTTTTTTGATTCAATCTATTTGATTCAACATAATCTATACATCAGTAAATGGACAATACAAAAAGTTTAAGGGTTTTTGTGGACTTTAAATTCCATATCAGAAAAATACCATATTGTTATAAAAAAATAATCGTTTGTTGAAACGATAACATCATTTCAAAAATAAAATATTGTTCCATGGTGAACTTCCCTTTTCATAAAACTGTTGACATAAATTTATCATAGCTGATTTTTAACGTAGACTTGGGTTGTTTCCTATAGTATTATTTACGTTAAACTCTCTATATTAAAACTTAACTTATCATTTGTTGTATGCCAATAATTCCCTTTGGTCGTTTTTTTTGCCAATTCCCAATTCATGATACACAACACCATTTTTTTAAATCTCAACAAATACGAAACATAATCGGCTTCAATACATTGTTTTGACTGTGATGTATCACTTCACCAGCAGGCTTCTTTACGTCTAGGATTTTCATGTTTAATCCAGTTAACAATTCGATATAGACCGAAACATCTTCGATTTCTTGTCTTTGAAAAAGAATTTTATTCTCCAACATCCAATAAGTTTTATTTGAAAACGAAATAGTTTAATAAAATATTTGATACAACCCATTTTTCATTTTCGCATGATTCAACTAAAAAACAAAGTTCTTAATATTTTAACAAAATGTTTTGAATATTATTAAGAGGATTTAAAAATACACGTGTTTTGTCGATTCACATACGTATACATTTATAGGATATTATCAAATGGGTATGTTCAATTTGTACACTTAATATATATATAATTATGATTATTCACATCAAAAAAAAAACTCTTATATATATAAATCTGAATAAATTCCATTGTATTTATGTATTACATTACGTAATAAACTGTGTGTATATATAAATGAATTTTTCATGTATATAACAATAAAATTATTATTATCATAAATATATAGGTCATCATATCTTATCTTTATGTCTCATGCCCTAAATATAAAAATAGAAAATTCACTCTAAATATATTGTTTAGTTCAATAAACTATCAAAAGATTATATATATTTATCATATACGTATATATATATAGAAAATATTATAATTTAAGCTTTATTTATTTTGTGTATATATCCTTTTTTTTTATATCTAAATAAATAAAGATATGGAAATTAAATGTGAATTTTATATGATATTTAAAATAAACTGTTTTTAGTTTGGTTTTTTTGGGGGGAGAGTTTTGAACAAATATTAACTTTATATAAGGATAAGGAGATATATACATTTAAATTTATATTGTATTGTATAATTAAACGTAATCTATATTGTTTTTATTTTTTTTTTTTGATTTTATTCAATAATTTATATTGTGTTTCCAATTTCCGAAATAATTTTATTATCCCTTTACTACATATACATATATTAAATCTCTTTTCTAAACTCGTAATTATATAAATATACCAAATTTTTGAAGTTATTCTCCATATATATTCGTATTGTTTGTATATAATATTGATTATTATTTGAAGAAGTATACAGAAATTTTCCATATATGATATGTACATAATGATTAAGAATTATTTTATGGCTTATATGACGATTATCTAGGACAATTTTATTATAAATGCATATTTCTATATATATATATAGTTTGTATATATAACGAAGATTTTAACGATATACAATATAAAATGTAATTAATTCTATATATATATAACATTGGATTTAATAACATATATATTTATTATATAATAAACTATAACCTACCAATGTATATAAGAAGTATATTTTATAAAATTCATTCCTTTCTTTTTATAATCAGAATCAGAATAATGATTCTGTTTGTTATGCAATGATCAATTTAGCACAAATTTCATAATTAGTTGTTTTTACTGTACGAACTCCAACCCTACAGTATTAAAAACGCTGTCAAGTTCCAAGCCAAGCGAAAATAATGGAAAATTGTTATCCAATTATAGAATTCCAATGTCAAATCTCTTTTTATAATTACAATTTCGATGTTTAATCTCTACAAAGTTCCCTTTTATATAGTCATGAATATCCTAAAAATTCTTTGGTTGATTTAAATTATTATTTGATTTAAATATGGTTATCTGCTTTTGAATATAATTTATTCATATGAATACATTTATAAACATAACGATATCAATTTATATATATGTATATCGATGGCACGGTATTTGTTTTTCATTTTATCTTTTATTGAATGTATTTTAAATATATAATCTTCTTAAATAAAAAATTCACATATATCCTGTATATGGATTATAATATTCACATTTCCTATATTTAGTTTTCTATAATACATTTCTGTTTTATTCCTTTTGTAAATCAATATTTTTTTTTTGTTTATCAAATGTTTGGCATCGCATTTAATAATATACATCTATATATTTCTATGTGTCTATATATAGGATTAATTAAAAGAATGTACAAAATAAATATAGAATTTTGCAATACCCTTCTATATTTTTCTTTAGTAATTTTTGAATAGATTTTTACTAAAAATTTTGGTTCATTTACTATACTTTATGCTATTATACCTGATATTCTATTAACTATACCTGATATACTATTAGCCATATATAAAAGGTAATTCAAATTAGACATAAATTTTTTTTATATACCGAATTCTGTGAACTCCTCTCTAAATATAATTTCGTTTTAACATTTTATATATGTGTGGCTGTTTTACAGCATCATTTACATATAGAAACAAAAAGAGATATATAAAACGATAGACATTTCAAAGCAAAATCTTATATATTGCAGTTTCTATTACTATATAATTCATGTATATAGGTAAATGTATAGAGCCTTTAATTTTTCAGAATTTTTTAATAATCAATTGGAATACATATTTGTAAACATCGTAAACTGAAATCTAAAATCAGAACTTTTTCTTATACATATCGGATTTTCATTATTTTCTATCAGGAAAATAATTCATTTAATATCCTGATTTACAAATTTATACATAGATTTAACTACAAATTTCTGCTAAATTACTGATTTAACTTAATTATTTATTAACTTTAACATTCCATTTATAGATTAATATCTGTCCTAAATTTATTTTACATTTATATATACGTAAACTATCAGGATTTTTCGATCATTTTCCAGAAAATTACTTACTTACTTTTAAGCTTTCTATCATTTTCTTTTATATTATCCATATAGATTATAAACATTTTTCCTTTGATTTCCAATGTATTTATAACACTTTTTCCTTTCATTTCCATTCTTCTTCCAATCATATCTGTATTTAATTTTTTAGCTGTAAGTTAAGATTGAATTCAGATTTGATGAAACTTTGCCATGGGTAAAATATGATCAATATATTCACTACAATTTAAGAGGCGCATATGATTTCTATCAATTTTGCATAGATGCAATACTACATTCAATATTATTCTAATAATATTTATAGTACTATATTCACCTAAATAAGGAAGATTATACAAAGTTACTATATATAATATTCTATATACAAGAGGTTTAATCTTTTCTATAAATATTCTATAAGCGGTTGATTACGGGTATTATAATCGCATCTAAATATACTATATATATATTTATTACAAAAGGATTTTTCTATATCCCAACTCCCAACTTTTCAAATATTGCTGGATTATATATTATAAAAATATAGCCATTTATTTCTATTTTTCCTATATATTCACTACAATATTCAGATATTCACTTTCATTATTCGATTTTTTTTTTATATATATATAATTGTAATCCATATCCTTGAATAACTTGATGTATACGTGAAGGATATATAGACGAAATATTTCCGGAATTAAATTGTATACAAGATTTCTTCCAATATAAATCCTATATATTCACTACAATAGCCATTTATATTGGAAGAAATCTTGTATACAATTTAATTCCGGAAATATTTCGTCTATATATCCTTCACGTATACATCAAGTTATTCAAGGATATGGATTACAATTATATATATATAAAAAAAAAATCGAATAATGAAAGTGAATATCTATATATATATATAAATCATTAGAAGATATATATTTAATATAGAAAAACTACTCAACCAAAAGTATTATAAATATTTATTTATATTTTATTTTTTTTTTCTTTGCGATATAAATGTCCGAATAATTTGTGATGAAATGAATATATACATTATATTATTATCTATACATATATTGTTGTTATTATATGAGATTTTGTTAAATATGCGTTGATGTAGGTTTTTCATTAAATGTATATTAATAAGTTATAGATGCTGATGATGATAATGATAATAATAATAATTTCCGGTTGTATTTTATTCATTTGTATATATTTATATAACTTATATATATATTTATTATTATTTTTTTCCCATACTTTTACTATATCGCATATATCGGATGTGATATTCATGCAAACTTTTTTCATAACTTTCAATATATATATATATATATATTTTTATTCCTGTTTTTATTTTTTGTTTTGCATTGCGGCTTCCATTCACATATAAGGGTGAGATTACAAAGAAAAATATCATATTTATATATAACTAATAAAAAAAAATCATTTTTATACTTCCTGGAAAATTTCTACATAAGTTTTTCTGTAATCGATTAGTTAAATTTTCTACTTTACTCTTGAAATGTTCCATTCTGAATTCACTACCACTTATCATGTCGTGACCGAAAAACCTAACAATCAATTTTAGCTATTCCATATTCGATTTCATAATTTATTGTCAACTACCCTGTAGGCTACTACACCTTTTATGAATATAATCATCCTGGTTTTGGGCAGCTGAAAAAAAAACTCTTATGATTTTGTTATTGTTATTTGCGCAATCGAGTCCTTATACTAAAACCAACAATATGTTCATTATATATTTCAAAATCTTTACACACAGAATTTATCGTCAGGTATAATATTATTTGATAGCAAAAAAAAAAAAAAATGAATGAATATAAAACACATCTGTCGTTCATATATTATACTCCATACCATCCATATACAATATACATATATGAAATGAATATGTTTATTTGTTAAATTATATAATTGAAAATTGTTTTTCTGTGTATCTATACTATACTTATTATACATATATAAACTTAATGATAGCAATAATAGCAGTGCAAAAAAAAAAAGTTAAATACAAGTATATTGGATTCTGTGATAATGCGAGTAACAAATATAATAAATGAAAAACTTTGAAAAAAAAAGCAAAAAATAATGTTTACGCTTTTTTTGATATTATATATATAGTATTCTAGCTATATTTAATATATATTGTTTTTATAGTATTTTTTTATTTTTGGAATCTTAATGAATTTTCTTTTTTATTATTATTAAAATATATTCATATTGTTGTTATAAATTTAAGGGAAAAAGATACAATACAATTTATATATCAAAAGAAATCATTTTGTAAGGACCTTATTACTATTATTATTATTATTAGTATTTCCTCAAATTTATTTATGTATATATATATATATATAATAATCATTTTCAGGAAATAAATTTAACGAAAAATTTTATTTGACATTAATTTTGTTAATTATTTTAATATTTACACACATTTAAATATACTAGAATGTATGTATAAATGTATATTTACCCATATACAAATATAGCAATTATTTTCATTTAACTTATATAATATATGTATGTATATAATTTAAATACAATATTGATGGAAAATTTAATTTATTCCATTCCATTTGAAAATTAAATATATTTTCTAATTTATATAGCATTTATTTATTATATTCAATTCATATTATATTTACCCGTGTATATAATAAATATTTGTTTAATCATCACAAATATATACGTTTTATATACAATATAAAGATCTCTGTATAAGATGGTAATATATATATATATATATATATATATATATATATTTTTGTTTGAATTTGAATAAATTCAATTCTATATATATATATATATTATTAATTAAATATATACATAATTAATTGTTTGTATACGCATATATGATTGAAAATATATATGATATGAAATATTTTTGTAAAATATATAAAAATACATAATTCAATGAATTCACATAATTAAATTATGGTATTTAACAAAGACACAAAAACCCATAGTTTATAGTTGTTTAATATTACCTTTGTAAAAAGAAAAAGTTTTCATTTAAATATAACATCAAAACAATTCAGTCCTTTTTTTTTTTGCTTAACAATACTCCTTTTGTCGTAAAGAAAAACGTAAAGAAAATCGTTTCTATTCCTTTTTATTTTGTTCATATTTCACCTTAAACACACAAAAAAAAATGATAATATATTGCTTTGGGTATTAAATCAGATCAGTATATAATATATATGTTGTATATATGCAAAAACACTTTCTTTTTTCTATCTATATACAGTATCTCAAAGTACTGAGCGGTTCAATTCAATGTTTGTATCATATTGTGTTCATCAATATAATGTGAAAAAGCTATTAATTTATTTTTTAAAAAACTGTTAATTAATAAAAAAAACTATTCCTTAATTTATTTTGAACCGTGTAAGAATAAAATTTGTCATCCAAATAGCGATATACAAATTGTGAGAGGAATGGTTTATATGATTCATGCTTTCATTATAAATCCCAAGTACCTATTCAATATTTTTTCATAAAATTCAATAAAATAAATTAGAATATCGCCATCAATTTAAAGGAAAGGTTTACAAATTATTTAAAATAAAATACTTTATAATTTTTTTAATAACATTTATATTATATTGAGTTGAACAAAACTCTATATTATGACTTTGAGGCACTGTACAGATATAGAATATTCCTTTAGTCTATGCTATATTGTTATATAAACTGTATACATACTAGTACAATATAAAAAGGATATATTCATATATTTTATATATATATAATACGCACATGACAAATCTTGTAAACATCTTGTACAAAAAAAAAAACAAAAAAAAATAAATAAAATATTACATTCGCATATATATATATATTATATATAGAAAAAAGGAAATTCAGTAAAGAAAGACAATTGAAGAAATAAAATATAGATACATATACTTATTTATATATATCTTTTAGCGATATATACCTTTCGTCGATTTATATAGCGCAAAAAAACCTCAGATATCAATTCAATATACATATACCATAAATACAATATAATTTTATTGTTAAAAATATCCAACAATAAACTATATATACATTCATCGTACTATAAAGCTAAGCAATTTCCATATAATCCAAACATTAATACAAATATATATTTATGTATTTGAAAAATGCCCCTAAGGTCTTTTATTGTATATTAAAGCATTTTATACCGTATACCGTTTATACATGATGATGTATCTATACAGAAATTACAATCAGTGACATTTTATTTATATATATATATGGAAATGGGATAAGTACTGAAATTTTCCAAATAAATGAATGAATGACATATATACAATAATAATAATAAGTTAATTTATGTATAGTATTTTATATTATCGTATTACATATACATATATATATAGATATCAACATAAATGTATATAATGAAAATGTAAAAGACAATTTATCTATATAATAAACGACGGACGGAATACATTTAATATATTTATCTATAAACAAAATTATAACATATATAAATGCTTGTCGTTAATCAATTTTATAGTATAAAATACTTGAATATTTTATATTTGTTAATGTTTATAAATCAAAAAATGGATTGATTCAATATTGATAATACTAAAATGGATATAAATCAAAGTCTTTATACAATCGACGATCCGCCAAAATAGGATATTTCTGTTATTGGTTTTTTTATTGGTCTTCTTCTATTTGAATTCGAACCTATATTTTTTATAGTTTATCAATAATACAGCATTATAATAATATATAGTATATTATTCAACGTTTAGTGAATTAATATGGAAATATCTTTTATGCTAATTGAGTATAAAATATGAATTAAATAATTAAGAAATGTAATAAAAATATACTTAAATTACATAATTTAAGGGAAGGACTCTTAATATTAAAAATATTAAGGACTCTTAATAAATTAAAAAGATGTTTGTAGAAATTATTCATATATTGTGTATATACGCATATAGACTTTCAGATTTACAGATTTATACCTTTCATATCTCTGTGATACGACGGTGAATATCTCGAATAGGGGGTGTTTTTTTATATATATATACAATATATATTTTTGTATTATTTTGTTAATGGAAAAGTTTTCTATACATTTGTATATATGTAAATATTTACTTTTTAAAAGAAATGGTTATATTATTTTTTATTTTCTTACATTTTCTTCTATTCATATATACACTTATAGTTTTTTTTTTTCTCATAGTATAATATAATATATATTAAAGGCAACTGAAATAAGTTCTCGGTATTTTTTTAAAGTGAAAATTGTTGCAATATTAAAAATAAAACAAATTAAAACAATATATAGTGTATTTCAATTATCAATGTTTATGCATGTGAGAAATTCGACATAGATTTGAAACTTAATTTGGCTACTCATGAACTGATATATAACCGTAATGTGCGATATAACTTTGAGAATATAATTATAAAACTTCATGATGCGGAATATGAACTATGTATTAGAACTATCCGATATGCGAAAATGGAAAGAAATATCTCAGGTACCATTTGGAAAATAGCAAGAACTTATTTCATTTCCATTTAATATTTTATATAGTTTAAACATTTATAGTTGTATTATGAATAGAATATTATGATGATGATGATGAATGAAAAGAAAATAATTTGAGTTATATATTTACAATATAAAATTTTATATATAATATTTTGTGTATATACAACATAAAAAATTTATGATTTATGGAAATTCTTAAATACTATATTGTATAATATATTCATATGCATTTAACTTCAATGTAATATTAATGTACCATATGTTTGAATAAAAACGTTGTTCATTTATGGTTCGTTAAAGGTTTATTATACATTATATATATTATATAAAATAAAGAGTTGATAATATATTAAATTTTATTTTCAAATATTTGCGGTATAGGGATTCTGGTTGAAGAAATGATGTAAATTCTGTTTGAAAGATCTCTCATTTTTTCTTTTATATTTTATGATGGATTTTACTATGCTTTAAATATTTTCACTCCCCAGTCTTATGAATTTGGAACATTATAATTTGATTTTAAAAATATCAAAAATCTGTGTGATCTAATATAACTTTAATATTATTTGGGCATTTTTTATAACTATCTTTTATCAATAAATACGATCAATTCGTCTATTTAATGAATATAATAAATTTAATAAATTTTCAAATTGATTTAACAATTTATATATTTTCCAGTCTGTTGTAATTTAGATATATTATTCGGTGGCAATTTTTTAATGTAATGATTGCTTTTACCATTATGATATTTTTTACACAACCGCTTTATATGAATTTTTGTTTTATTATTTCAATATACATATAATTTTTATAAAATACAAAATGTTTACAATAAAAAATTCAACTTGATAGATATATATATAGAAATTAGAAACATATATACACTTATAAAAAGAAATATGGAATACGAAAAAAAAAATCCTTTTTTCTTTTTTTTATAGAATTTGCATATATTTAAGCTTTAAGGAAAGCTATAAACTTAAATTTGTTTTCCCGCTTTCATTAATGATATAAACACTTTGTTGCGCAAAGTTATGCAAAAACAAATAACACGAACGTTTCTTTTGTATATACTAAACCAAAAAAACCAAACCTTTATTTTTTATTGTAAATAAAGGAAGTTTTTTAAGAATATTTCTTCTATAAATAAAAAATTTCTATATTGGAATATGCAATAATTGTTAATATGGAATATGCCGTTTTCGAGACAGTCAAATTATTGCATATTCATATTGGAGCTGATCTGCACACCTAATTTATATGACTTACAGTTTATCCCCAGAGTTCCTTACCATTGGATTTAGATCTGCAAAAACTTTTATTTTAGATATTAAATTTTGGTGGTAAGAAGCAAATTTCTCATAAAAATTTCAGCAATTACTATACAAAAATAGTTAGTTTCTTGAATGGAAGATTTTTAGTTTTGCAACAAAGTGTATTTATTTATCGTTATTCGTTACGTTATATATATATAGTGTACATGAAGGAGGCTTTCTAAATATATATATATAATATAATATGCAATTATCTTTATACCTACCTTATATACAATATATATATATAATATTTATATAATTTTATAAATGAGGTTTTATGCATATATATAGCAGCTATATACACATAAATGTATATATATATTCAAATTATAATGTATAAACAAAAATTTTATTACGAACAATCAAGTAAAAAAAACAAAATGTTCTATATATATATAATGTATAAATATGAACGCGGATGTATTCATTTTTTTTTTTATAGTATATGAACTAAAAAAAATGTTTTTAAGAATATTTACTCATTAGAATATGGTGGAAATGACAGTGGTGGTGTTTTTGAAATGTTTTTTTTTTATTTATTCAACCCAATTTTTTCATTTTAATATTTACAAGAACACAGATCGAAATACTTCCAAATATGAATTTATAATATTTAACTTGCCATAAAATAGATAATTTAATAAAATTTCAGTATTTTCAAATCCATATATAAATACAATCTTAATCCTTAAAGATATATTGATCTCAAATAATAAAAAATAGTTTTAATTGCCAAAATATTTTAATATTATAGTTATTTTATATGTAATATATATATGATTATATGTAATATATATGTAATATATACATATATATATATATATATATATATATGATTATCAAATATATATTTCCCCATTATTATTAAAAGGTTGCACTTTAAAAATTTAAATAATAATATAAATCTTTAATATATTCTTATGCAAAATTTCCATGATGTCGCATAAATTACATATCCTTAATATATCTATAATAAAAAAGCAATATATTTAAGATTTACGATGAATGCATATAAAACTTTTTATGTAATATAAATTTATATTTGTCGTGTTTTCTTTATATTTAAATAAAGTATGTATATGTACCTTTATTGATTAGAATAAATTGTTCTATAGTAAAACAAATATCGATTATTTGGTAAATATATATGTACTGCAGTAAGCATTACTAAAATTTTGATACTTTACTTCACAAAAAAATCCATATTATGATAATCAATGAAATCGTATTTTCAAATTCTTATGTATGTGAAAAGAAAAATCGTCTAATATATTATAAGCTTATATATGTACTTACAGATATGCAAAATTGTATATAGTACATATATAAAATGACCTAATTAAAAATACAGAAAACATAAAATAATGAAATATACCGAGGTAAATATATACTTATTATGTATAGTATATGTATAATTTGTCGTCGTCGTCGTCTTTGCTTTAACCATTTTTTTTTCTTTAATTTTTTCCCCATTTTTTTTTTATATACATCTTTGGTATATATACACAATATTTGCATTAATTTATGTGCATTTGCATTTTTAGGCATTGCATATACAATTAAGAATTCATCTCAGGGACGTGTGCATATATATATATACAATATCATTTTATAATGAATGAATAAAAAAATATTAATTTATACATAATTAAATAATTACCGCAGTAATTAAATACAAAATAAAAAACGATTCTATAATAAACAAATTGGCGACCGTAACACAACGGCAGCACAATGGAATAAAATTAAAATATCTCGGGTGTCCCCTCACATTTACATGATTCTTGTATATTAAAAAATGGTCAATGGTATATCTTAAGGATTAATTTGCGGTTTATTTAAGTTTATTTTTTATTGAGGAATATACGGATGAACATTATTAAGAATTTCATTTAGAACATTTTTAAGAATTTCCTTTAGAAAATTATTAAGAATTTCATTTAGAACATTATTAAGAATTTCATTTAGAAAATTATACAAAATTTACCGTACTGTAGAAAACACGGAAAATAAAACATAGATAGAAAAGTCCACAGATCACACGGAATGAATATAGAATTGAGAGAGTAATCACCATACACATTGGATATAGAAAATCATTTTGTATATTGGATATATACACTTATAATACCCTACTTTTACGTATTTTGAACTAACCGTAAACCTATTTCATCTTTCCATATTATTCCATTATTGGTATTGCAATGCTTTTTATTTTTTTTGCAATAAATAACTAATTTCAATATTTCAATTACCCTCTCATTGTGTTGTTTACGGGGATATATAAATTAAGGACATTTGATATCTAGGTATAAATATAACTAAAAGAGGTCTATTTTAATATGTATACTATATATATATATATATACATAGAATAAATATATAGAAAAAAAAGGACTATTTAGAAAATTAATTTAACAAAAATCCCCTATTTATAGATTTTATTTTAAACATTGGATGCGGGGTTTGTTTAGTATAATATCAATAATATTCAATCCCATATCATTAGCATTAAATAAAATTGGTTATATTATATTATAATTTTGAGAAAATTACATTGTATTTTATAAATAAAAAACATTTCTATATAAATAACGAAATATTGTATATATATTGATGCTCGCTGGCGCATAAATCAAATTATATATATATATATATATACAATATACATATACATACACGCGTTATCATTATCATATCATATTATTATATATAAATATACGATGCTATTTAACATTATGGTATATATACATAATGAAAGGAAAAAAAAATTATCTTGTAATAATACTATATACTGGATAATCATCATATATTTTGATTAAACATCAATCATATTTTCTATATATATAATATTCGTATTTATAATTTTTTTTCTGCATAGATCTTCCTATATATATATTTTATTATAGATTCTTCTCTGTGATACATTCCATTTAAAATGATTTTTAATATGTTTATATACGTTTTTTTTTGTACTTGTATAAAGCAATGAATGCAAGTTTTTTTCACTCATATATAGAAGATAATAATAAATACGCATCATATACACAACAAACAAAAAAAAACAAAAAAGTAAACTGTTTTAATTTTGTTCTTTGATAAAATTATATTTAATCATTTTGTTTTCTTTTCTGCTCTGTTTATCTTTTATCACTGTTTAAAAGTTAATATTATTAGAGGGTGCGTAGTAATATTATATAATATTGTTTGAATGTAATTTTATATACGAATTTCGAAAACGGGTACTTGCGGGAAAGTCATCAATAAATAAATACTAATTATACAAATAGTAATTGTGTGTATACCATAAATAGAAAGCATTCATGGTTTATGGTGTTTCTGGCCTTAAAAATTATCCAAGTGATTGCGATTAAAAGTTTTATTGGAAATCTATTGTTTTCTTTGGAAAATTAAACAAAATTCTCTTTAGAAAATTATATATATGGAAAATTATTTACAGAATTTCCTTTTTGCATACAGAATTTTCCTTTTTGCTGAACTTTAACTAAAACTCCAAATTATATAAAATATTTATTTTAATGAACTATTAAGATATTTATATATAAATTAATGAACGATATATATAGTTTAAAACTTCTTCAAAATTGTAATGATTAAAATTATACTTTATTTTTCATTATTTTATTTACACAATCCATCATATAGTATAACAAAAAATGATGCATACAAAAAAAAAATCATGTTTATTAATATCGTTACAATTTAATATAAACAATAAATGCGAATCCTAATGAAAAATATACATAATAGAACTTTTATTAAAGTGTTTGTGTATAGACGTCAAGTTTACCTATTAACAAACTTCGTTATTTTCGTATTTTTCTTTTTTTGGGTTTTTTTTTCGTATATCCAACACTAAATGGGTTTATTTACAAAAGTTTCCTTTTTTTTTTTGTATATGTACCTTTATTTCGCATATACATTTTAGTTCATCACATATTATCTAACTTTTGCTCGTGTTAATAAAATGTATATATAAAATATAAAAAATAAAATATAAATTGTGCAAAAACTTTATAAATTTAATATATTTTATTACCAACATTTTCTTTATACAGGATAATTTGAACGAAAAAAAAAATAAAAAATTATCAAATGTTGTAAATTTTTCATATAGTTTTATATCTAGCGGATATAAAAAATAAGTATTTGCTTTAACGACCATTTCCATTATTATTATTATTATTATTATTATTACTAAGGTGATATAAAGTACATAATATACAGAATAAAAATATTATCTAATCTTAATTATTTTTAAAAATAATTTAATTGGTATATTTGACCTATCAATTATATATTTGCTTTTGACATAATATAATAAATTTATATAAATGATATAATCCTGCCCAATTTATAGCTGTGATAGTGGGGAAACAGGAAATTGAATTATATAACGAGTAACACGATATTTTTAATTCGCTCATTATAGATACTTACTAACACGTATATTGCGGTGAAAATATACTAACAAAACGAGAAAATAACTTTAACGCGTGATAACATCAACAAAAATCTATATATTTGTAAATGCAAACAACAACCGCAAAAAAGAAAGTATATAATAAATAGATTATAATAGATATACTCTGGTATATTTGTAATTCATTTAAATTGACATTCAATTTTAGATATAAGATAATATAAATTTTAAGATGCTCAAAGATAGCAGATTGTTTACGTATGAATGCAATTTGTTTAACACATAATTTATAGTGAATGAGCTTGTTAAACTTTTATTTCAATTTCAATTCCCTTTCAAACATATTTTTGATTTTTTATTTGTTGAAGGAAAATCTTTTCTGAATCTCTACTGAATTTTCTTAATTCTATCGAAAATTTCTTTTCTACAAATGAATATTTTTCTGCACTGATTGAAATTCCTTGAATAATTGCTCATGAATATTTTTCCATCAATAAATACTATTGATAGAAACCTCTTCAATAATTCCTGTCAAATTAAGTTTGAAATGATTGAAATCAATGTGCTTTTTAAATAAACCCCATCTTGATAAATTGATTGGAAAATGTTATAGATATAAAATCACTGTCATATAACATATATTATATTATATTAGCTTATATTATTGCAAATTTCTTATTTATCCATCGTATTTATTACATATTAAAATACAAAATACAATTATTGCGGTGAAACCTATATAAGTATATAAGTAACAAAACTGATCATCATCATACATATAATTACATATAAAAAAAGGATCTTTTTATTGAAAATTAAATTATATATATTGACAAAATTACTTTGAAAGAGCTTTTAAATTGGTTGATATGGTTGACTAATAATATATATACATATGATATATATATAGACGATATATAAACAATATAATATGTACCCTAATAAAGTGTATTGTATATTATATATGTGGAATATATACCATATATACAATTTTCTATAAATCAATTACAAATAACAGAGGAAATTTGTTTATCCATCAATATAGATTTCAATATTTACTCGTATTGGTATATTCAAACGAATTTCTAAATAATATATACAGAAAATATCGCATGATTAGTTAATTTCAATATATAGAAAAATATAGAAAAACGGGAGGAGATTAGATTAAATAATAATACAACCTTTAGATTTAAACTTATTTATAAATTTTTTTTTGTTTTTTTTTTTGTTATAAATCCATTATTTAAAAATGTTTGTTTACTAAAAATAAGAAATTAATTTACAGACAATAAAAAAAATGTTTACATAGTATTTATTTATTGAATAGATATAGTCACTCTATTTTCTTGTAAAAAGAAAATTTTACAGTGGATTATCATAATATTACAACCTTTTGATTAACATTTAACTATTTAACAATTGAAAACACTGAATTTGTACAGGAAAATGTTTTTATTTTATTTTAAATTGTCTGACTTTTCCAATTATAAAAGAATTTGCCGAAGGTCTCAAATGACATATACAAAATAAATATATTAAAGCATATCCCTTTGGCATAACTGCGATTCTGTCGGTTTTTTTTTATTGTTTATATAATAATTATCCTATCGTATGTATATACACTTAACTTACTTTATTGTTTACGATTTTCCTAATTTGATTTTATATTTAAATATTTTCTTTTATGATATCATAGACTATATATAGAAATCCTTTTATTTTTTACATTACATTAAAACCATAAAGAAAATAATTTCATTATATAGAAAGTAAAAATTCTAACGCTAACCCCCCATTTTTGATTATAATATGTTTTTCAATATATATATTAATTTAATTTTGAATAAAATTAATCCATATATTAAAAATTATTATTTTAAATACTTTGTATATATTATATACATAAATAAATATAAATATACAAATTTCTGATTGACAGACAATCTATGCGGTAATATATTATATTATATATATTTACTTAATGAAATTATTTAATTTATTTTTATATATAAATGAAGTAAATATTTTGTTTGTAAATTTTTTCGTGGTGTGTTTAGTGATTTGATAATAAAACATGCAATTCAAAATTTTGGATAAAATATTGAGGTCGTAGATTAGAATCTTATCGATAGAAATGAACATTTTTCATTTTTTTCGGATTAGAATGTGCAATTGTGCATACATTAGTTTCGCAATTTTCCAATACCATTTATTTTATCATCGACAACGTGTAACAAATTTTTTAATCTCAGATAAAAACCAATCATCGCTTATAAATTTTGTATAAAATAATATACTTTACTTTTTATGCTATAACCATCAGACGTTGTTAAATTATATACTCTCTAAGCCTTTATACAAATATTAATATTAATAATCTTTATCTCAATATTATATATATAAAACATTTTCTTTATATATATATATATATATATGCATATAATTATTATATATTTATATTGTATTTTATGTGAATTGACGTCAAATGTTGATAAAACACATGTGTTTATCTATACAAAAAAAGAAAAATGAAATTGAAATATTCATCAAGGATATTTTCAATAAATATTTATCCGTATACATATATTTATAAAACATAAATCCGCATCACAGAGTTTTAATAATAAATATTACTATGTCCATATTTTTTCGTTTTATTATATATTATATTAAATATACATGCGAATTGTATTGCCAAGTCTTTTCACATGAACAGGGATAGAATCGATGATGAGGTGACACCAAATAGTGTTTACCAACAATCATCTAAGGACAATTTATTTTAGTGGCAAACTAATATGACGATGTTATATCGCTCTGTGTAAAAAAGCGGCATAATTGCCAAATGGATCCGAAATCCGAGATGTATCGGAACTTCATCTTTATAATGTTTTCTTTGTGTTACTTGTTGTTTGCATTGTGAATTGTTTTTTTTTTATAACATGGCTGTTTCGAAATTTTCCCAAATTAGATATGAACAAATTTTACTTTTAATTTCAATTAAGTATGGTAATACAAAAGAAAACATATGTATTTGTATACTGAATAATGGCAATATTTTTGGTTTGTATATTTAGGAAAGAAAAACCACACAAGATCAAAAATAAAAGAAAACAAAAGAAAGGATATAATTTAAATATTGACAAAACCAAAAATGTATATATGGTAGATATTTTCTTTGTATATATGTAAATAATTCCCATTTTATGGTTTTTTTTTCTTTTGTTCAAACAAAAAATATTTTGTTATTAAAGATGACAGGAATATAATCAATATAGACAAATTTACCAAAAAAAAAATCGATATATTAAAATTTATATAATCGGATGAATCATTTTTATCAAAATTGATATGAACATTAATAAATTTTTAATATAATGAAACTAGAATATTATTTATACACTGTATATAGTGTTGCATAACCCAAGTATAAAGTATATAATTCCAATAAAAAGCCAACCAACTGACATGAGTCTACGTCCTCATATGAATTATGTACAAACATTTGAATAACTTTTTTCCATCCCTTAAGAAGAATCTCCGTAAATTTTTAATCTGATATGAGTATTTTTCAAAATGTTACGAGTTTTCCTTCAAAATCGAAATTTATTAATAGAAAATCCAACGAGACTTTGTCGTGAAAATTCTTTCTTTCATAGAGCATTTTCTGAATATGAATTCAATTATTCAAGAATATAAAAGTCATAAATTTTCTAGATTGTATAGGATATGTCATCATTCATATAATGATGTAAATAATTGTTTAAGATTTGCTTTTTAATTTTAATTACCTATATATATATATATATCCTTAATCCTTACACATGATATACAATATAAAATGATAATATATAAAATAAAATATAATCATTATAAAATATTCTTTATATGCGATCTATAATAAATAATCTGACAATAATCACGTATTAAATTATATATCATGTATATATATTTCATTTTGTTCACACTCTCTTTATTTTGTTATATTTTTGTTACCATTCGCGTATTATTATATTGATTATTATAAAAGGGATTAAATAAGGATATCGCTGAGCTCTATTTTTAAAAATTCGATAGAATCTTTTATTATTTTAATAAAAATCAGTACAATTATTCAGAACTGTACGAATATAGGTCATGAATTTCTGACAATTTTGTTTAAAAACTTATGATTCATATAAGATTATTGCTCTGTATTTTTATTATAAAAATGATTCGATTTTTATAAGAGAAAAAAAATTATTTTAAGGCGTAAGAAAAATATTTTGTATACATTAAATTATTTTTCTTAAATAAAAAAGCCATTAATCACATTAATATATATAGCTTATATCGCCTTTTTGTTATTATTTCAAATAAAAAATATATACATCCCTTATTTGATGATCCTTTATTTACCATATATATAGGGGATATGAATATGAATATGCAAAACCAAAAACATACCAAATATAACTATATATACTGTGTATAACAAAAATATATGACAACAAAACGATACAGTATAATAATTTTATACAATTTTAATACAACAGCAACGATGACGATGAGGTATTATAAAGTTATTTTAGGATATTATTTGTGTGAAATCTTGTATATATATACAATATATATTCGTATATATAAGAGTTCAAAGACACATTTCTCTATATTATATACATATACTTTTTTTTTTGTATATATAAATATTAAACAATATATATTATATACGCGTATAGAAAAAAGGATATACCCATAACATTATATATATGAATATATATATATATATATATATATCTAAAAAATTAATTGTTTTATATCCTTTATGTGTGAAAATTATCCTACATATATATATATACAATATTAAATATGCGAGCATATACTATATATATATAAAGTAGAAAATGATTATCAAAAGTTCAACTTTCTTTGCTATTAATTATTCCATTCATATATATTTTTTTAGTTAAAAGTCATAACATCAATTGGTTTATGTTAAACAAAGTGAGATATTTCAGAAGAAAAAAAATGTTTAAATTCGATTCTATTACAATACAATAAATATTTAACTTTATAAATCCATTTAAACATAGCCAATGCACATTATTTGTTTGTTTGTACTCAACATAAATAACATATTTTATATTCATTTTACTATATATAACAATAATTGTTATTAAAAATAATAATAATGTATTTATATATATACATATATAAATAAATATCTAACGATGATCATCGAAATGTGATTGTGAAAAAATTTGAAATTTCAAGATGTATTTATTTTATTATTGGTTATTTTTTTATCGTGCGATAGGTATATATATTTTATTCTTCTTCTGTATAAATTATATTTATATATGAATAGAGCATATAAATTTATTTATATCTATAAGATAAATAAGAAAACCGAAGAAAAACTTTTCTTTTTTTTTTTATAATTTTCTTCATCGTGCGGTTCTACATAATAAATAAACATAACACATATATTTATATCAGCAGCAGCCACCCCGTCCGTATTCATTACATTATATAAATAGGTTGAAAATTTATTGTTGAAGCAAAACGAAGCAAACGAAAAAAAAAACATCACAAATTTAACCAAGTCATGAAGAAAATTCTTAAAATGAAAATATGTTCTATTTGTGTATTGTATACAGTGAGATGTTTAGAGATATACACATAAAGTTTTATTAGACATTGAAAGTGGTGTATATATATAAGATAAATAGAATTGAATGCAAAAAAGAAAAATATACGATGGAGTATATGGCATACATTTTATAATAAATTTCTATATATATATACAAAGTATTAAATGTATAGTATGAAGAGTTATAAACTATATGTAGTATAACTATATATAGAAGATTTTTCAATATATTAAACTATATATATCCATATGTGAAAAGTTTCACCATTCTATTTTCTATATTATATTGTATATAATATAAAATATCTAAATATTTTTGTATATACATATTTTATAATAAATTTCTATTATATTAAATATCTATATATAATAGATATTGAAAAATTTATATATACGCGACGATACAGAGAGTATAATAATTTATTGAAATTTATTATGAATGAATTTATCTGATTAAAAACTATATATAAATATTTATGATTTCAAAAACTTATTATTTATTATGTATTGTATATATTATATGAATTTAAATATGAAATATTTCTTTATATATATATTGTATATACAATACATTATAGTGAATAGCATTGTGTAAAAAATTTAAAAATACTTTGTACTATATACATACATTTAATGTAGACTTATATATTCTTTAAAGAATATTCCAATACGATGGAAAATTAATTTTATTTGAATTTTTAATGTATAGATTTTATAATATTTTCACTTTTAACAATATAACAATATATAAAATGTTATATAGATTTACAATTAATAACACTCAATTTAATGTCATAAAAACTTGTAATATAATGCTACAAATTTTACAAAAGATCTACAAGTTTTAAAAATATTTTCAATTAAATAAATAAACCAATTGTTAAAAAAAAACACTTAGATTATATTATGGGATTGTGAATCCCATAAGCCTTTCTTTCCTGTATTTCCTCGCTAACTAGTTCTATGGTCTTTGGAGGCCATCCAAATTTTTGTTTTCTTTCAAACTTAAAAACTTTCCCTCGTATTGCACTTTCATATTCAATCAATTTTCTACATTTACAATAAAAATATTATGATATTTTTTTTTTGATTGGAAGACATAATTTGAAAAATCATTCGTATATACTATACATATATATATTTTTGTTTATTTAATTGGATTTTGGAGAATAATAAATGAATATAGCTATTGTGTTGTCGGTCGGCATATGTTTATATGATTGATATATATATATTCATATTGTAACATAACTTTTACTTGACCATATGAATTCCAATATATGTGTATTTACGAAACCACAAATAATTAATAATAATAATAATAAGAATACAATAATAATGAAAGTAATAACAATAATAATAATAATATTATAATAAATGATTGTAGAAACTTATTGTATTCATTTTGTTTATATATATATATATATAGTATAATAAATGGAATGGAAAATCAGATTATTTGCCAATTTTTTTCATGTAAAACACCTACATGAACAAAATATTATATATAAGGTTTATGATAATACAGGAAAAAAAATAAATATGAAGTAGAATATATACGTGTGTGCTGTTTATAAATAAATCGTCAAGGTATGTCAAATATTCCTATAGTATATATGTAATATGTATATTGGATATATTTTTTATTATATATGTATACGTTAAGGGAAAAAAGATTTTGAATACATAAATCATTGTGCGACTCACTATATATATATATCTATGAATTTATTCCTATATTAATCAAATCACGTATTTTTAAAGTGTTTTGATAAAAATTATAATACATGGGTATTGTTTGTATCTATGATATAACAGATTTTTTATAATTCTCTATATAAAGAATTTTCTATAAACATTTAATAAATAAATCAGTTGTCTAACACATCAATGAAGCAAAGCATAACCATAATAGTGTATAGTTAATTTTAAGATATTGTATATTTTACACCAATGTCAATCTTATTATAATACATTAATTTTTCTATTGTATACGCAATCAAATGAATGGGTTGGTAAAATTTAAAGAAAATCTTTGAGTAACAACAATTCTTATCAAATTATATCACTTTGAACTATAATTTTTGCACTATCCAATGACTTTTTTAATATGTTTATTATCCGTTTCCGGATACGTTAAATGTATAATAATATACGAATGATCGTCAACAATTACAAAGGGTTTAGTAATTGGATTTTTTCTATATTCAGATTATCTGATCATTTTACTAAAATCTCACATTATATATACACATAAAACTAATGCTGAAACATAAAATATTTAATTTCATTGCAACTAAATCTTTTTATTAAGTCGTCTAAATCAAATTCCAAATAATTATCTGAACGAAATTCCACCGACAAACCACAAAGCCGTCATCCTTCCATCGACCAACTATGAAGGTAAAAATCGCCTTAAATGTAATGACATACATTTTTATTTTTCCATTGCAACCTAGAACTTCTATTGATATTCCTCAGATCATCACGTTCCATAATAAAAAAAAAGAAGAAGCTAAAAAGCGCTCTATCTAATTTATATATATATAAATTGCAAATATATATATTTATATTCTTTTATAATTTGGAGAAAAGAAATCGGATATACGTACGAACAAACGAAGAATTACTATATATACTTACATATCCAATGTCTTATCAAAAAAATATGAATTAGATATCAGTCGCGTATCTTGTATTTTGTATTTTGATATATTAAATATATTTTATTTAGTTTTGTGTAATAAATTTTGTTTATTCATATTACTGCTGATGGTATATATATATATATAAATAAATGGTAGTATAAAATTATATATTCTTTTTTTTCCCTTTTATATAAAATATATATATATATATATATATATATAAGAAATAAAAGAATATAGTCTATCTATATTTAGTATAATATGAGATTGGAATTTTCTATCCCCCAATAAATATATATACATATATATAAAATAAAAGAACTTTCTCACATTATAAATATATATTCGTTTGTTTGTTTGTTTATTTGTGCATATATTCGCAATAGCAGGTCAAGCTAATGAAAATGTTTTATATTATATAAAAAGATAAAAGAATGTGTGTATTGATTTTGTTAATATACCATATATGTATGCACGATTCTATAGGTGAAATAAAACACCCAAAGCTAAATGAGCACAACATATTTTGAGGTCATATGGTTTACTGATCTTAATTTTCCGACAGAGTTTACTTATTAAAAACTAACAACCACAGTAGCATTCTATTGACGGAAATCGAAATCGTTGTCCGTAATCAGCCAGAATATGATGCTATCTTTAACATATGTATATAGGATTTTTTTTTGTATTCGAATTTCAAAGTTCGCAAAAGTTATATAAAATTATATCCTATAATGTTATTGAACTGAATCTCTTTTAAAGTTCGATTTTTAGTGTTAAAAAAAATGCTTTTATGAAAGAAACTTTCTTTTTACAATCCAAAAACTCGCCTAGAATAAAAATAGGTTTTATTTTTCGTATTTTATTGCTTATAAAAACCAAGAATTATATATAATAATAAATATATAACAAATTCCTATATATAAATATAAGTGATATATACCATAAGTTTTCATTGTTCAAAGATCCTAAAAATATAAGATTTTCCTTTTCCTTTTTTTTATTTTTTCTTTTCTTTTACATATATATCATCATATATAAAAATGTTTATACGATGCTTATTTCGTAATATATTTTGTTTATGTCTATGATGTTATATTATTGTTATATTGTGTACGTGATCTAATTCAGTTGTGTTTTTTTTCACTACTGAAATTTTTGTTTATTTTTTTCTAGTTTTTCGTCTATATATATATATAATATAATTGTTCATTCTTTTCTATATATATGCAATATATATCTATCTATCTATCTGAATGTCTAAAAACGCGAGGGAAATTTTATTACATTTTCCTGGATTTTATTCTGTTGTTATATCTTAATATGAAATTGTTGTTTATTTTGTTTCATATACTTCTATATATATTCTTGTATTATATGCAGTTTAATAATAAAAATTCCAGGATGTTCGCACACTGAATTGAGGCAAATAATTTAATATTTTTGTGTATAATATAATATGTATCTAAAAAAATATTTACGGTAAATGAACTTTGATGGGAAATTTTGTTGTTAATCTTTTGTAAACGTACAAAAAAATAAAAAATAAAATTATATTAAATTATACAGTCATTATATAGTTTAAATATTAATGTGGTTCACCTTTTTTTTTGTTTTTTTTTTGTTGTTTATAATCCTATATATGTATATCCTTAAGACATACAGCATCGCGTTGTTATTAATATATATTTATAGCAGAATAATATAAAATTTTAATTATTAGGATAGAATATAACAAAAATTAATACATTCTATAGTACTATATATGAAAAAATAATACAAGCTGATTATTCAAGCTGCATTTAATTAAAGCTTTATATATGAAATTTACTGTACTGTATTTTTTCGTCCATTTAAACCTCGAATTATTAATAATAACTTAAGGTTTTTTTTTTTACTTAATGAAAAAAATATACAAAATATTATTAATGTTAATAAACATCCTAATTAATTACACAAAACAAAAATTTGTTTTGCGTATTTAATTAATGTATCACTGGAAATTCTATGTATAGTCGTTAGACTTTATATATTATCGCAGTATTATAAGAAGAAAAATTGATTTCTAGATACTATTTAATTTGTTTTACTATATATACAGAACTTTGTTATAATGAAAACATTTTTTGACCAACGTTGTTTCGACTTTCCCGATCTCTCATGGCATAAAAAAAAATTCTCTTTACATGTTTCTGAATGGATCTGCGTGAATCATTTTGTTATATAGTAAAGTCTGTACAATTTTCTGTACAAAAGACAAGGGATTTCTAAGAAAACTATATCAAATTTTATAAGAAATATAAAGGCTTAACCAATATATGGATCATATATAGTATATGTGAAACAAACACCCTATATATGGTTTTATATTATGCAATGTGTAATATATGCTTTATAAATATTTATTGTAATACATATATATAACAATTGTTTAAATAATTTAATATAAAATTAATTGAACAACATATCAATTAACTTTAGGCACTATTCTCGTATATTTATTACATTTTTAATTTGTTTTACCTATACATTTCTACAACTACATGGTACATTATATATATATAGGTATTATATTGAAACAATAAAATTATCATATATATATATATATATATATATTTATATATATATATATATATATATATAGTTTTATTTGAATTCTTAACAATATGTAATATGATGAATATTCATATTTCCATTGTACATATATTCTGTACAAATATATATATTATAGTTAAAAGCTAAATTATATAATCTTTCTGATCGTGTATAAATATATACTATGTGTGTGTTTGTGTTTATATAATCATTTAAATCGATGTTGATGATTTTATAATGTACTATTTTACAATCTGTAAATCGCTAGAGATTTTCTCCGAATTTACCATATATGTAAAGTAAAAACCATCGTCATATCATATGTGTATATATTTTACACTTATTTAAATATTAAAATACTTGTATATATATATATATACCTATGAGATGATAAGGCATATATAATGAATAAAATATATACATTTTATATATTGTGTATATATCTACGCGTATATGTAGTTTTTGCTATATATATATATATATCGTTAATGTAGCATTTCAATTCAAATATGTAAATTATATACATTATCTGATTCTCTATATATATAGGTATATCTATATAAAATTGCTGTATATGGCGTATATTATAAATGATTATTATCATCATATATGATTTTAATAAAATCATGTATTAAACACATCATGTTTTTTTTTTCTATCAAATATTGTGAAAACCTTATTATATAAGTTATATGTGCGCCTTTAAATGCTAATTTTATTAATATCAAAAATAATATCCATAATAAATAATATTCAGTTTTTGCGATATAACATTATACGCCTTAAGAAAATATATTGCTGTGAGATGTTTTTCTTATATTTAGTAATGCAATGAAAATATGAAGGATTTAATTAGTAAGAAATCATGGGATTACTGCCACAAATTGATTAGAGAATTATAATCAAAAATATCCTTAAAGAATTTTGGATCCATTCCAGAGACTTATTCAGAGATAATCTGCGTATAATGGATATTATAAAAAACACTTTGAATAAATCGTTTTCAAATATTTCTATTTACATTTTTCATATAAAATACCAGGAAAAATTGTGAAAATCTTGGAAAATTCTCAAGTAATCGTACAAACATGGAAATGTCCTCAAATATTTATCGATTAGCACTAAATTTACTGAATTAGCAATGCTTTCCTACAATATCAAGGCTATATCCATTAAGGATTTTTAAAGAAATCAATATAATATAACAAAATTGATAAGGTCAAATTGTTTATATAAAAATTCACTGAAAAATAATGAAAATTTCAAGCAAATCTTAATTTTTGAATAATTTTAGGGAAATCTATTCTAAGTACGATATTTTTTAATGATTATTTTTAATGAATTATAAATGTAAAGTTTTATCCTTTATAATGAACAGTCTGTTCATACATTCAGATAAGAGCTATACCTATCTATAATTAACGTATATAGATAGAATTATAGATATATAGGTTAAATATAAAACGATGATACTCGCTTTACCTTTGCTGAATCAATTATTAACAAGGATCAAATGTGGTTTAATAAATATATACATCTATAATATACGATCTAAAATACATTGTCTCTATAATATGAATTATATCATCATTATAACAAACAAAATTAAATTTATTAATTATTTGATTTAATTTAATATATTTTAATATTAAAAATTCGTATAATAATAATTATAATAATTGAAAAATGTATTTATTATTATCATTTTCAGTCAGTAACCTTTAACAAAATAATAAATATATCGGGTTGCGCAAAAAACATCATCCGCAAATGGAAAATATTTTATGATCTTCTATATATAGCCCCAATATAGATGGTTTTGAATTTCAATTATATAATTGAAGTGATAAAGCAAACGCAATTATTATGAAAAATAAAAGAAAAATATTCATTCGACATCAACAAATTAAACATCATATACTACTATAGTAGTTATTAATATACAATATCATCAAAATCGCATCTGCAAGTGTATTATATTATATGTTTAACGAACATATAAAAATAAACAAAATTTTATCCGGTAGCAGTGACTCGATACATATAGCAGAAACTCTACACATAGCAGCAACTCTGTATAAATACAATTCATAAATGGTAAGTGAAATTTTCTTTTAATTATAAATATTATATTTACATACAAAATTTCTATTTTATTTAAAACATTTTATTTAAAATACATTTAAAAAAATGCATTGTTGTTTCCTTTCGTTTATTTTTATATGCTTTTGTTAAAATGTATATATCGATTTTTTTTTAATATTTGAGTTTGAGCTTGTATAGATAGATGTAAAATACCATAGGGAAATTTCAAAATTTTCATATTATACAATATATATATATAGATTTCAATCTTTATGTGTGTTGTTTTATTATTTTACATATTGTTTAAATATACACATGGACGTGAATGAATATACACATATGTATTTGATGAGATATATTTACATGGTTTTTCTTTATGCGCGGTTGTGGTTGGGTATAGCTATAAATATTATTATAATATGTTCGGAGGCTATATGTAGATATTATATATATAGAATTACAATAGATAGTGAATAACAAATATATTATTATAGGTATATATATAATAAAATTGCTGTGCTATCAAGTATTAAATATATATAGCAAAGAGTATATAAATTTTATCTTAAATGCGTTATTTGTCGTATGCTAAAGTTCTTCTTTTTTGTTATCTGATATCGATCACGTCTTTTTAATATCAACAACAACAGGAATAGATATAGATATTTTTATATAAAATTTGTTTGTTTTATAATATTTTATATATATATATATATATATATATTCTTCAATACACTTGCCGCACAAATTTATGAGTAAAAAATTTAATCAATAAGGTTTATTGACTCGTATATAACAATCAACAATTAATAAATTCATAAATTTTGCATATATATTCACTGCAATGTTCATGGCAATGTGCTAACGAAGATTGCAATAGTATAATAAATCGCTTTTAGGGTGATATTTAAAAAAATATATAGCATTACATAATTTTCTTTAGAACATTAGATGGAATTTCCTTTAGAACATTAAACAGAATTTCCTTTAGAAAACTTAACAGAATTTCCCAAAAAAAAAAATTATACATTTCTTTTAAAAATTTTTACGCAATTTCCTTTAAAACATTAAACAGAAATTCCTTTAGAAAATTGAAACGAATTTCCTTTAGAAAAGCACACATTTCTTTTAGAATCTTGTACAGAATTTCCTTTAGAAACTTGTACAGAATTTCCTTTATAGAAACTCATGGAACTGTGCGTGCGAAATGCTATAAATAACGTTTATTTGCAGATATAGTTAAAGAAACACTTATATATAAATAAAAAATTTACAATAGCAATACTTGCAATTTATTTAGTCTATTTTTAGTATTATATAAAATTAAAATCATATTTATAAAACATAAGAAAATGTATATACCATATATAATAATAAAAACATATTCACTATATTTGCATTCGTATATAAATACAAAAAAAATATATTCTCATTTGTTTATCAAAAACATCCTTATCAAATTTTCAATTATATATTCTATCAAAAACATTTTCATCCATACATAACGTTTTCACTTTTAATTTAATTTATTCAATTGCCAAAAAAATATTTATATAATATTTAAAAAAAAATTAAATACGGATTGTCTTATATTGTCGGATACTCTTATCAATATCTATATAATGATAGGATAGAATACACGCAATAGTTTTGTAAAATATTGGAAAATGTTTCCTTTATATAAGAATTTTTCTTCAAAATTTTGTTTGATTTTTTATAGAATTGCCTATCGATTAGTGTATAAATTTTGCATACTCTAGACTTTCAATATTGAAAATCATAATTTAATGAACCAATTAATGAATGAACTAATCCATATATTTAAAAATTATTCTCTATCGTCAATCTATTTTTTAAATCATTTTAAATCTCTCTGAATATTTGACAATTCTCAGCGACAAAATTCCTTGACTTTGTAATAACGAAAACCAAAAAAAAAAAAAAACAACATCTTCTATGAACAATTATCAAATTTTTATATAATTTTGTTATCTTAAGTTATTTGTTATATATTTAATATCCTTTTATCCGAAACACATTTGACATATTTATTTAAATTGGTGGCATATCCTGTGCATAAATATATATATTATCTATATAGTATGTAAATCGAAATAAATAAATGTATTTTCCATTGAATGATTATGTGAATACCATAGACGTTTTTGTTTGTTTGTTTGTTTGTTTCGTACACATCATATATAATGTATAGGCTCCTTTGTGTTTACATGAATATATATATACTATAAATTATTTTGTAAATCAAAATAGTACAATTGCTTTTAACATGCGAATAAACAATAATGAATTCATCTTGTTTAATATATATTATATATATAGAAAAATCACAACCGTTCTTCGTAATATATAAATATATGTGAATTACGAACGAATGGTTATCTTAAATAATCCATATATCCTCCAATATTTATATATATACTGTGAGTTAGTTTACTTATCTATATATGACTATCTATAAATACCATATATATATATATATTGTGATGGGTATATATACCATAAAAATAAAATAGAAAGTTTATCAGAGACATTGATATGGAAAATGATTTGTGAAAGTATTAAATTGTTGAAATTAATAATTTATATACCCCAAAAAAATATAAACTTTTCTCCTCTCAACTCTATATAATATATATATATATAAAAATAAAATATCTATTTATTTCGTATATACACGACATTTTGACCCTTTTATAAATATTTTTGTTTTGGGATAAATTTTGAATTTATTTAAATTTATTATGTTTTTTTATTTTAAAAATAAAACTTTATTTATGTAATGTGTAAATTTCGTGTATATTTTTTTGTTTACGCATATATTATATGTAATATTTTATTGAGTGCGAATGCGAGGGTTCCATTCAAACTGTGCTGTTATATTATTTGATATAAAAATATTATGTTATAGGTGATAAGAAATTAAATCTTGGATGAGTTGTATTTTTTGTTTTTTGTAAGTTAATCTACAAATTATTGTTTATAATGTTAAGAATTCTGTAAAGTGTCGATGGTATATAATAAGAAATGTATGAAATAAACTTCTATTTATTAATTATTTATTATTATACAGATTTAATTATACATTATATTAATTTCATTTATTTTTTTTTCTCTATTTTTTCCATATAGGTAAGTTTAATTTTTTGTCATCCTCCATTACTTTATTATGATGAATTTTATTAACAATGCCAACAAAATGTGAGTGAGCAAAAACACTATTTTATTTTTTTCATAAAATATAGTTAAAGTAATTTTCAATAGTCTATATATAATAATTATATTAAGAACATTTCAAAATTAAATTAAATTTCAATTATATATGAATCATAATAGACCATACCAGATTTGAGAATTTTCCAAAATGTACACGTTTTTTTATAGTATATTTTACATATGAAAGATTTTATCAATGTTTATTATGATATTTGAATTAAATTCTGTAATCATTTGTATCGAAAATATTACCAAATATGTATATTGAATTGATAATTTTTCAAGATCTCTTGCCTTTTTGTTCAAAATTTATTGACCAATGAACAATGAAAATGTTATCACTTATTAATAATTAATTGTCAAAAGCATCGATTTCCTCAGGTTTCCGTGGACAGGGAAATTGCTTTAGAATTGACAATTTTCCAAGATTTTGACGCGATTCTTAAGTGATTTCTTGACAATTTTTTTATAAAACAAAAGGTGTTAAAAATATATATAATCCCTTGTAGATGATCTCTATTAAATATTGAATATTATTTCCTTGTACGGACTAAATCATAATTGAATAATTTTCATGAATTATCGGTATATTTTCTAATATACTTTCAATCTCAATGAGAACAAACAGAAATATTTTGGATTAAGATTTGAGAATTTTACACAACATTTTCACGAATTTATAGAGTGCATTTTATATGAATCCCATTGTATAATTTCTGTGATGACGATTTCTTTACAATTATTTAACCAATAAAGTTTTAAATGCCTTTTTCAACGATCTGTCTAAAATATTCAAATAATTTTCCCTGATTCAAGTACTAAAATAATACTCGAGTGTATTATTCTAATTTTACTAATTTTATATATATACATAGGAAACATTTATTTTTATACATAGTTACAAAACAATTTATATCTAATTTGGGAATTTTATTTCTTATTATTTCTAAAAAAAAAAAAGAAGCAATTATTTACATATTTTCAAAATGATAAATAAAGGAAAAATAACAAGAGCCATGCATATATATATACAGAGTAATAGTAATATATATATATAAATATATCGATATTTTATTTATAAATATAATATTATATTAGAGTTGACGCGAAATATTTCGAATCGATTTTGTTGGTATTTTTCATTTAAATTTGTTTTTGGGTAAAATTTTCTCTTATATATACGCAAAGTATAAATTCAATAAGAAAATTTGAATATATCGAATATACTATGTATATATATATATCGTTTTATAATATACACATATATTTTTATATATAAATATATATAGATAAAGTAAAAAATAAATAAAATTGCTTTGCTCTTAAAGCTTTTCTCTATTCTTATAAAACATTTTATTTATTTATCCACGACAATTTTTTGCTTATAACTTTATGTACACAATATTAATGTTATATCTATAATAGTATATACGTATATTGTAAAATATATAGTTGGTTTTCGGTATATGATGGTTGTTATATATGATGACGGAATGGAATTGCTATCGCATATAATCATTTTCATTTTTCCTTTTAAAATAAAATAAAAAAATACGTATATATGCACATACATTAATAGAATGGTGCCAAATATATATATATATATTCATATACAATATAAGTGTAAATATTAGCGTGATGGTAATGTAATGTATATATATATATATATATATATATATATTTACAGAGATAGCAATTGTATATTACTACGCGTCTGTAATAATATTATTATAGAATTTATTATTTTCTTAAAGGCATCATCATTACCTCCCCCACCCTCAATAGACTATATCTATATATACTTGAAAATGAATATCAATATATGAATGTAACTCGAACTAGACATAAAACGATATAAAATTTTTCAAATAAAATTTATTTATTTATGTATTTCTTGTATATATAGAAATATAAATATATTAGTATTATACGGTGAATGAACCACAATTTACTGAACTGAATATATATAGACGAATTATGATGATGGTATACATACTATATATGCTGGCCCCATGAATGTGTATGGCCTTAAAACAAATACTTTTTTAGTAACCAGAAAAAGAAAAATGTGGCCTTATCTCTTTATTTATTTATTTTTATTTTTTTTTATTACAAACATTCAAATGTTTATACTATACATATATTACACTTGATTCTATATATATACATGCATATTACAACATATATTACATATATATATGAATGAAGAATTTCCCATGGGTAATGTCATATAAAATAAATAAATACCTTACATACATTGTATATATATATATATATTTTTGGAATATATAACAGAGCATACACCCAATAATATATGTATATATAGAAAAATATTCGTATATTTTTGATAACAAACAAAAAATATTCCGTATACTGTGAAACTCATATTTTATATAACACATTGACAATATATGAATAAAGACGAAGTATATATATACTAAAGTTGTTCTTGAGCACGACAAGATTATAATATTTTTTTATGTTAATAATTATAAATTTAAATCTTAAAATTGGTATAGGCATTTTCAGATTGAAAAAAATTAAATATATTCAATTTAAATGTTATGCCAAAAAGGGAATATAATCCGATAAAAGATAGAAAATATATATTAACCGAAATCTAGCATTGTTTTCACTGCGCCTTAACAATATCCTCTTCTTTTGTTTTCTAATTAAAATTAATTAATTCAAAGCGTATATATAGTTTAAGATTAACTTACACGAATAGTGAAAGTTTATTTGAAAATGTTTTGTAAAATATTATCTGATTGGATACAAAATACAACAAAATTTTATACAAAAACCTATGTATAATCATTAGTTTAATTATTGTTTATTCGCACATATGTTCATTAGAGAAATATCTAAATTATTATATTATCGTATACACCACACCAATTGGAATCAATCCAATAGCGCAGACAACGCGTACATAAGTTTGTAAATCAATTACATGAATATCGTTTTGTTTTCTTCTGTTTTTCTATATATATATAAATTTGTATTATTTTATATATATATTTTCCATATGAATATTCAATCAATTTCACTTTCTTCAATGTTGAACTCTGTATTTTTGTATGGTATATACTATTAAATGAAACTAATTTTATATTGTGTTTTGTTACATATACATATTTCGATATATATATATATATATATTTTTGCATTTTGATTAGGGAAAACATAACGATTGACTGACTATATATATATATATATATTATATATATAAATACTTTCCCTGGAACATCATGTGTGAAATAGAAATAAAATGTTTTATTTCTTTTATATAATATACAATATATACATCACCACATCACATTTCAGTAAAAAAAAAGTGTATTTATATATAAATATTTATACGTATATTCGTTGAATTTGTTATATATGCGCTTTTTTTTTGTATATTACCTTTTTTTATCTGTATATGATATACTTTATATATATATATATATATATAAATGTGTTGTATTTACGAGATAGGAATAATGAAATAAATTTAATGATTATTCATTTAATTTCTTTATAATATCATCTATAAATCTATCAAATGTTTTATAGATGCGGGTTTATATTAAAGTTATATATATATATATATATATATATATATAAGAATTAAAAGAGAAAATATAGGGAGCATCTGCCAATTTTCAGTTTAATCTGTAGAAAATTACAATGTTTCAAAAAAAAAAACTTCAATGAATTCTTCAAAAATCTCTATATATTTTTTCTATGATTTTTATATGCGGGAAAATGTTTATCAGTTTTTGATGCGGACCATCGCACTTGAAATCCATTTTGTGGAATTGTTTTCATTAGTCTTTATTGTATTTTCTTTCTGTGCCGGATTTGGTTGTGAAAATGGATCGATGTACTTTAAATGGAAATAAGAAAATAAGTTAAAAGTTTCAACAAAATCCATTAAATGCATTTCAAGTAATCGATATCTATATAAAAAACATTTTACCATAGAATAAATATAACAATTTTTGATAAATTCTTTGATGATTTTTAAAATTGATCGTTGTCCAACTCATAAGCTGAAATTGTGTATGTATAAGCTCTTATTGGTAAACAGAACAGATATCGTAAATATTTCAAATGAATTATTCAATACGTATATTTTAAGTGATGTTTCGCCAAATGGTAATGAAAATTTTGCCATCATAGACAAATGTATGGAAGCTCTCAATAAAGATTAAGACACCCAAAAAATGATAAATATGTTCGCACCATAGGATAAATATAGAGTTTTTGATGATTAATGAAATTTTCACATCATCAATGAAATTTTCAAATATCTTTTCTATGATTTTTATATTGGAAAATTTTCCATATTATTAGAGGAATCATCTTTGGAAACATATTAAATGAATTAATTTGAAATCTTCGTCATATTTATTTATTTTCCTTCAGAGCTCATATCTAAATTGCCAGCTTAACACGTACACATTTTCTTAACTTTATATAGAGAGCTTCATCAGCTAATTTCAGCAACTTAATCCTTTTAAAACTAGAATTTCTATAATAAAAATATGCATCGAATTTATCAATATCATGAAATTCAATTAAAAGATCATTTTGAAATCTTAATCATATTTTCTAATCTCCATTTAGAATTGATTTACCAAATTTTAGCTCAATCCGTTCAAAATTACCATTTTTTTCAAAATCATCATCAACAAAAAAAACTTTGACTGTATATATTTTGTGAATTTGACCGCATTTCTGAACGATGTTATATAGATCTAAAATCCTTTTTAAAAAGTGTTAACTTATTGTATGACAATTTAGTTCTTTAAAAGTAAAAAAAAAAAACTAAATACAATAAATATTTTATTGTATTTTATTATAATCATATATGTAAAATATACTTGAATCCATATATAGTATATGCGTGTGCTATATATAAATCCACTAGATATAAGTCTTTTATAAAGATATTTGTTCATTTTTTCCACAATATAATTTAATGTTATACTATATGTATCAGATTTTTTTTTTTTTATTTATACAATATACAATAGAATGTGTATAAAAATATTTGAAAATATGAATATTTTTGTAGAGAAAACCCTTCTACAAAAATGGTTATATTTGTATTAGATTGATTGGAATATACGTATGTATATAGCGAAATTTATCTATAAATATATACAAAAAGTTATTGTATATACAAACAAATATAAATAATGTTTACTCATCATGTGTGTAGAATTACCTGTATATATATATATACTAAAAACCATTTGAGCTTTAATATCTATAACTCTATCAAAAATATAAATAAAAAATGAAATAAGGAAATCAAAATCGACCCTATCCTTTCGGTTCATCGAAGCGCAATGATATTATACATATATATAAATAGGTATATACACCATATATATATTTATTCAATATTATACGACATTTTAATTTTTCTAAAATCGAAGGAATAATCGATATATTTCTATATAAGATGTGCCATTGTATATATTTTCATCTATATAAGATGTGCCATTGTATATATTTTTTAACTCTGTATTTTACCATTAGATTTCTGTCATTTCAATATATGAAAACTGTCAAATGATATATATTTTGAACTTCAGTACATTAATATATAAATGTATTTTTTATTATAACATTATTGTAAATTATAAGATTTTATACTAATATCTTCTATATATATATATATATATATATATATATATATATCCCTATATTCATATAAGTTTTCTGTCTCTTGTCATTCATCTATATACCATATATAGATATATATATATAGATTTATAACAGAAATATATCATATTATGTAAAATTTAATGGGATTTATTTGAAGGAATATAGTTAGTAACGTTAAGTATACGTTTTTCTTTTTTTTTTTCGAAAATCCAATGAATAAAAAATGTTCAATTACAATCATTATCTTTAAATATCGATTTATAGATAATTATATATATAAGATTTTAAAAATTACATGTTTATTTAAAATGTACATTATATAATTTACAGTCAAAATAATACCCATTGTATTCGATAAAGCTGTTTAATGCTGTATTTTGAATCGTTAAGTCATATATTGGTATAGTTTGTTTATTCACTTTTCTTTGATTTGTTCGATTTGATGTGATTCTTTGATTGCGTATCTTTTTTTTCGTTATGTGGAGGGAATTCGTGAAAATGTTTTGGTATTTTTATTATCATTATTTTTTTTGTGTCAGAATTATTTACAAAATTTGTTAAATTATTTAAAAAATTGGAAATTATCATCTTATTACTAGACTTTGCATCTAATATCACCATCCAAGGTATTTATTCATTGAAATATTCATGTCCTCGTAAGGAATCTTTTTTCATCTGTTTTTTTAATTTTAATCCTGTACTTGAATGTTCCAAAACAAATAAAAATAAAATTCTATTTATATCTATATAAGAGGCAATTAAAAATATTATATACTTTTAAAATATGCTAACTATATCAAAATGAAGTTTGATAAGTTTGCGTATAAGAATTAAACGTACCCTGCTGAAAATAGAGAGCTGATAATCTATATTTCTATATTTCAAAAAGTTTTTAAAAAAAAAATTTATTAATTAATACCCGATTCTTAAAGATATTTAAACAACATATAGATATAGAGATTCCAAAAATATATATACAATACACCTATATAGATAGAGATTATAATAATTAAAAATTTATTATTTGTATATTTGGCTCAAAATAAAATTTTAAAAATATAAAAAAAAATATCTTTAGGCTATTTTTTTATTCTATAATACTTGAATTTTTGTTTAATTGAATTTTTTTGTTGTTGTTGAAATTTAATAAAATCTATATTTTCCATAAATATATTTATTGGTTTTCTTCTTTTTTTTCATTGAGATATATCTGTTTTAAAAATACACATTTTGGGTAATGCGAGTGCTTTTTTTTATTAAGAAAAATATATAGATTAGAAAGAAAAAAAGGAACATGTTTTTTTAAATAATAATAATAACTGTCAGTTTGTTTAGCACTTGGAAATATTTTTATATTATATTTTTTGAGAGATTGAATATATTAGTATAAAAATAAAAAGATTCTATAAAGTATAATTAATATTTTTCTTTTAATAAAATCAAAAATACATGTATTTTACCAATATTATTTATCGCACATATAGGAATCCTATATATATATATAAGTAGATATATATCAAAAGGAAATAACCCATGTAGCAATTTTAGCATTATGTGATACGATATAAAGCTAATCGAAGGTCCTATATCGGCCCTATATTGGTATTTTTTCCATAAGAAGTGGACGGTCTATAGGGCTTAAAAAAGCTCTATATCAGAATTTCCATTATTATATAGGGCTTGTTTAGGTCATATATAAGAATATTTATTTAGTTATAGGGTGAAGAACCTATATCAGCATTATTAAGGTAGTTTACGTCGTGAGTCTTATTTTGGAAATATAACTATAAAAAAACTATAAAATACTTATATATTCTCATATAATGCTGATAAAACTTATATAAGTCTAGATAAGAAAAAGAAATCCACTATAACGCTAAGATTTTCCCAAGAATAATAAAAAAAACATTTTTTTTATAACCAGATTTTATTTTATTATGTTATCTTATTTTTTTGAATCCATTAATTAATTTATTTTATTACATTACAATTGTCTGATCAGTTAAATTTAATGTTAAAGTTTACTTACTTGACCGCACCGAGATATGAACCGTGAACCGCAACCTTGGAGTGTGTGATGTTAACATTTACCCACGCGTGATATGTTTATATTGTTGTGTTTTACTGATATTATTATAAATCGATTTAGAGAGAATGCTTTATTTGCATTTTATTTATAATTCAATAATAAAAACATGTGTTTTTAATTTTATCTTTTATAATTAAAGATCATTTAATTATAATAATAGATATAATTATCTAAATATAATTATAGCCGTATAATAGCATTAGATAAATTCTATCATGCTTTAGCTGTATATTGGAATTCGTAAACTTTAATAAGTTTTAAAAGCTGTATATAACGATTTAAATAATAAGATAGGGCTTATATTTAACATACCTTATATCGTATATAAATAATCTAATATAGGGCTGAATTAAGCCCTATATTTGAATAAAATAAGATATATAATGCTTTGGTAATATAAGTTTAATATCAGGCTAATATACGTTAAGTGTGTGTTGGTGTATTGTCGTATATTGGTCATAATAGGATATTATTGGTCTCAAGCCCTAATACAATCTATAAATTCAGATATAAGGCTCTTAAATATGTGTTAGAATATAAATGCCAAAATAGGGCCAATATAGGACGTACGCATTATATAAACCTAAGATTGCTGATATAGGGTATCAAATAGAATTAAAATGCTAATATAGGTTTGATATAAGGTTAAAGAATAAAAATACCGATATAAAGCTGATATACAGCCTTTATATAGGGCTTAATGTTACATGGGAATCTTATTTAGTATATATTCATACAGTTGCGTATATCCTTATATATTTTGTTTTGCCCAAAGGGATTTCTTTTATTTATTTATTTTATATTTGGTTAAAGTGTACAAAATGTAATATAAAGGATCTTTTCTATATACATACATATATATATCTAATAATAATTGTTAAATATTGTTAAGGCGATTTGAAATATGTATATTTCTTATGCAGAAGAAGAGTGTATAATTGTATATATATATAAATATAATAATATTTAATTAGAATAAATATAATCTTTTGGTATATTCTTATGTATATATAAATTTTGTATGTGCGGTGTATGGCCTTATAAATTACGATAAATTTACGCTTACGCATTTTTGTTGGTGTTTTCTACATATAAATAAATAAATAAATAAATAAATGTGTGTGTGGAAAATTCTAATGTATATATATATATATATATATATATTTTTTAAGAGCAATTATACAACGCATATATATATAGTATAAGAATTATATATATTAAATAAATGAATAAATGAAAGTTTCCTTCTGCATATACTCAAATAAGATTTTCTAAATATAAACCATAAATGTACGTACGATACGTACATATATCATTAATTAACATATTATCCTCTTATACTGGATACCGATATATCGTCGTACAACCATTTGTATGTGTATTTTCTTTTTATGTTATCAGTTAAATTAAATTAATGACATCATTAGGGATTATATTCTTTCTTTATTTTATGCTTATGTATATGCCGTTTATCTTTAAAGAAAAAAAAGGATATATATACGTACTATATATATTAGGATAATTTACTAAATTGATTAGTTCATATCAGAATCTTTATGTAAAAACTATATGTGTATTATTATTAGTTATACTATATCTATTTTTAGATGAAATCTGAACAATATTAGTTCATTTTGATTGTGTGTGTCGTATCTTGTATGCGAATTTGTGCATTGAGAAAAATTAAATGAAAAGTGTATGTATGTTGTATATAAATAAAAACGATCGTTATATTTACTTTTAAATAATATAATAGATCAACATATTACTCACTTTTTTATTTATTAACTTCGTAAAATAGTAATATATTCAGTCGATGTTAAATGATCCATTAAAAGGCAACTCATCTTTCAGGTAATTGTTTTGATTACTTGTCTGAAGAATTCCTTGTCTTTCGAGGTGATCCATTCATCAAACCAATTTTGTGATGCTTATTCATCCTAACAAATGTACAGAGCATTACTTTCATATGAATATTTCTTTTTGATGTATCAGTTCACGAGATTTCATCCAAAATTGTCTATGGTTATATAGTTAAAGTTTATGGTTAAGTTCATCTTCTGGGGTCACAATTCGATGCAAAAAAAACCGTATCTTTCTTGTATTTGAAACAGCATTACACAAGTGATTATTCAATTTATGTTGATATCTTTCTTTCTATATAAATTCTAGTGTGAGCATTTTTGAACCATTTCCAGCTGAATTAAACGATCCGTAATACATATTTCTAAGACTTTTCAAATGCACTTTACACTAAAATGGGTGTTTGTCAATTCGTTAACCTAATATGTTTATAAAATAAAAAAACTGGTAACTGAAATTGACACTGCGTACAGATAGATAAATATGCAATATATTGAATGCGATTGCATAATTTTATACTCGTATCTTATAAATAAATACAATTATAAACCTATTAGTTAAATGTGTGTTTGCAGGATCATTATATATTGCAAAATTCATCAAATTTATTTTGTTGTAGTATCAAAAAAAAAAACTTATATTTATTTTACTATGTAGATTGGTTGATTTGATATAAATAATACCCTCTATATATATAAATTTTCATTTTTCTATATTATGTATATATACTGTTTTCTATATGATATGAGAATAAATCGGCATATTCGGAAATTAAACCATCAATCATAATTTATATATAATGTTAAAAAATATGAATATTCTGTCTTCCTTTAGCTTATTATTTTATGTCGACCGTATGTATATCAACATCATACATATTTTACTTTACTGTCGTTACGTTGCTATAACGTGTATCAGAGTATCAGAGTATAGTATAAAGAAGAAAATTTTGAATATAATAATAAATAATAGCTGAGCTTTCAACAAAATATGTATTAAATTTTTTTAAACAACTTGGTGTTGTGCAATATGCAAATCTTTTGATTTTTCTTTTTATTATAAGTTGTATATCAACCGCATATATGTATATAGATTTATTTTTGATGATGTATCGTTTTTCGAAATCGTTACACCGCACCATATAAAAGAATCACCGTATATATTAGTGACTAATGGCTTAATTTAAAGGGAGTTTTCTGTTTATGCGAGAATCAATTATTTTTCTGGTTGGAAAATCTGGTTGGAAAATTATATCAAATAGTTAAAAGCAGGCGAAACGACCCCTCCAATAATATGATTATCTTAAATGAATTGTAAATATATTATATTATAAAAAAACGATTACTAATCGAATTTTTAAGAAATCACTATCAGAAATTGATTTTTAAATAATTTTTCACATAAAACATTCATTTTAATACATATAATCATCTCAATTATGAATTAGTATAAACTGCACTTGAATCTGAATCAGATCGGCCGAATCAATCCAGATTCAAATTTTACAGAGATCATCTGCAAAGCATTCTAAATATCTTGTCAAACGTGCGATGGGTCCTGGAATTTTTAAGAAATCTTTACCATTTCAATCATAAAAATTGCATTGAAAAACTATAAAATTCTTGCACAATTTTGAAACAATTTCTTCCAACAAGAAGATCTACTATCATGAACTCAAAATCATTACCATCATTTCTTTATCTTCATCAAGTAATTACCAATTTTCAATACATTCCGTTGAAAGCTAAAAAAAAGTTTGTTAAAAAAGAATTTTATTTTTTTACATAGTTTTAATTCTGGCTAAGATTTATCAATATTTGAGGGAAAATTTCTAAGTCTAAATGTCTATTAAATCAAAACGCATCTTTAAAATATATGTTCACATACAATTTGTGTGATAAATTTTCACTAAATGAGACAATGATAAATAAAAAATTTTCCATTATTCATATAAAATACATTGAAAAATCAGGAAAATTTTGGGAAATTCTCAATTGTCAATTACTTTGTCAACAAAAAATCGCACTAACATTTAACAAGTGATTGGTTTATTAAAGGAATATAACTTGACACAGATTTAAAAACGTTTAATAAATTGATTTACAATCAATTGCTATTATATAGCAATCGATTTGCTAAAATTTCTCATACAAAATACTTTAACAATCGTCAATATCCGCTAAAAAAATATCTATTATAATATTTTACAAACATCATATATAATGCATAATAAAAACCTTTATGGTAATATTTTCACAAAATAATTTAGACAAAATTGATTTCACGAATTTTTTTAATGTGTCCTATTTATCAACCTATTTTAATTTGTTTAACCTAAATATTAAATTAAAATTTGTTACATATATACAATTTTTTTATATAATATAAATAATCAAAATAGAAAAGAAAATCGTATTATAAATTTCAATCATCAAAATTGTATTGACTCGCGCCGTTTTCGAGTTTAAAATTTTTTTAAAATACTTATGAAAATCTAATGATTTTCATTCAAAAGACAATAATCTCTGTATATAAAATGAACATAAGAAAATGTAATATACAATAATATATGTACAAAGAAAAGCTTCTATTGAGTACATTTTATTTTTTATGAATATGTATATAGCAATAAATAATAAAAAAAATGTATTTGTGTGTTTATAATATACAGTGAATTTGACTTGAATTTATATATGCCGACGATATGCGACAATATATACTTTGCTCCTCAATATATAGCTTTTATAATTTTAACTATATATATATATAAAAAAGTTTTTCAATCAAATATCAAGTGCCAAATACAAATATTTGCTATTTATATATATATCTATATATATTTCGTTCGATTTTGATATTTATTTATTTCCTCAATATATATATTTCTTATATTCCCGCACCTTTATTTTATTTGACAATTGTGCAATTGGAAAATTTGATTATAAATCAAATCGCACATATAAAATTGTATACAAAAATCTACTAAACTTATATTGAATGAATGAAAAAAAAAATGTATATCTCTATATATATATATCATATACGCAATCAAAAGAAAATGATTTTTCTTAAAAATTTTATTTTTACTTTGATGATGAAAAATCAGTTATTTTTTTTACGTATTTAATAAAATAAAATTTTTTTTTTTTTTGGTTATTATCAATAGAATGAGATCTATAAAAGTTTATGTTATGGTATATATATGTGAATGAATGTTTTGCGTATGTATCTTGGGATGTATATATAGTATATATAGTAGAGATAAGTAAATTTCTTGTTTAAATTAAATTTTCATCTCATCACCCGAAATTTTTTTCATTCATTTCCATTTTCCATATTTAGATCAAAGTACAAAAATACATTTATAAAGTAAAATCAATTTTTCGCGTTCATTTCTTCTCTTAATTTAATAAACCATATATATGTATATATAGTTAAATCATTTAAATTTAAAGATAAAATGTATTTTAAGATGATTTATTTGATATTTGTGCAATACAGATTTTAAAGTGAAAATATATTTTTGATTTAAGTGTTATAGATATTGATTGTATTTTTAAAATCATTCAATTTAAGAGGTATTCCACATAAAAATTATCATCCTTCGTTATTCAATTTGGGATTGAAAAGCATATACATATATAATATATTATTATTGATGGTGACACATATGTATTGAACCTTTCTTTAATAAATAATTTTAAATAGTTTATCAAAGGTGTACATATAAATGTGATATGATTGAATACAATATTTTTCAATAGAAAATACATGTATAAAAATTAAAGAATGTATTTTATTAAAGATATTGCCCATGTCTAGCGATATTTTCCATTTTACCTATACTGTCTTTAATTGAATTCGTTTTCTGATCAATTTTTTACACTATCGGGATCTTTTCCATACATTTTAAACATCCAGAAATGGTTTATTTTTGTTCAACGTTTAAAATGCTTCAACATTTTATGTTTTAATTTGCATCCAATAAATGGTCAAACTTCATCGGAGGTATTTCCGATGATACTTTGTATATTTCACATTAAATTCTTCGATGTTGATTGTTTTAAACCACTCAGATCACCGTGATTTACCAAGGATTTGTTTATCAAATGCTTAAACGTTCTACAAACCGTTTTCTTCAAATGATAACAGAAATGATCACGGTTGTCCTCATATCATAGATTCCAGGCAAAACATTTTACAGGATTAACTCCGTTAAAAACTATGCTGTTTGTAAAGTTAAAATCCTTGCCAGATATCTAAACAACAAATATGAATCCAACCAAATGGTTTGACGGTGACTCAATATAACCATACATTATTTACAGATTGTCCCCTCAATCAGTAAATTCCTTTAATATATATTCACCTGATATGATCCTAAATCATTAACATTTAATTTAAAATAAAAAATCGAACTAACCAACAAATAACCACAATATAAAATATAATATTTATTGATTATTATTATTTAATAATGATTGGATTTTATATTAAAATGAAATTATCTTATATTGTATATGATATTTGAATTGATTCAAATTTATATCTCATCTTATAGCATAATATCAAAAATATCCCATATATAAGTGTAATACATATATATTGAGAATGATTTAGAAATGTTTATGGAAAAAAAAGGTGGTTTTTTTTTATTTTTCCTGTATGCTGTTCCAGTGGGTGTTTGTATAAATAAAAAAAATAAAAATAGAAATTTATTAAAGGTGTTTAAATGTTTGGTATATATATATGAGCGCGTGTATCGAAAAAAACATAGACTTGTGAACATTTTTTAAAGATGTTAAAGAGGTATATATGAATGTGTACCTATAAAGGATATTTATGTAAATAAATAAATAAAAAAAAAAAAGGTTCTTTTTACATATATATGGCGATGAATTCTGATTTTTCATTATATGTACATCCAATAGATTCCAATATATACATATATACAATATTATATCATTATACCATATTAAATTCAACAATGACGTGTTTAGGGGTTTTTGTGTTGTCGTTATTTTTTGGTATACATTTCTATTTTTTTTCTGTATTGTATATTGTATTGTAATATAGCGGCTAAATTTAAATTTAAAAGATATATACTATATATATGGTATAAACAGATGCACAATTTATTTTCGTATGTGCTGGGTAAAATTAAATAAACCTTTACATTATTAAACGATAATCTATATGTATATATATATATATATATTTTCAGATAGATATACATATAAAAGGTTTAATATTTTGTTGTCCTCTATATTGACATTTAATTTCAGATATATTCTTTCTATATATATAGTGATTATGTGTGGAATGGATTTAATGGAAAACAATAAAAATAATTTAAAAATGCGATAATAATACGAATTGAATTGAATTTTTTTATTTAATATCGTTTTTCATTTTATTTATATATAAATGAAATTAGATAATTATTCAATTCGATTGACCGGTATTCATGATATAAATTTTACAACTTGTCGAAAAGATCCAAAGATTTTCATTTCATTTGCATATGTACTCCCGGGAAAATATTGGATGACGATTTCTATTGAGCTGATTATTCATAATTAAGAATTTTCCAATAATTTTCCTGTATTTTTCATTGTGTTTCATCAGTTTTTTTTTTCTATAAAATGTTCATCATGTTTTCTATATGTATTATTTTGCCAGAAAATAGGAAAATGGTATAATAATTATTTCCTTTTACATCGATTTCTTTGAAATTTCGTTAACAAACCAACGTTTTGAAAATTTATTATTCATAATATAGAGAATTTTCCAAAGATTTTTCACAATATTTTTCTTATATGAAACAAAATAAAATCTATCAAAACAACAATATACATTTTCTGCATAATAAATCATTGATAAATGAAGGGATATAAAATATAAAGAATATATAATTATTTATATTATGTTACGTTTTTTTGTTTATCAATGCCATATGATTTATTTCTTTTATTTTTTGTTGTATATATTACCTCTTAATCTTTTTTTATAAAATCTAAATTAAATTGTAAACATATTATAATAGTGTGTATATTTTCATGTGTGTTATATCGCGATATAATAGAGCGTATTATATGTATTATATATATAATAAAAATAAAAGTCATATATGAGAAAAAAATCTTTCTATAATCCACGAAATGTATATAATTGTAATTCATGCTGCTTGATAGTATATAAATAATATACATAAAAATAAATATGTATAAGAACATATCGCATATATGTATATATAAAGCTTTGAATACAGATGAAAAAATGGGATTACCCCATAAATATATTTTATTTTTGATGTATACTACTTTATATATGTTGTTATTTTATTTCCTGTGTTTTTCCCAGATTCTTTTTTACCACACAATAATAAAATTAAATACATAAAAGATATTTTAACCGCATTCAACGAATCTAAATCTGAAAAATACCAGCGATATAAAGGTATTTCTATGTAATGTTAAAATAATAATAAAATAACTTTAAATAAGGTTAAACTTAAGCAATATAAAATCAGATTAAAAAAAAATGCAATTATTTTGTTAGTTTAAATTCAGGGATTTATTTCTTATATCTCCGGGAGCCTGAGAACTTATCGTTTTAGTTAAAATGTTTTAACAGATCTTATATAGTACTAGTTATATGGAACCAATTGATTATAGTCTGATAAAAATTGATTAACATTACTTTAAAATAATTTTTACATATTAGATACATAAAAGAAAATTCATTTATTATAATATTACAATTATATTACTGCACCCTCTCATATGTATGTATAAGAAAATTTATACAACAAACTCATATATGCGATGTTATTGAAGCATTTATGGTTAAAATACCTTCCACATCATTTTGTCTTTTATATATATCAACTATACATATATCTGTAACAACTATATATAAGGGAACAAAATATTTATGAAGAACCTCTTTAAAGTTTTAATACCACACATCAATTTTACCTATCGCCAACCTCGCATAAAAACCACTTTATCATTTATTTATGTATATAAATGTGTTTAATATACAGGCAGTTGGTTATACAATATATATCGTATAACTATTTATGTATAAAATCTTTAATGTACCATTTAAATATATATACCTATATACATTTACCTCTCACATTCCATAGAGAATACCGACTATATTAAATAAAATTAAATATATATAGTAAATATTTAGTTTTATATAAAGATGATTTTATGATATATATACATATATATTTATATAATTTTCAAGTCATTGTTCAGCTAAAACTTTATACCATATATATATATAGTCAAGTATATTCCGCATCCGCAAACAAAAGAGATGGTTTAAGTTTAAACAAAAAAAAAAAGAAGGAAATTTCCTTGAATATTTCAAATAGTTATTAATTTTCCCTATACTATCTATATATATACACTTTTGAACATTTGTGCTTTTAATATTTGTATATATAGATGTTAGTTTTGGAATAATATATTTTGTTAATTTCTAATTTGATGACTCTGTGGTATAATTTTGTAAAACACCATACAAATTAACAATTCTACAACAAAACATTCATGTTGTTTTTCGAATCTTATATACTGAAAACATGCAAAATATTATTATGTTTTTTTTTTTTTGTATTATTTTCTAATTTGAATTTTACTCAGAATTACATATTTTCTCATGCCCGAGTTTGATACGATTAATTACCGACCCAGTAACTATATATAATTATGAAGCAAGAACAAAAGAATAATAAGGATGTTGTTGAACCAATCAAAAACCAATCGGTATTTGCAACATTAATCATTTTCTATTTAATGATATAAAAAATGATAGGAAAAACTTTCTATTACCGCATTCAACTCATTGAAAATTTATAATATATGATATATCAACATATAGTTATTAAACTTGATATTCTGCATTATACATTATACTCGTTAAAACTATAATTTAATATAGATGCTGATAGATACATATGCAAATAGGTAATACATATATGATAAAATTACCTTTGTAAAATATGTTTCAATATTTATAGGATGAATAAAGTTTATATGTACTATATATATTATACAAAATCCTAATGAAAATTGTTAATAATTCATTTTAAGTGTTCGTATATTATTTTCATTATATATAGTTCATTAAATTAAATTATATAATTATATTTTTTATAATTTAAATATCATCAATTAATTTTCAAATTCTATTTTATTATGTATATTATATAATTTTTAATTTAATTATTTTTGTTTTTTTTTTTGTAATTAATACCATTACAGAATAATTTCAACTTTAAATCAAATCATCGCATTATAATTTAATAAAAAATTCCAGTATATATATAAAATAAAAACGAACACTCATTTTAAATAAAGAAAAATTATGAAACATCATGTTAATATACATTTTATAAAAAATAAAAATAAAAATAAAAATATAATAAAAAATAAAAAATTGATTAAAATTTTTACGAAAACATAACAATAAATGAAAATTTAATGAAAACAATAATAAAAGAAATCTTTAAAAAAAACAAAATCCTAAATAAATATAAAAAAAAAACCATATAAATAAATTTAATAATAAATTAATTTAAATTATATTAAAAAAAAAATATTAAAAAAAAAATTATATATTTAACCAAAACACAAAGTTAACATAAATATAACCTTATTAAAATTAAATTAAATATAAAAAATTAAAATAAACTTATATAATAATCAGAAAACAATATATATCTATCTATATACACATTTATTAGAAAAATTATAATAATAATAATTAAATTAAACTATATATTTATATTGATTATATATAAAACAAAATAAAAACTAAATAGATACAAAAAAACATAAACATAAAAAATAAAAATTGTATATTTTTGAATCGTCGTCGTAAATCAATTTTAATTTTAAAACTATATATACTAAAAAAAAAACTAAATTATATAAAATAAATTAATTAAATAATTATATTGTTTAAAAAATTTAATTAATAATAATACTAATAATAAAAGTATTGAAACAAAAATTAAAAAAAAAAATAAAACCCAACTAAATATAAATTCAACTGAATTAAATAAAAATATTAAATCAAAATTTTTTCCAAATCAATTATGGCGTCCACAGAAATGATTATAATCATCACATGTTTATTATTAATTCATCAATTCAATTTTGTTCAATTACAAAGAGCTTCATCGTCAATGTCGCAGTCATCGTCGTCATCATCATCATCATCATCATCGGGCAATGCCGAAAATAATAATCCATCATTTTATAATATCGGTGGTGTTTTGAGTGTCAACGGAACGAAAAGTTTTCATGACATTATTTCGGTAAGTTATATTTTCTTTTTTTTTTTTCATTTTAAACACATTTAAATATATCTATTTGTAATTTTTATTATTATGATCAAACTGCTTTATTTATGTATAAGATAAATTAAGTTAAAATTGAGAATTTTCCCAAGATTTTCACTATTTTTATTTAAATTATATTTAAATTTTACTCGCAAATGAATTTATAAATTGTATATGAATAATTTTATCAATTACTTAGTGCGATTTCTTGAAAATGCGTTGGCCAATCATTTTGAAAATCGTTTTACAATATAAATAATGCATTATAAATGATTTTTGTAAAATATTGGATGAGGTTTTCTTGGACGAACTGTCCGATAATTGAAGATTTTCCAAGATTTTCACTATTTTTAGTGTATTTTATATGAAAATTTTTACAAAAATCAATTACTGAATGCGATTTCTTGAAAATTCGTTAACCAATCGATTTTAAAATCGTTCACAATATTAATAATGCATTATAGATGATCTCTGTAAAATATTGGATGATATTTCCTTGGATGAACCGTTTCATAATCGAAGATTTTACAAGATTTTCACTATTTTTATTGTATTTTATATGAAAAATTTTATCAAATCAATTACTGAATGCGATTTCTTGAAAATACGTTGACCAATCATTTTGAAAATCGTTTTACAATATTGATAATGCATTATAAATTATCCCTGTAAAATATTGGAAGAGATTTCCTTGGATGAACCGTTTCATAACTGAAGATTTTCCAAGATTTTCACGTTTTCTAATGTATTTAACTGAAAAATTTTACCAAATCAATTATTGAGTGCGATTTCTTGAAAATTCAGTCCCCAATCGTTTTGAAAATCGTTTTACAATATTAATAATGCATTATAAATGATCTCTGTAAAACATTGGATGAGATTTCCTTGAATGAACCGTTTCATAATTGAAGATTTTCCAAGATTTTCACTATTTCTAGTGTATTTTATATGAAAAATTTTACCAAATCAATTAATGAGTGCGATTTCTTGAAAATTTCGTTAACCAATCATTTTGAAAATTGTTTTACAATATTAATAATGCATTCTAAATGATATTTGTAAAACATTAGATGAGATTTCCTTGAATGAACCGTTTCATAATTGAGAATTTCCACAAGATTTTCCCGTTTTAAAGTGCATTTTATATGAAAAATGTTATCTAAATCATTTCTGAACGTGATTTCGTGAAAATTCGTAAAGCATTCGTTTTTAAAACATTGTACAGTATAATTTATTTATCAGAGATGATACCTTTAAAATATTGAAATGATATGTTCTATAGGATTATTTTAAACGATGGTTATTATTTTATCGCAAAAATAACCATCGTTCGCTATGCGTATTTTATGTTAAAATTGAAAAAACCAACAATTATTTTCCATAAAAATAATATTTAAATGTGAATTGTTATTAAAATGCACGAACATACCAACACAGATTTCAATATTATTCGTGAAGGTAACATACAATTTAATAATAATAATATAACCTTGTATAATTGTAATGTTTACATTGCTATATATATACCAACATCATAAATATCTTAAAACCTGAGATGAAATGTTGATTATTATATATATTATAATATACTATGATAAAAGAAAAAACCCAAAAACTTTTATAATATAAATATAATACAAATGTATATATAATAATCTGTTTTGGTGTGTGCTACCGTGCTACGTGTATATATATATATATTTTATTTTAAATATTATATTTTTTATCAAGTTCTAAATATTTATTTTTTTTATTTTTTGGTTACTTCATAACATTCTTTTGATATATATATATATATAGTAGATAGATATATAAATTTTTATAATCTAAAATAAAATATTTAATATTCCTGTTGTTTTACCATTTTTTTTCATTTATTTTTGCTCTGAATAAAAATTTATTTTCATTTTCACAATTGAAATATTTGTTTGTGTGTTTGTGTGTGTGTGTGTGTGTTGTCCTGCAAAAATTTTATTAAAATATCTATCTCCATTCGTATACCATCCATAAATAAAAAAAGGAAGTTATTCAAAAAAAAAAAAAAACATTTCTTTTTATTCAAAACACACCATTGCTTGAAAATGAAAATAATAATGAATTTTTTTTCTTTGAATAAATTATTTGTGTGCCGTGTAATGAAAGAAAATATTTTGGATATTACAAAATGTGATGATAAACAACTGAAAAAAAAATGTATAAAAAGATCATATAGATTATTATGATATATAAGATATAATATTATATATAGAACATATAATAATAATAATAATAATAATAACAAACATCATACAATCTGAATTCATTTTCATCTTAACACACTATATGAATATATGTTCTTCTTTTTTCTTTTTTTTATATATTTCAACAGCAAAAACTAAGTTCTTTTTCTTTTTTTTTTTTTACATTTGATGTCCTTAGGGATTTAATCAATATTTGTTATTGTATTATTGTCATCATTCTATCTATAATATATACGCATTAAGGGTCAAAAATAGAAATTTCCTTTTAGGAATTTTCTTATAATTTTGGTATCTTTATGGTTAACATTCACATATCTAAATGTATATAATTATAAATATATAGATAGATATAAATAGACATATCCTGCTGATACAAAGAGAAAAAAATTCAAATTGAAAATACTTTTCATATATACATGCAAGTTTTCATGTTGTCATTTATCATTTTATTTTTATCTTTTCTTCAAATATTGATATGACAATGTATAAAATATCTTATTTTTTGTTATCAAATTAAGTGCTATCAAAATATCATCAAATATAATAATCATTATATTATTTTTTTATTTTCTCTTTATTTTGGATTAAAAAGTGTAAATTAAGATTGTAATCTAACACGGCTCCTTTTCTTTTAAATAGATATCAGCGAAAGTATATCATTAATATAATGTTTTCAAATATATATTTATAATTGCTATACCGTGGGGTATTCCGTAGGGTATCCTAAAAACTATTCCATGGGGTATCCCGTAGGGTACTCTATAGGCTATCCGGTGGAGTACCCTTTAGGCTAAAATTATTGTAAAAAAGGAAAATAAATCATAGAATGGAAAACTCCTCTATTATATTTGATTATTATACATATAAAAAATATCCATTTTTACGTTCTACTGTTGAGTTGAGAATTTTCCAAGATTTTACTATTTTTCTTGCGTATTTTATATGAAAAATATTATCTAAACTGTGTTATCTTGAAAATTCGTTAATCAATCGGTTTTGAAAATTTTTCCTATGATTTATTTTCATTGTATATGAACACTTTAAATATTAAATAAAGTTTCCTTCGTGGAACTGTTTCATAATTGAGAATTTCCACAAGATTTTTACGTTTTCTATTGTATTTTATATGAAAAATTTTACCAAATCAATTACTGAATGCGATTTATAGAAAATTCGTTAACCAATCATTTTGAAAATCATTTTACAATATTAATAATGCATTATAAATGATGTCTATAAAATATTGGATGAGGTTTCCATGGTGGAACTGTTTCATAATTGAGAATTTCCACAAGATTTTCACGTTTTCTATTGTATTTTATATGAAAAATTTTACAAAATCAATTACTGAATGCGATTTCTTGAAAATTCGTTAACCAATCATTTTGAAAATCGTTTTACAATATTAATAATGCATTATAAATGATGTCTATAAAATATTGGATGAGGTTTCCTTGGTGGAACTGTTTCATAATTGAGAATTTTCCAAGATTTTCACAATACCTGGTGGATTTTACATGAAAAATGTTACATAATCATGAACTGAGTCCGATTTATAGAAAATTCGTTAACCGATGGATTTTAAAATCGTTCACAATATTAATAATGCATTATAAATGATGTCTATAAAATATTGGATGAGGTTTCCTTGGAAGAACCGTTTCATAATTGATAATTTTCCAAGATTTTCACGATTTTCTGCTGCATTTTATATGAACAATTTAACCAAATCATATACTATGAGTTCAATTTCCTTGAAAATTTGTTAACCCATCGTTAAATTGAAAATTTTACATAATATTTATTATGGATTATAGATGATCTCTATAAAATATTGAATGAGGTTCCTCGGAACAAAACTGTTTCATAATTGAGAATTTTTCCAAGATTTTCCGAATTTCTACACCACCACACAATACTCTATACTATACGATATAGGGTAAATAATTACATGATACACAAAATGCTTTTCTTTTATAAAAAATAATATAACGAACTAACGAAACAAAATAAGCTTTATATGGTAAAATAATTTAATATTATTATGCCTTAATTTTGATTCCTTTCTTATATATACCATAAAAACAAAAAAAAAGTTTTTTTAAATAGAAAAAAAGCAAATTTTTGACATATTCTAATAATATATATTATGATATAACTAAATCATATAATTTTTTGTACAGCTTTTTTTTCTTTTTTTTTTTTTTTCATTTAATTTTTCTATATATCTTTTTTATATGTACATTAGTTGAATTGCAAAAATTTTTCATGTGTGATGATTACAAAAGTTTTTAATATTATTATATAATATTAAAATGTATATACTAACATTTCATAATGTTATTTTAAATATATACATATTAATATACATATATATAGTATAGAATGAATTCTCTATATTTAAATAAATAGGATTTAATAGTTAAATGCTCTGCAACTTTTATATGAATAATGTTGATTTTATACGGCCGCTTTCGCCATACTCGCAGTGCAGCTGCTCTTCGAATCAGTTGTGAAAACTTCTGTATATGTAATTTGTATATTTTTCATTATAAAACAATATGTAGATTTGTTTGCCATATTTCAAATTTATATATAGTATTATATAGTTTAATGTAAATTCAAAATCTATATATACTTAATTTATTTGCATTAATAATAATGTATCTTCTATATTTGAATCATAAACTCATAATTATTTATAATGTTATTAAAATATTTATTGTGTTTAATGGGCAAAACATTTAATGGCACACAATTTGTATACGCAAATTTATTGACATGTTATTAATTTATGGGTATATATTTACTATATATATAAATTAAAATTAAATTCTAATTTAAATAATAATCTTCTTAATTCATTTGCATACATATTTCTTTCAGTTATTTTATTCGCTTATAAATAATACTATAATAATAATAATAATAATATTAATAATTGAAATTTGAATGTTGAATGTGTACATATTTAAGCATTTATATTTATATATAACTCGCTATTCTACATTAACATATTTATAAGATTTTCGTGTACTTAGCAATTATTTAAAATAATAATGGAGACTAAATGGCATGAGAAAATATTCTAGTGAATATATTCATCATAGAAATAAGTTATAGGAATTCATAAAGGATATATAAACAAAACTATGAATTTTATGCAAGGGTAAACCTTTTAATGTATGTATTTATTATTTTGATGCAATATATAAAACAATCGTGGATTATATAAATTTCAATTTTGTTTAAAAACTCAACAACATTCCAAAATATACAAAAATATCACCTGATTTTATATTCTTAAATTTCTACATTAGAAATTTCCTTGAATTATATTTGCCGTAATATTAGTTTGTACACTGTGTTTATTAAATTCATTAAATATAAATCCTTTTCTATATAAACACATTTGACTATATAAATACATAAATATATAATGTTACAATAATTTTCAATAGAAAATATTTGTTTTATTAAATTAATTTTTTTTATATACAGAAAAGTTTATATACAGAAATATTTTTAGAATATGTATGTATATATAATAATATTGTAATTTTCTTTATTATATTAATATAGTAATAAATATTATTCTATATTTTAAATGTTTCATAAACCGCATACGTAATTTTCATTTTATTTTCAGTATTTTTCCATAATCCACAATCTCCTTTTGAAATAGTTTCAACATATGAAAATGACATTGAAATAATAATAATGTTTTGTGTAGATAGAAACCTTTTATATCTATATTCATCAGTTTGTGGATTTCTCAATCAAAACCATAATTCATAAAGGAATAAGTTCGCCGATTAAATTCAGACGATTTATTGATAGTGGATTGTAAAAAAATGAAATTTTGTGATATTTCTGAATATAGTACAATAAATAGGCATTGACAATGACAATGCGGCATAGAGGACTGATGTTCATATAAGATAAAATAGAACTTATCAAAATAGTTTAATGAGATGATAAAATTGTATATGACATAGGATTTCCTTTCAAAATTGTGACAGAAATTCCTTAAGAAAATTATACAAAGTTATCTATTGAAAATTAACGTTCTACTGTACTGTAGTTTTTGCGTTTACTATTCACTAAAACAGCTTCTTTTAAACAGCACTCGCTCCGAATTGACACACGATATTAAATAATCATTAACTTGTGTTGAAATCCGCAATTTTATAAAAATGTAAATGCAATTCACTATAAACAAATATTAATTTTTTCATTTTATTCTCCTTTCAGGTGCTAAATTTTGATAATTATTATACACCGAAGGGTACCACATATTATGATAAAACAATATTAATGGATAAAAATCCAATTAAAACAGCATTAAACGTTTGTAAACAATTGATTTCGAAACGGGTGAGTAAAATGCACAATTATATTAATGAAAATTTACATATACATTATATATATACTATAAACTTATATACTTATATAAAAAATGGATATATTGAAAAATAATCACCCAATTATTAATATATTTGTTTGTCTTAAAAATGAAGAAAGGGATTTCACTTATTGATACAAGTTATTCAGATTTTCCTAACACTTTTACAAAAAAAAAATCCTCAAAAAAAAATTATTCGGAATATCCTTGAGATCATTATATAGAATTTCTGATAAAAAATTATACAGAATTTTCATTAACCATAAATTTAACCATTCAAAATTTGTTTCATCACTTTATTCAACCTCACAAACATCTTATACGGAAATCACTATACGAAAATTCTATGAAAATTCAAACTATAACCTTCATAAAATTGAATCGGGCATCTCAGTATATATTGCACTAAAGTATATCGCTGTTCTCTGTTGCTCTGTTGATTATAATATATACATCCCGTTTAACATCAAATGAAAATTTCAATTATATTAGAAATATTTCAATGAAGTTAAAAACACTCATGCAGACTATAGTTTTCCTCTCAATTAATTGTGTATATTTATATATATACAATATAACCAAAAATAATTTAATTAAATAATACCAACTCTGATAATATTATCACGAATAACACGAATTTGTTACATTGTATGTTATACGTATATATAAATAAACCCTTAAATATAACCAAATAAAATATACCTACCCTTAAACATATATAACACACACATACACACACACACACACACGCTGTGGCTGCGGTTTTTATTTAAATTCAATTAACATAAAAGAATTTTTATATATACATAATAATTTATTTTTCCATATATAAAAGCATGTTTTTTTTTTTTTTATAGAATTTTGTACAATTAAATTATTTATAGCCTCAATTGTTTTCGACACAGCATTTCACTATATTACATTGTTTATTTTTCTTCATAATTTATTGTATTTTTAAACGGGAGGGGTTTTAATATGCTCTAAATGTATTTTGTATAGTATAGTATATAATAACCATAACTGTCCGTTTAAAAAATTGTATGAATTTAATAAAATTTGGAATATTTAGAGATAACTCTATAGGATTAACATTCCAATTAAAATTTAAATGAAAATCAAAGCGATTCTAAACAAATAAATTAAAAACGTTGGTTGATTCATTAATGATATTTAGTAATTGTGAATGAATCCCTCCGCATAAGACCTTTTGTCTTATACTATCATAATAATACAAATAATAAATGTTATCTGTGCACTAAAAATGAACACAAATTTCAATAATTTTTACCTCCTCATGAATTTATGATATATAGATACACGCGACAATATATTTTTTGTATTTTTTGTTAAGTAAATATTTACAATTCAAATTGTATATATATAAATTTTAATATTTACTTTTCATTCATGAAATTTAAACAAACAAAATAAATTCTGCGTGTATTTATTTATCAATGTGAAAATGTTTTTCATATATATATATATATATATATATATATATATATATTTTACAGGATATGTGAAAATTTTATATATATTTATTTATTTGCTGTATAATTTCTTCTTTTTTTATTTTTTTTATTGTTAGTCTATGTGTTTTTCATCATTTTATTATATAAGGATATTATATTTCGGCAGTATGTGAATATATCATATATTATAATTTAGTTTATTTTACACGTATTTTTTTTTTATATAAATATACTTAAACGCATATACCTCTTCTATATAGAAATAAATAAATACATATATTTTAGAAGGAAAATATTTACATTTCTAAAATTATATGTATTTATTCGTATATTTTTGTTGTAGAGTTATTTATCTTTAACTTTTATTATATATTTTTGGATATGTGATTTGCTTAAAATCAATGTAAACACAAAAATATATAATCATTTTGATATAAATATATTCTAAATATAATCTGATTTTATATCTATAACTAATTCCATGTATAGCGCGATTTTTTCACAGATGAAACTCATTTACATATGCTTTTCTATATAAAAAGCAAAGCTGTATAATGTCTAGCTATCGCAAAGAAATTGAACTGAATCAGACATTTTCCAAGAGTACCAGACAATTTTATTGCATATTTAAAAAGGAAATAAAAAAATAATCAAGGTCTTCTTACATTATTTTAATGGTTTTCATATGAATTTTCCGAGATTTTCCAATTTTAAATAAAAATAAAATAGATTTTTAAATGATAAATTTATGAAAATTAACCATGTATTAAAATTATTGTAACTTCCTAACCAGTTAACGAATTTTAATGTTTATACCATCAAAAGAAAGGTAATTTAACGCTCTTTAAGGAAAAAATATAATCGGTATTGCTTTTATAAGAAAGTCATATTGAAAAACGCAATCATTTGATAAAAATTGTCAATACTCAGACATTTTCCAAGAGTACCAGACAATTTTATTGGTTATTTAAAAAGATAATAAAAAGCTAATAAAGGTCTTCTTACATCATTTTAATGGTTTTCATATGAATTTTCCGAGATTTTCCAATTTTAAATAAAAATAAAACAGATTTTTTAATGATAAATTTATGCAAATTAACCATTTATTAAAATTATTGTAACTTCCTAACCAGTTAACGAATTTTAATGTTTATACCATCAAAAGAAAGGTAATTTTACGCTCTTTAAGGAAAAAATATAATCGGTATTGCTTTTATAAGAAAGTCATATTGAAAAACGCAATCATTTGATAAAAATGGTCAATACTCAGACATTTTCCAAGAGTACGAGACAATTTTATTGCATATTTAAAAAGGTAATAAAAAATTAATAAAGGTCTTCTTACATCATTTTAATGGTTTTCATATGAATTTTCCGAGATTTTCCAATTTTAAATAACAATAAAACAGATTTTTAAATGATAAATTTATGAAAATTAACCATGTATTAAAATTACTGTAACTTCCTAACCAGTTAACGAATTTTAATGTTTATACCATCAAAAGAAAGGTAATTTTATGCTCTTTAAGGAAAAAATATAATCGGTAATGCTTTTCTAAGAAAATCTTATTGAAAAACGCAATCATTTGATAAAAATGGTCAATACTCAGACATTTTCCAAGAGTACCAGACAATTTTATTGCATATTTAAAAAGGTAATAAAAAATTAATAAAGGTCTTCTTACATCATTTTAATGGTTTTCATATGAATTTTCCGAGATTTTCCAATTTTAAATAACAATAAAACAGATTTTTAAATGATAAATTTATGAAAATTAACCATGTATTAAAATGATTGTAACTTCCTAACCAGATAACGAATTTTAATGATTATACCATCAAAAGAAAGGTAATTTTACGCTCTTTAAGGAAAAAATATAATCGGTAATGCTTTTATAAGAAAATCTTATTGAAAAACGCAATCATTTGATAAAAATGGTCAATACTCAGACATTTTCCAAGAGTACCACACAATTTTATTGCATATTTAAAAAGATAATAAAAAATTAATAAAGGTCTTCTTACATCATTTTAATGGTTTTCATATGAATTTTCCGAGATTTTCCAATTATAAATAAAAATAAAATACATTTTTAAATGATAAATTTATGAAAATTAACCATGTATTAAAATTATTGTAACTTCCTAACCAGATAACGAATTTTAATGTTTATACCATCAAAAGAAAGGTAATTTTATGCTCTTTAAGGAAAAAATATAATCGGTAATGCTTTTATAAGAAAATCTTATTGAAAAACGCAATCATTTGATAAAAATGGTCAATACTCAGACATTTTCCAAGAGTACCACACAATTTTATTGCATATTTAAAAAGATAATAAAAAATTAATAAAGGTCTTCTTACATCATTTTAATGGTTTTCATATGAATTTTCCGAGATTTTCCAATTATAAATAAAAATAAAATACATTTTTAAATGATAAATTTATGAAAATTAACCATGTATTAAAATTATTGTAACTTCCTAACCAGATAACGAATTTTAATGTTTATACCATCAAAAGAAAGGTAATTTTATGCTCTTTAAGGAAAAAATATAATCGGTAATGCTTTTATAAGAAAATCTTATTGAAAAACGCAATTATTTGATAAAAATGGTCAATACTCAGACATTTTCCAAGAGTACCACACAATTTTATTGCATATTTAAAAAGATAATAAAAAATTAATAAAGGTCTTCTTACATCATTTTAATGGTTTTCATATGAATTTTCCGAGATTTTCCAATTATAAATAAAAATAAAATACATTTTTAAATGATAAATTTATGAAAATTAACCATGTATTAAAATTATTGTAACTTCCTAACCAGTTAACGAATTTTAATGATTATACCATCAAAAGAAAGGTAATTTTACGCTCTTTAAGGAAAAAATATAATCGGTAATGCTTTTATAAGAAAATCTTATTGAAAAACGCAATCATTTGATAAAAATGGTCAATACTCAGACATTTTCCAAGAGTACCACACAATTTTATTGCATATTTAAAAAGATAATAAAAAATTAATAAAGGTCTTCTTACATCATTTTAATGGTTTTCATATGAATTTTCCGAGATTTTCCAATTATAAATAAAAATAAAATAGATTTTTAAATGATAAATTTATGAAAATTAACCATGTATTAAAATTATTGTAACTTCCTAACCAGATAACGAATTTTAATGTTTATACCATCAAAAAAAAGGTAATTTTATGCTCTTTAAGGAAAAAATATAATCGGCAATGCTTTTATAAGAAAATCTTATTGAAAAACGCCATCATTTGATAAAAATGGTCAATACTCAGACATTTTCCAAGAGTACCAGACAATTTTATTGCATATTTAAAAAGATCGTACAAAATTAATAAAGGTCTTCTTACATCATTTTAATGGTTTTCATATGAATTTTCCGAGATTTTCCAATTATAAATAAAAATAAAATAGATTTTTAAATGATAAATTTATGAAAATTAACCATGTATTAAAATTATTGTAACTTCCTAACCAGATAACGAATTTTAATGTTTATACCATCAAAAGAAAGGTAATTTTACGCTCTTTAAGGAAAAAATATAATCGGTATTGCTTTTATAAGAAAGTCATATTGAAAAACGCAATCATTTGATAAAAATGGTCAATACTCACATATTTTCCAAGAGTACCACACAATTTTATTGCATATTTAAAAAGATAATAAAAAATTAATAAAGGTCTTCTTACATCATTTTAATGGTTTTCATATGAATTTTCCGAGATTTTCCAATTATAAATAAAAATAAATTAGATTTTTAAATGATAAATTTATGAAAATTAACCATGTATTAAAATTATTGTAACTTCCTAACCAGATAACGAATTTTAATGTTTATACCATCAAAAGAAAGGTAATTTTATGCTCTTTAAGGAAAAAATATAATCGGCAATGCTTTTATAAGAAAATCTTATTGAAAAACGCCATCATTTGATAAAAATGGTCAATACTCAGACATTTTCCAAGAGTACCAGACAATTTTATTGCATATTTAAAAAGATCGTACAAAATTAATAAAGGTCTTCTTACATCATTTTAATGGTTTTCATATGAGTTTTCCGAGATTTTCCAATTATAAATAAAAATAAAATAGATTTTTAAATGATAAATTTATGAAAATTAACCATGTATTAAAATTATTGTAACTTCCTAACCAGATAACGAATTTTAATGTTTATACCATCAAAAGAAAGGTAATTTTACGCTCTTTAAGGAAAAAATATAATCGGTATTGCTTTTATAAGAAAATCTTATTGAAAAACGCAATCATTTGATAAAAATGGTCAATACTCAGACATTTTCCGAGAGTACCAGACAATTTTATTGCATATTTAAAAAGTTAATAAAAAATTAATAAAGGTCTTCTTACATCATTTTAATGGTTTTCATATGAATTTTCCGAGATTTTCCAATTTTAAATAAAAATAAAACAGATTTTTAAATGATAAATTTATGCAAATTAACCATGTATTAAAATTATTGTAACTTCCTAACCAGTAAACGAATTTTAATGTTTATACCATCAAAAGAAAGGTAATTTAACGCTCTTTAAGGAAAAAATATAATCGGTATTGCTTTTATAAGAAAATCTTATTGAAAAACGCAATCATTTGATAAAAATGGTCAATACTCAGACATTTTCCGAGAGTACCAGACAATTTTATTGCATATTTAAAAAGATATAATGTCCAATGCTAACTGTATCCGAAAACTATATATTGAGATTACAAAAAAAAAATCCTTATATTTTAACTTCAATCGGGATAAAAAAAAATTTGATAGAGATTCTCATTCATTTTGACAACCCTATTATATTTACAACGTTTTGTATAAGTTAAAATCAATTGAATTTTCATTAAATCAATCATCTATATATATAGTATAATTAAATAATTTTATTAAATAATATATATACTAATTATAAATTAAATATATTTTAAATATACTAGTAAAAGTCATATATAAATACATATGCGAAAAGGTTTGCTCCCCAAAATAAAACGAAAACATTATACTACAATATATATAAATAATTTATTTATTTTTGTATAATAGTATATTTAAAAAAAAAATAAAAAAATAAACAAAAGCTAAATAAATAAATCAGCAAATTGAACAATAATATTATAATATATATATATTTTCTTTTCTTTTTATATACCGTACACAAATAATCTTATTTTATCGTATATAAGCACAACATAAAAAAGAAAAAGAAAAAAAATTACATTAAAATATGAAACAAACATTTTATTTTCTTATTTTCATATACAAATTTATATCTTTTATATCACTTTATTTATTTATTTTCTTATTTATATATATATATATATACAATACTCAGGTATATGCTGTTGTTGTTTGTCATGAACAAGAATCTGGTGATTTATCACCGGCGGCTGTTAGTTATACCAGTGGATTTTATCAAATACCAGTTATTGGTATATCATCTCGTGATGCAGCATTTTCTGATAAAAATATACATGTTTCATTTTTAAGGACAGTTCCACCATATTATCATCAGGCCGATGTATGGTTAGAAATGTTAAATCATTTTGGTTATACAAAGGTATCTATACAAATATAAATTATATAATATATATTTTTCTTATATGCGGTTACATGTTACATGTTACATATTCGGTCTTTGGTTATTTATTTTGTTACACAGCATTTTAAATGTGTGTTGTTTTTTGTTAGATAAATTTTATATACAAATTCTGTTTTCTTCATAGTCATTCTTGGGTAATTTAAATTTAATGGTGATATATAAATTATTATTATTATTTATACTATAATATGTGGAGGTTATTTGATGATGTTCTTACATTTTTTTTTATTGCTTAATGTCGAGATAAATTTTTGCACAAACACAATAATAATAATACGGATATTTCACATATACATATATCTATATTAAAATTTTGGTTTAAATACAAAAAAAAAAATAAATGATTAAGTTGATTCTTTATCTTTAGCAGTTGTTTTTAATAAAAAAAATCAACAGCGTATATAATAATTATTAAATTTGAAACTTGTCATTATGTCAATATTAAATAAATCCAAAAAAAATTAGGTTATTATTATACATAGTTCGGATACGGATGGTCGGGCAATTTTGGGTAGATTTCAAACGGCATCACAAACAAATTATGATGATATTGATGTACGGGCAACCGTTGAATCAATCGTTGAATTTGAACCGAAATTGGAAAGTTTTACAGAGCATTTAATTGATATGAAAACGGCACAATCAAGAGTGTTTTTATTGTATGCAAAGTGAGTATTAATTTTTTACATTATAGATTTATATGATTTTTTATTTGTTATTTGTTATTTTCTATAACGTCTCATTTCTGGGCGTTTTTCGGAGTTTTTCTTCATGGGAACGCAAAGAAAATTTATCGCACGTTTCAATTAAATCTACAATATTTTCTGCATAAATTTGTACTAGATACTATTTAATGATGATATTTAAATTATGATTTGTTGAATTTACTAAATGATTTTCAACAACGAGCATTCACTTGAAGTATTTTCTTTATTAATTTTGCTCCCATTTTAATTTTTCTTATTTTATTCAGTAATTTTCCTGATGACTTTCTACAAAGTATCTATATAGAGATTTAAATGGCCATTTCAATTGAATTTTCCACTATTTAATTTTATTTTTCATAATCTTTTTTCTGGATCCTAAAATTCACATAATTATCCACGTACTGTATTAAGATTTTCCTGTCGATTTTCATTATAGTTTTCCATTAATATATTACTAACTTTTCTTTGCTCTTTTATAAATTGGATTTTTCACTCGATTTTCCTTAATATTTCCTTAGAATTTCAGTCATTGACTTCGATCTCTTTAATAGATATATGTCTTTAATTTTTTGTCGATTATCCACCATAAAGATTATGAGGGGTTTTCTTTCGATTTTCCGTAAATGTTCAATATCTTATTACCATCTCTATGAAAAACTTCCAAATGTTTTTATTTCTTTTACATTTTTCGCATTATATTTGATGTAAGATATTTAGAGATAATTTCTTTCCTATAAAATCCATAGCCAAGAAGATACCTATACAATATTTCGAGATGCAGCCGTCCTAAATATGACTGAAAGTGGATATGTTTGGATTGTTACCGAACAAGCTCTAAGTGCAAATAATACACCTGATGGTGTTTTAGGTTTACGTTTATTATATGCAAATTTTGAAAAAGAACATTTAAAAGTAAGTGTTGCTGAAACAAATCCAAATTTATGTAATATGATTAATATTTCTAAATCATAAAAATTTAAATTAATATTGTTTTTGTTTTCCTTATAGGATAGTGTTTTTGTACTTGCATCAGCCATCAAAGAAATGACTATAAATGAAACAATTACAGAGGCACCAAAAGATTGTGATGATTCCGGAACTATTTGGGAATCAGGTAAAAAGATTTTAAAATTTATAATTTCCTTTTTTATTATTTAAACATTTTATTTCCGTTTTACCTTTATTGCAAGATTGCAAGATTGCATATTTTCCATGTCACATCACACCAATATATATTAATTTTTTTGTATATCATATTTGTTTTTCCTGTTGCTTAATTTATATTTTTAATATTATATATACTACAATAATAATATAAATTTTATGATGGGTTTGATGTGGAAAATGAAATATGATATAGATTGTGGTGTTGATAATATAATGCGAAATGTTTTTTTGTTTTTATGATTTGGGGGGTGTATTGACATTTTAAATGAGGTTATCTGGAGAAAAAAATGTATTAAAATGAATGAATATTTTATGAAAATACCTTTTGATTTGTATTTAATGAACCGTTAATAACTATGTGATGGTTATCACATAGAGAATATTTTTGTGTTTAAATAAAATTTTTTTGCAGGTCGTCGTATATTTCATTATTTAAAAACACGAAATATACGCGGTGAAACGGGACAGGTGGCATTTGATGATAACGGCGATCGAATATATGCCGAATATGAAGTGATAAATACAAGGGATTATCCAAAGACAAAAGTTGTGGGGAATTTTTATTATGATATTGTAAGTTGATTATATGATAAAATTCACTTGAATATATCTGTTTATGATAATTTATTAATTGTTTTAATGTAGGAAAAATTAAAAATGCGTCTAAGCATAAATGATAGTTTAATATTGTGGCCGGGTAAAGAAAAGCATAAACCAGAGGGGATTATTATTCCGACACATTTAAAGGTGTTGACGGCCGAAGAAAAACCATTTGTATATGTTAGAAAATTATTAAAACCTGATGATGAACAATATTCATCGACATCACAACAACAACAACAACAACAATCCACTTTATCATCAAATGCACAATCATCATCATCATCGTCTTCATCCTCATCAAATACACAATCATCAACATCAACATCATCACCTTCATCAGCTTCATCATCCTCATCATCCTCATCATCCTCATCATCATCGGCTCCTTCTGGATCACAATCGGCACCATTAAATCGTTGTGCTGAAAATGAAATTCCATGTCCATTATTTAATGCAACCGATGGAACAGGTAATAATAATATAATTTATTAACTGTGCCAAAAGATTTATTAATAATAATCTTTTTTTATTACAGTTTCAAATGAATATTGTTGTAAAGGATATTGTATAGATTTATTGAGAGCCTTATCAAAACGTATTAATTTCACTTATGATTTAGCATTATCGCCAGACGGTCAATTTGGACATTATATATTAAAAAATCAAACATATTTTAGTGGTGGTGGTGGTGGTGGTGTTGGGGGTGTTGGCGGTATTGGCATTTTAGGTGCTTCAGGAAGTGTTTTAGGTAGTGGAAATGTCGGTCCTGTTGGTGTTGGTGGAATTTCTGGTGGTGGTGCTGGTATATTAGGTGGTGTTTCAGCTGTTGGCGGTGGCATAAATATTGGTGGAAGTATCGGATCAATATTAAATCCGATAACCCTTGGAATGGGCGTTAAAAAGGAGTGGACCGGTTTAATTGGTGAAGTGGTCAGTGAACGGGCCGATATGATTGTAGCCCCATTAACAATAAATCCCGAACGTGCTGAATTCATTGAATTTTCAAAACCATTTAAATACCAGGGAATAACAATACTGGAGAAGAAACCATCAAGATCCAGTACATTAGTATCATTTTTACAACCATTTAGTAATACACTATGGATATTGGTTATGGTATCGGTACATGTTGTTGCATTAGTACTGTATTTATTAGATAGGTAAAGAGCGTAGAGTAATTAATAATTAGCAATATAACATATGTGTATAATAGAATTTTTATTTGATAGATTTTCACCATTTGGTCGATTTAAATTGACGAGCAACGATAATACAGAGGAGGATGCATTAAATTTAAGTTCAGCCATTTGGTTTGCCTGGGGTGTTTTATTGAACAGTGGCATTGGTGAAGGTACACCGCGTAGTTTTTCAGCACGTGTACTCGGAATGGTTTGGGCTGGTTTTGCTATGATCATTGTTGCATCGTATACTGCTAATTTAGCGGCTTTCTTGGTGTTGGAAAGACCAAAAACAAAATTGAGCGGTATCAATGATGCCCGTTTACGTAATACAATGGAAAATTTAACATGTGCCACGGTTAAGGGATCGGCTGTCGATATGTATTTTCGTCGTCAAGTTGAATTGTCCAATATGTATCGAACAATGGAAGCAAATAATTATGATACAGCGGAGCAGGCAATACAAGATGTTAAAAATGGGTAAATGGAATTTTTATATATTTTATTGATACATTACATTATTACATTAAACAATTTAACGATTTTATTTGTCTTTGTTTTCCGTATGATATAGAAAATTAATGGCATTCATTTGGGATTCATCACGTTTGGAATATGAGGCAGCAAAAGATTGTGAATTGGTGACGGCCGGTGAATTATTTGGACGCAGTGGTTATGGAATTGGATTACAAAAAGGTTCACCATGGACCGATGCCGTTACATTGGCCATATTAGAATTTCATGAAAGTAAGTACAATTATAAACTATTAATAATTAAATATAATATTATAAAATATATATGCGATACTTCACCTGTTAATTTGAGAAAAAATTGATTACTTTAATCAATTAATCGTCTCAACAAGAAATGTTTAATAAGATTTTGATTCATTTATATTATTCACATAAGGAATATAGAATTCATAAATCAATTCGACTTACGCATAAAGTAACAGATTTATTAGAGTTTTTCTTTATGGAAAACGTTTAAGAAAATGTTTCGTAAATTTCATTGAAATCTGCAATCAATATTTTCTATACACTATCATGATTTGTTTTACATCATGATTTGTTATAATTTTTCTATAAGATTGTCTTAAGAAAATTCACCATTAACTACTTAAAGAATTTTCTTTATTTGTTTTTCCATACAATTTTCCTTATTTTATTCACTAAATTTTCTGATGATTTTCTACAGAATCACTAGAGTTTTAAATATATTATTTCTACTGAAATTTCCACATCTAACTCCATTAATTTTTAAACTTTCTATTGACCCATTGAAAAATCTTAATTGTAGTATGTTATAATTTTTTGGGGGGGTTTTTTTAAACAAAAAGGTGGTTTTATGGAATCATTGGATAAAGAATGGATTTTACATGGTAATATACAACAATGTGAACAATTTGAAAAAACACCAAATACATTGGGATTAAAAAATATGGCTGGTGTATTTATATTGGTGGGTGCCGGTATTGTCGGTGGCATTTGTTTAATTATCATTGAGGTTGTCTATAAAAAACATCAAATTAAAAAACAAAAACGTATGGAAATTGCAAGACATGCAGCTGATAAATGGCGAGGAACCATTGAAGTACGTTTTGAAGTGATAATTGAAATACAAATATAATATTGAATTCTAATGATTTTTTTATAACAAAATTGATAATATATAGAAAAGAAAAACACTCCGTCAATCATTGGCAATGCAACGTCAATATAATGTTGGTTTAAATACAACAGGACAACATACGGGTACAATTAGTTTAGTCGTTGATAAATCACGATATCCAAGATTGGGACCAAGAGGACCAGAACGTGCATGGCCCGGTGACAGTAACATATTTCGTAATCGTAAAATTACCGATGAAAATAAAACGGGAACAACAACAACAACAACAACGGCAGCGGGAGCCGCAATAACCTTGCCCATAGCAGGTAAATCAACGAAATCAACGGGTCAATCAACAGGAACCGTACAATCAATACCATATTCAGCTGCATATACATCAGATGTTTCTCATTTGGTTGTTTAAAAAACATATTATCCATTATATGGCGATTTTTTTGGTGCTTTATATATATATATATATATACTGCGAAAACTGAAAATATATATACAAAAAAAATATCGAAGACAAGTGAGTGAAATATAATCATCATTATTTAGTTAAGATTATCATCTAAAAAAATCAAATATGGGGAAGCAGCGATTATATATATTAGCTATATATACAATCAAATGAAGATGAAGATGATTTGATGTATCAACAAAATAATATTCCATAATTATGGGTGAATTATATTTTATATTAATTAATTTAATTTTTGTATAATCTTATGATGAATTTTGTAAAGTCAAAATTCTTTATTTAGAATTTTTTTTATTTTATTTATTTATACATATGAAAAAAAAGGTATATTTTGCGTTATATATTTATTATTGCATGGTCGTTGGTCGTTTGTTTTTTATTATTATAGAGTATATATAATTTAAAATAAAAAAAAAACAGGAATTTTTATTCTTTTATTATTTTTTTTTTTTTGGAATTATCTACCTATATGAAAATAATAATAAATATTTGCCCATTTAAAAACATAAATATAAAATATGATAGTAAATTGATTTTTTTTTTTTTATATAATTATATATTCGTTTGATCATCATATAAATTAATAAAAAAATCTATATATATATATATATATTGTTATAAAATTGATAAAATAATGCATTTGATGTTTTATATATATATATAGAGTGAGTATATAGCATATAGAGAATGTTTATAATTTTTGTTTTTTTTTTTTTTAATTCAATTTCCATTATATATATATGCATAATAATATTTGTAAATAAAATTTAAATAATGTGTTCAAGTTTCAAGCAGCAGCAGCAGCAGAGTGAATTGTGTGTGTTTAAAAAAAATTGTAAAATATATAAAATGTAAAAATAATATTATTTGTAATTATAAGCGCCAACGAAATGAATATGTATAATTTATAAGTCATAATTATATATAACACACCCAAATTTTTTCGTAGTACTATGAAAAAAAAAAAAATGTGCAAAACAAAATCATAATTATACTTAATGAATGAACAAATAATAATAATAATAATAATAAAAATTGAGACCTCAGTATATGACTAATTAAAAACCAAAAATTAAAAATTAAAAACACACACACACACACACACACAAAGTTAAACCTAATTTTAATTATTGAATATTTATAAGTGGACAAAATAAAAACAAACAAAATATATATATATATATTAATTTTATATTTAAGAAAAGAATAATGGGAAATATGTTAAGAAGAGAAGAACAAAATACGTACGCAAATAAGTACGCGTTAATATTTATTTTATTATATTAACAAATATTTATTTTATTGTTTTCAGTTCAGCGAGAGAGACATTTTAAATAATTTTTTATTTTTGATGGATTAATATTAATATTAATTAATATTAACATGGATATAGAATAATTCTTATGTTTTATAAAACTTGAAATATTTTGACATAGACAAATTCTATATATAATTTTTATTGTAATATATATTCTTATATTATTTACCAGCACAGATCATCACAGAGGTGCTCTATATAAAAGGTATCATAATTATAAATAACCCGGCGGTGTGATGATTTTATGATGAATTATAACTCATAACATTCATTTTATTTATACTAGTTTTGTTAAAGAAACTCCATATATAGTTTCAAAAGTCAGTTTATCAAAAACTCGGATTTCCTTCAAACCACAGTAAAATTCAATGAACTATTATAAAAATTCTTATATCATTTGTTTTGATCAATATAGTTTATAGAAATTACTATATAACTAGAAATTACCCCCGTTTCATATTAGATTTTATATCGAAAATTAGACACGATAAACCTTAGAAATGAAAGTTAAATTACTATATCCACAGCTGCTTTACTACTATGATACCTTTTGAGAACTCCCTTGCGATGACTGTATGTATAATACAAAAATAAAGAACATCTTTTAAAGTGTATATTATAAACCGCTCGGCGGCTATGTCATATATATATATTTTAAGGCGAATCATCGGTAAATATATAACATTAAGTTTTCAATTTCAATTCCAAATTATAATTATAAAATGTAATTAAATTATAAGTAAATATTTGTCGAGTGTTTGTGATGGGGACGCGGGACGGTCGCATTCGATCAACGAATGTTTTATTTTATAGATATATTTTTTTGGAAACTTAATGCTCTCTTTATATATTATTAACACAGAGTATATATAATATTTAATATTTAAAGTCATTTTAAAAGAAATTCATAATATATTTTTTATCGTAAACGAACAAACGAACAAACGAATTAATTTTTCGAAATATGTTAAAAGGATAAGTTTTGAAATACTTTAGTATTCTATATTCATACCGTATATGTTCATTCAGTCCAGTAAAATATTATTTTTAATTGTTAAAGATTTAAACAGCAGGGCAGGTGAATTCTGGGCGTGTTGGTGACAATATTTTTATGAAAATAACTGAAACCTTCAGCTTATTTTCACTATAATACTCTCACTGAACGGATACGGCACGAATTGATCATTGATATGGGTGTGTACGAATTGACCTGATTATAGAATTATGAAAATACCCCTGAAAATAATAGTCCATTCATTAATTATTTTGTAATCCAATATTCCATATAAAATCAACAAATTTTAAAGTTCATATTCATTGCTTTCTCGTTATCATTATTCAGCAAATCATCCGGGTTTTTTTTTTTTGTTTTTAATCATAATGAAATTATGTTTTTGTTTATCTATATTTATAGAATTTCAATTAAATAAGTCGTTTTTTTTATAGTATTAAGAAGGAAATCAAAAACTTCCAACTGTTAACAATAATATTTCAATTTTCAAGTGATTGCGATGTCTCGCTCCTTCATGCTACCGTTTTTGATAATAATTCACGCCATATGTCCCATGACTATTTCGCGAAATAATCCAAGTCAATCAAGTTTTCGCAACATTTTTCTTTTAAGGTGTAAATTTACACTTCAAATTAAATAGCTAATCGGAAAATTACGTATTTCAATCGCGAATCGCGAACCAATTAGAAGATTAATGTAAAAAGAAATATCGATATAATTATCGATAGAAATATCGCCACAAATCCCGAAAGATTTAGCTATATCAGAACTAGAACTGAACATGATTGGCCTAGGAATCGATTGAATGCTGCCTTGAACGCGTTGAAAAGATTCAAAATAAGAGAAAACCGCTCAAAAATATCACAGATTAATTCAAGTAAATCACATTTTTTATAGAAACAAAACCAAAATCCAATTTATTTTAAAAACTATAAAACATTCCCGTGCCATACTAAAAAAAAAACATTTTATTTTTTAAAATTACAATAAAACAGTTCAAACATAAGATTTTAACATTAAAAAAAAAAGAAATTATAGGTAAAAATCAAATGTAAATATGTAAAAAATATTTAAAAAAAAACCTTTAAAAACCTAAATATTATTTTATAACTAATCAAAATATGAGATTTGATTTTAAAAAAAAAATATACGGGGAAAACGCAAATAAAATGTAAATTGAGAAATGAAAAATTTAAATCTATAAATAGACAAAAATTAAATAGCAGATAAAATAAATGATTAAATAATTTATAATAATAAATAAATAAAAGATAATTATATAGAAAATTTAAATAAAAAACAATAAATAAAAACTATAAAACATAAACCCAATAAAAAAAGATATACTGCCATAAATAATTATTAATAAAATAATAATCTATTTGTTAAAATTTAAATTTTAAAATGATATATTAAATTTATTATAAATTTAAATAAATTAAATAAATGAATTAAATAAATATTTAAAATAAAATCGCATACAATTCAAATTCATAAACACCAAATATAATATAATAGTGTAAATGTGCAAAGGCGAAACAAAACGAAAAAGAAAAATAGATAAGAAAATTATTATTACTTAAATAAATTTAATAATAAAATGTTTTCCCTATATTTTTATTTTATTTTATGATAACAAAATAAATAAAACAAATTAATTCAATAATTTTAAATATCTCTCTAAGTATAGAAAGTCAACAAAATATAATAAGATTTCGTTTGTTGGTTAAATTTCAAATCATTTTAAAAACGTTTTATACAAACAGAAATAAAGTAGAGTAAAATTCAATAAAATTTTGTTATTAAAAAAATCAATCAATTACGCAAAAATATAAAACAATAAATTGAAATGTGCGATAATTAAATAAAAAAAAATAGAATAAAAATTAATTAAAAAATTAAATCAGCTTTAAAATATTATATATATTTTATTTTAATTAATTAATTTTTTTTTTTTTAAAGGTTTCTGTTGTTAAATTTTATATAAAAAGATTATTATTATTATTATTAATTAATGTGTTTACAAAAAAAAAACATGTATATATATACAAATTAAAAGAAAATAAATGTTAACACAATTATAATAATATTATAAATAAATAAAAATTATGTATAGAAATCGGAAAAAAAAAATGTAAATAATTTAAAAAAAAAAATTTTAAACGATTATAAAGACAAAACAAAGAAAAAAAAAATATTGGTATAATGAATTTTTAAAAAGTGTGCGACCAATGAAAATATAAATATTTGGACAAACAAAGTCATATTATAATATTTATAAATATGTAATTATATTTATAAATATATAATTATAATTCTATTTGTTGTTTATTATAAAATTCATTTTTATTTTTATTGTAATAATTAAATAGAATTTATCTTTTTTATATAATTATAATAAAATACGTAAAATGTTAATATATATTCTATTAAAAAATAAATAAATAAATATATAAATAAAATAGAATTAAAAATGCGCGCTGCCTTAACATATTACTGCGATTTTATTTTAATAGCTTTTTTTTTTTTATAAAAATATATATTTAATTTTCATCAACACTTCATAATTAATTATTAAACAATAATTGTAATTTCTATATATATTTCATTTTAATTTATAATAATTTTAATTTAAATTTGAATGTTTATCTATTTGAAATCTTAATTTTTATAATTAATTTATAATTTAAAACAAAAACCCTAGATATTTATTTTTGGTTTTTAAAAACAATTTAAAAGCTTATAAAAATTCGATATGAAAATAAATATATAAAAATATATTATATTAAAGTGTGAATGTTTTGAATGTGTGTGATTGATTGATTGATTTGATAGTTTATAGAATATATGACATAATTAAATAATTAAAAAATTATATATTATAATAATATAAAAATAAATTGTTGAAATAATAATAATAATAATATAAAAATTAAAAAAAAAACCCAAACATCACACACTTTTTAAAAATAAAAACCATTTACCGATTGTTGTTATATTTGTTATATTTATTAAGAAAAAAAAAAAAACCAAAACAATGAATGAATTAAATCAAAATATTAAAAATAATTGTATAGTTTAAAAAATAAATAAAAAAATAAATAAATAAATATAAAATTTAAATAAATTAAAAATAATATACGAGCACTTTCGCGCATATATAATAAATTCTATATATGGCTTAATTATATTATTTAAATTAAATTAAATTAAACAAAAAAAAAATAAAGACACAACAACACAAGACGTACGAGTTCATTATTTAATATTAATATATAAATTTAAATTCGAACTCGCATGTATATTATAATTAAAAATCAATTTAAATGTTAATAAATATAAATTTTAAAATATATGTATAAATACATTTTTAATTTAAATAATTGAAAAATGAATTAAAAATTAAAATAATATTAAATATATTTGACATGGCAAAAAACACAACAGAAATAATTCAATAAAAAAAGATATTATAATATAGTATATTTATATTTATAAAGTATACTTTAATATTAAAATAATTGTCATTTTATTATATTGTGTGTTTTGAAAATCAATTATTAAAAATAAAACAATTATATATATAATATAAATATTTATTTAAAAAAACTTTAATGATAATTTGATGGATATTACATGTTAATTATAATTGCAATTGGCCCACCTCCTCTAATTCTTAATTTAGAAACCAGAACCTGGACGATTTTAAACAACTCACCTATCAAAGGCAGTTATAATTCAATCTTTAAAGGACTTTACAGATACGATCAACGAGAATATGATGAAAAACCAAATATAATTTAATAATAATTAAAAAAGGAAATTACCTAAACATAAGAAATAATGTAAAAATGAAAAATAAAATCAAAATTAAATAAAAATAAATATTTATTAATCATATAAAACAAACAAAAAATCAATTGTGTTTATTTATTTTATTATTATATTATTAAACCCATGAGAAAAATTAAATACTCTTTGAAAAAAAAAACATTTGTATAAAACCTCTGAAAAAAACCTCGAGTAAAAATACATATAAAAATAAAAACATTTGTAAAAAAATAAAAACCTTTTTGGAAAAAAAAAACATTTAGATAAAAACCTTTTGAAAAAATAAAAACATTTGTATAAAAAATAAAATTTATTTAATATTGAAACTTTATATGAAAATTTTTTCGCTTTAACATTATATATCAAAAACATGATAATTGTTACAGATGGTATTTTTGTCATATTGCTATGTGTGTTGGCTGTTCAACGGGGAGGTCGCTGGTTCGTTTCGAATGTCGTGCATTTTTTCCAATATAGATTCATATGCATCAGTAAATCAAATATAAGTGGAAAAGTGAAAAAGAAGAAAAAATTAAATTTTTGCTTTTTTTTTGCTAAATTTTGATCTGAAAAATACAAGAGTTAACTCTTGTAATTTTTTATTTCACCTCGTCCTTGGGATTCCAAATTTTCCGAGAATGTTGGGCATGCCAAAATACCGGGATTCCATAAATATTAGATTTTTAGGTGGACCAGGAACACCAGGACCTGGCTTTGAAAATCACGTTTTTTGCACTTTCAAACCCTAATAACTTGGAATTTTGTTCTAGGATTTTTATGGGCATGACCATGGATCGATAGGGAATTTGAATACCTTTCAATTGATGGTCTGATCATTAAAATCGGTCAACTGGTTTGGCCAGGAAGCTGGAACCAAATTTGGCCAATCCCAAATAGACCCCAATTCCTTGATTTATTTGAATAGGAAGGAGTTGCTTCATTTTAGATTTCTATACAGCATTGGAAAGGGTAAGGATCAACCTTTCATTTGATGGTGGTTTCAGAATTTTCCGATGAAAATTATGGATTTTCCTAGAACATCGAAAAACATCAATTTTTGACCAATTTCAAAGGTTAGTTCCAAGATGATCCAATGAACTGAGGATTCCAATATTTTTTGAACTTAAAATACAGGATATGAGACATCTTTTGCAACTAGTCCTGTTATTATATCACATTCCAATTCGTTACAGTGGTGTCCCAAAATTGACTCTACACGGAAAATTCGAAAATATTAAATTTCATCTCCTGACCGTAATCCCACTTGTTTAGCAAAGTGCTAAAACAAAAGTTTTGTCATTTTATTACCTCTATCACATATCTTAAGCCCCAGGATGGATCTGCAAAAAAACCAAATTTTCCAATTTTTCAGAATTTTTGGAAAATTTGTATGAAAAAAAATTTTTTTTTTTTTTAATTGCTTTTCAATCACCAATCGAAAAGTGTTATATTTTATAGTGTTTTTGCCACCACAGTTATTACAGGGTGACCCATATGGCATTTTTTTTTCCTCAAATCGATAATTTTGAAATTTTGTAGGTGTTTTTTTAAGCATGTTTGTAAACTTTATCACTATATACATCATGCAAAAAATATTCAAAACAAAACAATATCAAAATTTTATGTGTTTATAAAACAAAAATAATATATATGCTAAATAACTTAAAAATAATATATTAATTACTAATTGCTATTTTATTATTAAATTATATAAGTTAAAAAAGAAATAAAAATATATTTTAAAAAGAAATTTTAATTATCTTTTTAAATATCACACTATAATCATAATTTATATCTCGCAATATGAAAAAAAATTCCTTTTATGTTTTATGTTTATTTTCGTAATTTTTTGTATGTATAATATAAATTCTTATAATTATAAATTATTAAATTTGGTATGGTTAAAATTATTAAAAACTTGAATAACTCTATTGAATTTATCGCATATATATCTGTAATGTGAAAAATAAAAGGAATTATATCTTATTAAAATTTAATTACTAAATTTTTATTATATTATTTAATTAAATTAAATAAGATGAACAATGTTATGAATAAAATAAAGTATTAAGAAATTATAAAACAAATAAATTTTGTTAATAAAAATCATTAAATCACTGAATCAAAATGCGATTTATGATTTTAAATTATGATATTTCATTTTATTTATAAATCGCGTTTCTAAAAATATAAATTATTCTTATCAAATCATTAACTCTCTCAATATATCCTGTATTAATCTTTACATTTTTGTTTAAATCATGATCATAAAACTATATGATAATCTTAAAATGTTATTTATATTGCGTATATAAACTTTTATATAAATTGTTTATAAGTAAATCAATATTTTTTATTGATTGAAATATTATATGTTATTTTATACAATGTAATAAAATCATTACAAAAAGGAAATCAAATTATAAATAAACAAATTTTTTTTTAAACCATTTTGACGCCAAACAACAGTAAGATAATTCAAAATAAATAAATATTTATACAATCAAAATGTATGTATCTGATCTTATATAAAAAAAAAATAAAAAAATCAAAATTTTTTTCAACTTACCTATAACCCCATAATTTGAATGAATTAAGGTTTAAAATTTTGATTGTGGAAATTTAATAATTTGAATTTTAGATAAAAAAAAACATTTTTATATAGAAGAATTTCCATTTGTATGAATCGTATATAAACAAAACAGTAAACTTTAAGTCTCGCGGTCTCTATTTCATGAACAACTTTTTTTTTGTATATAAACAGACGACGTTGAAAAACTATTTAATATTATTATTATAAAAATTCATCGCAACGAATAATCAATCTATTCTTATCTATGGATTCGGATTTTCCCATTTTGATATTCCAAATTATAATAATAACGATGATCATGATGATGATTTTCCATTTTGGTTTTCGTTGCATCATCATTACCAAATACTTCTTGTGATGCATAGGTCATATAAAGAAAACCATCCATACTACGATGTTCAGCGTATATTTCAGCAATTGTTTTACTTAACGAAACCATTGCCCGATTATTTACCAATAAAAATAATGCACGATTTTGACCAATTTTCATACGATTACGAATGATTGCAACAAATTGTGACATTGTTAATTCTTGTGGTACCAAAAATTTACGTTTATCCAAATGTGGTAAATCAATTTCTTTGTAATAACGTTCTACGATAATCTATGATATATTATATTATTATTGTATATAGAGGATAAAGGATATATTATTTATAATAAATTTTATTATGCGGTTAAGTTAAAATTAAGTTAAGTTAAATTATCTTTTATACCGGCATTTTAGTTGGAAATTTCATACGAATAGCGGATGCTTCTTCTTTGGAATTTTCTAAAATTAAATTGAAAATTAAAATGAAATTTATTAATAAATTAATAAATTCTATAAATATTAGTATTTTACAATTGAAAAACAACCTCAACATTTCATAATTTTAAGATATTAACTTTATCTATCAACCTTTTTTGTCATTCTACTCTAAGATATAGTTTGTGGATGACACCATAACTGATAGATATACAAATAAGTAGTGAAATCCGAGGAAGTCAAGCCTGCGGCAATGAATAAGAAGGGTGCAAAAGTGTTTTCCAATTAAATGTGTCACATCCACTCGATTCATTGAATGGTTTTGCTATTTATACGATTGTATATTTTCATGAAAATAATGCAGCGAATTTCTTTTAGAAAATTATACAAAATTTTCCATTGAAAATTATACAAAATTTCCCATAATTAATTATGCAGACTTTCTTATAGAAGATTATGCAGAATTTCCCATAGAAAAGTATGCAGAGTTTAATAAAGAAGATTATGCAAGCCTTTCCTACAGAAAAATATGCAGAATTTCCTTTAAAAATTATACAGCGCTTTCCTAAAGAAAATTAAGCAGAATTCCCCATGGAAAAGTATTCAGACTTTAATAAAGAAGATTATGCAAATTTTCCTAAAGAAAATTGTACAGAATTTCCTAAAGAAAATTGTACAGAATTTCCTAAAGAAAATTGTACAGAATTTCCTAAAGAAAATTGTACAGCATTTCCTTTAGAAAATAATACAGCTTTTCCATTGCAAAATTATGTTGAATCCTACCGAAAACTATGCAGATGTTCTGATAGAAAATTATATAAAACCTCCTCTAGAAAACAATGCAAACTTTCCTAAATAAAATTGTAATTTCCTTAGAAAATATTGCAGTAACAAATTCCTTTTGAAAAAATTATACAGAATTTTCCATTGAAAATTATACAAAATTTCCCATAATTAATTATGCAAACTTTCTTATAGAAGATTATGCAAGACTTTCCTACAGAAAAATATGCAGACTTACTTAAAGAAGATTATGCCAGACTTCTTTCTTACAGAAAATTATGCAGAATTTCCCATAGAAAATTATACAGAATTTTGCAGAATAGAAAGTAATGCAGAATTTTATTTAAAAAAATATGCTGAATGTCCCATAGAAAATAATGCAGACTTGCTAAAAGAAGATTATGAAAAGGCTTTCCTACAAAAAAATATAAAGAATTTCCATTACAAAATTATGCAGACTTTGCTTTAGAAAATAATGCAGCTTTGCCTCAGATAATAAGGCCGAATTTTAATTAGAAAATTATGCAGACGTTCTCATAGAAAATTATGCAGAATTTTCTTAAAGAAGTTTGTACAAAATTTTCCTTAAAAAACAATGCAGAATTTCCCATAGAAAAGTATGCAGACTTTCTGAAAGAAGATTATGCAAGACTTTCCAACAGAAAAATATGCAGAATTTCCTAAAGAAAATTGTACAGAATTTCCTAAAGTAAATTGTACAGAATTTCCTAAAGAAAATTGTGCTGAAATCCCTAAAGAAAATTATGCAGCTTGTGTTTTGGCAAATTATGTTGAATTTTCTATTGAAAACTATATGCAGACGTTCTCACATAGAAAATTATATAAAAATCTCCTCTAGAAAATTATGCAAACTTTCCTAAATAAAATTGTAATTTCCATAGAAAATATATTGCAGTAGCAAATTCCTTTTGAAAAAATTATACAGAATTTTCCATTGAATATTATACGAAATTTCGGATAGTTAATTATCCAGACTTTCTTTTAGAAGATTGTGCAAAACTTTCCTACAGAAAAATATGCAGACTTTCTTAAAGAAGATTATGCAAGACTCTCCTACAGAAAAATTTGCAGAATTTCCCATAGAAAAGATTATGCAGAATTTCCCATTGAAAAGTATACAAAATTTCCCATAGTTAATTATAGGTAGAATTTCCTTTAGAAAATTAAGAAGACCTTTCTATGGAAAATTATACAGAATTTTAATTAGAAAATTACACAGGACATTTCCTTTAGAAAAGTATGCAAAGTTTCCTAAAGAAGATTGTACAAAAATTTTCATTAGAAATCACTGCAGATTTTCTCTTAAAAAATAATACAGAATTTTCCATTGAAAAGCATAAAAAATTTCCGATAGTTAATTAGGCAGACTTTCCTTTAGAAAACTATACAAACTTTCCTAAAGAAGATTGTACAAAAATTTATCATTAAAAATCAATGCAGATTTTCTCTTAGAAAATACTACAGAATTTTCCATTGAAAAGTATACAAAATTTCCCATAGTTAAGTAGGCAGACTTTCCTTTAGAACATCATGTCGAATTTCCTACTGAAAACTATATGCAAAATTTCAACCAAAAAACTATATGCCGAAATCCCTACAAAACCGCAATTAAAACCTTTCATATAAAATTTCTATTTGTTCTGTTTGGAGTGCGTATTTTACCATATAGTTAATATAAAATAAACTACCCTATAATAATTTATAATAACAACTATATCAAATAAATATAATAAAAACAAATAAATAAATTAAACATATCTTACTTTTACTATCATTTGAAAAATGAACATTACAGTTATAATCTCGATTCATGTGTCTCATTTTAACTCGTGCATTACAAATATCTAATGATGATGCCATTTCTTCAATTTTGTTTGATTTTTTTTTTTTTCTTTTAGATTAAAAGTTTATAGATTTTTTTTTTTGGTTTCCAAAAATTAAAGGGTTATAATAATTGAACCAATAATAAAATAAATAAATAACAAATAATTAATTAAAAATAATCAAAAAAAAAAAAAACAATTAAAACATAAAATATGATAATAGAAAAAAAAAAATATATTATAAACTTTAAAAACGCAATCAAAATCTAAAACCTTTTTTCGATAATTATTATATGTATATATTTTATTAACCGTGCACGTAGGCTTTTATTATATTTTGCCTTTTATTTATTTATAATTATTTAATTAAATTTAATTTAATTGTTTATCGCTGTTTATCGTCATCACAAAACAAACATATTATTTTTATGATTTATTGTTAAAATTAGAATTGAATTATTATTGAAATTAGAAGAGAAAAAAAAAATTGAATTTATAAATAAAATACTAATAAAAACAGTTTCGACTGTTCCCAACAACGAAATCACTTGAACTGTAAATATAATATAATATAATAATAATATATGAGAATTAATAAAATTTTAATTCTATATACACGTACGTATATTATTTATATGTGATTGTGATTGTGTGGGATTGTAAATCTATTATTATTATTATTATATCTCTTATCAAAACTTGTTTATTATATTGTTTTATATTAATGTTAATGTGTATTATAATATAATATAAATATACATCAGAAAAAGCAAGAGCAATCAAAAGTAAACACATTTATCATATAATATGATTATAATTAAAAATTTATATATTATAATTATAATTGAGTTTAAAATACAATGAATTTAATTATTATATGTGTATATAATTGATGATCAGCGCATATTATATATAATTTTAATTAAAATTGAATGCGATATAGATTATAATTTCTTTAAATTTTCTTTTTTCTTCTATATATACTTCTTATATATTCTTTCGGTTTCACGATAATAATAATAATAATAATAATATTAATAGAAAATTATTTAAATTATATTTAAAAATCAGTCAGGCTTTAAAAATTAAAATTGATTTATTTTTTGTTTTATAATCATTCTTATATTCTTTCTATTTATAATCAAAAATCAGTGAAGTTTTTTTTTTTCTTTTACTTAACTTTATCATAAAGTGGGTTGTTTTTTTTTTGTTATGTAAATAAATTCTTAAAATTTGATTTGATTTGTGATAACTAACAAAATTCTATCAAATTGCTGTGAAAATTCATTAATGTTTTCTGGTATAGTAGTTGTTAAAAAAAGTGATTTATTTTTTGTATAAAAGTTTTATAAATACCTATGATAAAATGATTAAATTAACAGAATTTGTTCAGAATATAAAAAAAATTCTAATGCACGATACAAATTCGAATAAAATGTAAAGCTCAGAGGTAAAAAAATTCTGAAAATTTTCTTCAAACAAAGCGATTTAAAAAAAAAAAGACCCCTGCCAAAAATACTGCGGTTAGAAATCAATGATTATTAAATTCACTAATAAAAGCATCAACATCTTGAATGCTTATTCTATATCATTAATTACTTACTTATATATACGTTAAATTTTTAACTGCCCTTTAATTAAACCTATTATAAATGATAGATTTTGGATGACTTAACAATTTTAATTCTATATATCTTAAGATCCTGTCTTAAAGGTCTTGTGTCGCGTCCCATCTCCTTAAATCCTCACCTAAAAACCGCGTAAATATATTCTTTTATATTCAATCAATGCATATTTCTTTCTCTGTTGTCTTTCTTTAGCAAAACACACACATTATTGCCTTCATTTGACTGGCTCCTCATTTTTTTAGGCATGATTTTTAATTTAATTCATTATTTGTTGGTGTTCGCAGTCATCCTATTGCAGTCTATTTTGATGTATTCATTACCCCATAATTATGATTTTCATCAAATCAAATAGGTTTTGTTCAGGTTTGAATTGTCTTCATGTACGTAAAGTTGCATTTTTCGTTTGAACACTTACCAGGATATTTTCCTGGTTCATCGTTTGTTTTGTCCTAATATAGCTATTATTTTAGAACCTCTAAGTATAGATTTCGATAGCCGATAAACACTTGTTCAACTGTTTAGAATTCGCAATATGAACTGTTTCAGTGCGCGTTTGGTTAACTCTCGCATATATATAATCTCGCATTTCTGATTGATAATTGATTTCCTCATTCAACTGCGAAATTATTATATAAAAAACTATTGGTTTCTATTTCTATATATTTTGTGAATTAATTTTCTTAACTCCATATTTTAATTTAACTATTAAATATTTAAAGAATTTTTCTTTTGGTTAAATTTCCAGATATCTAACTGTTGAAGAATCATTTAACCGGTTGAATCATACATCTATTCAGTGGTAAATGTTTCCCTAATTAGTTTGTTTTCCCTGGCAATTCTCAATTCTTATAAAGAGAACTGAAATTTCTTAGTTAATGTTTTCCTTTCAGAATCTGTATACACAAAATTTTCCGGAATATTATTAATAAAATCTATAGCGTATAATAAATTATATTAAAAAGAAATTGCAATTACAGAAATTACAATTCAGAGAGATTCTTTTATTTTGTTATCGCTATAAAAATATTCATATAATTATAATTATCATCGCAGAAATGTTATTATATTTATATATACGGTCTGCATAAAACAATTTCCGACGAGTATACAAAACATATTGTTATATATTATGGTTAATTATAATATTAATAAAAAAGAAATACACAAGAGGAAAGAAAAAAGTGAAATGTAATAAAAATGCAAAATGTTATCACAGCACAGATAGTATATATTAAAAAAAAAAAGAAATAAATAAATAAAGGAATAAAAATATATAAATAAACATATTGTTTGATTGATACAATATATGCAAAATGCAAAAATGATTGTAAATAAATAAATAAATGAGAAAACATAAAAAAAAAATAAATAACAAATTGCATATTCAGTATAGATAATAATATTATTGAAATAAAATATTATTAATTATATATATGGCGAATAAAAAGATATCTTGTGTGTGTTTTATAATATTTATAATGAAGCTGTGTTTGGACCTTGGAAATTTCCTCTTTATTTTGATGGTCGCATATCCTCCTCTATATATATACGGCAAAAATTTCTTCGGGATGGTACCAAACTTTTTGGATACATTGCAAACTTAAACAGTTTCGACTATAATTTCTTAAATTAACTTTTATACATATTGTAATAACTTTTCTTTATAAAACACTCCTTGTTCTATATATGTAAATAAATTTTTATCATATGTTATATACATATTCAATTTTATAGACATTTTTTTTTTCATTTTTCAAGGTTTTTAAATAAACAAAATTCTGATAAATTATAATAATAAAAATATTATACACCATATATAAAAAGTGCCGGCCGGGGAATAGATAATCAAAAAAGAAAATGTTCTAAATTATTTATATGTATATTATTATTGATGTGAGATAATTAAAAATTAATCTAAATATAAGTATAAAATAAAATTGTATTTTTCCTATTATAATATTTTAAACTCAAACAATTCGTCATATGTTTGTTTATTATTATTATTATTATAGTTATATATATATATTGAACGTGATTGAAATATTATAAATAATAATATAAAATTGAAAATCGTTTAAGTATAAATAAATAATATACATTATTATGACAATACTATAATAAATTAATAAAAATCAATTATAAAAATTATTGTACAAATATGTGTATATATATAATGCAATTTAGTAGCGCCTCCGATATAAAGAAAAATATAAGATTTATTCAGAAATCTATTAAAAGGACACTTTTATTTTTGAATCAATATTCAGTGGATATATCCTTAAAAAAATTATATAGAATTGTGTTCAGAGAACTTTTCCCATAGAAAATGATACAGAATTTTCCATAGAAAACTAAAAAGAGTTTTCCATAGGAGACTGTACAGAATTTCCTACAGAAAACTCTACAAAAATTCCTACGGAGATCTGTATAGAATTTCCCACAGAAAACTATACAAAATTTCCTACAAAGAACTCTACAGAATTTCCCAGAGAAAACTGTACAGAATTTCCTATTGAAAACTGTACAGAATTTCCCTCAGAATACTGTATAAAATTTCATATAGAAAACTGTATTGAATTTCCCATAGAAAACATTACAGAATTTCAAACAGAAGACTGTACATAATGTCCTACAGAGAAATCTATAGAATTTTCCACAAAAAACTGTATAAAATTTCCTACAGAGCACTCTACAGAATCTAATACAGAGAACTCTACTGAATTTCCCACCGAAAACTGTACAGAATTTCCCACAGAAAACTGTACAAAATTTCCTACAGAGAACTCTACAGAATTGTCCATAGAAAACTCTACAGAGTTTCCCAAAGAAAACTCTACAGAATTTCCTACAGAAAACTCTACAGAATTTTCCATAGAAAACTGTACAGAATTTCCCTCATAAAACTGTATAAAATTTCATATAGAAAACTGTATTGAATTTCCCATAGAAAACATTAAAGAATTTCAAACAGAAGACTGTACATAATGTCCTACAGAGAAATCTATGGAATTTTCCACAAAAAACTGTATAAAATTTCCTACAGAGCACTCTACAGAATCTAATACAGAGAACCGAAAACTGTACAGAATTACAGTTAACAAACAGTAAAGAAAACAAAATTTCGTACAGAGAACTCTACAGAATTGTCCATAGAAAACTCTACAGAGTTTCCCAAAGAAAACTCTACAGAATGTCCTACAGAAAACTGTACAGAATTTCCTACAAAGAACTGTATAGAATTGCCCATAGAGAACTGAATAGAATTTCCCACAGAAGACTGTACAAAATTACCCAGAGAAAACTGTACAGAATTTCCTACAGAAAACTGTACAAAATTTCCTATAGAGAACTCTACAGAATTTCCCACAGAAAACTGTACAGAATTTCATACAGAGAACTCTACAGAATTTCCCATAAAAAACGGTACAAAATTTCCTACCTTGAACTCTACAGCATTTCCCACAGAAAACTGTACAAAATTTCCTACAGAAAACTCTACTGAATTTCCCAAGGAAAACTGTACAAAATTTCCTACAGAAAACTGTACAAAATTTCCTATAGAGAACTCTACAGAATTTCCCACAGCAAACTGTACAGAATTTCCCATAGAAAACTGTACAGAATTTACAACAGAAAACTGTACAAAATTTCCTACAGAAAACTCTACCGAATTTCCCATAGAAAACTGTACAAAATTTCTCATAGCAAATTACATATAGAATTTCCCATAGAAAACCTTAAATTGATTAACTTCAAAAAACCTTAACGTCCTTAACGTAACTTACAAACTAAAACATAGAACAATTTAACAATAGATTTCTTAACTAAATATAATATTTATGAAAATTTATATACAATTAAAAATCATACCTTTTCTTTAGCTGCGTTCAATCACTGATCGACCATTCCCAAATGCAATTGCTTTATCCCAAAACAACAAAATCGATAAATGGATAAAATCAGCAATCATCCAATTGAATTCATTAATTGCCTATTGAATTGCCATTGCCGTAGTTTCTGATGATATTTACATAAATTCTTCAACATCTTTTTTAGCTGTTGTATGAATTATAGCTTGCCGTTCAATTATTCTTACCTGTCCAATTTTTTTTTTGCATAAATATAAAATAACAATCATTTTATAGTAAATATAATTAAAAAAAAATCTATATATATATATATATCTAACAGAGGATTAAATGATAATAATCCAAAAATATGTTCATAACAAATTAATATTATAGTATTACTAACTTCTTATAATTATAATATTAAATCAATTTGATTTTACGCCTTTGAAAATATATTGAAAGTGTAAACATAAAAATATATATAGTTTGATTTGTATATTAAATTATATATATATATATATATATATCAATAAATATATAAATATTAAATGATAATAAAAATGTGTAATAAGTGAATGGAAAATTTTTAAAGTCGGTGAACTTTAGAATTGAATTGTTATATTATTATTTCTATATTTGTATCATTTATAATTTTTCTATTATTATTATTATTATTATTATTATTGATATATAAAAATAAATAAAACAATAAACAAATTGATTATTTAATATGAATAAAAATATATAAATATAAATAATAATAAATCAATCATTAAATATATATATAACTATAAGAAATACAGTTTTTATACATTTGAATAGTTGATTTTTTTTTAATAAATATTCTTTAATCAACTTTAATCGCGCGATGATTGAATTTAAATTAAAGAGGTAATAACAAATTATATTTTATGCGTAATGATGATTTTACGATATTTAATTAACATTTTTCTTTATTAAAGGGGTTATTATTTTTAAAAAAAACAAAACAAAACAAAACAATTAAAATTATTGTAATAATATTAATAATTAATAATTAATAACAAGATTTATATTGCATATTTTTCAATTTTTGGTTCAGTTTGTTCAAATATTAATTACAATTATATATTTTTTTTTTTAATATTTGTTTATATTTTATATAATTTATGATGACTAGCTGCATTTTAGATAGTCATTCATATCTTTTATTATTATTATTATTATTATTCGATTTGATTGAAATGATGATTTTAAAAACTTTAAATATATTAAGTATACAAAATTGTGCGTGTTAATAATTTTTTGTTGAAAGAGAGCTTTCAGAAATATTATAATAATAAGTATTTTTTTAATTAAAATTTGATTTAATTTATAAAGTATATATATTATTAGCAAAATATTAGTAGTATATTTATGTTTAGAGAACATTTCGTTTGTCATTATAATTGTTATAAAGTCAATCAAGGATTAAGAATTTCTTTGGATAGAAAAGTGATCGTTTTTTTTTTTTTTGTATTAACAAAATAAGTAAAGACATTGATTGATTTTGGAAAGGAATTAAGTAAATTAGCTATTTTAAGTACTTAAACTAACAGTTGAAATCATTTTAATATCAAAATATACACTTTTCTATCCAAAATCCTTAATCAGTTGTGTTAAAATAAAATAAAATAGTTTAGAGAAGCAAAAATAATATAGAAATTGTTCTTAATATCAATCAATCAATCAATCAATCAACTATATATAAATAAAAAGGAGAGCATTAAATTTAACTATACTATTTATAAGTAAAAATATATATAAAATTGTTATATCTTAAAATAATGTGTGGGTTATGTTACGTTTTGGGAAATAGGTTATTTTGTTTCCCTATTATTATTATTATGTAATATAATCATATTCATTTTTGTAATCGTAAGTTTAACAAAATAAAAATAAATATATATTAATTTAACTATGCTAAAGTTTTCTAAAGTTGGTTAAACTTTAATTTAAATTTAAATATAGTATTAATTTATCTAACATTTACATTTTTATATATCATTTTTAATTAAAATTTTGATTGAATTTATGATTCATTTTGAGTTATGAAAACCAATTTTATTAATGAGTAAAACAATTTACAAATTGTAAATATCCGATTTTATGATATTTATCACATTATTAGCAAGTAAAACTAATTAACTATATAACAAATAATAAAAGGATTATGAAGGTACAGAAGATAATGAAGAGTTGTATAATTTTTTTATAGTCATATTATAATAATAATAATAATTAATATCATTATTATGTTGAGCTCTCGTTCAAATATATAATATTAAGTATATATTATCTTAAATTTTAACAGTAGAAAATTTAAAAGTTTTTTATTTTTTTTTAAAAAAATCCATCAATCATCCGTAAAATATGATACAAAAACAACATCACCACCGACACTAATCAAACATTGTCCCTGGAAAATAACAAAGAAAAACATTTATATGATGTTAGAATTGCAAATCAATTCAAAAAATTGCAATTGAAGAAATTGTAAATAAATTTTTCATATAAAATACATTTGAAATCGTCAAAATTTTGGGAAAATCTTCAATTATGCAACAGTTCAGCCAAGGAAACCTCATCCAATACTTTAAAGACATTATCTTTAATGCATTAAAAGTATTGTGTACGATTTTCCAAACGATCAGTTAACGAATTTTCAATAAATCCTTCTTCGCACTTTATTTGATAAAGTCTTTCATATAAATTACTATAGAAATCGTGAAAATCTTGGGAAATTCTCAATTCTAAAACAGTTTCTCCAAGAAAACCTATTCCAATACTTTATAGAGATAATCCATAATGCATTATAAAGATTGTATAAAATTTTCGATAAACGATTGGTTAACAAATTTTCAATAAATCGTACTCAGTACTTATTTTGGTAAAATTTTTCATATAAAATAACACAATAAATTCTGAAAATCTTCAATTATGAAACAGTTCAGCCAAGGAAACCTCATCCAATACTTTACAGAGATAATCTATAATGCATTAAAAGTATTATGTACGATTTTCAAAGCCATTGGATAACGAATTTTCAATAAATCGTACTCAGTACTTGTTTTGGTAAAAATTTTTCATATAAAATACAATAGAAATCGTGAAAATCTTTGAAAAATTCTTAATTATGTAACAGTTCCACCAAGGAAATCTCATTCGATATTGTATTGGGAGTCTTTTTAATGCAATATAAATGAAACTCTTTTCAAATAACGAGAATTATTTGATTCTAAACACCTTAAATCATCTATATATTACATACATTTACATACCTGATTTTTATGGGGATTATCAACTAAAATCAATTCAGTCATATAAAAGGATATCATTGCATTACCGCCCAATGCTGTTACATGAGCTCGTGCCACTGCCAATACCTATAAATTGTATGGATAAATAAAGAAAAGAAAAAAAAAACATCTTAAATAAATACGATAAAAAATTGATTGATGATTCGGAAAGTCCTTCTTTGTTTTTACTAACCTCTGTAATAAAACTATGAACAAATCCGCTAATGCCACCATTTTCCCGTATCGATGTACTTTCTCGTATAAAGAAAAAATTTAAATTTCCCAAGTATTTATCAATTTTACCACCGGGTACATAACTTAATGGTGTTATATCCACTCCATAACGTTCTTTTATTGAAATTTGTAATTTATTTGTTGTATTATTCCTTGCGGATGGTGATGATGATGATTGATTTGGTAATTTTGATGAACCACCACCACCACCACTACTAGAATTTCCACTGCTTGTATTTGACGCTGTTGTATTATTGAATTGTTGATGTTGATGTTGTGAATTTGATAAATCGGTAATGTGTTCTTCTTCCAAACTAAATATTAATTCATCATCTGTTAGTGCTGCGGGTGCCTTTTTTAAATCTTTATTTAATAATAATCGTTCTTGTGGTTGATTACTGGTAACTCCAATTTTACGTTTATTTAATTTTGTCATTGTACCAAAACTATTAGTACTATTGGTATTATTATTATTAATATTATTTGTGGTGGTATTTATCATATTATTATATTTTGTATTTGGATCGCCTAATCCCAAAGCCATTCCAGTAATTAAAATTTGTACTTCTTCCTATTAACAAAAGTTAATAAAATTAAATATAAATAAATATCTAACAAATGTTTATTTGTTATCAATGAATCATTCATTGTCAACTTACACTTTCCGGTATATCTAAACGAAATTTTAAATCAACAATTGCACACGGCACCATCGTACGCAATTTAAAATAGATAATTTGTAATAGACGTTGAAAATGTTTTGGAAAATTACTACATTGTTGATTTAATGAAAATTTTGTACGCCATATTTGAGTAAACATTTGTAAATTACGAACAATATCCATATCATGAAGACCCGGTACATTTTGTGTATTTACAACGTGAAAGCCATCGGGTGGACACGGTTCCATTAAACACGATATAATTTCTAAATCTTCAATGTCATCCACTTCTAATACACATGTGTCTTTATTGCCCAATGTTAAATCAATTTCAGCCGTATCATCATCTGAATCATCGGTATCATCGGATTGCGATTGAAATTGTGTTGATGATGATGAAGTATGTTGTTGCTGTTGCTGATGTTGACTACCATTTACACCATGCATTTCATATTCATTATGACTTTTTAATTGATAAATTTCACGATTACGATCAACTGTATCTTGTAATGATTTTTTTAAATCATTAAGTTTTTCCGTATTTGTCCATAGATTACCGGCGACAATTTTCGGTAAATTTGGTGGTGGTAATGCCGTTAAAAATACAGCCGTACCCGTAGCTACTAATGCCATCATTTTTTCCCCGATTGCAATTGATGACTGTGAACGATCAAACAAAAAAAAACATTAAATAAACTATAATAATAACAATAAAACAAAAATCTAACCTTTAATCCAAATATTGCATTCATTCCTTTTGCCTTTAGTTTATTAATTAACAGACGATGTAAATCGTATTCCAAAAATGGTAAACCATCAGAAATCTCTTTGGCATTTGATTCTGATTTTAAATCTTTTTTATTACGATAAACTTGAGCTTGTAGAAAACATCCACGACCAGTTATTTGTATATTTTCGGGTATTTCAATGGTGGCCAATAGGACATCTGGTACTTTACCATGTCGACATACACCACAACGTTTCATATGCACATTAAATGGTACCGATGATTTTGTATATGGTATATGACACATTGTACATGAATCTTGATTATCTTTTAATGCATTTACATTTGTAGATATTGCTGTTACATGTGCAATTGGTGTTATTATATTATTATCAGTATCCAATTCAGCAACGCCACCACCGGTATCTTGGGGTGGCTGCTGCTGCTGTGGTAATATAACAGTACCACTAACTGATGAATTCTTATTAATATCTTTTAGTGTGGCCGGTACATGAACGATTGTAGATTGTAATTGACCATTTTGACCAGTAGACGTTGTTGCATTTGTTGCTGTTGTTGTACAGCCATTTAATTGATTCGGTGCGACGGTTGTATCCAATAATGCTAATTCACTACTTGTAAATTGAAGATTTATAACAGCTGCTGTACCCGTAACCGATAGAACACAAACTTCATCGCTAATTTGACAATAATAATTATAATAAATATAGATAATACAATATAAAAATATGGTTTGTTTGTTATATAAATATTTACGAAATTGTTGTTAATTCGGTGTAACCTAAAACGACATTACATCCAAGGGCACGTGCATGTGAACGTATTTCCATACGTAATTCTGTCCACCATGAATCTCTTGTTTCCGGTTCATCAGGATTCGGTACACGTTCTAGTAATTTAACAGAACGAGCACAAACTGTTGCTCCTAAAATAACAATTAATAGATAATAACAAATTTAATTATTAAAACGGTTTAAATTCAGTAACATATAAAATTATATAATTCATACCAATGTGTAAAATAAAACCAATTGGATATTTTGTCATGGTTAAAAATGGATATTCAAGCATATCTAAATTATCTTGATTTAATGGTGTTTTAAGTGTTGTCGTACCGGTAATACGAAGAACACCCGTTGATGTTGGTGCTCCGACGCCAATACCAAATGTTGTTATCGGACGATCACTTATATTTAACGATCCTCCTAAAAAAAAAAAAAACCGAAAGATGATCAGAACCATTACAAATCTTTACATTTTTTTCCAAAATATACATTTAAATAGAATAAAAATGATTATTAAATCAACAATTTTATATAGATATACATCAATAATAATATTTCTTAATATATATAGATACAAAAAAAAAAGAAATTCGACATATAAAAGAGTGGAAGAAAAAGAAGAAGTAGAAGAAGAAGAAGAAGAAGAAGACGAACAACAATTAGAAGATGAATTGATTTTTACATGAAAAATGTACATGCAATTTTAATTTAATTAATTTAGAATTTTTTCTCTCTATTTACTGATTGTGATTTAATTGATTAATTGCAGTGCCAATAAACAATTTAGAGGGGTGCTTTGGCAAGGTTTGGTTTTGCATTTAATGATTGATAGAGAGTTATGACTTTCCGGTTCGTTAACGAACCATTGGATTAAGGAATCAAATAATTTAATGAATGAATGAATAGATTGGGTTTTTCTTTCTTATAATCATTTTCTGACCTTTCTTACGTACAATTTTATTAGTTTTTGAATATTTTTGGTAGAAATTCTGTATAATTTTCACAAAAAGTAATATCATAAGGATATTTTGCGCATTTTTCTAAAGGAAATTCTGCATAATTTTCGTTGGGAAATTCTCCTTTTTCTCGTAAAAACAAATTCTACATCATTTTCTTAAGGATAAGGATAAAGGTTAATCAACCAATCAAGAAATCAAGCAATCAATAAGGAATCAATCCATAAACAAATAAAACAATAATTCAATTAATCACGAATCGTTTAAACAATTTATATAAAAGTAATCTTAACATTCAAAATCCTATAATGATTAAAATATCATCAGCATTAAATATTTTCACAATAAGGAACACTTTTCACAATTTCACTTTATAGTATATATATTGGAAAATCTATTATGGGAATGTTGACGACGACGATTTTGAGGATGATGTTAAAGAATTATGATTCTCATCATGATCTTCAGGGTATTAACTATACATTTCTGATCTTTTAAGTTGAACAATTGTGGTTTTCGTGGAAGAAATCCATCAATTAAGTTATGAACCCTACAAACAATGGCTAAAATTTATATAGAATTGTATTCGAAACTACAGGAGCTCATATGCGATGATGATGAATATGAAATATTATTATGAAGTATTTTATTGTGGAAAATTTAATTCCATATTGAAATACTTATACGGAAACAGTCACAACTCTCTATCCAAAAATATATAATTATTATACATTAAAAATGAAGCGTGGGATTTTGGCAAATAGCAAATTTTTGTTTTTTTTTTATTATGGTAATTAATTAAATTTAAAAATGAGTTTAATGAGAATTAATAAAAATCATTAAATTTATTTACACTTCTTACACACAATATTCGTATATATACGAATATCAAATTATCAATTGAGTTTTTTGGGGCTTTTCAACGGGAATTTTAACAACATGTTATTTAGATACCAATTACGATTTGTTTTAAATTTGATGATTTAAATGTGTGTAAGATGTGCAAATTTAAATGAAATCAATAACAATAACGCAATAGGAAATATAAGATATTTGTTTTATTTATAATTAAATACACAACAAATAAACTATAATTAAGACTCTTGCGATTAATATAATTTTTAAATTAATTATATGATTATAGTAAAATGTAAGTTTTTCTTTGGATAAAATAAACTATATAGAATGTGTGTTTTGTGTGTCTTTGAATGTTATCTATTTATATAAAGGGTGATTTTTTAGCTATTATCTTTTTGGCAACTCTGGTTTAAACAGCTGACGCACGTTTCCTGTTTTGTTTCACTGTCAAACATCTTCAGTTTGGTCTATATAATTTAACCATGAATCGTCTTACAAACGAACAACGCTTGCAAATTATTGAATTTTATTATCAAAATGCGTGCTCTGTTAAGAAAGTTCATCGCGACGAAATCGACGGTGTTCAGCGACGAAGCTCATTTTTGGCTCAACACTAAGAAAAAAATATTGTAAAATTAACTAAATTCGCTATCTAATTTAACTATGAAACTTGAGTGTTTTGCGCCAGCAAAATTATTGTAGAAAACAAATAAAAAATATTGTTAATTTAAAAAAAAATATTGTGTTTCAGAAACGAACTTTTAACTATATTTTTAGTTAAAAGATTTTATTTACAATTTATTTCCTTAATTTTGCAAACTCTCGTTGTTAATATATAACACCACATTTTGTTAAATTTATAATTTAGACAAAATATTTCTTCAATTTTACTAAGGGCTTATTGTAATAAATAGCATATCTTTTTGTTGAATATGATAATTTACAATATATTTCCTCAATTTTACATTGTGATTATTGTAAATAAATAACTCAATATTTGGTTGAAATTATTTTTTACAATAAATTTCTTCAATTTTACAATATGGTAATTGTAGGTAAATAACTAAATTTTTGGTTGAATGAAGATATATTTGACAATCTATATCTTCAAATTTACAATATTATTATTGTTAATAAATAACTCAATATATAGTTGAAATCAGATGCGGTATTTTGCTAAATTTGAAATGTGTATCATAAAATAATTTTGTAAATATATAGTTTCACAATAGGCTAGTATCTTTTTTTTAATTTCTACTTTAAATTTGTACGTTATTATAATAAATTTAATAATGGGTGTACTAATTGTAAGTCTAAAATATACTACTAGAAAAACAGATACTACCTTGTTGTAAATTTATACAATTATTTAAAATTACAAATTTCAAATTTAAAAAAATAACTTGAATATACCTTAAAAGACTAAAAACTATTGTAACTAAAGCGAAGTCAATATATTCTTATAGTGTTTTATCAAAGAAAGTTACAAAACACACGAATTTTTATTTTTAACAAAACATTTATTAATAGATTTTAAATTCATTTATACTTCAAAAAAAAATACAAAAAATTCTAACATTAATATTTTGTAATTACATTAATGAAATTATTTTAATATCATTAATGTAATAAAAAAAAATCTAAAAGTTCATATAGAAATAAAAGGTTATTTACAAAATTATAGTGAAAAGATATTATTATTATATCCATATTATTATAATAATATGCCTGGTTCAAACTATGAATATTGGTATCGCGATATCTTCATAAAAAAATTTCTGTTCAAACTATGAATATTTTTATGAACATATCTGTTATTGCTGTTCAAACTATTGTCATTTTTTCATATAGATTTTTGGATATTTAAAATGTATATAACCTAAAAATCACATTTTTATAATTTATTAAAAAAATTTTATGAACATATCGCGATATAGCTGTTCAACCATCGTTTTAAATTTTTTTTAATATTTTATATATTGGTTTAAATTTTAAGTTAAAGCAAATAAAAAAAAATTTAACAAAGTTAAAAAAAATATGGAAATGTCAAATTTATGAAGATATCTTCATAAATTTATGAACATACCGTGGTATTCTATTTCAATAGTTGGAAAAGCCAATATCGCGATATGTTCATAAAAATATTCATAATTTGAACAACTAACACATTTTTATGAAGATATCGCGATACCAATATTCATAGTTTGAACAAGGCAATAAACAAACATTTTAATCAAAAGAAATGCTTTCATAAATAAAAACATTAATAATCAGTCAGTATACTTATGTCCTTATATAATAATATAATAAATCCAAATTATCTCATACATTTATCTTTTTTGTACTACTAGGCGATTATTACAAAAATAAACTAAAATTATTATACTTATAGGAAAAACAAAAATAATTTGAAAGTAATATTATAATTATAAAGTTAAACAATTACTTTTTAGAAATTGAAACAGTAATTGTAGTATTATAAATCAATATTTAAAATGGATGAAAATTACTCATTTTGATTTTTAGCTTATTAAATAATTTACTTTAAGTCACTAATTAAAGATGACATTTTAGAGTTTTTTTTTATCATATTTTGTTTTTATATTATAAAAAAATGTTTGAATAAATTGCCAAACATTGTGACATTGAATTGGATAGCATATGTTGAAAACGTGAAACATTTTGTAGCATGTATCTATACATTTTAAAATTGTGTGCATCTTGTAAATAATACCTTCAAAATATATGTAATATTCTGTTATTCCTAAAAAACTTTTACCAGTAACAAAAACAAATGGCTGAATTTTTGTAGCATTATTATTTAAGCGCTCGTGGTTATAGATTTCAGCTGAATTTGCAACGATAATACAGAAGTGTTCTTGTGAATCTTTAATTGTATATCTTTTATTTTTATTTTCTGAAGATTTTGATGTTGTCGGCGGCATTATACCATGTAGGCATAATAAAATACCAAGATTAAAAATATCTAAATTACCAAAATAATTGTGTTAATGTTTTCATTCACATTAATCGGAATATTTATGAAATAATTACCTTCGGTTAATTCCGTTTTCTGTTCTAGTAGTTTTTCCCAAAGATCCTTTAAATCTGAATCTTTTAAATTTTCATTAAATACGGTTTCAATTTTCATTTTAAATACATCCCACTTGGAAAAAATATCTGTGTCGGTATATTTATGTGCATAATCAATATCCACCTAAAGTATATTAAAATTAAGAATTAAGACATTTATGTAAATGTGCTCTGCATACAAGGAAACACAATATTATTAGGCAACATAGCAGTATAACAATACTATTAAAAATAATATTATAACTTACCAATATATGAGCCTGTGGGTGTTTATATAATGGCCACATCTGGATAATTTTTTTGGTATCCTCGTCAGTTTCGTGGTGTTTTAAAAAATTTGATCGGAATTGAATTGTTGCTTTCCACTTTTCAATTACCACAGGGAAAGGTTCAATATTATTCTTAAGCCATGCAGCGATCTCATCAGCTTTATCTTCTGTGAAAATAACAGACGGTATGAAAAGTAATAAATACTATAAATTTTAATTTTAAAATGGAATATTTACCAATAATAATTTGGTTAGATGTCTTTTCCATTAATTCATTTGTGATCTCATTTGGTGAATTGGTGACAGTTTTGCGTCTTAAATTATGCCATTTATAATGTAAACGACCTCCATTCGATTTACCTCGATTTTTTGTAATAAGATTCCTAAATGCCATAAGAAATTATAATAGTGAATTATTATGCAATATTACAATAAAAACAATTTGATACATACTTTGGATTCAGTTGGAAAAAGTAATACGATTTGCTTCGAAATATCTTCCATCACTATTGGTGACATAACAAGATTTTTCGTTGAAAAATAATCCACAATTAAATCCAATAATTTTTTCCTTAAATTTTCATTTAATATGTGATTCGACTCGTAGTATTCTAAAATATGTTTTCCTGATACCTTGACAATGTCCAGCAAATTCTATAAGATAATATTTATTAAATAAGAAAAGTATAATTTGATTATTTTTTTTTAATCTTACATGATATACTGGTTCAAACGATGATGTTGATGTAGGTAATTGGGGTTCTACTTCTTCCCGCGGTTTAAACGGAATGTTTTCTGTTGTATTAATATGAACATCCTAAAATATAAAATTGAAGGTATAAATATAATCAATTACTCATATTTTACATATATATCTGCAATATAACTTACTTGTTTCTTTTGCCAATTCAATAGTTTCTGATAAAAATTAGATCGTATACCGAGATAAGGTAATGGTATTAATTCATCCACATCTTGTTTTATAAAGCATTTCAGCGTTTCAGTGTTCACATACAATTCTATAGTAAAGAAAAATATAACTAGTTTCTAAAACATGTAGAACAGTATTTCCCAACCGGGAACCATGCCGCACAGCGTAATTCACAGGGTAATTCATTTATATTTTTTATTAAACGGTTCAATTTTTGAATATTAAAAGTTATTATAGTTATTATAGTATGTTAGTATATATAACATAATATGTTACACAGGGCATAATAATTTTGGAAACACTTAAGTGGGGAATAAAAGTGGGGAATAAATATTACCTTTACATCTACTGTATATATAGGGATGATTCATTACATCCATTTCCATTAATAAAGGCAACAAATACTCATCCTCGTAATATATTGGTATTACTGGAACATTAACATAGACTGAACTATTGGTGGTATTGCTGTTTGAAGATTGCCACGTATTTGTTGAAGATGATAATTGCTGTATATTACGTATACCATTGATGTTTTCGTTATTAGTGTTGATGTTGATTATTGGTGATAATAACTGTTGATTACTGTCTTCATTATCAATATGCGATGAGATTGTTGATGTCATGCCAGTATTTTTCTGAATCGACCCACAATGTTGATTTTCCGTGTAATTACTGATTCCACAATAAGTTGGAATCAAAGTGTCAAAAGTTGTAACATATTCATTATTGTTAGTAGCATGATTAGTAGCTGTGTCATTAGTTTGCAGAACGTTATTAGTACTTGAAACGTTTGTCATCATTTTTATAAAAATTTAGTAAATTTAGTATCTTATAAAATATGCGTTTGTTCGGTACCGTGATAATTAAAATCAGAAGAATAAGTCCAGCGGTAATCTAAAACTGGAAGTATAAATAAAAAAATTGTTTTGTTCTCGCTTAAATAACAAAATACGCGCATTTCGAAGTAAATACAAAAAAAACGAAAAACTGTACTGTCTAAATACATAAACGCGTATATCCATGGCAATTTAAATGCGATTGCCATAACACATGAATAAAATTTCAAACGATTATTAGTTAACAATAAATAAAATAAAAAATATATAAACGTTGTTTCAGTTATATACGTATTCACAAAATGTTCAATATCGTTTTTCAATAAGTTATCAATTACGATTGTTATATATTGAATAATAGATAAAATTAATTTTATTTACTAATAATATTTAAACTAAAACAAAAAAAGCAAAAATGAAATGGATGTGATTAAAATGTATTAAAAATACTCTTTGGGTCTAAATGCTTTCTTCCCTTCAATTATATTTAAGTGAAAAGGTGGACTTTTAAAACAACTAACTGGTAATAGACATATTTTACTGTTACTGTCATCGTAAAGAAAATAGGATGAGTAATGCTCGTCATAGTACAGATTTCTAAATTCCTCAACTATTGCATAGCATATATCTTCAAATACTACCAACTCCAATATTTTATAAAGAATTAATTCTGAATCAAAACCTGAAACATAGTAGCCGATTTTTAAAATCGTTCCTTTATAGCAAAGTTTTTTACACACTTTTTTTATTTGAAATTCTTCTAGTAAATGATGAAATTGCGATATTATTTCATTACAGCTTTCAACAAATATATCTTCTTTAACTTCAGTTACTAGTATTTCACTAAATTTTAATTGAAATTTTGTGGCTAACGTATGCACAATATTGGTTCTTGAGGTAATATTGTGACAATACACTTTTTGATCGCGATGTTTGGCTTCAAATCTAAAACAAGAATAAAATTTTGGTGGTCCAGAGTATTTTATAACTGTTGGGTAATGAGTAAGAATGTGATGCTTCGGTTTCAGTGTATCTTTGAAAAGTTTTACGTATGTTTCATTGTGCTCCTGAATTAAACATCGCAAGTAATTAATAGATTCTGTTGAAAATGTGGATGACTGCAATAAATCAGTAATTTTTATAAATGTAATCAAAAAAAGCCAAACTTCATTATTTCTTGGTATAAGATCTCCAATTATTAATGGAATAAAATGAAGGAATGTCCACATTTCTCTTGCGGACATTTTTAAAGATCTATTTTCTAAATGATTTGATTTAATTGCAACTGAAATATTACCTATTTCAGTTTCTCCATAACTAAATGATTCTTTTCTTGCATTTAATGAATCTAAATTAATGAATAAATTGTTTATCAAATATTTTATAATATGACATAAATTATAATGACATATACCCTCATATATGTCATGCATAACATCTACAGCAAAATTCTGAACTGCATGGAAAGACAAAATATTATTTAATATAGATGATTCATTTATTCCCGTCAATTTGCAATCATTTTTAAGAACGTCGCAATTATAGTTTTCTGTATTCCTGAGTGAATTATGTAATTCAATTGAAAGATTTTGAGTAGAAGTTTTGCTTTCCTTGCAAAACCGACAAAAATAATTTGCGGAAAATGATTTACTCATATCTAAAATGGTATTAAGACCTAAATTATCACCTAGAATAATACCGACGATGAAGTGAACTCTCTTGCTATTACCGTATTTATCTAAAAGTATGATACCTTTTTCCAACTCATTAATTTGATCTACCAGTAATGATAAACAGGAAGCATTACCCAATTTCCGAAGATCTTCAGATTTAATTATAGCTGCTAAAAAAATATTTTTGACATTTAATGGGTTCTTTATATTTGGAAATGAATAATATATTGAAGCGATTGATTTCGCGTGACTTCCTAGTGGATTATTGATTTGCAAGTCGTCAACATATAAAAAATATGGGATAGTGATATTTGCTCCATATTTCAGAATTTTTTGCTTCCAGAGGTTCCCTTGAACAAAATTCGATATATACTCAGGTGTCGCCAGTAATTTTTGTATGTCAAGTATGGTTTCCTCCAAACGATTTTCTTTTTCAAAAAAATTCTTAAATTGAAATTTTAATGGTAATATTACACCCTTCGTTTTTTTTTCACCAAGCATAGCCTCTCCACGATGATGTATCAATCCTATTTTATTGTCAATGGTATAGTTAAGCGGACTTTCATACAATGAAAACTTTTCCAGTGTTTTAAAAAATTTATAATTACTTTGCATTGATTCAAATGGATTCGAGCAAATATTTAGAAGCTGTCGAAGGCTTAAGTCAAGTTGATTTCCATAATTATGGTTGAAGAACTCTTCAACAGATTTCATTATTGGTGTGGTAATAAGTAAAACTATCTTGTTTTGAATTTCAAATACATCTTTCCTTGATAGATTTGTAGTGGCATGTAAGGATAAAGAGAATTTTAAAGCAAGTTCTGTTATTTTCTGAAAAATATTATCAATTTTGTATGTATGTCTATTTTCTGACGAATTTAAATTAGTGCGTTCGTGGACTGTATTAAAACATATGGACTCGGTTATGTTAGTTTGTATTACATCTGTTTTAGTTCTGTTACTAGGTATTTGATTATTAATAGATATTCCTTGTTGCTCATTTTCAGAACAACTAACAACGAAATGTTTCACAATATGCTTTTTGTATGATTTAAAATTAAAATTTTGTTTACATTTGTCGCAAAAATAGGCGTCCCTGTTTCCCAGATAGTGCTTGCTTTTTAAATGATCTAGAAAAATTGCGTAATTTTCAAAATTACTTGAACATACGAAACAATTCATCATATTAACTCAATGTATTTATAAAAGCACCATCAAAATATTGAACATTTTACGCGAATGAAGAAATTGTTTTATTTTAAAAGAGACAAATATTAAATAATGTTAAAATTTGAATATTTTGTTTTGAATATATGAAGAAACGCAGCAATAAAGTAAATAAGGAACTAAAACATTTGTTATAATTCACAAATTCGATTTGATTGGGTGTGTAACGATACTTGTACGTAAAGTATTTATAATAATGAATTAAATATTATATAATTTGATAAGAAAAATATGAATGTGTTTTATCTATTGTTAGTTTTATTAGATTTAAAGTATATATAGTTTTAATTTAATGTATAGAAATGCAATCAAATCAAATGATGGTCAGTTAATACAAAAATACTGTCAAGTCAAATATTGTTAAATCATGGAAAAATTTGTTGATTAAATCATGAAATAAATTGCTTTAATTTGTTGATTTGCTATAATATTTGCGAATAAATTTGTTTTATATGAATCTGAAATAAAAATTACAAAAGAGGTTATGCATTAAATTTTCAACACAAAGTTGTAAATCTTCGACTGAATGTAATCAGTCAACATATTGCGTATAACACGTGTACAAACCGATTTTATTTATAAGTGAAGAGTTTTTTATATATATCGCTATATAATGTTATATAATATTTTAAAAGAATGTATGAAGGCGAATGCATTTGTAAAGTAAAAAAAAAATTATATTTTAACTGATATTACTTAAAAATATGAAGTAAACAATAATTTATAAAATTTAAACTTACCAACAAAAATTGGTGATGACAAATTTTCGGAATCAAGTCACATTTTTAAATGTTCACATGTAAATTAAATCACGATTTTACCTATTATTAATTATCACCAAATTTTGTTTTTTTTTATATAAAATTTTAGATTAAATATTATAAATTTATTTAATTTAACTACAACTGCACATCAAAAATATTATTATAATATACGATAATACGAAAATTATTCAATTTATAAAACACTTTGTGATGTTAAACCATTCAACAACCGCCAAGGAATGAAATAATATTGTTATATTATAATAAAATATTACGATAAAGACCCATTTACACACATGGCCGAGTTGCGATTATTTGTTAATTGGAAAGTGTTTAAATGCAACTAATCTGTTTTTATATGATTTGCAGCATTATCGCATATGCACGATGTGTAAAAACACGCCATAACTCACGCACACTTCACAATACACAATTTCAAGTCAACAACGCATTGTTCTTATTTTAACAAAAAATTTTGTTGTTTTTAATTTAATAACAAAATGTGTTGCTGTATAGTTTTCTTTTTATACACATTTAACAGTAAACATTCTCATTATTTAGATTTTAACTATAATTTTTGCTGATATGATATTCCATACCTTATTTATAACATTTTTTATGAATTTTACATATTTCTGTGTTTTCATCGTGTGACGATGACAATCTATAAATAAACCTATTTAACAATAAGATTTACTCAATTTAGGTATTTTAACAATATTTGTTTTCATTATTAATAAAAATACAATATATATTTGTTGCTTATTTTATGTGTTGTATAAAATGTTTTATACTACACAAATACAATAAATGACGATTAGTGTTCTTATATTACAAATTTTAACTATGTAATTGAATAAAACGATTGAATTTTTTGAGATATAATAAATATCTGAAAACAATAACATTAGAAAAGCATTGTTAAATTTTGAAAAATCAATAACAAGGTAGAATTTCTGATCATCTTTATCATCATTTCACAGTAATTGTTTGAATGTACAAACTTAATATATGAATTCGTCCATCGTGTTATTGATATTATTTTTTAAATTAACAATAATTTTTGTCATTTTAATAAATAATAACAATGTACATTGTTAAAATTGATTTATACAAATTTTGTTGTAAAAGTAAAACTGTAGGTTTAATAACTTTTTTACAATGGCGACATCGTCAATTTTTAGATTGAGTAAATTTTTAGTAAATATCTACAACAAATATTGTTGGTTATATTATTAGCAATTTTAGAGTTGTAATATATTAAATTGAATATATTTTTTGTTAAAAATTTACTATATAAATGGTAAAAATATTAATATTAATTTAACAAAATTTATTTTGTTAATTTAACTACATCATTGTAAATATATTTCTTTGCGTTATTGTTAATTTTGAATATATAACAAAATATTAGTTAAATGCACAACATTCATTGTTAATAATGATAAAATTGACAAAATATTTTAACAATGATTTTAACTACAAAATTTTGTCCTTTTTTACACATTTTTTTTCCTTAGTGAATATGGGTACGTAAATAAGCAGAATTGTTGATTTTGGAGTGAATATCAGCCAGAAGCATTGCAAGAGCTACCGCAATGCATCCAGAAAAAGTCATAGTTTGGTGCGGTTTATGTGGGCTGGTGGCATCATTGGACCGTACTTCTTCAAAAATGATGCGAATCGTAACAGTAGAACTGTGAATGGTGAGCGCTACCGTGAGATGATATCCAACTTTTTTTTTGCCCAAAATGCAAGAGCTTGACTTGCATGACATGTGGTTTCAACAAGCCGGTGCCACATGCCGCACAACACGCGCAACAATGGACTTATTGAGAGGAGGCGAGTTAGGTGAACATTTTATTTCACGTTCGGGACCGATCAATTGGTCGCCTAGATCGTGCGATTTAACGCCTTTAGGCTATTTTTTGTGGGCCGCCTATGTTAAAGCTCATGTCTATGAGCAGACAAGCCCGCTTCAATGCAATTGACGCATTGGAAGACAACATTGAAGCATTTATTCGTGAGATACCGGCCCAAATGTTGCAAAAAGAGTCAGCCAAAATTGGACTAAGCGGATGGACCATTTGAGGCACAGTCAAGGTAAACATTTGCATGAAATAATCTTCAAACATTAAATTATATGGACCGTTGTACTATCGATTCAAATAAAGATTTCATGCATTTTTCTGAATTTTATGTGTGTTTTTTTGAAAAACTTTCCTATAGCTTTTAAAAAATCATCCTTTATATTTAATGTTTGTTTGCGTAAAACCATTTTTAGGCAAAACGAATATAACATATAAATAATTTTTCAGTAAAAATGTATATTAAATAAGAACTTGTGTGGTTTTTTGTGTTCGGGGTATCTGCTGTTTTTCATTATTATTTTGTATTAACAAGTATAATAATTGAAACATCAATAATTTAAAACATTAAAAATATTACCATTATACAAATTAAAACATTAAAAATTATTAAATATTTAGAAGAAAAAAAAAAAACACACAAAATTAATTAACAAAACCCTTTGAGCGGCAATTTTAAGTTAATTGTTTCAGACACATTTAAAAATTTACGCGTAAAATACAACCGCCCAAAGGGGATTAATTAATTAAATATAAATACAATTAAATAATTAAATAATAAATTACCAAAAAATTAATTATATACCATATATTTAATTATATTAATTACAAATTAAATAAACACAATTGTTTTTTTTTTTTTGAGTTACAATACAAAAATTGTATACTCACTTTTACGACTTAAAGCTGTTTTTTTGTGTGTTTATTTTTTGATTAATTTTAATTTCATAAATTTTATAAATTGAGTTTTATTTGTTTTTTTGTTTTTATTTTTTTTTAATAATATATTAATTAATATTATCATAAAAGTATAACCGCATGCGATTCCACACGCAATAATAAAAAAAAAATTAAAAAATTAAAAAATTAAAATTACTTTTGTTTAAAAACATTTTCCAAAAAGATATTATATTGGAAATTTTTGTGTTCTTTTGGCGTATAGGCACATCTTAAAAATAATTAAAATTAAAGTTTATCAATCCTTTTTTCATGATGATCATGACGATGATGACGACTTCTTATATAGATAGTTATATAATTTTATAATAGAACTAATTTAATTTAATTATAATGGAAAAAATTCTATAGAGAGATAATTTAATTATCTTATTAATTATAGAGATTTAATTATAATGGAAAAAATTCTATAGAGAGAGAGAGAGATTGCCAATATAATTGCTTGGGAATTTCAAAAGATTATTCAATATACAAAATATTTCTGAATTTTTGTATACATTCTAACGTTAAAAAAACCCCTTTAGAAAATTCAATTCGTAATGGATGAATTACGCGTTGATTCAATGGGAAAATAAATTCTTAAACTAAATTTAATATTATAAAATGATAAAATGTAAAATCAAAAACATACCTTTTGGTGTTACACTTAAATCGGAATCCGATGAACGTCTACAAATTGTTGTATCTTTATTTGAATTACTACCAATACTGGTTCCACCACCACTACTAATCGGATGACCACCACCACCACCACCACCACCATTAATGGATGTTGTTACCGTTGATGATGTTGATGTTGTTATTTTAATTGGACTATGTGTTCCTTTACAACCAACAGAATCAGCACGAATATGACCACCACCACCAATTGGTATTCCATTAGCACCCACAATATTATTATTATTATTTACTGCCGGAATAGCAACAGCAATACCACCTCCAGCAGTTGTCACCACACTATTATTATCTATCATTGATCTATCAAATTGGATTGGATTGGATACAAGCAATGGCAATTTGTTAGTAATATTTGTTGTGTGAATAATATTATTATTATTATTATTATTATTATTAATTTTATTTTCATTATTATTATTAATATTTTCATTATTATTAGCATAATCTAAACTATGACTATGATCAGAAATAATAAGAGATGATGAAGATTTGATGGTCAATAATTGATGTGTGTTTAATTGTGATTTATCAGTAAAGTTATCAGTTGATTGTGAGGTGGTGAATTCATCAATTGTTGTTGATGGCCGAGTATTATCAGTATTCAGACTATGAATAGTATTTTCATTATGGATATTAGTATGTTCAATAGGCGGCATTGGATTCATTGTATTATGTGAATGTGTTACAACTTCATCGACTAAATTAACTGTTTCCAATAACATTGTTCGCATAGCCATATTTGTTAAACCACTTGATTCATTTGCCGTTGTATGAGTTGTATGAACAACTTCTTTTAATTCATGAGTTGTAGTTGCACCGCCGGCTAAATCTTTTGCTTGATGATGATCGGATACGGATAACGATGAATAACGTTTACGTGCAAATGGATTATTTATAAAACGTTTAATTGAATCAATGCTTGAACTACGTCTGGGTTTACCATGATGTTGAATAAATGAATTTGATTTATGTAAATGTTCTTCACCATCATATTCCATATCACTGACAATTGTCGTTTCGGTTATAATTGGATTGGCACCGAAAACATTTGCTTTATCCACCAACATTGTTTCTAGGGCCGTACCAACTAAACTATTTTCAACGATTTCATGTTGTTCATGCTGATGCGGTTGATGATGTTTTAATCCACTTAATTGTTCTTGTAAATGATGAAATTTATCACGAATATTTCCTTTTAAATCATGAAATATTGAATTACGTTTTGTATCAAAATTTGAAATTTCTGGTTCATCAATTGTTGAACCCGGTTGAATCCAATCTGTATGTGAATCGATTGATTGTTTACGTTGATTATTATTTGATGGTAAATTAACAAATTGTGATTTTTGATGTGACATCGGCGATATTGTTGCTGCCGCTGCTGTATCTGAATCTCCTGGTTTTATCCAATCACCATCACATTTCGATTGTTCTTGAGCCAATACCGATTTAACAACCATACTAACTGTATCCGCATCAACGATTACTAATTCACTTTGAGTTACCTCTGATTCACAATCATCGTCGTCATCCTCGTCATCGTCATCATCAGCATCTTCTGAATCTTCATCTTCATCATCATCATCATCATCTTCTTCTTCATCATCTTCCGGCGATGACATTGTGGTTCGTGATGAAAAATGTGACGATAAATTTGTATCAGATATTTTAAAATGTTTATTTGTGCCAATCATTTCATCGGATAATTGTTTACTATTTGTGGATAAATTTATCATTGAACCGGTAGCATTTTTCATTGTAGTATTCGTCGCTTTTTTAATATTTGATTTTATTTTACGTTGTTCCAATCCAGCAGCAGTGGCATTTGTTGATTTGGTTTCAATTGATTTTTTACCTATTTTTTCAGATGTTTCCAAATTACGATGATTATGATGATGATCGGCTGTATCAGCTGTTTTCGGTGAATCAACACTTTGGCCGGGACCCGTTGATGTTTGAATTGTTGATGTATTCATTTCGGCAATACTATCCAAACTTGGTGCGGCTACCATTAAACTACGAACTAATAGAGCGGCCATACCCACTCCATCGCTGGCCGAACGTTGAAATTTTGGATTTTGTTGTTTACAAATTGATGGAGTCAAAATTTGTGATGGATATCGTGTAAACATTGTACGTAAATCAACAATCGATGAATTGATTAATGAGGATGCCGTTGAATTACGTGCTGTTTGTGCACGAATGTCTGAATATGAATCGGATGTCAAACCAGTATTATTTCCACTGTTATTCGAATCGGAATCCGGTTGTGATTTCTTAAATACATTCATTTTTTTATGTATTATACATTTGGATGTTTTACCAAAATGTTTCATGCGACGTTTCAAGCGGGTTTTTGATGTTTCCGAACGATGATCCTCCTGAGAGCATAATATTTTTATATTTTCATCTAAATCATCTTCAGCAGCAGCAGCATCCATGCCATCTTCATTTTCTAATTCTTCTTCTTCCACTTCTTCCGGTATACCATCATTGACATTTTTCAATGGATGTTTTCGTAAAGCACCACCACCACCACCACCAGTATTTTGTTTACCCATCGTTGTTTTTTGTTTATTCACACCAAATTCATTTGGATCTAATCCTAATATTTTATAAACTATATCACGATCATTATGTGGTATAGTTTTTGTAAGTGAAACATCACCACAACCATAACCGCTATTCATTGTACTCCAATCGATACTATCAAATTTACTAAAACCATCATTTCGATTGGAATTAGTTAAAAATTCGAAATATTTTCGTGTTCGTCTACAATTTGTTTTATATTATCAAATTTAAAATAAGTGTATTTGCAATTTGAGATGTTTTGTGGTGTTTATTGTAACAAAATATTTCGTATAAATAACAAAAATGAAGAAAACAAAATAAAATATAAAACAATTAGCGACGTGCAGAAAAATATCAAAACACACAAACACACGAGAGATGTTGGTTGATAAATAAAAATCAAAATAATTGTGAAAATTGATTGATGAATGACAAAATTAAAATAAAAATTAGTGCAATTTTAGTTGGGGTGGTGTTGTGGAAGAATTTATTCGCACAATATTCCACAAAGATAGAAAATCATAAATCAAACAAATGATTAAAAAATGTTTTATATAAGTACATTTTTGGCAACAACAGCAGCAGCAGCAGTGGAGCAACACAAATTATACAACAATAAAATAAAAATTAATGATTTTGAATAAAAAACATAAAACAAAAAATTCATAATAAAATCAAATATTGTAATTAGGTTGAAGGATATTTGAAATGGGTTATAATAATAAAAAAAAACAGAATAGAAAAAAGGATTTGTAATAAAAATTTTGTTTGGTTTTTTTTATGAAATTTAAGATTAATTTTATATTTATATATTCAACACTACTATACTTCATACACTTCCTTAAATAGTATAAATATATTCAAAACCTCTGATGGTATATATTCAAAATCTCTTGTATATTTTCAAATTTATAATAAACTCAAGATCACTGGTAATTTTAGAGTTATTTGATTATGATTTTCTTATGAAACTCTCTATCGGATACAAACCACGGTAGTAGTAAATTCGTTAAACATTTGAGAATTCATAATGATTCTTATATTTTTTACTAAATTGGAACTAATAAATTCATTTAATATATACATTTAACAGTGAAAATCTTTGAAAATTCCGATATGAAAGTCATTAAAATTATGTAAAACAGATTATTTGACAATTTATTCATGATTTTCATGATAATGTTGTAAAGTAAAGGACGAATGAAACCGAATGAAAGTATTTTTTTCCATTATTTTTACCAGCCTATTAAATATTAGCATGAAAATATCTTTATATTAGGTGTTCATATCCATTACATACTCACTTTTATTATTATATACTTTTATATAGTGATATTTTATCAACAAAAATCTTCTCTTTTCTTCTAAATCACAACAATACCTTGACAAAAACTTGTAATATTATATTACAAATCAATTTAAGATAGGCGATTGTGTGACATACCAAAAAAAAAATAAATAAAATAATAAAAATAACCCCCAAATATATCACAGACGATAATATTTGAATAAATATTCATAATTATACAAAAAATTTGTTTTATTTATCATTTAATCATTTTCAAAATCACACTCACTCTTCAATGACCGCCGGTGAATCTTGTTGAAAGTGTTGCTGTTGTATTGTTGAAAATATACCCATTGATATGGTGGCATCATGAATTTTAACTAATGTTACGGCTGTTCCAATGCCACGTGCAACCACACCAACATCACCCTCTAAATCAAAACATTGTATATAACCGATAACAGCATTTGCACCTAAATCAATTGCTTTCAGTCCAATTTTACGTTGTACTTGTCCGGATAATTTTAAAAATACAACTTGACGTGCTTCATTTGATGCACGCGGTGTTCGTATTTTATCAATCCATTGATATTCAGGATCATCGTTGACCACCAATTCTTCAACGAAACCATGTATTATTTGGGCATGATAACCATATGGTATATTTGGTGCTATTCATCAAAAATAAAACAGAGATTAAAAAAACAAAGTCTATTCGTTAACAGGTTCAGAAATAAATTGTTCTGTTCTGAAAACACCTAATACTTACAATGAAAAAATTGTACACCACATGAACTTTGTCGAAATTTATTAACATCCGAAAATAAATCAACTTTTACAATTAAATTCACTTCACCTCGTATTCCATGCATTGTATCGAACACCGGTATCCATCCAGACATCACTGTACCTGTGAAAATATTAATAAAAAAAACATATCACATATTAAGAATTTGGTTTAAACATAAAGTAATTACTATATTAATTGGGGATATGCCAAGTAAACTCTATGAATAATTGCTGATTAGCAATAAATTATTGTATTTTTTGTCTGGATCATTCAAAAATAGCCTTTCTAACAGTTATTTATGTCTTCAGATCCCAAATTTATGACTAATTTCTATTTCTAGTTACAGTTTTTATTAGTCTATAGTATAGTAAATACAAGAAAAAGTGATTTTGGAAAACCCATAATCAAAATATATTACATTTGTCCATAGAAAAACAATGACAGTGAATAGGTTTTGGTTATTTTGGCTACACTATAAGATTTTTACACTAATCCACTTACATTCATTATCTTAAAACTACACAAACTGTTTATATTTACCCTTTCCTGATGACATTTTTTGTCCTAAACAATCGAATATCGGTAAAAGTAATGGATTTAAACTGATATTAACTTTTCCAATGGCATCATTTGCCGAATATGTATCATGATCCATAATACGAATTTGTAATGGTTCATCTTGTAATTCAGCATCATCAACCTAAATATAATTACAATAGAAATTAATATCACACATAATGAATAATACATATCTTAATAACAATAATAATAATAATGGTACGAACTTACCTCAAAACGATACCAATCGGAATTCCATTGTGGATTTAATGATTTTCGATAAACATCCGTTTTGTATGTGATTGTGGCAAATTTTATTTCAACATATGCATCGGTTGTATCACTGCCTCGATCCATAACAGGTAAATTACGTCCTGCTATTATTTTCACTCTCACTTTACCAGGCATATTTCAAATTTGTATTATTTGATTGTAGTTTTTTTGTTTTCGTGTGTTTTTTTTTTCTTTTATTATTATTATTATTGTGAAGAAAACTATTTTTAGGATAGATTGCATAAAAATAAAATAAATAAAATATCTTATATACAAAAAAGAAAAACAAAAATCTATAAAAAAAATGAACTCAAAATAGTATACGCGGCGAGTATACACATAAAACGTAAATAAAAACGTAAATAGATTCAATTGATGTAATATCTTCTTTTTTTTTTTTTTTATATTAAATCAATAACTACGCGAACTTTATAATTAATTAATTTTTATGCTATATTTTATGCTTTATTATTGTGTCTGGATAGAATTAATTATTGATATATGATGCATTGATAAGATAACAACTTAAATCAGGAGGGATGAAAACAACTGATAAAGTTGTAGATAGAATTTATGGTAATTCTAGTTGTTGTTGTTGTTCTATTATTTTTCTATGACTTTGTTACAATTATTTATTTTTAGAAAACAATTTTGTATTACTAATTTATATTAATTAAATATTTAATATATATTTCTTGGCAATGAAACAACAAAAACAAACCAGATTTTATGGTCATAAAAAATTTTCTTTTGCAAAATATACACTTTTTATTTCTACGTATTTTAATAATTAATAATAATAATTTTATTACTTTATTTATTTATTTCGTTTAAAGAACGCACTATCTGGATCATTATTGAGTAACAATAAAAAAAAACAACTATTAATTAATTAGTTATAAATTAAAATTAATTAAATTGGCATTTATTTTATTTATTTTTGCAACACGCACACGAATTTTATCAATCAAGAATTTTTTATAGAATGGAAAAACGATTCATTAAAACAAAAACAAAAAACTGCGCCTCCATGCGGTAAAAAAAAAGATAGAATGATAGAGCAAACAAAAATAATTGAGTGTAGCGGGATTTTGTATTCATAATCGGTTTATGCGTTTTAATGCTGAGTTTATATGTTCACCAAATTTTTATTTTAATTTTTGAATACTTTTTAATTATATTTATGGTTTAATTAATTACCAAACTTAAAATTGATGTAATGATCTATAGAAGTAAACCAATTTTATATAAAATATTCCATGTATTTACAATTTAATTTTGAATGTCGTAATGTCGTCGTCAATTGCAAAGCGATACGAGAATACATCCAAAAAACCGACGCTTGGTTTTATTGGCATATCACGACTCTTTCTCACAACATTACCCCTTAATTTATTATTTATAATAAACGCACACAATCAAAAATTTACTGTTATCAGTACGGTATCGTACATATGATTTGTTCAATAATTAAGAAAAATCATTTGTATTGGATAGCTTTTTGGGCATTTATGTTTTGTTTACTGCTGATATCTGTTATCACGCACACGCACGTGACAAAATTTTTATATCCGCTGGCAAAAAAAATTAATACGATGCCATCATTTATTAATAGTGCGTGTGTTTTTTTATAATTTTTTTTTTATTTTTTAATAATTAATTTAATTAAATATTATAATGTTAATAATTATTATTATTTAATAATTTTGTTAATTATTATTGTATATTGTGTGATAATAATATAGTAAAAATAATAATAAATGTATTAGAAAATCCATAAAATGGAAATCAACTGCGTATAAAAGAAGCGTTGGTAATTTCAGCTACAGGTAAATTTTTCATTTCATTATTTCTTAATTATAATTTACCATAATAACGTGGGGGATCTTTTTTTTTTTTTATTATTATTAATTACAGTAAATTAAAATCAATGGTAGTGTCATTGAATAAATACCCATATTGTTGCTTTTACTATGAATGTGATTATTAAATTCCCGAACAACTGAAGTGACGCCGTTATGGATTTTTTTTGTTTTCATTTATTTTGGGTGTTCCCACGCGTGTGGTTTAATTGAACTAATATTATTTATTATCCAAAATATGATTCCAATTTAGCATTATTAATTTACGGTTATTAAACACCTTTTAATTAAAAATATCATTCTTACATAGAATGTTGGCAATCCCGCGCAGTACAGAAACAAACCTAACCTTTAATGCGTTATGTATTGGTTGTTGGGATTTTGCAGCGGAACCTCAATAAATCGATATAAAGGAACAGCATAGCGATGATGAATAATTGATTAGTGCGGTATGTAGTTTATTTTTGAATATATAATATTCTTTATAAATGAATTAGCCTTAAAGGCATTATTTGGAAAAGATTTAAAAGATTAAGTTTAATATAAGGATTATAATACAAATGACATGAGTTCACCCATTAAGAGAAGATCTGATTCATTAAAAATAAAATGAATCAAAAATATGGTCATGTTAAACCACACAACTGCGATCTATTGAAATAATTTTAGACGACTCACACGATAACAAAAACACATGAACATATTAAATATATTGATTAAGGATATAGATTGCATTTAATATAATGAATTGAAAATATGATTAGAAATTGGACAGTATACAATTTTATATATTATTGCACCACCCTAAAACCTTCATAGTTATTTCTATATATCTATCATTTCAGGTACTATGTAAAGCATTACTATTTTATTTAACCCAAGAATGGTTCATATATATATATATATATATACAGTTGTTCTTTATCGGTTAGTTTTAAGTTTTCCGAATTTGTATTGTAAGAATTTCACAAGAGATTCAATCTATGATTGCCATATTAGAAGACAGCGGCGGTGTATTAATACATTTTTTAAGAAGGTTCTTGTTTAAAGTATTTAATCAATTTGTAAGAACATTGTAGATTGTCTAATGATAATTCATAAAAAAAAGTATATATAATAAGGTAACCTATTATTGTATAAATATAGAAATGTACAATTTATATTTTCCGATGATTTAATTGAGATTAAATAGCCATAAAACTGGTTCATTACCACAATTAAATTGTTATTATCTCGTCTACGGATAAATATTAATATATAAATTCAGCTTGAAAATAAAGGATAATTCAATTATAATTCAGAATTATTATTGATTATTTTATATATAGAAACTATAGAAAGTATCTGAAAACATTTATATAAAAGATGACATATATGAGAAAAACTTTTAACACATAATAAAATATATACAATTATATATTGTATATATACCAAATTTTAGAGGACGTTAAAAGGACACGTGTAGAAAACAAACGGTACCTGTTGTTATATATCCTTTTATAGTGTTGTTGTTTTTTTATTTGAAAACACAACAGATTTCAATATATATATTTATCGCTATTTGTCTTGATATATACACACAGGTTTTTATCCTATCAAAAATATTCCCTCTTTCAAACACACATATACGCAAAGCGGGTCTTTAGATATATGGTATATATAAAAATAACTTAAACATCTCAATTTTATTCTAATATTTATATGTATATATATATATATATATATATATATTAGGTTGCCCATTTTTTGTATGGAAGTGAATTCATGGTGGCGGATTTAGCTCTTCCACACAAATTATCTTCATACAACCTTAGAAACGCTAAATATAAAATTTTAGCAAAATCGGTTAATATTTAGAGGTCGCGCAAAGTCAATTTGTAGCTTAAGTACCCGATTTTTTCAAGCATTCTCAGCTATATCTCCAGAACGGGTAAGTTTATAGCTTAGGTTAGTACTAAGTGGTAATATTATTTTATTAAAATGCAACTTTTCTCCATACATCACATCATTGAGAAGCGACTCCAAAACAAGATGTCCATACAATTTTTGATTTTTTGAAATTTTCAAAAATTTGGGATTTAAAGCTTAACGAGACACCCGGTGTTGTTCAAATGTATGAAAGACTTACTATATTTTTATAAAACACGAAACTTTTTCATGGACGACGTTATCAAAAAGTGAAAGGCAAAAAAGTTTTAGAGCAAATATTTAGTTTTTTTTGAAATATTCACATTTTTCAAAAACGGGAATAGAAAACACACAGTTTTGGCAATTCTATATGTCCGGGTTTTCCACAATAACCTATATTTTATCGGGAAGAGCTATATTATGTGTTAAAACTCCATATAAGGTACTCAGGGATGATGAAACAAATCAAAGCAATGACATCAACGCTAAACAAAATTAACACCCACAATAATAACTCATGAAATAATTACCAAAGGAATAGTTAATTAAACGCATCTTCAACATCAAATCAATATACAACATTCTCTCTACATATCATATAGCCTGATAGTAAGCTGATAGAACGGTGTATATTATAAATAATAATGTTAGTTGAATAATAATAAGGTTTCACAGTTAAAAATACTGTACATAATGCATTGTTATTCAAATTAGCGATTTTTTTATCATCGCAAACACTAGATTTTTTAAATATTATAGTGTAAAATAGGTGGCCGTCTTTTCTTAATGTTAACTTACAAAATTAGAAATGTAATGAAGATTACATAGCCATTCAAAATATAGTTAAAAAATGTATTGTTGTTAATGATCCAACCGAAGTTTATTAACAAATTTTAATAGCATATTGACTCACCAGGAAGATCAAAAACAATTTCTACTTCAATTAATCGAGCACCACTACAAACAATTTCCCAACTCTAACAAAAAAACCCTGATAAATGCGTACAATTTACAATTTACATAATGATATTTGTTGTCGTAAAAATAAACGACAACAAATATCATTATGTAAATTGTAATTGGAAATGTAATTTTTTTTCATTTATTATTTCCATTAACAATATTATTTAAACAATGTTATTAAAATTAAAAATCATGAATTATCAAATGTATTGTTAATATAATAATTTGATGTTGAAGATGCGTTTAATTAACTATTCCTTTGGTAATTATTTCATGAGTTATTATTGTGGGTGTTAATTTTGTTTAGCGTTGATGTCATTGCTTTGATTTGTTTCATCATCCCTGAGTACCTTATATGGAGTTTTAACACATAATATAGCTCTTCCCGATAAAATATAGGTTATTGTGGAAAACCGGGACATATAGAATTGCCAAAACTGTGTGTTTTCTATTCCCGTTTTTGAAAAATGTGAATATTTCAAAAAAAACTAAATATTTGCTCTAAAACTTTTTTGCCTTTCACTTTTTGATAACGTCGTCCATGAAAAAGTTTCGTGTTTTATAAAAATATAGTAAGTCTTTCATACATTTGAACAACACCGGGTGTCTCGTTAAGCTTTAAATCCCAAATTTTTGAAAATTTCAAAAAATCAAAAATTGTATGGACATCTTGTTTTGGAGTCGCTTCTCAATGATGTGATGTATGGAGAAAAGTTGCATTTTAATAAAATAATATTACCACTTAGTACTAACCTAAGCTATAAACTTACCCGTTCTGGAGATATAGCTGAGAATGCTTGAAAAAATCGGGTACTTAACCTACAAATCGACTTTGCGCGACCTCTAAATATTAACCGATTTTGCTAAAATTTTATATTTAGCGTTTCTAAGGTTGTATGAAGATAATTTGTGTGGAAGAGCTAAATCCGACGCCATCGGTGAAAAATAGTTACCCTAATATATATATAACAAAACCATAAATATATCATAAAATAACACTGATGATAACAGAAGAAAAGTAAAAGCCGGCTAATATATATGTGATTTGTATATATCTGTGATTTGTATATATCTGTGAATATATCTGTGATTTTTCCTTGCAATGGATTTTTAAGTACTCCAAAATATGGAACAGATTCTTCAGAATCGCAATTACAATCATTTCAATTTACCTATTCTATATTATAATTTTGAAATATTTCCTTTCATTTCCAATTATTATATATATAAGGATATTTGTAGGAGCTGATAGAGTTTCTTATATAAAGAGCATATCTCGATAAATATACGTGTTTATGAAGCTATTAAAAATGTTTATATATGCTTTTACTCTGGTGTTTGTACCATATATATCTTGTATATATCCTTTTACAAATGTTTATTTTATTATATAAACTGTAATTTACAAGTGTTTGTGCGCGCGGGTATATGTTTGTGTATATTCGTATCCTGCGACTCCTGTGTGCGAATATTAATATAGAGTAAATAATTTTTAGAAATCGTTTTTCTATATATATATAAAATTATTTAACTATACATCATTTAGTTTGTAACAGACCATTGAACGATAAATATATATTTCTATAAATGTTTATGTGAAAATTGAATAGTGATTCTAAAAAGATCCTTTCCGGTTTCAATTTAAAAAAAAAAAAGAAATGTTAATATTAACAATAAGGATATTAAAATTTTTCTGAATAAATTTTAATCATTCAATGAATTTTAATCTATTAAATAAAATAAAATTTTTAAATTTATATAAAATGTGATTTGTATTGATTTATTAGTTAATAATTTAAATAAAGTGGGAACGTTTTTTTAATAATTAAATTGTAAAGTAGCTTTTTTTAGTTAAATAAAATATGAGTTACAAAAGAAGTATTCTAATTGGTATTCTATTAATATCAATTGTTTTATTAATATCAATGATAACATTTTATTTAAGTCGGGGTAAGTGATTTTTGTTTTGTTTTGTTTAGTTATTTTCAATATATAACATATATATATGGTATATTGAATGGTTATTTTATTTTTTTTTGTGTTATATATAAATTATTTCATGTAATTTAAGTCAATTGTTTTATGATATATGCATTTCTTTTTGATAATGGATTTTTATATAATAAATGTGTCTTTTTTTTGCAATGAAAACAAACTGCTGTTTTTTCTATATAAAAGTATATTTGATTTTGAAGTAATTTAATATATCATAATAATGTATATATGGTATATAAAAATAGATTCTTTTGTAAAATTCTATTTATAATAATATGTTTAATAAATATATATAAAATATATAATTATTTTATAAATGTATTTTAATAAAACTGAATGTTAAATCGGTTTTGTTGTATCTTGTATATGATAATAAAGTGAAAGATGATTTGTTGGAGTTGGACAAAATGTATTAATTTTATAACCGCATATAAAAAATAGATCTTAATACAGTAAAGAATTATCGTTATAAATAGAATTTTAGCTCTTATCAATATATAAATTTTAGCTCTTATCAATATATATAAAAAGACAACTAAACAACTACCTGTTGAATATTTGTCGTACATTAAACATAAAAATATAAACGATCCTTTTTAGTGACAATAATAAGGATATGATTTGTTCAATATAAATAATATTAGAATATAATATTCTTAAAGGAATAATGTTAACAATATAAAAAAAACAATTATAACTTTTTGTAATCAATAATCGAATCTGTGAACAAATAAATCACTGATAGAGATATAGATGCAAGTCCCACTTTAAAAATAATTCCGGAAAATCTAAAATCATTAATGAATAAAAATATCTGTTGAATGCATGCCGGCTTGTTGAAAAGTTCCTTCATTGTTCTATCAACAAAAAAAAATTGCAGGGGATAGGTTTTCAAAAGAAAATCTTAAAGAACAATGCAATAATTTGTCAGCAATCGTTCGTATTCATATAGAGGAATAATATCCCTATAGTATATATCAATATAAAAGGTTTAAAGATTCTTTCTAATTAATTTTCAACAATTTCTTCAAATTAAAATAAATTATTATAAATTTATGATTGGTATATTATATAAAATTAAGAATTCTATATTTAATATTACTATATACGATCCTTTTAAACTGTTCTATTGTAGAAGACTGCAGCAGCAAAACCGTTTCAGACCGCATTGAGTTCGTAAAACATCAAACCTAGAATTTTAACAACATTTTCAGATCAAGGAGTTGAATTCTATATAGTGTTAAGACATGATTTTCTAATATATAGATTGAAATGCCTTTACGTGGATTCTATAATATAGATTATCTATCTAATCAAGATTATCTATCTAATCAGTCTCATAAAATTAATATATGTATATTGTGTTTTTGTTCATCCGATAAATGTTTATTATAATATTATTAACTTAAGTTCGCATTCAAATTATGATTTATTTTCATACGAATTTTCATCCCAATATTCAATCGATTTAGTTTGTTTCTCAATCTGTATATTAAAATATACTCACTATACTGCACGTATATATGCAAAAATATATATGAAAACAGATATTTTGGTATAGGATATATAATCAATTGATTTGTATCAATATGATTATTTGTCTATATATATACGTGAATATATTTTCGATTTTGATTTTGTATATCGTCTGATTATGCAAAAAAAACAATGCGATGTCTTTATTATAAATCGTGTTTTGTATATATCTATTTAATAAATAAAATATATACAAAATTTTCCATATAACAAACCATAACCGTGCGTGCATATCTTGAGTATATAAAAAAACATAGAGAAGAATTCAAATTACATATATCAATATAAATGAAAGTACATATACAACTAATATTTTGTTTATCCCTTTTTGCTTTTGTCTAATTTTGTATATGAATATAAAAACACAGTCATATTTCAATGAAAAATAAAAACATATTTAAGAAGAATTCTTTAACACAAAATATATAATCATTAAATTCTATATAAATATTACATTGCATCGGCTATTGTTCTATTCTATATTCATTCGTTATATATATATATATATATATTGAGATTTTTCAATGTTTTAAATATTTTATATAAATATTTAATTAAATATTTTCTCTATATATATATCTCAATGGTACGTATGTTACAAAAATTAAGCAAGTAACATATGCAAATGATTTTTCTTATATAGAAAAATTAAAATTAAAGTTTCTTATTAAAAAAATAAACTTTCTTAACTAACTTTAAATAAAATATTGTATATATAGAAATATCTTATACATTAAATATTTATAAGCACAATATACGGTCATTAGTCAATTATTATTATTATTATTATACTTGCGTATCCATATATCAAAAATAATCAAATTTAAAGGATTTAAATTTCATTCAATACCATTTTCTAAGTACTTACATATATCTATATAAATGCGGGTATTTTTAATATAATAAATGGCAATTTTATGTTATTCTCCTGTTTGATACCAAAATATAAATATATTTACCTGCGAATCATGTAGTATGCGTATTTTTTATTAATTATATTAATGTTTAATCAGATAACAACCGGTATATAAATTATCCGGTATAATATATTATAAATATATTAAATGGTTTAAATATATGTACAATATAATAATAAAATTAATATAAAACCCACTCTATATATATATATACAATTTCTTTATTATTAGTTTATGGATCATTTACAGGAGAAGAAAAAAATAAATGTATTTAGCACATAAAACATAAAGTTTCGTTTTCGCATGTACCTACCATATATTTATATACTTTTACAACATACAAAAATTAAGTGTCTTTTTTCATATATGAAATGATATATATATATAAATATCTAAAGATATGTAAAATTATATACCCTATAGGTTTCTCTGGTACAAAAAGGATATAAATAATAATAAGAAGAAAAAGAAAAAAAAAAGGCATCCATAAAATATATATTTTTTGACAAGAGAATAAACAATATAAATATTAAAAATCGTGAGATAATACAAAATTTTTATGTTGGTTTTACGTTTTTATTATATTCGTTTTTCTTAAAAAAAAGGAAAACTACCGTGCGTAAAATACCCTTTTTCTTTTTTTTTGTAATGTTATAATTATTTTTAAAATAACAAATTTTATTTGTATCACTTAAATTTAGAATATTAGAGTTGTTTGTTTGTTTGTAATCCATTATATAATAAATTATGTATATTCTAATTTCATATATTTTAATGTTCTATTGTCTGATAAGAACTATTTCTTATTATAATTACTATTTATTCCAGTGATATATTTATAGAATTCTGAGGTTTTCCTGAACGCTAAATTTATTCTGTTTGTTGTCTTAAAATGCGTAAAAAATGTGTGTTTCCCGTATACCAATAATATATATAGCATTTCGATTTTCTTTTAATCATCTTTGACAATCTATTTATTATATACACAATGCGACAATTAATATTCCGTACTGGTCCTAGGAAATACATTAAAAACACGATTTTTGAAATTATTTTTTTATTTATTTATTCAAAATATTCTCCTCCTGATTCAATACAATACATGTTACATCGATTTAATAATGATTCAAATGCGTGTTCTTGCTCATTTTGTGGTATTGCCTTTAGTGTGCGTGCAGATGCTGTTTGAATGGTTTCAATCAAATCTCAAAAAAACATCCTTTCAATTTCATTATAAGTTTTGGGAACAAGGAGAAGTCACATGGTGTCTCAAATCAGGTATTCACCTGTATTAAAAGGTATTAAATCACCGGTGGATGATTTAACACACAGACTTGATTTCGAGCCAAAAACTGACGAACAGCAATAAGTGAAGTGTGATTTGGTGCATTATCGTGTAACAAACATAAACTATCTGATTCACGATGTTCAGGTCGAATACGACGAATCCTGCCCATCAAACGCTTCAAAACTTCGATATAATATGCGCCACTGATTGTTAGACCGCAGTTGGAGAGAATTCTTTATATGGATAATTCCCTTGCTACCGAAGAATGTTACGAGTATTGTCTTGATTTTCGATGGAACGTTTCTTGTTTTTTTAGCCTGTGTTTTAGCCATCCACGAAACATTTATACCACTCAAAAACTTGTGTTCTACCCATACAATTATTGCCGCATTTACTTGCTGCATCGATTTGAACGATTCTGTTGCAGATTTACCAAGCATTGCGTTGAATTTAATGACTGCTCTTTGTTCCATGTTAAAATTTCTACTTCCACTAAAATATTGTTTCTTGTGAAACAATGTCATAACTTTTTTATTTGTCAACCAAATGGAATGAAATTTTTACAGACGATAGAGAAAACATCAAGCTTCAAATGCATGTTCCATCACATAGATCGTCCCACTGGTTAATGCGAGATATGGTTTGAGTCCGGAATATTAATTGTCGCACTGTATATATATACATATATATATATTCTAACTTAAAATTCATAACGATTCTTATAAAATATATAAGAATTCTATGCTATATTTTATAACTGAAAGAACGAACCATGTTTTTTCAGTAAATTTGTATACAGAATTTTTTAAAAATAAGTCCAATATTCTAACAACATTTTGTGTTCGGCGTTTCGAATCCTATATAAGGAAAACATGAAATATTATTTCTGTTGAGTTAATTCATATAGTTTTCCAATGCGCGGTTAGTTATTATTTGGGATAATTATACCAAAATCGTTAAACCAACAACAGAAATCTATATTTTGTCGTATCGTCGATGGTTAAACCGCGGATTTTTTTGTTGAAAATATCATGCTTTGATATATAAATCTATATTCGACGATAAACATCTTTATATATATATACAATACAAACAAGTAAACATATTTTACCATAAACATATTTTATACTATATATATAGACATTACTTTCCATTTACTATATATATATATATATATATATAAGCTTCATTCAATTTTTTCAATCATCGCATCGCGATACTCCTTGAAAACTGAATTAACTGAACTTATATGTTGTGTATAAAATAAATACAAACCCTATATATATATAAAAAGATCCATCTATATGATTTTTATTTTATTTATTTTTATTTAGTAAATATTTTCACAGGACTTGTTGTCGTATATATATCTGCTTGAATAACATAATAACTTTATTTTTTTTTTTGAATCTTTTTAAGAATACAAATATGGTATATATAGTTTTAAATAAATGATTTATCAGATCGTATATATATTGTATATTTGCGCTCTTGAAAAAAATGGAAATGAGTCTAGACTTTTGATAATATATATGTAAAACCCAAAAAATTATTATAGTATGTATATTATTGTCTTAAATTTCACAAAAATTGAATATTTTCTAAATAAACAAATTTCCATTATATACTTATCCGACTATATATAAAAGGTAAATCTATCTATTATTATTTTTATTGCTATATCAATATAATGAAATCTTTATCTTTATCTATTGAAAATTTCATTTATTTTTTGTTTTAATATTTTATTTCATGTCAATAAATTGTAGAAATATATATATTTTTAATTGACCTATATCATCATGATGATAATAATAATAATAATATATATATATAGAGTATTTTTTAATTCTCTCATATATGATATCCTTTTTGTTAAAAAAAATATTTCCTGAAGTACATTGATAAATGAAAATCTTATTAAAAACTTATTGTGCTCTATAACTATAACTATATAATAATTAAAACATATCACACATGGATTTTCCCACGCAATATTATTTTACAGAGCAATGAATTTTTGATTGATTGAAAATTATGTATTTGAATTATAATATATATTTCAATTGAATGAATATATTTTGAAGTAAAATAAATTCCGAACAGTATGAGTAAATCTGAAATCTGAATATTAATACTTTATATATTTTTTGAAGAATTGAATATAGTTTATTATTTGATAATGAAATTTTTTCTAATGGTTTAATTGGGAAAATTTGAATCATTCTTTGATTTTAAGAGTTTTTAATGTTTGGAATCCATCTATAATGATAACTAACATACCAAAGTTAAAACTTGTATACTTGTAAAACAAGTTAAATCTATAATATATAGATAAAATTATTTCGTCCTTTGATTTTCATAAAAAATTGATTGCCATTCAAACTGAAACATATTTTATTAAATATATATAATTGAAACATTATTAAATTAACATAAAAAATGTGCTATATAATCATTTATATACTATATGTATGTATATAATAAATAAGATTATATACCTATATATATATATATATATATATATATTATATATAGAAGGATTCTTATATATATAATTAAATAATAATATGTATGTCACATATATGTATAAAAGATATAAATTGAACTATATATATCCATAGAGACTAAGCACATCTCATCCATATGTACTCGAATTAAATATATATATATATCAATAACCTAATTTATGTGAGATCATAAATACGAAATGATTTAATTATATATTTATATATATATAAATATTTTTATTGTATTATATACATATATACATATATGGAAAAAATAGAAAATATTACATTTTGTAATGGGCAGGCATATTATATAAAAAAAAATCAATCTTCGCATTGATAGCATATCATTTATTAAAAAAAAAAGATGCCAATATATATGTATATTGCCTTGTCTATTTGCGATAATTATGATATATATTTCTTGATAAATTCTTTATATTCTATATTCTTTATTTATTTATATAAAAATTGAAATATTGTTTTCTTAACGATTTCATATATGAATCGAATTCAATGTGACGTATACACATTTCATAAAGATATAACATTTTCATATATTGGAAATAAGATTCATGTTAGAATTTTCTTCTTATCGCACCAATGGATAAATCGGGCTGAAAATTTTTATACTTATGTTTTAAGGGACACTGAATTCGAATAAATTGATTTCAGCCAGACTTATCCATTGGTTTATGAGTTATGGCAAAAAAAAACGTTATAAGCTGTAGTGATAGGCTCCTTAATTTTTTTTTTATGCACTAACTTCCCGTATACATATTTCATGCCTAAATATAATGTACGATATGTATATTATTTATATTTATAACGTATAGTGTTGAAAATATATGTATATATAATTCGGCGGTTGAAATAATTAATGATCCATAAATTATATAAATATATATATAATAATAAACACTCATATACATATAATTTTCTTTGAACCCAAGACTTTAGGATAATATTAATAATAATGATTATTTTCTCATATAACATCAACCGTATGTATATTATAAGAACGTTGTAAATATACGGATAAATGATTAAAATAGATTTTAAAAACTTTATATATTTAGAAGAAAAAGCTTGTTCTTCTGAAAAATATTTTAAACCAATCCGATTGAAATTAACAGAAGATATTCTGATTTGATTATCAAATCACCCTCTATTCCGTATAATAAATACCCTCTTGAAGTATATTTCAACATCGTTTCCGTTTATTAATTAATTAATTATAATATATAATCCATCGATCGCAGGTTCAGATAAAACATCTTGTATTTACATTTCATAATCCAGAAAAAAAAAAGAAATCAATCAACAGAAACATTTTTTTCAATTAATTATCCAAATTTATATATCTTAATAACAAAAACAAACAAATATATTTAGTATATATATTGTATAAATATAAATAACTTTAAAACTGTCAATAATAAACTGATGATTAACAAAAAAAAAATAATAATAATAAACCCCTTCGATAACATGTAAATAAAAACATATATATATATATATAGATGACGATGTATTTTTCTTGTTTAAATTAACTCAAATTTAATTAAAAGAAAAAATATATACTATATATATTTAGAAAACTTTGTTTATAAATACTTCTATATATATATATATATATATATAGAAAAATGAAAGTTAAGGAATGTATAAAAATATATATATCTATATAATACCTTTAGAATATATACGACAACTAAAAAGAAAAGGTTATATACAAAAGCTTAAAAAGAAAAAAAAAATAAAATTGTCACTTTTTTTTCTTTTTCATATATAAATATAGAAAAAAAAAAAAAAAAAACTTTATCATCGAAACAATTTTCAAATGAAAATTCATGCAATATCTCTAACAAGTTTAAAAGAATGTGTTTCTATATTCTGTTTTGTTGTGGTATTATTATACAATACAATACAATACAATACAATATATACATAAAATTGAAAGTGTTTTATAGTAAAAATATTTTTCCCATATTATGTCTGGACCCAAAAAAAAAAAGAAAAACAAAATATATAAATATACAATATTCTGATGTACATATATTCACTATATATACTTACTATATTATAACAACAGCAATGTCAGATTAAAATTGAAAGTATAAATATACAAAATATGGTTGGTGTATATGGAAAAACTTTTATAAATTTGATTTTTCATTCGTTTATTATATATATGCATATATACTTATAATATATGTATATATATGTATATTTTATGGGAGAAAACAATATATAATAAGAGATTTTTTATTTTATAGAATCATAACAAATCGCAAAATTAAATGTACACATTTATAATATACCTATTTTAATCTCGTATTGTTAGGACATAATCAAGTTTCCATATGATCTACTGGAAATCGCATATTGCAATAATAGAAAATATATCTATATAGGTAACTGTAACCGCAATTCATAAATGAAATGATGATCGATAATAGGGATTTTCCACGGAAAATCACGAACGAACTATGCAATTATTTGAATATTAAATTAAAAAATTCTCATTCATAGATAAAATTGCAATAATATTTTATAAGATAATAAATCGTTTATATTTTCATATAGATTTCCCAATTAACAATCAATAAATTTGATTATAATTTGTTCTAATTCAGTAAAAATCTTTCATATGAGTATTTTCCGGAAAAAGTTCTCATTTTCCAACAAACCTAATCGAAAAATATTTGCCAACTAATCTACTATAACCAATCAATCAATTTGTTTTATATGATTTTCATATATTATTCTATAACTTTTTCAAACGATTAAGACGAAAAATTGATAAAAAATACATCAACTTTCCTGGAAAATTCACTATAAAAAAAAATGTATAATCGCAACACGGAAAATTTTAATAAAATTATCGGAAAATTAGAAATATAATCTGTAAGATTTGTATAATGAATTAAAGAAAATGAACAATTAGACAACGGATAGAAAGGTATATTTTATGACATGATATATATGATATAAGAATCAAATAACATTGGATATAGAGTTACAGAATAAGATCGACTAGTATACTAGAATTTCTATGAAGTAATCCACAACAAATATTTTATTGCTGTACTATATGTTTAGGAAAATCATTCTAAATTATTATAAGTTCTTGTAACATCAATTTTGTGTGGTTTTCATTCGAATTTGTCGATAGAATTCACCATTTCAAATGAAATAAATACGATATTTTTTAGCTAGATACTTTTACTGCACGTTCAGGAACAATAATTTTAATATATTGAATGGTTTTTATACTATAATTTTGTTCTAAACTCTTGGAAATTTATTTAACAAAATGAAAACGAATCTCGGAAATTTCATATGAAAGTCATAAATCACAATTTTATTAATGATATATATCCTTTAATACTATAAAATTTCTCATGAAATTTTCCGAGAGATAATGCAATTAATCAATTGATGTTTTGGCTGTCTTTAAACGATTTTCAATAATGATTGTGTAAATTTACAATCATAATATTTATCAAAATCTATATATAAATCCGCCCAGCTTTGATGGAAATTATTTAAAAGGGAATGTAAAATTATTATATGAATCTCACACACATCAATTTTAAAACTTTCATACGAGAATTTCCCCGTGAAAATTCACTGTTAAAAATAATAATCAAAATCAAACACCTCGCACCGCATCAAAAAAAAAACGTCAATATAAAAATCGAAAAATATTATTCAAAAATTGGAATTTCAATGGGGAAATTATTTCCATGCTCTATAAGAATAAAAACAAAACATTTTATAGAGATTTTCAGAAAATAAACATAATTAAGAATCCAATAAATTGTTAAAACAACGATCGTTATTCATATAGATTTACCGCATGAAACCCAATCAATTTTAATTGTATATTTTAAAAACCCATTGATGAAATATGCGTTAATGTAACTTTCCTTTCAACACCTTTATTGAGTTTCATATAGGAATTTTCCGAGATTTTCCACATTTAAATTGACTTTAAAAAACTATTTTTTACAGTGAAAATTAGTATAGAAAAATCTAAAATATATTAAAATCATTATCGTTTCCTATAACCACAATTCAACACATCTATAAACGAATAGAAAACCAATAGATATAGGTATTTTAATGATCTTTAAGATAAAAAATACCACGGAATCTTATATTATAAAACAATAATAGAAATTGATACCTTTAAATATATTAATTTGTTTGTTTGTAAAATGTTTTTACCAAATGTAAAGTATTTTAAATTTTATCCGCATATACTGATTACAAAAAACATATGAAATTTATATATTTATAAATAAATATACAGACATTTATATTGTATTTTTTGGTAGCCAAAATATATACAAAATATAAATACAATAAAATATTTATAAAAGTTTAATGCAATTGTAAATATTATATACATAATACATATATATATGTAAAACAAAAATATTACATAAACTTATATTAACTATTATATATAAAATAAATTAATTATATACATTTCAGTTTTATTACTTTATTATATGCACTCCGATATATATAAGCTCTTTATAGTAGATATTTCAACGAATATATGTATAGTTTACACGACCAATTATAATATATCATATATATAATAAAACAAATTTTAATGTTATATAACTATATATATAGAAATAAGATTTCGTCGTATCGTTATATTAACGTGAAATTATTTAAAATCCATTAAAAACTTTTCCATATATGCATTTATTATGTAGATATACAAAAATATGGAATCACATTCGTTATATATATACCTATCTATACGTTTAAATTAAAAGGTATATTTTTTTTATCTATATATTGAATTTTATTTGGAGTCATACTTTGATAATTATAAAGGAAAAAAAACGTAGAGCACGCATTAACAAAATAATTATAACGTGGCTATATTTTAACTAGTATAATTATAAACATTTTCCTGTTCTGAATATCTTCTTTTCTTTTATTATTGATATTCATTTGTATAGATAGATGTTTAACGAAGGATAAAATTATATATTATTTTCTAATATGAAAGGTCTTCAATCAATGTCCGCATATTCCATCGAAAGTTATATTTAAAAATATCCAACGGGAAAATTGAAATAGAATTCATTCGCAATTGAATACAGAGCTCTATAATCTATATATGCCATATATATGTATATTCATTAGCCATTCGCATTCATATGCGGTATAAGAAATTTCACTAATTTCATCACCTTTACTCATTACCAATCTTAATTATAATTTTTTTTATATATATATAACACTTCGTTCAATAATGTGTGTGACTAATTAATTAAAACACATTTTTTTGCCAAAATTCGTTTTTATTCATCAAGATAGTCCCCTTTTAGGGAGATACAATCATTCCAACGCTTTTCCAATCTTTCGATACCGCCTTTGTAAAACGATTTTTCTTTGCCTTCAAAATAGGCGTTAGTTTCGGCGATTACTTCATCATTTGAGCCAAATCTCTTACCACGGAGCATCCTTTTGAGGTCTGCGAAGAGCCAGTAGTCCCTGGGGGCTAAATCTGGAGAATACGGTGGATGGGGAAGCAATTCAAAGCCCAATTCGTTCAATTTTGCCATCGTTTTCATTGATTTGTGACACGGTGCATTGTCTTGGTGGAACAACACTTTTTTCTTCGCCATATGAGGCCGTTTCTTTGCGATTTCGACTTTCAAACGCTCCAATAACGCTATATAATAGTCGCTGTTGATGGTCTGCCCCTTCTGGAGATAGTCGATGAATATTATTCCATGCGCATCCCAAAATACAGACGCCATAACCTTGCCAGCCAACTGCTGCGTCTTTGGTCGCTTTGGGCGGCTTTCGCCGGCGGCATGCCACTCAGCAGACTGCCGATTTGACTCTGGAGTGAAATGGTGGATCCATGTTTCATCCATTGTGATGTACCGTCGCAAAAACTCCGACTTATTGCGCGTAAACATGTCCAAACAGCTCTTTGAATCATCGGTTCGTTGTTGTTTTTGCTCCGGTGTGAGCAAACGCGGCACCCATTTGGAACACACCTTTTTCATACCCAAATGTTCGTGTATTATGGTTTATACACTGCCTGCTGATATCTTCAGAATGTCAGCAATCTCCCTCAATTTCACTTTACGGTTGGACATAATGATTTTCAGTGTTTTTTCAACGTTTTCCGGAATAACAGCGTCATTTGGCCTTCCAGTAGATGGAATGTCATCGGTGTCTGTACGACCACGTTTGAATTCGGCATACCAATAACAAATGCTTCTTTTTGATGGAGCAGAGTCCGAGTAATGTTTTTCAAGCCATTCCTGGCATTGAACAGTATTTTTTTTCATTAAAAAACAATGATAAATCAGCACACGGAATTGCTTTGAATTCATTTTTTTTTAAAACACAAAAATAGCGTCACTTATAGCACTGTAACTTGTAAACAAATGATCTGATTAACATATGATGTTGACAGTAAGCCTAAAAAGGTTGCCAAATGCGAAAAAAAATATTGATTTAGTTCTAGGGACGCCATCTATGTGTCAGTCACACACATTATTGAACGAAGTGTTAAAACATAGATTAGTATGTTATTATCTGTATATTTGTATATATATTTTCTACTGTATGTAGATTGCAAATAAAAGTGTATTTTAATATATAAAATATTGACGCAATAAACAAACTTATTTTTCGATACGATAAATTATTATTATTATTATCGATATATTATATCTTATCTTATATCCTCTCTTACTTATATTATACTGAAAAAAAAATAATCAATATTTTCATTTTGGAAAATTAAATTTGTTCTTGTTAATATTCGTTTTTATATATTTATTTATCTATATATATAAATTATGATAAAAATTATTTCATGTACTTGCATATATATATTGATAATTGATTATATTCGTAATACAGTATATTGGGTATATTTTAATAAAATATCATAGATATAATGAATAAGAAATCATTTAACTCAAAATGTTTTCCAACTTCTTCTGGTTTAATATATGTTGTTTTGTTCATTTAAATCATCCCATTCACGGGGATGGATGATGAATGTAAAATTCGCAGTATATTGATGTTTTTAAATCAATATTGCAACATTCAAAATGATGTAAACCAACCAATTTTTACTTTACAACAAAGTTTTCTTGTCATACCCCCCAAGGATGTTAAAAAAAATACTTGTTGACTATATTACAATTTTCCTGGAAAGAAAGGAACTTTCCTGGATTGGATTTTCCTGGAAATTTTCCTGATTTCAAACCCATTGAAAATTGTTGCTGACTATTATTAAGGCAAAATTCCGAAAGTTTTCAATATGATCTGAACCTTATATATAGAGAAAATATGCTAAAATAAATTGTTGGCATTATACTTTACACAATATGTACTGTATATATAATATATTGATATGGTATATGCATTAAGAATATCCTTTTCCTTCATATATATATAGATGAAATAATACCTATTGATTTTATTTAATTATATGTATATACAGGTGATGAAAGAATTTAATCATATATATATAGACTTATAACATATATTTTTATAATACAAGTATAAATATGTATATAGTGTTTATTGGAATTTGTTTACAAAAAATTTTTGTTTAACATCATTGGCATTAAATAATAATAAAAGGATATACAAAAACCTATATATATATAGTCACATATATAGATAATCACAAGGATTATCAAATATCTATAATTTCCCATAAATATATATATATATTGTAATAATATATATTTTTATTCAAATTTTAATGTGTAAAATTATTTCTATTTAAGAAAATTTAATTATGTATATATAGATGTAACGATCAAGACATAAAATATACAGGATATTTTAGCCTATGTGTAAAATCGTACAACCAGTCAATCATTTTTAAATAGAGATTTTAATTACAGAATAGATAACCTTTTTCTGATGAAATACTTATATATATAGTTCGGCATGAAACTATATATAGGTATTGTAGTATGTAAACCAGAATTTATTTCTGATCAAAAATATTTTCCCAGAAATAAACTGTCTGTCTGTTGAGACAAACAGTTGAACGGGATTTTTTCTGGTTTAGTTGGCAATCGATGCGACATAAATTTAACACCGAAACGAAACGAATTTCCTTGATCAATATATTTGGATCTCAAATGACCAGCATTTTCCAGTTATTCATAAAAAGAACTTATTCTGGATCAGAAATATAGGTAGCCTGCTTTTATCTGAACAATTCTGAACCACAACCAACACCCTCTTTAACGATTAAATCCCAAAAATTGTCCATAAAAACAAAAAACAATAACATATATTAAATCCTTTCAATATAGCGAAGTCCCGAATTCCTTGTAATAGCAAATTTATTTACAAAATTTTTTTTTATATTATGAAAAATTGTAAAGAAAATACAATTGTTCTTATATACATATAAAGTGACTTGGAGTTCTCCTTCGTTCCTTACTTATATATATATATATAAATATATCCAAGAAATTATCTATACGCGATACATATATATATATATATATATATAATCTTTTGTATATTTGTATACCTTTATAAATACATATATATTTTTTTTTGTATTTTATATAAATGAACATTCAAAATAAATAATAGTCCAACAAATATATAGCAAAAATAGAATTGTTTTCTATATTTAAATTCTTTGCACGTTTTAAATTTTGGTTGTTTATCCGGTTGTTTTTTTTTTTTTGGTATACAATATATAATATATTTGACACATTTCTGTGTATATAAATGTGTGCGTAATTGAAAATTTAAACAATATATACAACTTTTATATCATCCAATATAAAATATAAAATATCCTTTATTTTATATAAGAGGAATGTATTTTTAAAGATAAATTAAAAGAAAAAAAAGTCCATATCAAAATACAATAATAAAAATACACATACGACAGGTTTGAAGTCGGTTGATCTTATTAAAGAGTATAAATATTTGTTTTATACGTCTAAATTAAACCATATATTAATTTAAAATTATTATTAAATATTTATTTTGTATAGTTTAATATAATAAATAATTAATTTTGTGCGATTATTAAAAAAAAATATATAGAAAAAAAAAATTCACACACACGCAGGAAATGAAATTTCCATTATTCTTTTATACTATATTTTAATTACACTTTTTTTTTTTTTACATTAATACATTAAATACGTGTTTTTGCGATTATGTAAAATTCTTCCTTCATTAAATCAACTTAAATCAAATATAAGGTCCTTTTTAAAGCTGTGGCATATACCATAAACAAAATCTATATTATATAATATAATAAAAAGAAAATTCATTATGTATTATAGTTATCAAAAAAATAAAAAAACATTTCATCTCATCGCATTATCATTATAAATATATATAAAGGATAAAGGATATATGATAATATATAAAGTATAAGATTTGTCGCCTTTGATATATTTAATTTTTTATGATTGCGTCTAAACATATATATACATTTTTACTATTCGCGCGGTTTTAAAAATAAATATAATTATATAAAATTTAATTTTACATTTTTTAATTAAGATTTCATATAAGGTAAAATATTTTTTTCGTATATCCTTTTTTGATAGCTTTATTTTTTTATATATACTGTTGAGTGATGATCGACACGCTGAATTATGCGAGATGATTTAAATTTTGAATTTAATATATATATATATATAACCAATTATATTTTATGGTTTTTCTTTATCATATTTATATATAATTATTTATGTGTATAATATATAATAACAATAAATTTTTGATGGGGTTTTCTTGCAGTATAGAAGAGGAAAAAATAAATACCCTCAAAATATATGTATAATAAAAAACAATTCATTATTAGGATAATATATATACTTTGCTTTAAATAAAGTACAAAATATATAAGTCCTTTTTATAGTTTAGGATGTTTGTAAACGCAAATTAATATATAAATTATACCTATAAATATATTATATGGATAGTTAGAGATAATTGAATTTATGATATTGTTATCAAATTGGTTACGATTGGTTTTTTTTATTCTATATGTTTCCATTATTATTATTATTATTATTATAGTGCGATTATCGCAATCGCAATAATAAAATGGGGAGTTTCTTTTTTTTTATTTTTATTAAATATATGGTTTTTATTGTATAAAATATCAATTGGTTTTATTTTATGTTTATTATATAGGCAAAATTTCTTATATATTCTTATATTCTATCTTAAGTAAAATTATGTATGGTATATAGAATTGTTAAAATTGATTTATCAATTTTTTTTATAATATTCCGCCAATTATTTGTAGAACAAGTTTTAATCAATGTGATTATATTTCTATATATGCGATAACTATATCTGAATTAATGTTTAAGGTTAACAAATTGAACATATTGAACCATTTTTATTATATATAATTCATACTGTGTATGATGTATATATTAAACGTGTTACCCGCACACATAACAACAAGTGTGTATTTGAAATAAAATCTTTTAAATATCTTTAAATCGTATATATGGTTATATAAAACATCAAAATTGTGAATATGTTATATTATATAAATTGATTAAACACTTTTTGAAACAATCATTGGTGCGTACGTATGTCTATACAGACGACAACTATAATGCGGGTTTTCAACTTATAATGGAGTATAGTGATGTAAAACAATCAAAAAAATACACAACAAATATAGCTCGCCATTTAGTTTTTCCTTTGCATATTCAGAACTTTATCTATAAATTAATGCAGTTATATCTTTTCACACACACTTAACGATTTTTATAAAAGCATTGATGCTCGATGAATGGAGAGTGTCGATGGACAAGGAATCAAACAATTATATCTGAAATATTATTAAAAGTATATAAAATAAAATAGAACAATGGGGTTATTGAATTTGTTGACCTATTACTAAAGTATATAACTTGTTTTCATCAATTTTTTTGTTTAATTATTTTTACTTTTACACAATTGAATATATGCGCGTTTTTATTCATAGAATAAAATTTAACTATAACATATTTTTCCACCAACACGCGGATTTCTTCAAAGGAAAAATAACTTTTTTTTTTGTATATCTATATAGATATATAGGGATATATCTATATAGATGTATAACTTTATAGAAATATATAGGAAATTGAAATATGATATATACGTAGTATATCTATAAATACAATATATATTTTCACTTATTCTTTGGTATTTTCTTTTTTATTTGTATATATATACATTTGTTTTTCAGGAAGAATACGAGAGGTACGTGCTATGAAAATGTATTTAAATTTTCGTACGTATAAAGGTAAAAAATTACACACTATTATGTGTTTTTTTTTGCACACCACAAGGATATTTTTATAAATAAACATATTAAACGTATATATATATATGATAAGTTTTCTATAAACATATATATTTTAGATCAAATGAATCAATAAATATATATCCCTACAAACCAAGATAAATTTCGGTATATTTTGTAGATTCCGCGGAATCCGAATATCTAGGTTTTTGTTCCATTGGTAATAATTAAAAAAAAACGGGTTGAAACCAATTTATTCGGATTCAGCATCCCTTAATCTATAAGTATGCAAAATTTTCAACCAGATTCATCCATTGCTTTATGAATTATGACATTACAAATTGATTATAATCTCAAAATATATATACATGGAAGTATAAATATTGCAAATTAAATTCAAAATATTGATTTCATTAACACACATGTACAATATATAAATGTATCCTATAGCCATTAGCCTACAAATATCCTCTGTCCATATATCTATTAAATCAGGACCTGCAGTTGTCCTGATTAATCTAACAGCTATCGAGTTGAAATAGGTTTTTAAAATATTTAAATATAGATTCAGATAATTTTGGGTATAAGAAAAAGGGAAAACTTTCTTTTTTATATCATTAATTTTTTATCTCATATCAACAATCGCCGCGGTATTAAATTATAAATAATATGAAAATAAATTATATTTTTACTTTGTGAGATATCCGCATTTTCTTCACGATACATATAGATACAAATAATGATTACTTGATACTTGAAAAAATAAATTAACAAAAAAGGTGCTAACAAATGAAAATATATTATTATAAATATATGTATATTTTGAATATATAATTTTTTTTCTGTTTATTTCTTATATAAAGCTATCCCCTGAGTATGTATACACATCCACTATATATATATATATTTTATTTTTATAATAAATTATTATTTCAAATGTTTTTCACGGAATAAAATGATTTATCTAAATATTTATTCAGACAAAATTTTTCATTATCTATATTTTTTTTCATTATAGTGTATGATAAATATTATTAATAAAAATTTACAAATATATAGAATTTTATTATAATAATTTATATAATTTATGTGTGCGTTGAGTGCGTATATTTAAATTATAATGTTTCAAACTTTTTGAATTTTGAATGACTGCGAAGCAAATTGATTAAAAATAATTATCTTCCAACAATTTTTTAGGTAAAAATTTATATAAGGTTTACGAAATGTCATTAATAATTACAGCACAGGTTCTCTCCCTTACATTACTTTTATTATTACCTTTCATATGAATTTTCCAAGACTTTATTGCACTTACATCCATAAATTTGATAAAATTTCATAACTTTCTAAGCGGTTAACGAATCCTATATAGATAGACGATTTTAACTCTATAATAGAAAGGTAAAGTTAATAATGCATAAAAATAAAATAACATATTTGTAAAGATTTTACAAAAAAATAATTAAGAAAGATCCTTAAACAAATTGTATTGAAAATCATCATGAAAATTGCTTTCGGTAATATTATAAATCATTGTCGTTGCTTATAGATTTTGGCAAGATAACCAATCAATGTTAGTGAAAAATGACTCCTTATAGATAATTACTTTCATATAGGAATTTTCCGGGATTTTATATGATATATAAAAAAAAGGTATTGCTGTATTATAAGAATTAAAATGATTACGAATAAAAATCCATTGTACTGGGACAAATCCCATATACATTATTATTATATTTAATTAAAATTGTAATAATTTGATTTTTGTACCTTGTTGTATTTCTTATACCTTGTATTTTTTTTTATTCTATTCTAATCTCTCTATATATATATAGGAATGTGTCCATCTGGTTCATTTGCATGTGATAATGGAACAATTTGTGTTCCTCAACGTGCTATTTGTGATAATCGTTTAGATTGTGTCGATAAACAAGATGAACAGGCATTAGAATGTGGTATATATAAAAACCGTTGAAAATTTTTATTAATAAATCGTTGTTTGAAATACATTTTTTATTATTAAACATATATATATATATATATATATAGGAAACTATCATGGAAGTTTATATATAACAAATATCGCAAGAAATTTTACAAAAATACGTGAAAATAAATTTCATTTACAAAAATGTAGTAAGTAAAAGATTTGTGGTTTTAAAAAAAAAACCACAAAAAAACAGATTCCGTTCTTATTTTTTATTTGCATTGACATTGCCATATATTTTTAGATTTAAAATTATTTCCAAAAGGATGTTTTTGTCGTTATCTAACTGGTTTATTGTGTGGTTATGGAAATTTAACTGAAGTACCAATAGTTTCGGTGAACGTGACAATTTTAATGTTATTTTCCAATTATATTAAATTACAATCGAATTCATTTGTTAATTATACAGAATTAAGAAAATTGTAAGTACCAAAAAAAAAAAAATGAATAATATTTAATCTTTAATGCTGGGGAAATGTTTAATAATAGATATGGTAATTTTCAAATTTATATAGAAGTTTAAGAAATAATCACATATCAACGTTACCACAATCCATATTTAATAATTTATTAAAATTAACGGAATTACATTTAAATAATAATCGTATAAAATTGATACCAAAAGGATGTTTTCAATATTTAATATCATTAGAATGGTTATTTTTAGATGTTAATTTAATTGAATCGCTTTATTTGAATGATTTAATACATTTACAACGTTTAAAATGGTTAAATATTTCAAATAATTATTTAACATTTAATGATCGTAATACGAACAATGGTACAATAAATGGTCGTCAATCAATTCAACAATTTCCAAATATGAAAAATTTATTAGAATTGTAAGTATATAAAGAACATATTGTATATTTATATCAAATCACATCAAATCATGTTCCTTTATTCATTAAGTTCATTTTATTATTTTTCTTTTATTAACTTTATTTATTTATATATAAAAATATCGGCTATCAGCAGAAAACTAGAGGTTTTGGAAATGCATACAACTGATATATAGTTATTAAACTCTATTACTTGTATATTCCTTGTTTTTTCTATTGATATATATTAACAATATATAATAATGCGAATTATTATTTGATTGTGTCTAGTCTAGTATATTCATTTTAAAGTTTTATGGAGGTGTTATTATATAGTGTATATAAAATCTTATCTTTTTAACATATTCTTTTATGTAAAATATATACTGTTTGCTAATTACACATATATATATATATATATATATATGGAAATTGCGAAACATCAAGTAGCTAAGTTAGACCCTGAATATTTTTCTGGGCAAAAATATTATAAATGTTTGTCATAGAAAAATTTACCAGAACAACGTGAACAGAATTCAAGAGCTGAACGCCGGACTAGACAACTTTAGAACTAGCATTTTGGATGTAGAAAAAAAAAACTCAGTGCAACAACTGATTGACAAATATTACTGCAGCTTGCAAAAGACCGTTCAAACCCCTTTGTGTGGCTGAACTCCATATTTCTATATAAAAGAATTCTAAACTTGAAAACATAATTCTGACTTTATACCTCAACATACCTTAATAATAATTTTTTTATATAGATTTTGATAATTTATTTATTTATTACATATAGATATTTGGATCATAATGAAATGGAAATGATTAATGAATATTTATTTTCCGAATTAGAACATTTACATCTTTTGTAAGTATAATATAGAATATTGCAAAAAAAAAAGCAACTATATATCTAATAAATTTAATCAATGTTTTTTTTTTTAAATATCATCCCTTGATATTTTTTTCTTAAAATCAACAATGTTCGTTATTAATTTATTTATTTTTTTTCTATAAATATATATTTCAAATTTTTATACTGATTTTTGTTTTTTTTCATCAAATTCTATTTTAATATATTGAAAATTTTATATATAGATTTATTTTTATTGATAGCAACGCAACAGCGCAACATAACTTATATTTATTATAAAGATATAATATGAATTGAATCGAACTTTGTTATAAACAAAATGTGTCACTTTTGTATTGTAGAGTTTTTTTTTTGGTACAGTCTCAAAGTCACTACTCATTCAATCAGTATATTGTATCTTATATTGTTTATTTTATATGATATGATTTGATTTTATATAATATATGTTGCATAAAAGAAGAAAAGTCATATATAAGTATATATAAAATATCAAATAGAATAAATAGGTGTTGAAATTCCCATAGATATTTAGTTCTATATGATATATATAAGAATGATGTTTATTTCTTATATAGTGTTTTGTAAATATATGCAATTAATTTTATATTTTATTTTATATACATATATAGTGATTTATTTGTCTGCACTTTTCCTTTTTTCTATAACTAAATTGTGTTCAGCTGCAGACTTCGTATAGTGTTCAATATACATATATTTTCTATATAAATATATAACCATCCAAATATTTTACTTATCATATACTATAGATTCGACAGAGTAACATATAATTTTATCTATTTTTTCATATAATATTATACACACTTCTTTGTTTGATAAAAATGTTCGCGTAACTCTACGTCTCTTAACATTTTTACAGATTGATCAAAATATATTTTAAGTAACACATATTATACGTATTTATATAAGAAAATAAGGGCGAAAGAAAAAAAAATTCATTATATTATATATATTTATTAATTAAATTACACACACACTTCAATGTGTCTTGTAAAAAAACTAATGAATTTTTTTTTTGTTTTTTTCTCTATTTTGATTCTTATATATTGATGCGCATTAGAAGTGTTAACTACAATAGAATACATTTTATTCATCCAAAGGGTTTGCAAAGATTAACAGAACTTAGAGAATTGTAAGTGTTTATTTTTTCTTATATACAATATTTAGTTTTGTTAAGTAAAATTTTTTGTATATCTATAAAATACCCTCTTTATATAAAAAAAATTCAATCTGTTTTAAAAATAAATCCCGAACTTCTTTGGTTTAATTAACACATTTAACAATTTGGAAGGAATCTTAATATGTCATTGCTCTTTTTCATAAAGGTAATTATTAAGAATCCTAAACAAAAATTCTAATGTTGAGGTCTTCTGTTCTATTTATATAGAGAAGGTATGGAAAATTCTTTCTGTTTTTCTTTTTTAAATCTGCGAATTTCACTAATGTAATGCTTTTATAAGAAAATCTTATTGAAAAACGCAATCATTTGATAAAAATGGTCAATACTCAGAGATTTTCCAAGTGAACCATTCAATTTTATTACATATTTAAAAAGATCGTAAAAAATTAATAAAGGCCTTCTTACATCATTTTAATGGTTTTCATATGAATTTTCCGAGATTTTCCAATTTTAAATCAAAATAAAATATATTTTTGAATGAAAAATTTATGAAAATAAACCATGTAGTAAAATTATTGTAACTTCCTAACCAGTTAACCGATTGAAATGCTTATACCATCAAAAGAAAGGTAATTTTATGTTCTTTAAGCAAAAAAAATATAATCGTTAATGCTTTTATAAGAATATATCTCACTAAAATTGCAAATATTTTCCTATATGCGCGATCCAAATCAAAATCACAACAAATTTATCTAAATCCAATCATAGACGCAGCTTGTTATCTGACAACACTAAAACGAAACGTTTCTTTTGTGATTAAAATCTTTAATAATATAATATATTAAAATTGTCCCCGCACGCATTATACTATCATATCATCATATACATATATCTTATCAACAGAAAGATTTAAAATTGATGAAATTCCAAATTGATTACATTTCATCGTACATTGTTACATATCTTAGTTTAAGTTATTTTTTATAGTTAAATAATGGTCAATAATTTTTATATCGTAAAGGGTTTTTTTTTTTTTTTGAATATCTTATATAAATCCATTTTATGCATACGGAAACTCTATTGCTGTTTCTGCTTCTGGTATATATATATAAAATGTTTGTTTGTTTGTGATGTGAGTATTTTTTTTTTTTTTTTGGTGACCTATATATATTAAACAATATATATTAAAGAAAGTTGCCTTTTATATATGATTATTATTATAAACATTTTGAATTAATTTATACTTTATTATTATATAAATAAGTATATATAGTTTATATAAATTTATAAATAAATACAAGAAATAAGTTTATCATCTCTGTCTATAGTACTGCTAGTATATGGTATATATATGCATTTCTTTAGAGCATTTCTTTATTTCTTTCTTTAAAAAAAGAATTGAGGCCACAAATTATATGATGTACATTATTCTTCTTCTATATATATACATATATGCGGTGCTAATATATATATATAAAATATATCGGTCTGTTGGTCGTCGGTATATTTACATCATATAATCATTTTATAGGATATGATATGTTTTACAGGATGTTTTAAAATTGCTCTTATTATAGATCTTCTGGTATTATTTACTCTATTATATTATTGATATACCTTTTATCGCTATTTATCTCGACGTTTCAGACCTCCCACATTCTGAAAAACAAAAAATATCTGTACTTCGTTTGTCTACGTGAATGGCGATGAATGTCAAAACGATAACTTTTATTATATCCCCAAAGTCACCCTTAACACTTAGATGACATATCGATCCGAAATTCTGTATAACTTTCTATATGAAATTTTATAATAATTTTCTAAAGGAAATTCTGTATGATTTTCTAAACGAAAAACTGTATAATTAACTGAGAAAGTTCTGCACATTGTTCTAAAAATGGAAATTTTGAATACATTTCTAAAGAAGGAAAATTTGGTATACTTTCCTAAAGGAAAATCCGTATATTTAACTGATGAAATTCTTCCATAATTTGTTAAAGGATATTCTTTATAACCTAAAGGAAAATCAGTATAATTTTCTGAGCAAATTTTGTATATAGTTAAAATAATTTCTATATCATTTCTTAAAGGCAATTTTGTATAATTTCCAAAGGGAAATTTTGTATGATTTCCTAAACGAAATTCTGTATATTTAACTGATGAAATTCTTGATAATTTGTTAAAGGAAATTCTTAATAATTTACTAAAGGAAATTCGTTATAATCTAAAGGAAAATCTGTATAATTTCTGAGCAAATTCTGTATAGTTAAAAGAAATTCTAAATCACTTCCTAAAGGTAGTTTTGTATAATTTCCTAAGGGAAATTTTGTAAGTTTTTCTAAAGGAAATTTTGTATGATTTTTTAAAGGAAAATCTGTTTAATTTTCTCGGGGATATTTTATATAATTAGCTGAGAAAATTTTGCATAGTATTCTAAAGAAGAAATTGTGTATACATTTCTAAATTCTGAAATTCTGGGAAATTCTGTATACTTTCCTAAGAGAAATTCCTAAACGAAAATCTATGTATGTTTACCTGGTGAAATTCTTCATAATTTGTTCAAGGAAATTCTTAATAATTTGCCAGAGGGATTTCTTTATAACCTAAAGGAAAATCTGTATAATTTTCTGATCAGATGTTGTATGAATTTTCAAAGGAAAATTCTATTTAATTTTCTGGTCAATATTTTGTGTAGTTAACTCAGAAAGTTCTGCAAAATGTTCTAAAAGAGGAAATTTTGTATACACATTTCTAAAGGAAATTCTCTATAATTTCAGCTATTACAGATTTTAACTATATAAGTTCCTTAGGGAAATTTTGTATTATTTCCTATAGGAATTAATATTTTCTAAAGTATATTCTTTTTTAAGTAAAATAAAAGGTGAAATTTCAGTTCATTTTTCTCCTATACTCTTTTCAGGGTGACTTTGCAAAAGGTCTGAATATTATCTTACAATATTCTTTAAATACTGCAATATTCTAATGATAAAAGTAATTATCTATAGATAAAAGTGATAAAATTGTTGTGTTATGAATGTGTCCCTTAATCCTTTAACGTATCCTGTAATGTAACATATATGTATATAGGAAAAACTGCATTTATTTTTTTTTTCTTCTTTATTTTGCTACTTGCAAAAGCCCATATATTCAGATAGTTTTATTTTTTTTTTATAAATATATATATATATATATATATATATATATACAATAAAGAAATGTATATAAAGAATTTATGTGAAAAAGTTTTTCTTTTAAATATATACTTATATGTATCGTTACATATCGAGAAAAAATTTATATTATATATAGTAAATGAAAAACATTTTTTTTTTTACTTACTATAGAAGTATATAAAAAAAAAATGATGATAAATATTTATTTAAGAAAAATTGTGATGAAATGCGAATTTCTATATATACAGTGATGTTCGGTAAAATAGGTGTAAACCAATTTTAATGTATTTTGATTAATTTCAAATACCAATATCTATTTGTGAATCATGCCATCCATACGACAATTTAGTACTTTGTTTACCTTTATTTATCACATGAAAAGAAAGAGATAAAAAATGTTGTCATTCGTATTTCTGGAAAATTAGCTAGGAATATGCTGTTCGGTAAAATAGGTGCGATTTATTTTGTTCTACCAAAAACACAAGAAAAAGTATTAATGTCCTCAATATTAAATAAAATCTAAGTATTTCGCGTACATACCATTTATGATTTAATATTTTGTCGCATGTCCCTTATTTTAAATTACTGCCTCACATCGATTTAGCATGAACTGCACCAATTTTGTGGCACCTTTCTATAGAAATCGCTTCCAAACTTTTACAATTTCTTTCCCCCGTTCTACTTTGTTTTTTGAGCCGTTTTGTTGCAACTGATGTTTATACGTGCTTCCACAAGTTTTTAATCGGATTCAAGTCGGGTGATTGTGTTGGCCATTCTATTTTGTTCACATTATTTTGTGGAAACCAAACCGATGCTTTGTTAGCCGTATGTTTTGGGTCGTTATCTTGCTGATATGACCATATAATAGGCATGTTTTCTTTTGCGTATGGCAACATTTCGATTGAAAGTATCCTTATATATTCCTGTTCATCCATTGGATATTTTTGACCTAAATATATAGGACCAACTCCATACCATGATGATACCAAAACATATCATTAAACTACCACCTCAATGCTTAATGGTTTTTTTTGTGTTTTGCGGTAAAAATTCTGAATTTGGTCTTCGTCTAACATGTAATTTGCCATCTGATCCATGCAAATTTATATTGGTTTTATCAGAATAAAGAATATGTCGTCACTTTTTAATATCATTATCACCCGACCAATCACGATGTGCATGTGCGAATTTTAAACGGTGTTTAATGTGTTTCGCTGTATGCATTGGTGCTTGTCTAGCTATTCGCCCCTATAAATTTGATGCTATTAAACTTTTTCATACCGTGCTTGATGAAATGCTTTGATCAAGCTCTCTTACAAGTTCCCTGGATGATAAAAAGGGCTCTTTTTTTGTGGCAACAACCACTCTACGATCGTCATTGCTTTTAGTTTTACGTTTGTTACCCCTTCTTTCTGTGGTATATTTGAATTTTAATGCGTTGGTAGTCATATTTTGGGAGCATTTCATAATTTCAAAAATATTTTTATATGTTAGCCCGGATGCTCTTAGATCCTTTATACGTTGCCATTCAAATACCGTACAATGTGTACTTCTACCCATTGTGACTTAGAAATATGTATTTATTTAATCCGGAATGTTTCAAAAATATAATTTAAAACACTACTTTACCTAAAATTTATTTAAAAATTCACAAACTCACCACCAATAAAAGTAATTTATTCGCAAAAACTAAATAAACCACAATTAACATAGTCCGCACCTATTTTACCGAACAGCATGTTCATAACTAATTTCCCAGAAATACGAATGACAACATTTTTTATCTCTTTCTTTTCATGTGATAAATAGAGGTAAACAAAGTACTAAATTGTCGTATGGATGGCATGATTCACAAATAGATATTGGTATTTGAAATTAATCAAAATACATTAAAATTGGTTTACACCTATTTTACCGAACATCACTGTATATATATATATACTGGCGGTGTATTACTATATACTTTTTTTACTGAATTTATTTATTCATTATCGTATATATATATATATATATATATATTTACTTACTAGTATAAAGTCGCACAGTTAGATATAACTTTTGCATATATATAAAAAATATATAGTATCAAATTTTATTTTATTATAAATATATATATTAGGATATTTTTCTTATTTTTATATATGTCATAATATAATATGATGATATTCTGTATCTGTATATATATAATAAATTGTATCTATATGATGAAACCAAATGAATTGAGTAATGTATATACATGTATTTATTTGATATAGGGAAGGGGGTATATGCAAATGTAAAAGAAGATAAAATTTACTTGTGCGTATATTTGAACTAAAAATCTATATAAATCATTTCTTTATAAGTTCCATCTGAAACTTTGAAATCTATAGATTTTGTATAATTGTCATAATTTCTTTTAACATTATTATTATTTTTGATTTACATATAGACGAATATCGAATAACCATCTATTTGATTTACCAGAGAATTTATTTCAGAAATTATTACATTTAGATGCATTGTAAGTATATTAAAAAAATATATATATTTCTGTTTTTTGTTATTTTAACCAATTTTAAAACTAACTAAATTGATTAATGAATATATTAAATACGTACTGTAAATATATAGTAAAAATAATTTGCATATAGATAAACATATATACAAATATTTATATAACATACTTAATTTATAAATATATTTAATATACCATATATATACAGCGTGTTGAAATCGAACCTTTTACATCTGTATATATAGATATAAGCATAACGTCTGCTTTTATATCCAAGGGAATAATTTTAAGTATAAATATTTTAATTGTATAGTAATACCAATTTTTCAGATCAGATCATTTATAATGCATTATATTAAAATCCTGTAAAATTTTCAAACCGATTGCGGTCAACGAAAATTCAAGATATCGCACTCGAAAATTAATATGATAAAATATTCCATATAAAATACATTAAAAATGATGAAAATCTTGGAAAATTCTCTATTTTGTAACCCAGTCCGTCCAAGGAAACCCCACATAATATTTGACACATATTTTTAGAATAAAATTGATGATGTTTAAGAATATTTGGAAATTCTTAAATTGTTAAAACCAAATCAAACACGTCTAAATCTAAATGAAACAATAGAAAATTATATTTCACAGTGAAATTGAAGCATCTTTTTACAACGTTTTACTTTTTTATCCTGTATCAATATCAATAAATATATATATACAATTTGTCTATATATATTATTTTATATATATATATGGTAGTTATACAGAGATAGATACAAACACAATCATCTAATAAAATATATTTCGATAATATATAAATATTAAAATTATCATCAACAATTGTTACATATTTAGAAAATACATGATTTTATAATAGATATATTATATATTATAAAATATATATATTATGATATCAAAACTCAAAATCGTGACCATTAACATAGTGAATAGGATTTACATTAATAATTTGTTTTAAAATTTTAAATATTTATTTTATTTATAATATTTAATAAATACAAGTGTTTGTACGATATGATTTTAGTATATATTATATTGCGCTTAGGGAATAATTTAATAATTATTTGTTATATTTTACTACAATTTATAAATATTATTATGTTATACAGAAGCAGCTAAGGGTGTACATCTATAAAACATTTCAATAATTTCGGTATCGATAATAATATAATAATAATTTTGTTTCATTATTGTGCAGGGTATTCAAATGCAATATATATTCATGGCATTTGGCATTTTTATTTACAATATCACTTCATAAAAAATCCATAATCTCAATTCATATTAAAACTAAAACTCATAATAAATCAGAACGTTTAGTTCATTAATGTTTTGGGCTTTTAGTTACAAAACTGAACTTCGAAGTCAAAAACTGTTGGGTTTTTTTGTGATTTCGAACTTAAAATCGCCTGTTCTTGATTGGATTCCCTAACATCTATAATTGATTTATTTATCACAATTACTAAAAATTAACTTTCCAAAAACCAATCATCGCAGGCATTTGTTTTTTTAGATGAAATGATTTTTGTAAATAAAAATTATATGAATATTTTTGGAATCCTTATTTTATTTGATGACTTCGTTTTATATAACTTTGACAAAATGAAACATATATTTATGTTATTGATGATATTTAAAATAGATCCTTTAATTGCTTATATTTCTTTTTTTAGTTAATCGTCATCAAGACACTTCACAAACCATTACTTTTTTTTTTGCGATATATACAAAATGATGTGAATAAAATAAACAATTTCTTATTGGGGCAATATAAATAATAATCCCAAAATAAGCTGAATGTATTTTTGTTTTAATTAAAAAATTGATATTGATTTGAAATGCGTATATAGATACAATTCGAAATTTTATTTATTAGAAAGTTTATCGTAGATTTTATATTCATTTATAATGCTTATATGCTTATTGATTCATAATGTATTTTTGTTAATTTGTTTTCATTTACAGAAATATTGGCAATAATTTATTTCGAATAAATGACGATGTACTTGGAAATATTAACATATCATATTTGTAAGAATTTTTATTATTATTTTGTTATCATATATGTTGTTGAAATGATGATTCTGTTGAAAGGTTGATTTGTTATTGCATGAATGAAGCAAGCTTAATATTTATTTAACAAGAACATTTTGGATATTCAATTTCCAAACGGAAAAGTACGAACTCTAATTTAATATAAAAACCATTGAATTCATTTTCAAAGGTGAATAAAAACTATCCTGATTTTATTATACACTAATAGAATAGAAATTAAAAATTCTGATTGAAGTTTAAAATTAAATCTCATACATCGCTTTTCAACAGAATATCTGTTAAAATATCATCATAAATGAATAAATGAATGAATGAATCTACCAATCAATCAATCAATCAATCAATAAACAAACAATAATTTTAACTATAATTTTTAGAAACATTGATGGAATCGATATTGATGACATTGAATTCAATTCAATACAAAATTTAAAATATTTAAAAACAATTGTTTATAAAAAATTCTATTATTGTTCAATGACACCGAATATAAAACGTTGTCGTCCAAATACAGATGGTAAGTTAAATGAGATTATATTTGCAATAAATTCAATCATTTATCATATTATTGTATGTGTAATGTGTGTCTCCTATATATTTCATTTATAGGAGTATCATCATTAGAAGATCTATTAACAAAACCGGTACTTCGTTATTCAACATGGTTAATGGCAACGTTAACATGTCTTGGTAATGGATTAGTTCTATTGGGACGGTATACATATCGTGCCGATGAAAACCGTGCTGTTAGTATTGTTATTCGGAATTTAGCGGTAGCCGATTTTCTAATGGGGTTGTATTTAATTATAATTGGTGTTCAAGATTATCGATATCGTAAACGTTATCATGAAATTGCATTGGATTGGATGGCCTCATGGAATTGTGCGGGTGCCGGTGTATTGGCAATGATATCTTCAGAGGTGTCCCTATTAATTTTAGCGTTTATGTCCATTGAACGTTTTCTATTGATTGCCGATCCATTTGGTGGTCATCGTCGACTGAACACCCAAAATGTTTTTATATTTTTATTTACCATTTGGTTAATGGGCACAATGATTGCAATCATACCAGGTAAATATGTGAAATTAAAGTTAAAATCTCCAGGTTTATTTGTTAGAATAATTTTGATTGTATTTTTATTTCCTTTCTCCAATTTGCATCATATTATAGTAATACATTGGCGAACGAGTACTCGTTTTTATGGTACTTATTCGGGTATTTGTTTTCCATTGCATTTACAAGAACGTTTTCCATTGGGATGGCAATATTCAGCATTTGTTTTCATTGGCATTAATATGTTTCTATTGATATTAATTGCAACATTGTATACAGCATTATTATTATCGATATGGCGTACTCGACGGCAAACCCCGTTGGCCATGTTAGATTGTGAATTTGCAATAAGGTAATATTATTATTAGGTGTTGATTGTCTCTTTGAAACTTATATATATATTCTGATGGTTTATTATTTATATAGGTTTTTCTTTATTGTGTTAACGGACGCTTCCTGTTGGATTCCAATTATCTCATTGAAAATATTAGCATTTCTTAGCTATGAAATATCAAGTAAGTATGATTAAATCATAGTTTTTTTTTTAATTTTAATTCAAAATAATTATAAGATAAGATAAGATATGATAAGATCTATGACATATAGCTGTAAAATTTATTTATTAATGCCAAATGATTTCTGTATAATGCTAGCAAACTCCTAAAGATTTTTCTGTTTCACTAAAATATTCTATATGATTTCTTGAGACATGGAATTCGTTTATTCCTCTAAAACATTACCCATAATTTGATATATTGAAAATCAACATTGAATATATTAATTTCATCAATCTCTGATTATTTTTAATCAAGTAAATTTTGTGAACAATTCATTGATTGATTGATGGATTTTTATTTAGCATTTTTTTTGTACATTAACAGGTATATAATATCTAAATACAGGTGTTTATTAGTGTAAAATATCTTCGAATATACAAGAAAAATAATATTAAAGTATACGCGAATGCATCAATGTATTTGCCTTGTACTATTATTATTATATTTTCTTATATACATTTTTTGTGGGTGGATTAAAAACTGTTTTATAAATAGCTTTCGTTCTTTTTATAAATACAATTGATACAATTTACTATTCAGGTTCGGGTGTTCTAAAAATAAAATAAAGATTTAATCATTATATTTATTTAAATAACAAATAACAAGAATGAATTTTATTTTTAAAAAATGTATATATAAAAGTTTCTTATAATTTTGTTACAATTTGAAAGATTCTCTGTAACATCCCACATTGTCTAGTGGTTAGGATACCTGGCTCTCACCCAGGAGGCCCGGGTTCGATTCCCGGTGTGGGAATTATTCTTTTTTTTACTTTGTTTGTGTTTCGTAATTCTATTAATTTTTGTTATATAGATAGAAATAAATTATTCTATATATTTTTGTTTAGGTGATATTTATGCATGGTTAGTTGTATTTATTTTACCATTAAATTCAGCTGTTAATCCACTTTTATATACATTTACAACACCAAAATATCGTAATCAAGTGGTGTTACGTGGATGGAATAAATTTATATGTCGTAAAAGAACGTACAAGTGTGGTGTTGGTGATGGTGGTGGTGGTGGTGGTGGTGCTGCTGGTGGTATTTTAATGGGAAACGGTAGTGGAAATAGCAATAATAAAAATACAACTATTACCAATAGTAATAATAATAATAAAAAAATTGGAAATGTGGATGGTTGTGTACGTGGAGTAATCTGTGGAATGGGTACGGTTGACAGTGGTATCGGTAGCGGTAGTGGTAGCGGTCCAAGTGGTGGATGTGATCCGCGCACAGGTGATCGTAGCGGAAGTGGTGGTCAATGTACTTTAGCCGATGGTTTAATAAACATTACATCAAATCAAAGTGGTAAGTTGTTTTTAATAATTTTTTTTCATATAATTTCTATTGAATTAATTTATAATTATATAAATATTTTCAGATGAATCGAAATGTTTACCTTTACTTTATAATAATACTAATAATACTAATAATACAAATAATAATAATAATAATGATATTAGTAAATTGAATGGAAAACGTTTGAAAAGTTGTGAATTAAATGAAAGCAATTCTAATAAAAATAATAATCATAATAATAATAATAAGAATAATAATTGGAAATTCTAAAAATATCAATGTTTAAATTAATGTGTCAATTTTATATATATCGATTTGTTAAAAGGCTAATTGTTTTAAGAAATTAATAGATTTTAAGACAGATCAATCGAATCCATTTCCATTTCATTGTATGTTGATGGGAATTCCTTTTCTTTTTTTTTAATTATAAATTAACATATCGGCTTTGATCGATGTTTTGTTATGTCACGATGTTTATTAAAATATAAAATATTATATTTAATTGTGTAATTGTAAATAATAGTAATAATATAATAAAAATATAAAATAAAACCTGTAGATTTTTTAAGAAAATTTACTCCTTTTTCGGTTTTTTTTTATTATATTAATAAAGAATTAATTTTAAAATAAATGTTAATTGTAAATGTTATATGAAAAAGTTTAATAGTTAATATTCGTTATTATTAATATTATTATTATTTACTGTTATAAATATTATAATTATATTATTATTTCTGTTATTAATAATATTATTATTATTATTTCTATTAACTATTATTAATATTATTTCTATATTCCTTTTATTTAATTAAAATCTTTGAAGTGTTAAGTGTCATATATTTTGGCAAATCAATCATAAATTACCATATAATTATCAAATTCAATTTCCAGACAAATTCAAAATTCAATTTATTTACATTATAATTATTGAATCCTATCATGATATTAATAAAAATTATAATTTCCTAACCAATTACTGGTAATCTAAACGTATAGAACACTAACTTAAAGGTATTTTTTTGGTTCTATATAAAATTAAATAACATTATTTAAAAGAAAATCATTTAAAATTGTCATTCCTCATTGATTTTCCAAGTGAACCAATCCATTTTATTACCAATTAAAGATCCTTACCAATTAAAAAAAAAAAGATCTCCACTTACTTTAGAGGGTTTAATTTTGTTAGAAAAATATTATTTAAAACTTTTATAATGTTTAAAAATAGAATTATTTTCCATTTCATGAATGGAAACTTCATTTTTGACAATCGAATTTTTGTTTTTAATTTATAAAAAGTAAACAAACAAAATAATTTCTGTTTTGCTTCTTGTTCGTTTATTTGTGGCAATTATTTTAATTTTAATATTTTAACAAACAATTTAAAGTGAATTAAAAATTAAATTAAATTTAATTGTAAATAAATTAAAATATAAAATGGAAATAATTAAATTATTTAATATGAATAATAAAATTTGTCGTATTTGTTTAGAAAGTGATGATCATCAAAATTTATTAATATCAATGTTCAGTAGCTGTTGTGATGATGAATATTCAAATACGATCCTGAGTCCAATTGAAATGCTAAATTTTTGTTCATCAATAAAGGTATTAAATTAAATATTAAATTAAATACAATAAAATATTCATTATTAAAATCTTATTGATTTAATTTTACTTTTATTTTCTCTTCCCGCAGATAACCGATGACGATGGAATGCCAACAACAATTTGCAATAATTGTATATATCGTCTAACGATTACCTATAATTTTTTACAACAATGTGAAACATCGGATATTCGTCTAAAACAATATTTACAATTGGATGATGAATTAATATTGAATCATGAACAGCAACCAGAACAGAATCAACAGGAATCCGATCAATCACATCAACCATTAGCATCCATGGTGAACGATAAAAATCCAGATGTTATGACTATAAAACCATTAATTTTACATAATGAAATTGATAAACAACAAATTGTAAAATCGGAGGAGATGTACAATGATGCTATGAATGTTGTTTGTGAATTATTTGGAAATGTACCTCAACAGCAACAGCAACAATCAAATGAACATCCGCAACATCAGCACCTTATTGTTAATCCAAATAATGCAAATAGATGTAATAACTCATCAGAAAATTTAATTTTAATAAATACAACAACTGATGATAAAATGAATAATGTAAATTCAACAACAACATTTCTAATAACTAATGGAAAAGTTGAATCTGCAATCACTAACACCATTCCTACTACTGATGCTGCTGCTGCTGCTGCTACCAATATGAATAATTTCGTATTAGTTAATGTTGATAATCATCAGACAGAAGACGACCACGTATTATTACAACCATCATCAAATGATCTGTGCGTAAATAATCCAAATGATAATAATAAAAAATTGAACCACCCAGAAACACAAATTAAATTAACAAAACAACAAACCAAATGTATTAATAATAAAAGTATGTCAATCAAAGGACTTGAACAACATCATCCGGTACCGCCGCACGCAGTCATACCCCTCTCTACTAATAAAAACATATTACGTTTTCAACCATTAAAATCCAAAGCTGATTTAGATCATTATTTAGCTCAACATACATTTAATAAACGTAAAAAATCCAAATTGAATCAACAACAAAAATCAACAAACAGCAATAATGATGAGGTTAATGATGATCAAGGATTAGAAGAAGCCAACGTAACAAAAACCTCCATAAATAACCATCGTAAAAAACGTGAACGATTACAGAAACCCGATGAATGTCGACATTGTGGTAAAACATTCAATTATACCGGTTATTTGGCGGCCCATATGCGAACACATAATGGTGAACGACCATTTCAATGTGAATTATGTGAATTAAAATTTACACAAGCCGGTAATTTAGCATTGCATATGCGTGTGCATACCGGAGAACGACCATATCAATGTGAAATATGTAGTAAATTATTTACAACATCAAGTAATTTAAAGGCACATCAACGTATCCATTCAGAACAACGAGATTTTCCGTGTCGCCACTGCACAAAGGCATTTAAATCGATGACTGAATTACAAAGTCATGAAGGTACCCATACCGGTATAAAAAATCATATTTGCACAATGTGTGGTAAAGCATTTTATAAGATTGCCTATTTGAATGTACACATTCGTACCGTACACATTGGTGAGAAAAAACATCAATGCACCGAATGTGATAAAGTATTTTCAAATAGTTCAAATTTAACGTGTCATTTTCGGTAAGAATTATTAGTGTTCTAAATGTAATTGATTGAATTAGTAATTTAGTGACAATTTTGAATAATCCTTTGTTGTTTTTTTTCTTTAGAATACACACCGGTGAAAAACCATATTCATGTAAAATATGTTTAGCAAAATTTAATCAATCATCAGCACTTATACGACATACAAAACAGCATTCATTAGCGACTGGGTAAAACCAGGATGTTTGGGTGAGTACAAAAAAAAAATGTTTGATTTTAATACTTAAATAACCTAGTCATTTATAGGTTTTTCAAATGTTTTAATATCAAAACATTTGAATGAGTACAGGTTCGGAGTTCCACGCGTCTTGGCTAAAAAATATACTTTTGTATGATAAACGCCAAAATGTATACTATTATTGAAATGAATTTATCCCATTTTTTTGGTTTTACGACAAAAATATTACATTATTTAATTTTTTTAATATCATTATTAAAAGGATAATACTTCCTTTCAATTATCCTGCTAGTGAAAACATTCCACAGTCTTTTAAACAAATTTGTATTAAGCACGTAAAAAACCAAAATAAAAAAACTGTTTAGCAAAGACGCGTGGAACTCCGAACCCGTGGAACTCCGAACCTGTTCCGATTTGAATTGGTTCATTTGAATAGGTTTTTTTTTATCTATTATCTTTTTTCCATATAGGTTTTGATATTTAATTTTTCGATATCGATGTCCCCCGAATAACATTTAGAGGATTTTTGGAAAAAAAAAGAATTAAAAATGTTAATGCAACAAAATTTTTAATCTATAAATGTTTTGTTTAATATTAACATCAAAAATTGTGAATAATAAATTAAATTATTAATCAAATATGAATTTCTTCAGTAATTGCAACAGCAGTTTTTGATTTTGTAATACAATAAGACAAGTTCGTGGAAAAAGGAGTAAGTAAAATAATTGCAATTGTATTTTATTAATCATATTTGATTTTTAGTAATTTTAAATTAATCTATTCGTCGTACAGATACACTAAACGAGACTTATCATTAAATATGTAACAACTTCTGTTACCAAATTTAAAAATGATTTTAAAATATAATCATATTGGAATTGCTGTTTCTGATCTTCCTGTTGATGAATGCCGCTCAGTTTAAAAATACCACAATAGAATAAAGATACATTTTGGATTGTTATAGTAATAGTAGTTTTGTTTTTATAATCATCAATCACAATCAAAATACCTAATAAGGCCCGGGAATGTGCTTTGAAATCAAATTAATTTATTGTCCACACATCGTGGAAATTGCACGGATTAATTGAATGATTATGACAACAGAATTGAAATATAACGAAGATCAATTCAATAACATCAACAGCACTAAAAGCAGTGACTGTTAACACATTCTGTAACTGAAAAAACACCAAATTATTTTATTTATTAAGTTTATTTACTATTCGTGTTTATTTTTCCAATTAATTTTTCATTTTTGATGTGTAAAATACCCCAAATAACTTGCATGTTTCATAATAATATATTAATATAAAACAAAAAGACATTTTAAAAAAAATAAAAACACAAAAAAATTAATTGCAAATAAAAATGATATTTTATTTAACAGAATAAATTAAATGTATTTGTTATTTTATTTAAAACCCATGAAAAAAACATTTGTTTAAAACCCTTTTGGAAAAAAAAACATTTGTATAAAAAATATAAAACCTATTTGGAAAAAAAAACATTTGTATAAAAAAAATAAAACCTCTTTGGAAAGAAAAAACATTTGTATAAAAATAAAATTTATTTAATATTGAAACTTTAAATGGAAATTTTCTTCGCTAATAATATGTATTGAAAACATGATAATTGTTATAGATGGTATTTTTGTCATATTACTATGTGTGTTGACTGTTCAACAAGGAGGTCGCTGGTTCGTTTCCAGATGTCGTGCATTTTTTCCGATGAAGATTCATATGCAGCAGCAAATCAAATATAAGTGGAAAAGTGAAAAAGAAAGAAAAAATTAAATTTTTGCTTTTTTTTGCTAAATTTTGATCTGAAAAATACAAGAGTTAACTCTTGTAATTTTTTATTTCACCTCGTCCTTGGGATTCCAAATTTTCCGAGAATGTTGGGCATGAGTTGCTCTATTGATTCCATAAGTAAGAGATTTTTAGGTGGACCAGGAACACCAGGACCTGGCTTTGAAAATCGTGTTTTTTGCACTTTCAAACCCCAATAACTTGGAATTTTGTTCTAGGATTTTTATGGGCATGAACATGGATCGATAGGGAATTTGAATACCTTTCGATTGATGGTCTGATCATTATGATCGGTCACCTGGTTTGGCCACGAGGCCGGAAACAAATTTGGCCAATCTCAAATAGACCCCTATTCCTTGATTTATTTGAATAGGAAGGAGTTGCTTCATTTTAGATTTCTATATATCATTGGAAAGGGTAAGGATCAACCTTTCATTTGATGGTGGTTTCAGAATTTTCCGATGAAAATTGTGGATTTTCCTTTAACATCGAAAAACATCAATTTTCGACCAATTTCAAAGGTTAGTTCCAAGATGATCCTGTGAGATATCCATATCCAGATTTTTGTGAATCAAAATAGAGGATATGAGACACGTTTTGCCACTGCCCCCGAAATTTCAACTCATCTGGCTTCAGTACAGTGGTGGCCCAAAGTTGACTCTGCATGAAAATTTCGTAAAATTTCAATTAACGCTCCTGGTCCAAATTGGATGATTTTTAAAAAGTGGTAGAACAAATGTTTCCTCGTTCAACATCCTTTATCATGCCTGAGAAGCCCAGAACTGTATTTTGAAAAAAGTGGCTTTTTGTCATTTTTCCAATTTTTTGGAAAAAAATTGAAAATTTTTTTTTTTCGATTGGAATCGATAGGGCTAATAATAAGGAGTATTTTTAGTATTGACAACTTTAGTCTAACTCGCTTATTTTTCCCAATATAATGGATGGAATATTTTTTACCACATCCGAAAATTTTGATATTTTACATGCTTCTATATGAATATTTTGAACCGTAAACAATTGATTAATGTTATAATTAATAATAATAGGGTTTATATGCGAAATCTTCCTCTATTTAACTAATTTCATATTATTTCTCAAACTCAATTTGATCACTATTTTGTGACTTATTGGGCAAAACTTAAGGAAAACTAATTCATGCATGTTTTAAAATTGATAGAATAAAAACTTACCCATTCTCTTCCCATCCTTTTAATAATTTTTTGTCGATTGACTTGTCGTTCATCTGGAAAACTTTCAATTAAAGTTGTAGGTTTTTTAGTTCCGGCTCAATTTTGTAGATGATTTTGTCTTCGATGACGTTGTATTTATTATTTAATCTATCACTACACAATGCTATTCACATATTTATTCCTTCACAAATTATCCATGTTGTTTATTTTTATCATCAGCATTGAACCAAAAAAAAATTCCCTTTACAACATTGAAAATTAATGAATTGTTCTAATTCTCCATAAATTTAACACTGTAATAACTATTTTGTATACTAATAATAACTATGATCATTCCTTCCTGGATCGCTGAATGATAATTAAATTGTTCATTCTTCATTGTTTTTTTTTTAGTTGTTATCAAAAACATTCAATAAACACTTCCGAAAAAAATTAGATTCTATTGGAAAAAGCGAAATTAAAAATTAAAAACATAAATAAATAAATAAAATAATTAATTTGGAGCAATTTTGAAACAAAACAAATGGAATTTTAATGAAAAAACATTAAAAAAAAAAACAAACCAAAAATAAACAATCAAAAACTAAACTCAACTTCAGCAATTTTTTTTAATAATGAAAATGAAAATAAAAATAAAAATAAAAAATATCAAAACAAGATTGAATAAAATCCAAAGTGGGATATTGATTTCAATATCCAATTGCAAATGGCTTCCTCTCTTAAATTAATAAATTAAAGGTTTGGTTTCTTCAGCGCATTAAACTACTATTACCAAAGTAACGACTACCGAGTAGTACTCGTTAGAAAGTATCAAAATGAAACAGCTACCATTTTATATGTGGTGGGTAGCGGATACAAGTACCGGTTAGTTGTAATCACGCGAACTACCCGGTACTCACGAGTATCCGGTAAGAGTAGTTGAATGCGCTGAACGAACCAAACCTTTAATTTATTAATTTGACACAGGCAGCCATTTGCAATTGGATATTAAAATAAATACCCCCGTTTGGATTTTATTCAATCTTGTTTTGTAATTTTTTATTTTTTATTTTTATTATTAAAAAAAAAAATTGGTGAAATTCAGTTCCGTTTTTGCTTGTTTATTTTTGGTTTGTTTTTTTTTTAATGTTTTTTCATTAAAATTCCATGAGATTTGTTCCAAAATTTCCTCCAAATTAATCATTTTATTTATTTATTTATGATTTTAATTGTTAATTTCTCTGTTTCCAATAGAATTTAAATTATTTCGGCAGTGTTTGTTGAATTTTTTGTGACAACAACTAAAAAAAACAATGAAGATTGAACAATTTAATTACCATTCAGCCAGATCCAGGAAGGAATAACCATTACAAAAATAGTTATTACAGTATTAAATTTATGAAGAATTTAATAATTCATTCATTTTCAATTTGAAGTGGTATTTTTTTTTTATTGTGGAATGCTGATGATGAGAATAATTAACCTGGATATATGATGAATATGGTGTCCACATCATCAAGGATAAACAATTAAAATTCTAAAGAATAGAATCAACAGCACTACAATACAGCCACCAAAATCAACATCTAAATTGAACGTTTTTTTTAGATGATTCAATTCCTAAACAATCAACAAATTGGTAAAATTAGTAAGTAAATTTGGTAATTATTTGGTAATTTATTGAACTTATTAATTTTTGTCAAACAATTGCTTAGCAAATAAAAATTTTAATGTCATCCAGAGATCCAGAAATGGAACCATCACACATTTCTTTTTACTGCGTATTGAATTTATGGAGGATTTTAACAATTCATTAATTTTCAATTCTGTAATATTGGAATGGCAATTTTTATTGTTGAATGGCTGATGATGAAAATAATTAATGGGTATTTTATGATGTCCAAATAAATTATGGATACATTTCAGTTATTATTAACATCCAAATAAAGGTTCAATTCCTAAATAATCACCAAATCAACAACGCATTCATCAATGGAGAAATAAATTTTAGGTAATTATTAATTTATAATAAGCTTATAAATTTTTGGGACAATTTGATAATGATTTAGAGGCAATAAAAATAATTAAAATCATAACTAAATAAATAAAATAATAAATTTTGGGGAATTATGAAACAAAACTCATGGATTTGTAATGAAAAAAATGGATTGATGGATGAATGGAAGTTAAATATCATAAGTATACAAATAATTGCGCTAAATATAAATATTAATAATCATAAAACTTACTTTTTTTTCCCTCATTTATCAATTTGATGTTTTGTTGATTGAAAAATCTTTCTTGTTTCTTGTTTCAATATCACACTATATAAGAATGCGTATATCCACAATTTTATTCAATCATAAAATGTCCATTAACTATAAATTATTCCAATCCGCAATTTTAATTACGATAGAAATTCTACTGTCAATTGTTATTCATACAATTTTATTATTTGGTAATCAGTTTTATTTCAGGTAATCATATCACATTCCTCGCATTATAATCTAATTTACATGCAAAAAGCGGTCGGCTTTTGCTATTTGACAAATAGCGATAAAATGCACATCCTGGATATTTATGGACCACAGACGAATTCTGGATATTTATCGACCACACAGACGAATCACAAATCAATTCAAATACCCAATTGCTGCTAGGATACGTACGCACGCATGCATAAATTCATTCTTAAATTTGTTTGTTCAGACATTTTGCAAAAATTATAATACATTCTTTTTGAATTCGTTATAATTATACTTCCAGGTAGAATGCCAATGGTTGATCACATTCTGATACATCACACACTGCCCGTTGGTACGAACGTATTTTGACTGGCCTTTTCAATGTATTTCACTGGTCTTCCGTTATTACCCTCTTATATCGGATGGATCGTCCACATTTATTGAATTCAACGGAACTGACATCATTTTCTACATTTGATTCTATTTCTGAATCATTTTGTATCATTTTCTATTTTGTGTTGTATTGTGTAGCATCAGTAGATTTTTATTTGGTAGTGATTTTTGTTTAGAATCGTGTGTTGTGTGTTGGTTTAGATTGATAAAATGAAAAATTTGATTTTAAAAATTACAAAAATTAAATTAGAATAATCAAAAATGAAATTAAAATATATATATATCCTTTTTACCTGACATCTAGGGTGATGGCACAGCGATGGATCAGCGCACCAGCGAGAACTTGACCATCTAATTGTTCAATGAATGTTTAATATAAAAAAAAACCCCGCCCAATTATTGTATATTCAAAATTGTTAAACTTTGGTGGATCAAACACTATAGTAAATAATTTCAATTTAATGATATTGATTTAATCATTTCATCTGTACTAATATTTTCTTTTATCGTAATTCGATGACCTATCATCGGTGAAAATAAATAATTAAATGATGATAGTTTATACAATATATTATTTCATTTACCTTCAATCAACATGAACAACAAACATCAATTGATTAATTATTCCTATATAAATTATTTTTATATACCAAATTTAGCACAGCGCGTTTCAGCATCATCAGTATTTGCTTAAATCACCAGTTCTTGATCATTATCAAGGTGTTCAACGCATATATTGAAATTCGAAAAGGATTCATTATTATATTTATAGTATTTTATCCACCGAATCCTTACACATTCACTTTTGAAATAATATATTATTCTGGCAATTTTGGTAAACAATAAATCCCAAGAGTATGAATAAAAATACTTACAAAACAAAATCAATATCTAAAACGTAATCAGCACATGTAATTTATTTTTTTTTTATATATCCAGACATACGCATTCATATATAATTATATTCAATGCATAATGAAACATATAAATACAATACAATAAAAAAAAAAACTTTCATATATTCTTTAACCATAGAAATAAATAGTTAGGCCAAATTTACCGTTAGGCCAGATTTACCGCTAGGCCAAATGAATAAAATATTTTAGATATAAATAACGCCGATAATAGACACATTTATTATATATGGTAGGTACATTTTTATATATATTTACGTTTGAATTGAATAATTTAATTGAATCGAATAACGTTGTTATTTGGGCATTCGCGTGTCTATAGTACGGCTTAATATATTTTTGAATTGAATTGTTTTTTTTTGTGTGTACAGTGCATATACAAGTATATATAATATATATTTTTGTTGTATTCTATGAAGATTGCCAATCAAACAAGATTTCAAAGCAGAGTCAATGCAATATATTATTATGGCAGTTTTTTTGATCAAAGGTAAATAATTTTTACATTTTCTATTGTTAAAAAGGGTTCGTATAAGAAAATTTCCAAATGGAATTCTGTAATAAAATTCTGTTATATAAATGAAAATGTTAAAGCCAATTTCGTATAAGCCAAATAAAATATTAATAAACGCGTACGAGCCAAATCAAGAACAATTTAATTAAAAAAATTGTTCAGGTTTTCTTTATTAACATTATCATCACAGATTCGCAATCACACAGGTAATAAATTGATCTATTGATATATTTTGGGAATGTTCTTAATTATATCTTAGACAGTTATTGAATATAAAACAATTCTAATTTATAGAAAATGTATTTTATTGTTAAGAAATGTCCTAAATAATTATTGTAATTTCTTCACCGGATAAAACGAATCTGAACTAGTTTTCTGCAAGATAATCTATGTTTTAAAACATATTTGGAAAGATCGCATTAACAATTTGGTGAAAATTCCTTGTATCACATCGCAATATGGATTATTTCATTTGAATTTTTCCAATCGAATGATTTAGAACTGTTCGGCTATTTATTAGGATAGGAAACGATAGGATAGGAACAATAATTTAATTTTGTATTTGTTTATCGCAGAGTATAATAAATAAAAAATATATATTGATAATAAAAATAAGAATTATATTTTTTATAATACACCTCTGTCACCACAATCCAATCCATAGAAATATATATACAAATACACATTTGATAACAATATTTTATGCACAATTATAATCTATATATATTATATACTAATGCACACATTATACTTATATAATTATATAAAAATTAACCGTAATTTTTTCTCATATATTTTTCATTTGAATAAAATTTTGATAATTCAACACGCGTTTTTATTTGTGTTTTATTTTTTTTGTGGTTTATTTTAATTGTGAAAAACATTTTCTTTTTTATTTAATTAAATTAAATTTTTCTTTAAAATGTGTATAAAATATGCGTTAAAAAGATTGTGTATTAATAATTCATTGTTTCTTAAAAACATTGTGGGCTCATTCAAAGAGCAACGTATTAAGAAACATCCATAATTTTCTACATTGCTGATTTAATTCATCATAATAAAGTTTGGATATGAATTTTATTAATCGCCGCAGCTCGAATTATAATATATGGATAATATATGGAGTTCATAATAAGCACAGGTAAAATTAAATCAAATGAAATTAATTATCGAATATCATTACTGCAGTATATAATTAATTAAAACTTTTTGTAAATTTCTTTTATATTATTTATTTATTGTGGTTTGTTCGAATTGAAAACCTTTTCCGTTTTTATATAATTAAATATTAGTTTCTTTAAAAGAAAATGTGTGTGTGTGTGTGTTAAAAAGAAAATTGTATAAAGTAATTAATTTTCTTAAAACATTTCATATAATATAATTTTCAATACATGAATATATGAAATGTATTCGAATGGGTTTAATTCAATCAAGCAAAAGATTCTGTTTTAATTTTTTTGTAAAAGATCCTAATCATAAACGGATGTGAATTAATTGCTTTATTTCTATCATTTTTGTTAACTTATTGAATTTATTCAATCACAGGTATAAAAATCAAATTGCGTGTCTATATATATTGTATTATTTGAGATAGTATTTTAAGGATAATATATGCTTTAATAATATCCTGCTTGCTCCTATAAGAAACCTGAGTTATAATTAAGTCATTTTATTAAATTAAATTCTAATGCTTTTTTTTTTGTTTCTTTCTCGTTTTAGGTCAGTATATTCATTTAATTATGATTAAAATATAGATTATTGTCATATAATTTGAAGATTTGTCATTAAAATTGGAATGATTTTTATAAAAAGGACACTATACGAATATGAATAAAGTTAATCATATGGCGTAAATGAACAAAATAATTGATTACAATAATATAAATATATATTTTAAATATATTTTAAATTACAAAAGAAAATTAAAAGGATATTTACCACGATATATATAATTATAATATTATAGTAACATTAATTATAGATTTAAATTATATATTAGAAATATAAGTTTATAAACATAATATTTAGATTAATAGTTAGATAATTTAACAGTTCTATATAGAATTGTGTATTGTGTTTTATAAATTGAATAATTTGTTTCATCATAATTATGATTAACTTTTTACGAATTCGTCGTTTGACAAATAATTTTAATTGTATAGTGTACGATTGTATACATTGTAGAAATATTTCTTTAATCTATATGAATTATATCATTCTTACATGTAAATATAGAGTAACATACACAGTCAAACAAGTTATGTTTTTATTTTCAATATAATTTCAAATTCAATTTTGCGTTTTTACACACATTTACGCGTTTAAATTTATATGATTGATCAATTGAATCATATATTGCAATTTGCGATTTTGTAAATATAGATGCGTTAAATAGAAATTCGAAAGATTATCTATATATAAACCGATGGATGAATCTGAGTGCAATTAAGATAATCGGATTCAGCGTCCCTTAAAACATAAGTATGCAATATTTCAGCCTGATTCATTCATTGGTTTATGAGTTATTTATAAGATTTTCCAACAAAAAAACTACCATTTAATCAAACATAACTTTCACTTCGATTCATTAATGGTTTTTTGCCATAACTCATCATCAACTAATGGATGAATATTTATAGATTAAGGTGCACTGAATCCGCTATCTTGTTTCTTATCTTGTTTCCAGCCAGATTAATCTATTGGTTTTATTAAGTTATGGCCAACATAACAATTTTAGGAGTTTTTGGTGATAGTTATGTAAAAACAAAGGATTCGAAGGATCCGGTTTTTTTTTGCGGAGTCTCCGCATTTTTGAAGAGGTGAAGGCGTAGAAAAGTGCGGATCAAAAAAAGATTCTATAATAGATTAGTAACAATGACTAATTTAGTTCTATAAGTTTATAATATACTACTACTACTACTAATCGATATTTTCACAAAACAAATGTATTTATAGATTTTAAGAATAATTTAATTAAGAATCAAAGATTAATTTAAAAATAAGGACCTCGCTGAACACTGCGAACACACGTTTATATATTACAAAATGTTCGGTGAATGTGTTTATTTTAAATTACCTTTAAATTGCCCGTTGCTCCTTCGTATATATATATTCCCTTAATTTTTTCAATACAGTTTATCTTCTATTGCATATATATATAATTTCAAAACAAATTATTATATTAGTTTATTTTCCACTATAAAAAAAAGATTTATTTTATCCATACCGAATATATGTTCTAAAATGGTACAGATTCTCGTTTTTTTTTTCTATAATCGCGTTTTACTATTAAATGGAATGTGAATTTGTGAACCCTGATCAAAACCATTGTTCAAAACCAATTTAAAAGATCGCATATATCTTCGCAATAGATTATTATAGGAAATTGTATAATAAAACTATAATGAATCATTAGATTTTTTTCCTTAACATTATTATGTTTATTCAGTTTAGTCACATATAAATTTAATCTTTAATAATATTTGAACTATATTCTACACATATCATACAAAAATGTATTGTGCAAAAAGATAAAAATGATTGAATTTCCCATTGATTTTTACTTTAAATTCATTTTGGAATTTAATTCATATAATAATTATAATAAAATTGAAAAAAATCCTATGAAATAGTACAAAAAAAAATCTCTTTTTGGAGATCACATCAGTTTTTGAACCTATTCCAATCAAGCACATTTTCGCATGGTATATAAGATTTCTAATTTATATATGCATTTATTTAATTCATAATGCATACAATATAATTTAATGTATTAAATATTTTTAATACAGTCTTTCTATTTGATATTAAATATGTAAAAGAAAAACTTAATGATTATCCTAAGGAGCGGGGTTTTCTTTAGATTTTCCAATTTGTATAAGAAAACATATTTATTTGAATCAAAAGACAAAAACATCCATCCGGATTTGAACCAAATTGCGCTCATGAACAGACAATAATAATATAGTTCTATCGTTGAAACTTACATAAGATAAAATGGAAAAAATATATTAGGAAAATCACAATTTCTTGTATATTTTTTCCATTTTATCTTATGTAAGTTTCAACGATAGAAATTTACAGTTATATTTGAATGTAGAGCGGGTATCCCCCCTGTGGGATACCCGGGAATATATATACACTAACCACAACTGGCAGAAACGCCAGCGCGGTCCGTATATATATAAACCTACGGGGAACATCATTGCTGGAATATGGTATGTCTCTCATCGTCGACTTTCCAACATTCAAACAACCATGTCCCCCTTAATTAAAAGCAAATCTCACATGTAAATTTTACATGTGAGATTTTTGTTGTTTGAAAATCGGCGGCTTCGCTACCAACTTGACCATACGGTTATCTTAAGAAATATTCACTTTAGTTTTGTTCACGTATACTTCGCGTAATAACAATAAGAATTTTTGTATGTGGGGAAAAATGTGATGGTTGAATGAAAATTAATTTCGATATTTTATTGCATAAACGCACGATTCCTGCTTTTAAAATTGCATTGTGATTTTTAATTTTATAGAAACATTCGTCATTACTTTTAAAACAACACTCATATATATATATAAAATCCATTCAAAAGAAATTGTTGTATTTGTTTCACTAGTATTTGTCTATATATAAAATTAACTTGTTATCTATTTGGTATTATAATCAAACACCAACAAATTATTGCATTTCATTATATTAAATTGCATATATATGATGATGATGATATCGAATCACATATATATATATAGGTGTATTACACGATCGATAAAGCATCAAATAGTATACACATACGATAAGAATTTTATATATATATATATATATTTATTATAAAAATTTATAGCCATTTACCCAACAGTAAATTTTACAGTTTATTTTATTTTTTTTTGTACAAAATCAAACGAACAAAATTCATTTCATTTAGTATAGTGTAGTTAAAATTAATTTATTTTTTTTTTAATAATAAATTTGTTTCAATTTTTATTTTTTTTTTCTATAAATTCTGGTATTATAAAAGAATATGGTGATTGGTTAAAAACGGAATATATCAATTCAAGAATTATCTTAAAAATAATCATTCAATATTATATGGAATGGAGTGGATGCAGTTTGTTATATTCAAAGCAGAAAATACCAACATCTCTAAACGTTTCTTATTTCTAAAAAGTTTCTTCAAAATCAAAATCTTCGTTTCTGAATGAAAAAGTGGAAGATTGGAAAATTGCGGAATGTTTGCTGTTATAATCGGCGGTATTTTCTTTGCTGGTATCATCTTTGCTGTTATCAGTCGCGCGCGGCACCTTCTTCAAAAATCCAAACAGGTAAATAACATTTTATTGTAAAACTATACAAAATAATTAATAATTTTGATTTCAATTATTAATTGATACATTTTTTTTTCTCTTGGTTTTTCTTTCAGGTTAGTGTGTGTTTTTCTTTTCTCATTATATTTCATTAAAAAAAGGAAATTACAAAAGGAAAAATAGTTCATTAAAGGATTCAATTTAAAGGTATATAAAAAGTGAAATTTTAGTAAATTTTCTTGCAAAAAAAAAAAAAATCCCGTCGGATTATTATTATTATTTAATTTAATAATGAATTTATTTTGATTTTTTTAATTTCTTTTAGAAATATAATCATTTTAGAGTTCATGATAGATCACGCATTAAATACCTTTTTGTAATTAACTTACTCCTAACTAATATGGTGATGGTAAAAATTACATAACTATAATGACTAATCATTTATTTCCTGTGTTTTTACATAAATATATATGTAGAGATCTATCATGAACTCAACACTAATATTATTACTAACCCCTTTTTTATTATATGAAAATATTTTTTTTTTATAATTATAATGTGTCCTATTTTCCCATTACCCAAAAAAGTTATTGCAAACGGTCTGTTCTCTTTAATGAACTGACTATTTGACAATATTTTATCCTATGTGTTAAAATGAACAATTAATTATGGGTCTTGCCACTCAGCTTTCAATGTCTGAGTATGGCGCCAATTATCATTTTATCTAAATCCAATGTCCAGGGAATACTTAGGTCAAGCCCTCTAGTCCTTCAGCGGACCGACTACGCGCTAAGTATTCTTTCCCATCCAACAGCTCTGGTCTGTTTGAGTACCCCCATATTGCCCTTAAAAAAAATCATAATTTTTTTGTGTCTGTTAGTCTGGGGCTTGTTAGGGTAGTTTTATATATTTAGTTAATAAAATTTTTATTTATAAGTACGCTCTTAATAGTTTATAGTGATAATTTATAGTTTATTATGTATATATGTTAACTAACACAATAACCATATTTAATATTTACTTATTTACTTTTATTTTCTTCGTTCTTCGTTTACTTTCGATTTCGTTTTTCAATATGACTTTCTTATAAAAGCAATACCGATTATATTTTTTCCTTAAAGAGCGTAAAATTACCTTTCTTTTGATGGTATAATCATTAAAATTCGTTATCTGGTTAGGAAGTTACAATCATTTTAATACATGGTTAATTTTCATAAATTTATCATTAAAAAATCTGTTTTATTTTTATTTAAAATTGGAAAATCTCGGAAAATTCATATGAAAACCATTAAAATGATGTAAGAAGACCTTTATTAATTTTGTACGATCTTTTTAAATATGTAATAAAATTGAATGGTTCACTTGGAAAATGTCTGAATATTGACCATTTTTATCAAATGGTTGCGTTTTTCAATATGACTTTCTTATAAAAGCAATACCGATTATATTTTTTCCTTAAAGAGCGTAAAATTACCTTTCTTTTGATGGTATAATCATTAAAATTCGTTATCTGGTTAGGAAGTTACAATCATTTTAATACATGGTTAATTTTCATAAATTTATCATTAAAAAATCTGTTTTATTTTTATTTAAAATTGGAAAATCTCGGAAAATTCATATGAAAACCATTAAAATGATGTAAGAAGACCTTTATTAATTTTGTACGATCTTTTTAAATATGTAATAAAATTGAATGGTTCACTTGGAAAATGTCTGAGTATTGACCATTTTTATCAAATGATTGCGTTTTTCAATATGACTTTCTTATAAAAGCAATACCGATTATTTTTTTTCATTAAAGCGCGTAAAATTACCTTTCTTTTGATGGTATAATCATTAAATTCCTTATCTGGTTAGGAAGTTACAATCATTTTAATACATGGTTAATTTTCATAAATTTATCATTAAAAAATCTGTTTTATTTTTATTTAAAATTGGAAAATCTCGGAAAATTCATATGAAAACCATTAAAATGATGTAAGAAGACCTTTATTAATTTTGTACGATCTTTTTAAATATGTAATAAAATTGAATGGTTCACTTGGAAAATGTCTGAGTATTGACCATTTTTATCAAATGATTGCGTTTTTCAATATGACTTTCTTATAAAAGCAATACCGATTATATTTTTTCCTTAAAGAGCGTAAAATTACCTTTCTTTTGATGGTATAATCATTAAAATTCGTTTTCTGGTTAGGAAGTTACAATCATTTTAATACATGGTTAATTTTCATAAATTTATCATTAAAAAATCTGTTTTATTTTTATTTAAAATTGGAAAATCTCGGAAAATTCATATGAAAACCATTAAAATGATGTAAGAAGACCTTTATTAATTTTGTACGATCTTTTTAAATATGTAATAAAATTGAATGGTTCACTTGGAAAATGTCTGAGTATTGACCATTTTTATCAAATGATTGCGTTTTTCAATATGACTTTCTTATAAAAGCAATACCGATTATATTTTTTCCTTAAAGAGCGTAAAATTACCTTTCTTTTGATGGTATAATCATTAAAATTCGTTATCTGGTTAGGAAGTTACAATCATTTTAATACATGGTTAATTTTCATAAATTTATCATTAAAAAATCTGTTTTATTTTTATTTAAAATTGGAAAATCTCGGAAAATTCATATGAAAACCATTAAAATGATGTAAGAAGACCTTTATTAATTTTGTACGATCTTTTTAAATATGCAATAAAATTGAATGGTTCACTTGGAAAATGTCTGAGTATTGACCATTTTTATCAAATGGTTGCGTTTTTCAATATGACTTTCTTATAAAAGCAATACCGATTATATTTTTTCCTTAAAGAGCGTAAAATTACCTTTCTTTTGATGGTATAATCATTAAAATTCGTTATCTGGTTAGGAAGTTACAATCATTTTAATACATGGTTAATTTTCATAAATTTATCATTAAAAAATCAGTTTTATTTTTATTTAAAATTGGAAAATCTCGGAAAATTCATATGAAAACCATTAAAATGGTGTAAGAAGACCTTTATTAATTTTGTACGATCTTTTTAAATATGTAATAAAATTGAATGGTTCACTTGGAAAATGTCTGAATATTGACCATTTTTATCAAATGGTTGCGTTTTTCAATATGACTTTCTTATAAAAGCAATACCGATTATATTTTTTCCTTAAAGAGCGTAAAATTACCTTTCTTTTGATGGTATAATCATTAAAATTCGTTATCTGGTTAGGAAGTTACAATCATTTTAATACATGGTTAATTTTCATAAATTTATCATTAAAAAATCTGTTTTATTTTTATTTAAAATTGGAAAATCTCGGAAAATTCATATGAAAACCATTAAAATGATGTAAGAAGACCTTTATTAATTTTGTACGATCTTTTTCAATATGTAATGAAATTGAATGGTTCACTTGGAAAATGTCTGAGTATTGACCATTTTTATCAAATGATTGCGTTTTTCAATATGACTTTCTTATAAAAGCAATACCGATTATATTTTTTCCTTAAAGAGCGTAAAATTACCTTTCTTTTGATGGTATAATCATTAAAATTCGTTATCTGGTTAGGAAGTTACAATCATTTTAATACATGGTTAATTTTCATAAATTTATCATTAAAAAATCTGTTTTATTTTTATTTAAAATTGGAAAATCTCGGAAAATTCATATGAAAACCATTAAAATGATGTAAGAAGACCTTTATTAATTTTGTACGATCTTTTTAAATATGTAATAAAATTGAATGGTTCACTTGGAAAATGTCTGAGTATTGACCATTTTTATCAAATGATTGCGTTTTTCAATATGACTTTCTTATAAAAGCAATACCGATTATATTTTTTCCTTAAAGAGCGTAAAATTACCTTTCTTTTGGTGGTATAATCATTAAAATTCGTTATCTGGTTAGGAAGTTACAATCATTGTAATACATGGTTAATTTTCATAAATTTATCATTAAAAAATCTGTTTTATTTTGGGAAAATCTCGGAAAGTTCATATGAAAACCATTAAAATGATGTAAGAAGACCTTTATTAATTTTGTACGATCTTTTTAAATATGTAATAAAATTGAATGGTTCACTTGGAAAATGTCTGAGTATTGACCATTTTTATCAAATGATTGCGTTTTTCAATATGACTTTCTTATAAAAGCAATACCGATTATATTTTTTCCTTAAAGAGCGTAAAATTACCTTTCTTTTGATGGTATAATCATTAAAATTCGTTATCTGGTTAGGAAGTTACAATAATTTTCATAAATTTATCAATCAAAAAATAATTGTCTTGTACTTATAATTTTTTTCGCATTGTATAAATAAAATATCCTACCATATTTTTGTTAATTGCAGTAATAACTGAAAGTTCATTTTAATTTATATTTTTCAAAAAACATTCTTAACTCGCAGCAAAACATTAAATTCATTTTTATTGCATACTCAATGGCTATATTTAAATACTAAATTTTGTTTTTCATATTGATTTAAAAACTATACCTCCCAATAATGATTGTACAATAATTGAATATGAAAATAAATAATTTGTTATATTAAAAATATCGTGTTTATAATTAAGTTAGCGCAAAACAAATTTTATTATCAGGTATTTACTTTTATAAATTAAATCCTATTAGAATAGTTTCACATTCACCTTTATTATTGTTTATCGTTCTTAAGACTATTATAATGGGAAAACCTACAATTCATGTTTATTTCAATTATTTAAGTGAGATTTTTATTAATATATATATTTGAATTATATATTCTATGAGGAACAATTTATCACGTTATAAAATCTTTCTATTTTAATATATACAAAATACAAAATTTGCATAAAACAACTCGTATTAATACAATATAGTATAATAAATTTAAAATATAATTTCTTTATATATATGTTATTAAAAGTTCATGAAATATAAATACACAAAATATATATTTATGGATAAATAAAAATTTAATTAAATTAACATACTGCAGGTAATTCGAAATACATATAAATTATAAATATACCATAATCGCGCGTATATAATTACAATTATTTTCCGAATATTATATGTGTTTAAAAAGTTTTCAGTCTTATGTTTTTTTGAAGTTGTCTTATATATATGCATATATACACAACATACATATATATATTCAAATGGTGATTTCAGTTCAATTTTCTGATCTGGTCTTTTATAGAACGCACTTTAAAATGCGTTTTATAATCTAATAATGTTTGTATTGATTTGTTTGGAAATTTAATTATTTAATTGCTCCCATGATGTCCTTTATAAAAAAAAAACAAAATTTTGACTTTGTATTACTACTATTTATACAAAAAAAAATATTGATAATAAAAACTGCTTATTTTTGTGTATTCCGAAAACCAAATAATGAAATGCATTTTGATGAGATAAAATTAAAAAATATCTATGATGTAATATATAAAAAAAAAAAAATAAACTCAACATTCGTTACACACTTTTTATAATATGATAGTTTTAATTTAACTATGCGAAATTAAAAAAAAATATTAAATTTATTAATGTCCCTGCTCTGCATTTTTGCCAATTAACAAATTTTTTGTTTTCTTCTTTGTATTGCGTTTTTATGACATTTTTGTTTTAGTATATAATATTTATTTTATATATTTCATACATATAAAATAATAATAAAAAAAAAACGTACTTCTTTTTTAAATACTTTTACTTTCATTATTATTATTATTATTAAATGATCAAAATTCATTTTTTTTTAAAATGCTACTCATTTTTGTTTTTTTTTGTATGTACATAATACATCGTTATTATATGATTTTTTGTTTCTATTAACTCCAACAATTAACAATTTGACTAAATAATATATATGGTATATAAATTTTAATATAAAATATTATACAGACATGCCGTACCATAACCTTTTCTGTTACCTGCGGAAATTATGTATTGTATATAATGAAAGCAAATTCTGTATCATTTTCGTAACGAAATTCTTTATAATAATTTTCTAAAAGACACATTTATTTCTAATTAAATTAATTATATATTAAAATAAATTATCGCATTTATAAAAGTGTTCTAAAATTAATTTTCGCGTATTTTATCCCTGGGAATTCCTCACCAATGCTGCTTCCTTTTTGCTCCATTGCAACCTTTTTGTTCGGAAAATTCATATGAAAACCATTAAAATGATGTAACAAGACCTTTATTAATTTTGTACGATCTTTTTAAATATGTAATAAAATTGAATGGTTCACTTGGAAAATGTCTGAGTATTGACCATTTTTATCAAATGATTGCGTTTTTCAATATGACTTTCTTATGAAAGCAATACCGAAATTGCACCCTTTATTGTTAGAACGGATCACCATTATTGTGTGATCAAATCAACACACATAGTATATATAAAACCTAAAACAAAAAAAACCAAAAAACATTAAAAATCATTATTATATTTCAATGGCACTTTAATTGCGGCCACTATATATAACCGCACTATATATACACTAATTCTCTGTATATCTATATATAATTAATATTATAAAACACGTAAATATGTTTATATATTAAATACACATTGATTTTGTTTTAATTGAAATAAAATAAAATAAAAAAACACCTATCTAAAATACATATAGGCAATATATGTATAGTATAGATAACTTTAATTTAATTAAATTAAATTTTTTTTTATTGTAAAGTAATAACATGAAATTTTGTTAAAGAATAAAAAAAATGTGCAAATAACAAATTAACGAAAATAAAAAAAAAAAAATGAGATACAAAATAACACACAGATTAATATAATATATAATTGGAAATCATTAAAAAATAATTTTATAATATTTATTTTTGTATGTTGATATATAAAAAATAAAAAAAATTGTATCCTATATATTTTAATATATACCTATACTTTCCGCCAGTCTTTTGCGTGCCACTTCGTACGACATAGAAAAATATTATTAGAAAATAACTCCGTGTGCAGACAAAATAATTTTACCAATACCAATTTTTTTTATTTTCCTTTACATGGTTTTTCATAATGTCCTTAATAAGTTTTCACAAAAAAAAAATCCTCATTATCAATTGCGGTTTGTTAGGTTCTCCCAATTTTGATATACGATAAAATTATTATTATTAATCAATTCTTTTTAGATTATATAATCATTAAACCTTTAAATTTTTGTCGGGATATTTATCATATATATTATATAATATAATTTTAACTATTATATATATATATCAAATAATAATATCTATACTCATTAATTCCTTTCACTTTCACTCTATATATGTAACATATATAGGTATGTGTTAAATTAAAAACCACACCTGCAATTATCAATTTATATATTAAACAAAAATATAATATATTAAGTATTTAAAAACATTATTTTATATATAGATGATAATCTAAAATTCTTATCTATATAGATTCGATCGAAATCTATATAAAAAAAAATTGTCTGATGATATAAAAAGCTTCCTAGTTCCAATAAAATGTTCCATGATATCTAAAATCAAAAAAATTCTAAATATTTATAATATTAAACATTTAGAAGAAGCCAAAAAAAACTTGTAATTTTAATGAATATTTATATTTATTCATTCATGTATACAGAATTTTAAAATTAATTCATTCAATTATTATAAAATACAAAAATTGTTAATTTTTTAATATTGTTGCATGGTTACGGCGACAACGGAGGTCATTTCATTTTTATTTAAATCAATCCAAAACATTTACCAACATTTTATATATAATATATAGTACTGTTTTTTGCATTTAAATTTCTTCATGAACTTCATAAAATACATACATATGAATACAAAAATTAATAAATAAAATTCACTTGTTCATATATATCGCTGCCAATCATCTATCTAATAAAATATAATATAATAAGATTTATTTCGTATATAACTATTATAGATTATACATTCGTGTATTTTTCAATTTCTTAATATTTTTGTTTATGCACAAGGACAAATTCCCCATCTACTATATATTATTATTATTATTCTATAAGGGCATATTCATTTAAATATAATATTAATATTTATTTTTTTTTTGTATACACGTAACACATCATAAAATAATTCATATATTTATATCATAATAAATTATTATTTTAAAATTTGTTCCGGTAAAGTTTTGTTTTGTTTTGCTTTTGCTTTGTTCTCGAATTTTACCGGTATGATATTTAAAATTTGTGTAATTAAATTCTATATTTTAAATAATATAATTTTAATTTATATTTTACATGCAACGATCAGTTTTATTTTAAACAATAAATAGAAAAAATCGTCTGAAAAAAACTAAAAAATGAATTAAATATTAATTGATCTAAATTATAAGATGAATTATTGTTTTATTTTTAATGTATTATTATAATATTAAGAGAAAAAAAACGCGAGGTCAGTTGAAATTTGTATAAAGAATTTGATTTTTTTATGTTATATAAATTGACTTTTATTTTCCCAATATCCCATTTTTAAATCCAAAATTTATGGTATTTATACCCTAGATTTCGTTTCATCTATAGTAATTATATTGTTGATTGATATAAACATAGCATCTATCCTCCAAGATTATAATCATCTTGCAAAGCAAAGCGATCTATAATAATGTATGAAGAAATAAATATGACATGTTTAAAATTAATATATGCAATTAAACAATTTTCTTAAATTAAATTTTACACGTTATTCAATGTATAAACACATTTTAATCTATATGATTGATTCAATTTAGTATTCTGTATTGTTTTTTGAGAAAGGTGTTGCGATAACCTTTTATATATAATAAATATATATCACATATCAATTTTAAATATATAAATACATATCAGAGTTTAAAAACATATCAGTGATTGTCAAGCATTTATTAATGTTTCCCTCCCCCATTGAAAGACTTGAGTTTTGTTTGGCTATCCCATATATCGCAATATCGCACTTTATGTTTTATTATTAAAAATTTAATAATTTTATTATGTAAAATATCACATTATTTCAATTTTGTTCAATACACACTTTTGGTAATATATTATATATTTATTTTTCTATATAGTTTTGGATTTTATAATAACGTTTTATACTTACGCAACGACATTGCGGCAATTATATATTTTTGATTTTATCAATAATTTAAATCTCTTTGGATATACACTTTTTTGTTATATTGGTATTTTTTTTTTTATCTTATTTTTGATTTAAATTTTTATTTTTTAAAGAATTGAAATTGATTATAATAATTTTTATTATTATAAAAATTGTTATTGTCAATTATTATTGTTTATTAGATCTGATAATTTATTGAGTTCATAAGAGCATTCATTTTGATTTTATTGAAATGGAAAGGAAAATCAAAATTATATATACAAAAACATGATAATTTGAATTTTGAAAAAATTAATAAGGTGGATTTTCCGGAAAATTTTGTTTGACTAGTAATTAATTTATTTTCATACCACATTTTTTATGTCATGCATTCAATAAAATAAAATCTCTTAATTTATCTCTATTCAATATAATAAATAAACAATTATATTTTATGTACTACTCTATAACCGCACTATTATATCGGACACCTGCTATTTTATTCGTATGCTCGATTTTGAGATGCCAAAAAAGGACTTTAAACTATAAATTTTTAATCCTTCTAATTTTATTTCATAAAATTATGGTTTTAGTTAAATAATTGCGTAGACAAAAGTAAAAAATCTTTTAAATTCAATTAGTTATGGAATTTATTATTTCAAAATGATTCAATTTAACAAAACAAAAAAAAATTTGACCATTATAATATCGGACACTTATATTATACGCCACTAATGTTCTTTGTAACGCCTCGCCTTTGGCCTTTATGATTTGAGCCTCCATTCTCTTAGACGTACGGTATTTACTAAATTTTTGCATTCATCCGACGTTTTTATTGTATTCCTCATTTCAATGATTTTTCCTTGGAATTCTTCACTCCTTCAATTGTAACTTTCTTATATAATTTTTTAACTTAGTTTTATTAATGTCCACAATGACATATTCTATTAATTATTTAACTAAAACCATAATAATTTTACGAAATAAAAGGATTAAAAAATTATTGAAAGTCCTTTTTTAGCATCTCAAAATCGAGCATACGAATAAAATAACAGGTGTCCGATATAATATTGGTTAAAGTATAGTATATCATATGGATCTATGTGATTAACTTTTTAAATAGATTATTTCTATATATAGCTTTTAATAATTAAACTATTATTAGAATAAATTATGATTAAATTTTAAAACAATATTCTACATAGATATTTTATTTTGCCATTAATTCATTTGTTTTTCATTTTTTATTTTGCTTTTATCACTCTTTATGTATCTATTGTAAATTTATAAAATATCCGCACCATATACGAAGGTATTATATTCTTTGTAATTCAACTGACTTCTTGTGAAATACATAACAAAAAAAAATAATATCAAAAAAAATACCAGTATAAAGAAAAGCGATACAATTTTATTGGCATCGATTTTATTTAAAAACTATATAAACATATATACAATTATGTAATTTCTTTCAATGATATAATATTATTTATATACTGTATATGAACTCGATAAACACTGGCGATATGTATCTTCATATATAAATTTAAATTTTGCGATATATTTCACCGATTATAATAATATTAAAAGTAGTTCAATCAATTATTATATATTTAAATGAATAAAACAAAAAAAAAATTAAATAAAGTTATAAGAAAGTAAATAACACAAAATAAAAACGTTTTTGTTTTTTATACCAAAGCATATTTTTACCAATTGAATTGAGATATTATTGATATACACACTGAAAAACGACGACCATATATATATGTATATATATTTTATTATTTTACGATTATGTAAAGGTAGATTTACAACCTTTTAATATTAATATATTATTGATTTATTTATATTGCATATTGTTTTTTAATTCAATTATTTTGTACTTATATTAACATAATTGTGCGAGCTTTGTTATAAAATTTTGTACAATTTGATTTTGTTAATAAATTTTTTGTTTTCACTATGGGGTTATTCTTGGAGTTATGACAGAAAAAATTAGAATTAACCAAAGATAGATTCGTCAGTATTTAGTATAGTTATAGAGATGTCTTTAAATTCCCATTTTTCTCCATTAAATCTTTTATACAAACTGGACTAAACATATATTATATAAAAAAAAATATTCCATTAAGGTAAAGGTAAAAATTTTAAATAAACAATTGTTTTTGTATACAGACAGAATATACCTATTTTTTTTTTATTAATAACAATTGTAATGATAATGAAAGTGAATATATAATAAAAAAAAAAAAAAAAAACATTGACGTCGACGAGCTCGGCGGACGACATTGACTTAAAGTAATTCATCATATTTTTTACTTTTTTTTTTTTTTCCATTTCATAATTTATATATAAAATTTTTTTTTTTTACATAATATATATAATAATATTGCTTTTATTTTTAATGGTATCAATATCATGTATGTATATCTCAAAAAAAAAAACACCAAACTTTATATTCAAAGTAATTTTATATTATAAATTCATATAGACGCGATATTGCTATATATATATACAGAGTTTCCCATCAGATCTCAACCTCAATGTACCGTTTTTAGACTGTTCCATATATTTTAATACTTTTTATTCGTGTATCATCATGGGTATGTTATCAATTCGGCTCCGTAACGCGAACTTCAAAGGAGCCAATAAAGAACCTTAAACTGGAGTATTTTGGTCGGGAACTGGGACAATCTGTATAAATGACGTGAATTCATCATATAAAATTACATTTTTTTTTTCAAAATCATTTCCATGTATCATATTTTTAATTTTATTGTTGCGTTTCTTATATGTACCAAAAAGAAAAAAAAAGAGTTGCAATTTTTTTTTATTCTGTTTTATATAACAATATAGAGTTTGAAAAAATATAAAAAAAAACAATTAGTAACATTACCAATATTTAATAACATATATATATATTACAAACTATAGCTGAATCACAAATAATAAAAAGTAAATTAAACTATATTCATATAAAAGTGAAGTGAACTTATTATACATACATATATATATATATATATTATTTGTGGTTAAAATTAAAGTGAAATTAAAAGAGTTTGAAAAATATATTCATTTAACTATATACTTATTCATATTTATAATAAGTAGTTTATTTATTCAATATTTATATCGATTTTATTATATCAAGGTGATTTTCATATGAAATTATAAAATATATTATTTACAGTCAAATGTCGCTTTTAATCTGAGGGGTAGAGTTTTTTTAAATATATATAGAGGTAGAGATTTGTGCGTTAACCCCCCCGATGATTTTAAATTTATAATGTACTGATATTATTCCATTTTATTTCGCGTTTGATTTCGATACGATTTAAGTTTTTTAATAGGATAATCGTAAAAATGATAGACACCCACACTAATACTTTATAACTCATTCGTCATTCATTGCATTGCATATCTTGTATTTGACTGAAAGGGATTTAATTAGTTTACATAAAAATTTTAGATTAAACGATCTAATCAAATCGATGTTTTACTGTATATATTATAATCTATATATACATATATATATATTTTTGATTTAATTTATTTATTTATTTTTATAAATCATTTATAAGCTCTTCGCATAATAATAATAGCTAGTATAATAATAATAATAATACAATTTTAATTGTTAACGCATAAATTGTGTAGGAATTCATCATTTCTATATATGCAGATAAAAACAAATATCAATTGTTCAATACTTTTTTTTTTTTGGAATTTTTTTGCATTTTAATAATAAATTGCAAATTAATTTTTTGTAATTTCATATGGAATATGGTAATGGTTTTTAAATAATTATATAAATTTAAATCCAAATGACTTTTAAATTATTTAAATTATAATATAATATTTAAAGAGATATAGAGGACAAATTTAGAGAAATTTTGTATTTATAATTATATATAGATCAGAAAAATTTCCATTTTAACACAATAAGGTTTACGCATAATAATAATAATAATAAGGTGCGCAGCGACAATTCGCATTACATATAGACTGATCTTTTAATGATGTATTGCCTTAAATGTATTGCCTATTATAATGTATTATAAAATATGTCCTTAGAATATTTTATAAGCATATAACTTTTATACAGTGAGTGAGTTGGCTTAAATTATATATAAAGGATATTTCGCATATTCCCTTATATTTACGGTATGCGTATGATCATTAAATCTATTTGGAATTAAAATGATACCAAATAATTGAATGGGGTTATGGTTTTTTTGAAGAAAATCAAATTTATAATATACTATTTTATTTTTTCAATATTCATATTTTGTGTTTTCAGTTGCCTTTCCGATAGGATTTTCGTTACTATTTTGCAAATTTAATTTTGTTATATTTTTTAATTGAATTTTCACAAATTTTCTTTTGTTATATTTTCAGTTTCCTCATTGATAGTTATCGCGTTTCCTTTTATAGTTTATTGCGAGTTTTCCTTTAATATGGATTTAAAAAGTGTTTTACGAGTTTTTATTCTTTAATTTTTGAATCATTGGATCAGTAGCTTCATTGTGCACATTTTATAGGTATTATATTACCATGAATGCTCTAATGAAATTTTAAAGCTAATTCCTAAACCAATTAAATTCTCTTATAATAATTCGAGAAATTCACAAAAGGCTCATTCATATTCTGTGTATCTATTTTAGGGTTTTTGCGAACAAACAGATTTGGAAATTCATTTTTTTTCCCAAGAACCGCAAGATTATGGAATAGTCTCCCTGAATTAGTATTTCCACTTTTGACTTTTGATTATCGCAGTTATTTAAATTAAACATTTCATCTTATCTAAAAACTAATCCACCTAAAGTGCAACTTGGACAATTGTTTGAAATCTCATATGAGTGATTTTTTCTTATTTCGTTTTCATAAATTAATCCACATATTATAATAGATTTACCACCCAAAAGAACTTAAGTGTATTCAATGCATCTAAAAGGTTCATCACCTGATTAAGTGCGATTTCGTTACGGGCTCACGGCAATAGAATTCCGAGGTTTTACGGGCGCTAAACCGATTCTGCCACAGTAACGAACAAAAAAGAAAAAGTGTTCTTTAATAGTTTTTCAAGTTTTCATTTGATATTTTTCATATGTTTTTTGTATGAATATTTTTCGGATTACAATCAATCGATAATATCCCGAGTTTTATTACTATTTTTCAGACTCTCTTAGCTATAATTTTCAAATTTGTATAATAAATAAATATATATTAGTTTTCGTTGGTAATAGTTTTCCCAGTTGTCGTTTTTCTCGTTAGTTTTCCATAATTTCCCATTAAATGTTTTGTTTCATTCATAAAAACTTGTGTCACGTTATTTATATATTAAATTTTCATGAATAATTAATTAATATGTCACAGACATGAATCAAAATTCATTCGAATTTGTTTTAAATAAAATATATAATAACCAAAAAATTTAAATTAAATCTATAAGGTCATTATATTATATATTTTCATATATATCGAACGATGTTATTAAGGTATATATATATTAAATATACATGGATATTTATTTGACTGATTTGATTTAATGACATTTAACACAACACATTAATTTTTTATATCCATATATCTTATATAAAATGAAATATGATTGAAATTTTTTTTTATGTATATTTTCTTCTTAAGATTATCTTTTGGTAACGATTTTTTTTTGGTTTCTTTCTTTATACTCTATATTTTGTTTTTTAATTAAAGAACCATATATAAAATGATGACCTTAAGGAAAAGTATCATATTTGTTGTATTTTTTTTTATTAAATTTATTCTTTAAAGTATATAAGTATAAAGAAGAAGTGATGGTAATTTTTAAATTAATATGATTTTTATATACGAATCGATGAATTTTATAAATAACAACAAATAAAATATTAATATGTTCTGTGTTTTTCGTTTTTCTCATTATTTTTTTATATTTTTTTATAAATTATATCTTTTGAATTATTATATAATCGGTAAATGGATTTTTTTTTATATTAAATAATAATAATAATATTAAAAAAATCTTTTCATTTTGTACCTTTTTTTTTTTTGCGATTTATATTGGATGGTATTTAGATCAATTTTATAATATCTGACCTTCTCTCATGCGATGCTGATAATTTATCTGGTTTTTTTCTCTGTTATAATATCGTTTTTTTTTGTTTTATTTATAATTTTCCTTTTTAAAAAAAATATCTATATGGTATATAAGTATAGTATATACAATTGATTTAACTTGGGCGTGCCGTCGCTTTTGCCATAAAACTATTATAATTTTTTTTTTTTTTATTTTTTAATGCAATGTATTATTTTTATTATTAATATATTATCATTAAATTGGACCGCTTTTGTATATCGGATTTTTTTTTTTTTCATTTTGTATCATATGTTGCAATTTTTATATTCATATATTAACAATATATTCCTGTGTACTTTATTTGTATGCCGAGCCGAACGATCTCGCAATGTTATGTAATAATTCGATACACTTTCAATCTAAAAGTTTTATATATTGATATATAGTATACGATTTTATTATACAAATAATAATTGAATATGTATATAATATATATAGTTATACCGCGTGGCGTGAATAAAATATTTTTATATATTTTAATTATTATCTTTATATATCATGTATATACCTTTTATAATAAGATGCTTTATTATTCACTTTAATATATAATATCTTTGGGGCATAAACTCATAAAACAATTAATAAATATTATATTAATGTATGAGATTACATCATCTAATGATAATAATAATAATAACAAATAAATCTATTCAATCACGAATAGATTCTCCTTTCGGAATATGAACTATATAATTTTATAATGACTTAATAGAATTAACATTTTTTTATTGTTGCGTGAGTAGAATTATCGATCTTTATTAAAACGCATTGATTTTATTGTCGAATGCAATACAAAAAAGTACAAAACAAAAGTGATCAATGACTTATACATTATACAAATGTAAAGGTTTTGTTCTTATCAACACCCATAACGCGGATATCCTAATGAACTTTAGAATGACATAAACATCTCTTTTAATTGTATTGAATCTTATAAATTAAAATTTGCAATCGTGTCTTATAATTATTTGGGGGGATTCCCTCCAATTTTTGTTGTCTTTAGTTGAATAAGTCTTTTGAGGGAATGAGTTGATTGTTATTGGTTGAATATACAGAATATGTTCACTACAAACAAAGGAGAGAATTTCCTTTAGAATTTACTTTAGAACATATTTTTTGAAGAATTAGTTTTAGAATAAATTATTTAGAATTGTGTTTAGGAAATTATATGGAATGTTCTTTATCAAATTATTCAGAATTTCCTTTATATATACAATGATATAGATTTCTGATTACAGAACACGCAATTATACAATTTAAAAAAATATCAAATATATACCATGCTTAGATCTGCTTTGATTAGATAATCATCCGATTTCAATCGATGTTAAGAAAATACACCCTTAATATTGCTATATATTTTGATTGTTTTTGAAAATCATATAAAATGTGTGAACGATAAATAAATTATATATATGATATTTAAACATAAGATATCGTATTTTATATTATCCAAAGAAAATGCTTTTTATTCATTATTTAAATCAAACAAATCTAATGTAAATGTCGCAAATAACCCATTTTTTAAATCACAAAAATTGGTCTTTCCAGGCGGTTTTCATAGATAATCACTTTAAACAATAGATTTCTAATTTTTAAATGATGATAAATTAATTGCTTATAAATATAGTTTTAAACTGATTTAAGTATCTGAACGTCCTTGCAGGCGCAATGGTCTGAATCCTCAGGATTAATGAGAATTAAAATAAATAGATTTTTGAATGAAAAAATAAAATGCAAACCAATCCATTTTTTTCGTAAGGGGTTATAGTATAGCAAAATATTGGGAAATTTTTGCCGGGCGATAACTCAAAAACTAATAGCTGAATCGGTCTGAAACCAATTTATTCGGATTCAGCATCACCATTAAAACATAAATATGCTAGTTTTCAGCGCGATTGCTCAAACTTAAAGTTTTCGGTGAAAAATCCATTTTTTCATAAGGGGTTGGTTGCAAAATTTGTATTTATAACTTTTGCATTTTTCTGCCAATTTGATGAATTTATAGTATTTTTTACAATCTAAATGAAGGAAAATGGGATTTCTTAAGCATCCCCGTAATAATAGTCTTTAGTACGTTTATAGTTCCAATCTTTAGTACGTTTATACCCATGTAACATTAAGCCCTATATAAAGGCTGTATATCAGCATTATATCGGTATTTTTATTCTTTAACCTTATATCAAACCTATATTAGCATTTTAATTCTATTTGATACCCTACATCCGCAATCTTAGGTTTATATAATGCGTACGTCCTATATTGGCCCTATTTTGGCATTTATATTCTAACACATATTTAAGAGCCTTATATCTGAATTTATAGATTGTATTAGGGCTTGAGACCAATAATATCCTATTATGACCAATATACGACAATACACCAACACACACTTGGCGTATATTAGCCTGATATTAAACTTATATTACCAAAGCATTATATATCTTATTTAATTCAAATATAGGGCTTAATTCAGCCCTATATTAGATTATTAATAACGATATAAGGTATGTTAAATATAAGCCCTATATTATTATTTAAATCGTTATATACAGCTTTTAAACCTTATTAAAGTTTACGAATTCCAATATACAGCTAAAACATGATAGAATTTGTTTAATGCTATTATACGGCTATAATTATATTTAGATAATTATATCTATTATTATAATTAAATGATCTTTAATTATAAAAGATAAAATTAAAAACACGTGTTTTTATTATTGAATTATAAATAAAATGCAAATAAAGCATTCTCTCTAAATCGGTTTATAATAATATCAGTAAAACACAACAATATAAACATATCACGCGTAGGTAAATGGTAACATCACACACTCCAAGGTTGCGGTTCACGGTTCATATCTCGGTGCGGTCAAGTAAGTAAACTTTAACATTAAATTTAACTGATAAGATAATTGTAATGTAATAAAATAATTTAATAAATGGATTCAAAAAAATAAGATAAAATAATAAAATAAAATCTGGTTATAAAAAAAATGTTTTTTTTATTATTCTTGGGAAAATCTTAGCTTTATAGTGGATTTCTTTGGTCTAGACTTATATAAGTTTTATCAGCATTATATGAGAATATATAAGTGTTTTATAGTTTTTATATAGTTATATTTCCAAAATAAGACCCACGCCGTAAACTACCTTAATAATGCTGATATACGTTCTTCGCCCTATAACTAAATAAATATTCTTATGTATGACCTAAACAAGCCCTATATAATAATGGAAATTCTGATATAGAGCTTTTTTAAGCCCTATAGACCGTCCACTTCTTATGGAAAAAATACCAATATAGGGCCGATATACGACCTTTGATTAGCCTTATATCGTAGCATATAATGCTAAAATTGCTACATGGGTAGTTTAAAGAAGTGTCCAACTTTGTAGCAAGTTTCAGATTATTATTAGCTAGTCCAATAGCAATTTGATGGAACCATGAAAATGGTTAAATTTTATATGGAAAAGATTTAATTTGATATAGAAAAGGTTGACTTTGAGGTGGAAATTATTGAATTTGATAGGGGGGGGTTGAAATATTATAGAATTTCGAATAAATCCATATAAATATAAATAAAATTCTTCCAATACTTATCAATAAACTTATCAAAGACTCGTTCAGACAAATATATAATATTATTATTATTAATATAATCAATGTATTATATTTTTATTTCTTTGAAGAACCAAATTCTGTTAATAATAAAAGGTCAATTGCTACTATATACATACATATATTCTTTACGTATATATCAAATATATATTGTATATACAAATGTTTGAATTAAAGGTTAATAAAACTATATATACAATAATATAATAAAACTGGATATATTATTGGTAATAGGTTAATAACGAATTGATCTCATCGTCTTATTTATACACTATCTATATATATATTTTATTATATATTAAATATTTAAATTTATCGCGGCGTACAGAGATTAAACCTCTTTTATATAGGTATATATTTTTTGATGTATTATTTATATATAGACTGCGTAATGTTACTTATTATATATTCAAATAAATGTTATTAAAAAATACTTGTTGGTCTCAATGTATAATTTAGCAGCGCGAAGGTAATAAAAAAAGGTTTATAAAACATTTTAATATTTTATACAATATACAAATCTCTTCGTAATGTATATATGCAAATCACAAAGCACGATATATTTAAATAATATTAATAATAAAAATAATAACTCTCTATATAAGCAAAATGAATATTCACAAAACAAAAAAAAATTATTTAAACAAGTTATCTTCATAATATTGTAATTATTTTATGCATGTATAATATTTTTATGGTGTGGTACCTCAAATCTGTAACAATTTATTTCTGTAACAAAAAAAAAATCTAAATTTAATTTTTTATATTTTTAGATATACACGAATCTATATATATATATATATATATAATTTAAAGACTTTTTTTTTTTAAATTATATGTGTAGGAATTGTGCATTATTTATTCAAATATAAAATTGCTCTATTGAATATATATTGCTCGTTGATTTTGGTTACATAATTTTTTTTTTATTATACAATGCAAATTGTTTGTGTTGTTGTTATATGGAGGATTAACCTAAATTTTAATGAATAAAAAATAATGTTAATAATAAAAAAAAAACCCTGATTCTAATTTAGTAGGACATTTTGTGTAATATTATTTTTATTATTAAATTCCAAAAATCATATGTGCGGTATAAAAACCACAGAAAATATAATCATATAAATCCCAATCAATATAATATAAGTTCTTTTATCAATTTTTTAATCAATTTCAATTCTTCATCGTCGCAATTATTGCATTTTATTTAATATATATGATTGTATTGTATTATTATTGTGTATAGCTTTTTGTAAATGCCTTTAGATATATTTTAGATATATTCATAATAATTTTCATCAATTGATATATAATGAAGGTTATTGGAATTATTTATAATATTAATAATAAATTGATTACAATTTTAAATATAAATTAAATAATACAAATGTATATAGCTCGATATATATATATATATATTGTATATAGGGTTTCTTTGGACGCAATTGTTTAGAATTTAGAATTTTCCAAGATTTTCATATATTTTATATGAAAAAATATACCAAATCCATTTCTGAGTGCGATGATATCTTAAATATTTGTTGACCGATCGTTTTCATAAGGTTTTTTAATTGAGAAAATCTTTGCAAAACATTTAATTCTGAATCAAATCGCATCAAATTTTGTAAACCTATAATTCAATATATTTTACATATGCATATTTGTGCAACAAAAACAATCAAAAGCATATATATAATACAATGTCAAATATTAGTACTCTATTTATTCATATATATAACATGACGTCGATGAAACTTAAACTAAAAAGGTAATAAAGTAATAATAAAAAGTAATAAAAAATAACTCATATGTTTTCAAACAATTGCACTTTAGAGGTGGATGAGATTATCTTTATAGATAGAATGAAACACTTAATGTAAATTATTGCGACAGTCATATAAGAATTCAGAAAACATTATAATGGAAATACTAGCTGTCGGGGAAACTGTTCCATAATCTTGATGTTATTGGAAAAAAAATAAATTTCCAAATCTGTTGGTTCGAAAAAAGTCAATATAGATATACTGCTGTGTGCGGATGTGCTGCTGTTTGAGAATTTCTTGAATTATAAGGAAAGTTAATCGGCGGCCCAGGCATTAGAGTATTATTCACAATAATGATTGAGTCAACATATTTATGGATCTTATTTTGTTTGATAACAAACATGCATTTGATTTAGATGAATTAAATTCCAATAGGTTTATCCTTCCTCAATTATAGATATATGGATTCTAAATCTTTGTTAATTGAAGGAATCATTTTCTGGGTGAAGTATTTGGTTGGCATTATGATTACGCGACGATATGAGGCATTATGAATAAAATAAGTAAATTATTTTTAGCGCATTTTTTCGTGTATTTTTAAGATATTCATTCGAATTAAAATGATTTTATAAAAAGAAAATTGATGAATGATATTAAAATAATTAGATAATGGAACTATATTCTTAGAAAACCGTACCCGCTATTCTTATTTAAACGTATAAAATGTAAAAATGTCTTTCCATAATACAATCCCAAATGAGTAAAAATAAAACATCCATAGATTAACTATACTAAAAAATATAAAGGATGTTTTCCCGTAAAAATTTTCAGTAATTTTCTTTTGCTGGAAAAATTACATAATTACATATATTTTATTTAAAATTAAAATAATACAACAATTATTTATATTAATTTTGTCTATTTATTTTTCATAGATTAACAATCAAATTCAATTTAACATATATATGCGGAAGGGTGAAATCCAATTTAAAATCTTCAATCATATATTGCGGAATATATTATTATAATTGAGGGGTGATATATTATAAAAGTTACTTATTAATACAGCAATAAGGATATCATATCGCAGGCATTGGACTCTATACAAAGCGGGCAGTTCGAATATAACAATTATCAAAGATATATCTAACTTCCAAACATTTGTAGATATAGGTGAGGAACGATAGATACGCAATAGCAAATGAATGAGGATTATAGTAATCGAAAATGAAGTTGAATCATTGTATCTCACATCACATGATAGATTATTTATAATAAAGAAATACAATTAAAGAAATTGTTTTGAAAGGATACGATATATATAAAAATGCAATAATTCGTCGATAAGACAATTCAAACCGATTTGGTAACGAATTATCAATCCAGAAATTAGAGAATTTATTAATAAAACGTTTATTTCCTATACAAACTGCAATATAGTTTGTATCAGAAAATCTTCAATTCTGAATCAAAATGCATTCGTACGCGGTGAGGTTAATTACGATATCATATCCTGGAAAACTTGACAATAATTCACAAGGGATGGAAAGTGACTTTTCAATTTATAAAAACGAAATATTGCAATACAACTAAAGATAATAAAAGAAAAATGAAACCTGAATTGAATTTGGTGATTTTACATAATAAAATTCAAACGAAAATTGTTTCTAATCTTAATAAATTTATCAATATATCATATTTAATTATCAATAGAATTGTTCTAACAATCAATTATGATCAAAGTTAAAGTATGGATTTTGGATCGGATTTGCAATTCTATATTGATATTTTATATATTTTTTAACGTTGTATCACACTATGGACTGTATATTTAACAATATACACATTTTGATTTAAATTATTTGGAAGGAAAAGTACACGTAATTCATCATTTTCATCAATTGGCAGAAACAAATATAATATAAATTACATTTACTATATATATATAACATATTAAAGTAATTCATCATCATCATCATCGTAATCATTTTCTTCGTTTTACATTCAACAATTACCGCTCTTGTATATATATCCATCTTTATATATATATATCTATACATTCAAAAAGGTATAAACTATTTATATATAAAAATTTTAATGGTAATAAATTGGCAAATGCATATAAATATATAGCATTCAAAAATAAAAGAGTGGTAAAATATTTCATTCATTCATATATTCACATACGCGAGGAATTTTTACTATAAATTGGCTAACAAACAGTGGATAAGATACAGTCGTCGTTGAATTGTTCTGTATTCAGTAATAACATATTTTTATAATATTACCAATAACATTTAAAATAAAAATGGCATTCAAGGTGTGTGTGTGTGTATTTAAATATTTAATAAGTTTTTTTTTCAAGTGTTTTAATTTAATTTCATATTTTTCTTTAACATAATTTTTAAATTCAAAAATAATTCTATAATTTATAATCTATTCTCTATTAGTTATATTATAATAGTGGAATTTAATTTGAATTGTTATAATTCGCATAATATTAACCACATTTGAAACTATCTATAAATTTATTATTATATTTATTAATAGATCTTTAATTCATCTTTAAAAGTTTATATTTAATTAAAACGATATATTAATTCATTTTATTTTGTTTATTTGCTAATATATTATTTATGATATTTTTAATTATAACTATAGTGAATTAATGTGATGTTTTTATTTCTGTTTTTGTCAATTTTAAAAAAAATAAAATAAAAAATAGTTCTTAACCTTTTGCGCTATCGTTGCCGTTGCACGTGCTGGACTTTTACCAGCATCACCAGTCGCCTATGCACATGGTGGACCAGCTTATCATACATCATATGCCGGACCAGCTATTGCTAAAGTAGCCACACCAATTGCTTATGCTGCTCCAGGTAATTAAAACAATAAAATAATAAAAATCTAAGATAAAATGTCTTTAAAGATTTGTTAATATAAAATCGAAATGAAAATTTAATACTTAAGTATTCTCATATATTCTATTCGATTGTGTATATCAAAAAAGAAAATGTATTTTGCGTTTAAAAAAACAAACATTTATTAATAATTTTCTATTTCACTTTAACTTTTTTTAAATTAGCTCATTATGCTGTTGCTGCTCCAGCTTATGCTAAAGCCGCCGCCCATGATGATTACGATCCAAATCCACAATACACATTCTCCTATGACATTCAAGATGGTTTAACCGGTGACTCAAAGAGCCAACATGAAACACGTAACGGAGATGTTGTCAGCGGATCGTATTCATTAGTCGATCCAGATGGTCATAAACGTACCGTCGAATATACAGCTGATCCACATAATGGTTTCAATGCTGTCGTTCACCGTGAACCAATTGGTCATGCCGTACATGCACCAGTTGTTGCTAAAGTAGCCGCTCCAGTTGCCCATTATGCACATGCAGCTCCAGCTGTAGCACACTACGCCCATGCCGCCCCAGTCGCCCATTATGCAGCTCCAGCTGTAGCCCATTATTCACATGCCGCCCCAGTTGCTCACTATGCACATGCCGGTCCAGTATCACATTATTCAGCACCAATTGCCCATGCCTATCATCATTAATATATGTGTGTGTTCCTTCAACCATTTGTTAATTATTATATTATTATAGAGAAAGAATGTACGAAAATTACTGAACAAAAAACTATAAAAATCAAAGTGATAAATAAAAAATGAACTTCAAACAAATAATAAATAAATAAATACACACATTTAAGAAAAACACCCTGGCGCGGTGGCACAGGATATATATTAATAATAATCATTATTAGAATCATATATATTTTGTATACCGTACCGTAAAATGCTCATTTATGTTTAATTTATGTTTTCATTTCTTTTTTTTTTATAATTATCATCTTATTTTTAATTGTTTTAAGTATAAAGTTAAATAAATTATACTTAAAACATAAAAAAAATGGGATGATGATATGTACAATTTTATGTGTGTAATTATTATAAATGTATGTATGTTGTTTTTTAATCAATTTTTTTTTAATAAAAATAAAAAAAAAACTATTATAAATATAAAAATAACTATCTTTTAAATTTAAAACAATGTCTTAATATTAGAATAAAAAAATATAAACGAGGGAAATCTTGTATGAATTCACCGGAAAAATTCTTATTCTTGGATCACCACTTTGGATTTAATCTCTACAGTTTTGGTGTGATTTTTTGAAAATATTATCCTTTTTATTAGCTGCGAATATGCCCCAAAAACTGATCCAAGACTATCGACGATTTTGACGACGACGACGACATTGAAAAAGGAAAAATATTTGTGGGAAAATAAAAATATTCATGAAAAAAATATCATTTGTATGAAATAGTAAAGACTCTTGAAAAAAATAACATTTGTATAAAAACCTTATGATAAAATTAAAAACATTTGTATAAAAATAAAATTTATATTTATTATTGAAACTTTATATGAAAATTTTTACCTGTTAACAATGTGTATTGAAAACATGATAATTGTTGTAGATGGTATTTTTATAATATTGCTAAGTGTGTTGGCTGTTCAATTCATGGATCGCTGGTTCGTTTCAGATGTCGTGCATTTTTTCATATGCAGATTCATATGCAGCAGCAAATGAAATTATAAGTGGAAAAGTGAAAAAGAAGAAAAAATTAAATTTTTGCTTTTTTTTTGCTAAATTTTGATCTGAAAAATACAAGAGTTAACTCTTGTAATTTTTTATTTCACCTCGTCCTTGGGATTCCAAATTTTTCGAGAATGTTGGGCATGAGTTGCTCTATTGATTCCATAAGTATGAAATTTTTAGGTGGACCAGGAACACCAGGACCTGGCTTTGAAAATCGCGTTTTTTGCACTTTCAAACCCTAATAACTTGGAATTTTGTTCTAGGATTTTTATGGGCATAAACACAGATCGATAGGGAATTTGAATACCTTTCGATTGATGATATGATTATTATGATCGGTCCACTGGTATGGCCAGGAGGCTAGAAACAAATTTGGCCAATCCCAATCAGACACCATTTGACCGATTTATTTAAATAGGAAGGAGTTACTTCATTTTAGAATTCTATATATCATTGGAATGGGTAAAAATCAACCTTTCATTTGATGGTAGTTTCGAAATTTTTCGATGAAAATTGTGGATTTTCCTTTAACATCAAAAAACATCAATTTTCGACCAATTTCAAAGGTTAGTTCCAAGATGATCCCATGAAGTTAGGATTCCAATATTTTACACATTTATAATAGAGGATATGAGACATTATTTGCAACCGGTCCGGTAATTATATCTTATTCCGTTTCGCTACAGTGGTGTTCCAAAGTTGACTCTACACGGAAAATTCGAAAATATTAAACTCCAGCTCCTGATCGTAATCCCACTTGTTTAGCAAAGTGCTAGAACAAAAGTTTTGTCATTTTATTACCTCTATCACATATCCGAAGCCCAATGTTGTATCTTTAAAAAAACCGAATTTTCCATTTTTTCAAAATTTTTGACAAAACGTATGGAAAAAATAATTTCAATATACCATTTTTTTTACAACTGGAAATCGAAAGGCCTTATATTTTAAAGTATTTTTTCCATATAACACTTTCTTGTAGGTGCCAGGGTTTTCCCAGGGTGGTCTATGGAAAAGTTTATTTTTATGATTTATCATGCTAAAATATTTACAGGTGTATTTATTGAATATTAATGAACATTTTCACCATAAAAGTGTTTGTAAAATTGTATAAGTTTTTATATAAATTCATTATATTAAAAATTATTATTGCTTATAATATGCCATGTAAAATATTCACAAAATCGCTTCTATAAAATCGTAAATTTCTATAAAATCTAATGGCAATTTATAAATGCTGTATTGGTGAAAATGTTCATTAATATTCAATAAATACACCTGTAAATATGTTAGCATGATAAATCATAAAAATAAAATTTTCCATAGTCCACCCTGTGAAAACCCTTGCACCTACAGGAAAGTGTTGTATGGCAAAAATACTCTAAAATATAAGGCCTTTCGATTTCCAGTTGTAAAAAAATGGTACATTGAAATTATTTTTTCCATACGTTTTGTCAAAAATTTTGAAAAAATGGAAAATTCGGTTTTTTTAAAGATACAACATTGGGCTTTGGATATGTGATAGAGGTAATAAAATGACAAAACTTTTGTTCTAGCACTTTGCTATACAAGTGGGATTACGATCAGGAGCAGCAAATGAAGAATTTCGAATTTTCCGTGTAGAGTCAACTTTGGGACACTACTGTAGCGAAACGGAATGAGATATAATAACCGGACTAGTGGCAAAAGACGTCTCATATCCACTATTTTAAGTGCTAAAAATATTGGAATCCTCCGAGCATTGGATCATCTTGGAACTAACCTTTGAAATTGGTCGAAAATTGATGTTTTTCGATGTTAAAGGAAAATCCATAATTTTCAACGGAAAATTCTGAAACCACCATCAAAAGAAAGGTTGATCCTTACCCTTTCCAATGATATATAGAATTCTAAAATGAAGCAACTCCTTCCTATATAAATAAATCGGCGAAATGGGGTCTATTTGGGGATGGCCAAATTTGTTTCCAGCCTCCTGGCCAAACCAGTTGACCGATCATAATAATCAGACCATTAATCGAAAGGTATTCAAATTCCCAATCGATCCATGGGTATGGCCATAAAAATCCTAGAACAAAATTCCAAGTTATTAGGGTTTGAAAGTACAAAAAACACGATTTTCAAAGCCAGGTCCTGGTGTTCCTGGTCCACCTAAAAATCTCATACTTATGGAATCAATAGAGCAACTCATGCCCAACATTCTCGGAAAATTTGGAATCCCAAGGACGAGGTGAAATAAAAAATTACAAGAGTTAACTCTTGTATTTTTCAGATCAAAATTTAGCAAAAAAAAAGCAAAAATTTAATTTTTTCTTCTTTTTCACTTTTCCACTTATATTTGATTTGCTGCTGCATATGAATCTGCATATGAAAAAATGCACGACATCTGAAACGAACCAGCGACCCATGAATTGAACAGCCAACACACATAGCAATATGACAAAAATACCATCGGTAACAATTATCATGTTTTCAATACACATTGTTAAAAGGCAAAATTTATCATATAAAGTTTCTATATTAAATATAAATTTTAATTTTATACAAATGTTTTTGATTTTATCATAAGGTTTTTATACAAATGTTTTTTTTTTCCAAAAAGGTTTTTATTTTTTCATACAAATGTTAATTTTTTCCAAGAGTCTTTACTATTTCATACAAATGATATTTTTTTCAAGATTATTTTTATTTTCCCACAAATATTTTTCCATTTTCAATGCAATTTCCAAGTCGCAGCCAATAAAAAATCGGTTTATTATGTTTAGGGATTAATAATAAATAAAAAATACATTTTATAATTAATTTATATTCTTTTTTTTTATTGTATTTCTTTTCTTGTACCTGAAAATTGTCCAAAAAAAAGTGAGAAATATTGATAAACGTGATATTTTTAAAGTAAAATTTATATTTATTATATTATAGAATGCATATTTACAAATTATAAAAATAGTATATTTTTTTTATTAAATATTGAATTGTTTAATTATAAAAAAAAAAAGAAAGAAATGTATTTATATATAAAAAGATTATCTTTAAAAAAAAAATATAGCAATCAAAATGATATATTTTTATTAAATTTATTTTATTAATAATATTTCAATTGAATTTGTTTGCTACATTTATTTTTTATATAAAATGATTGATTTTTCCAAAAATATCTCCTTTTTTTGCTTATTTATTGGCACAAAAACATTTCTTTTATCCATATTCATTACAAACATATTTCAAAAAAAAGAAGAAAAATCCTAACTTGAATATTGAATATTTTCTATAAACACGCATTATTCTATTTACGGAATGTAAGGTTCTTTTCTTTTTTTTAATTTAAAAAAAGTGTTCTTCTTTTACTGTCCACAATTTAAATATATATAATTATTTAAAAAAAAAATAAAATAATATAATAATTATAATAAAATTAAATTTTGTATCTTATTAAATAATTAAAAATATAAATCATATAAAATTCTCATCTCAAAATAAACGCAAACACGCACAACAACACAACAACAATATAGTTTTTAATTTTTTTTTCTTGACTATAACTACACTCTTAAATTATAAATATATTAATTCTTTTAATTTATTAATAATCATACGGTTTCGATATTTAGATTATATATTTTGATTAAATTATTAATACGACGACGACGACGACGACGACGACACAACGAGTATTAATTATTATTATTGTATATAAAACAAATATGTATTGATTTATAGGGCACGTTGAAATAGTTATTTTTTTATATTATTTTTAATTACTGGTTGCATCCGGTGATGACGAAGATGATGATAACCCAATTCATTCATGAATTAAATTTGCATCAATTTGCGAATATCCCATTCCATTATCACAAATAATCATTGGGCAATCGTCAAAATGTATCTATCTGTACGCTGTTTTACATTAGTTTACACTTAAATAATATTTTTATGAAATAAATTGGAAAAAGTTTAAATAACATAATAACAGAGAAATAAAAAAAAAACGATAATAATAGTAAATATCCTTTTTTTTTGCTTTGTTGGTTGATGATTTTTATAATGGATTTACAACAATCAACAAAATAACGATAATAAAATAGTATTTTTTTTTCTTTTTAATTAATGACTATGATTTTTTTTATTTTTTACCAATAGAATAATAAAAGAACGATCAGAGTATTTTATTTCAAAGGTTTAAAAAAGATGCTTGGTTACAATATAAATAATATTAATAAACTTGAATGTATAATTTCATAAAGAAAATAGTTTGAAAATGTTTTATAAAATATGTAGAGTAAAAAAATTTACTCTATTAACTTAGTATCGAATTTTGATTTGGTTTTATAAATTCTTAATTTAACAACAATTTATAATTCTAATTATTATTCGGATTATAAGAATTAATTTTAAACAAATTTATCATAATTGATCGTTCTTTTAAAAGTTCTAATATCGTTATTGCCATTTATAGTCTATTGAAAAAAAAAATACACTAATATTATTATCGTTTACCAAATCGACCAGCTAATGAATATAATGATTTAAGTAATTCTAATGCTCTTGCATCTGATGTTTTATGTTGTACAGATACCTCAGAATTATCATTTGCCGTTTGTCCTAAATAATCATCTAAATGTTTAGCAACACGACGATACGTTGATACAGATGATGTTGATGTTGATGTTGTTATTATTTTATTCGGTACATTTCTTATTGCATTTTCTAAAGTTAATTGCTGTTGTTGTTGCGATTGTGATTGTTCATTATGTGTTGTTGTATCAAACGTTGAACTTTGGGTTGTAGTGTCAGCAGAATTGATAGCCGGTAAAGTTGTTGATTCGTGTATTGATTCGAATTCAAATGGATCTATTGTTGTTCCTTTTGATGTTGTCGTGGTCGTCGTCGTACTATCGAATATCTCTTTTGATGATGCTCCATCAAAACGTTCTTCAACGATATCAATATTAAATTCTTCATCGCTATTTACCTTTATGTGAAATGGAATTTTATGGTATTCTCCATCGGTTGTTGTTGGTGAATTATCTGTTGTTGTTGTTGTTTGAAATTCTGGGAAAATTGTTGTAGTCTGTTGTCTTAATTTATTTATTAATGGTCTTTTATATGTTGTTATTGGTAATTCAGTTGATGTTGATTTTATATAATCTTCAAAATCCTCATCATCATCATCACCACCATTTAATTTTTGAATTCTATTATAAATTGGTTGTTGGGATCCGCCAATACTTTTACCACGTCTTGATGGTTTTGATTTTGTACGTATTATTCGTATTTCACCATCACGATCATTATCCTCGGTAATGTCCATATCGATGAGGGCATTCAATAGAGCCTGTCGAGATTCCTCAATGGTTCGATTAAAATCATCATCACACGTTTGAATTAGCAATAAAATTAAACGACGTACATTACGATTATCATCGGCTTTTTTCATGACATTCATTAAATGATCAGCGGATGTATCATTTAATGAACCAAATATATGATTTGCCTTTTGTTGCATTGCATTATTATAGGTATTTTCAAAATCATCTGTATTTTTACCATGATAAGCGGATGACGACGACGACGATGATGATGATGATTTAGATGCAGAAACACTTAATCTATTATTTATTGATGGTGGTATTATTGTTGTGCTGCCTGCCGTTAATGTGGATGCGGATACAATTGATTTACCAAACCGATCATAATTTGTATTTTTATTATTGGTATTGCCAAACGAAGAAAAACGATTACCAATTTCTATAGAATTTGGTTGAGCGGTTGTTTGGAAAAAACCTGAAGAAGATCCAGTATTACGTCCTGTTACACCACCGCCACTACCACCAAGTGATGAAAATGAATAGGATATTTTTTTTGTAGGTGAACCACCACTTGATTGTGTTTGATAACTTGGTGTTGTAAAACCATTGAAATTCTCTGTTGTTGTTTTTCCCTCTTCAGAATCCGAATTGTACGAATTTCTAGTTGAACCAGCCGTTACACGAACACCTTTCATAAGTCCATCATTTATTGTGTATGGATCCAATAGAGTTGTATAGCCTATTGTTGACCAATTTGAATTTGTCGATGAATCAGTTCGTGATGATGGCGTTATTGTTGTTGGGGCTGCTGCTGTTGTTGTATGCTGAATATTATATTTCGCTGTTCCACGACCACCAAAAGTATTTTGGCCATTTTGACCACTATTAGTTGTTGTCGGTGTTTTCGTTGTATATGGAAATGTTTTTGTAATGTAATGTCCATTAATCGATGAGGATATCGTTGATGAATCGGGTATATTTGATTGAACCGTTGTACTTGCACCATCTTCACTCGAAAAATAAACCGTTGATGGACCATATTTATTTTGCTGTTGTTGTTGTTCATTTGCGGTTTGTTTAATAATTGAATTACGAAATGAGCCAACACCACCACCAAAAGAAGTGCTTTGTTTGGATCCTTTGTCACCAACACCATCGTTTGTTTTTTTACTACCAAATATTGATTGGGATTGAGCACGTTGTAAATCATTATCGATATCAATTGATTTTTGTGATTTTATTTTAAAATTACCCGGTGGTAATAAATCAAATGCAAGCGATGCAGCCGATTGTGTTGTAGTTGCTATGGAATCATCTGTTGTTGTTTGACGACCACCACCACCACCACTTCCATGATCGCCCAAGTTAAAACGTGAATTTATAGCATTTGTAACGGTTGGCGTTTGAATTGTCGTCGTCGTATACGATCCGCTATTAATTGGTTTACTATTTAATGGTTTTACATTATGTCCATATGGTTTATTATTTTTATTTTTATTTTGTTCGAATTCAAATCGACGTTCACCAGACGAAGAATCAACTGGGAAATAATTTGTATCATCAAATGATTTATGATTTAATGTTTCTAAACTACTGCCACCACCATCAATGTCATCTTGAAAATATGGAAATGATGTTGATACAATTAAACCACTATTGATTTCATATGCTAATGGATTGGTTGTTGTGGTTGATATTAATTCACTATCATCATCACCATCTTCAGCACTACTCTTTTGCGTTGTTGTATATTGATTTAAATTATTAGCATCACGACCAGCACCACCACTACCGGTTGCACCAAATCTGGATTCAGTCAATAATCTGGATGCTGGTACACGATCGGCTGATTTAATATTTTGTGTTTTTAATTTTGATGCTGTACTAATTGTTGTAACTTCATCAAATATAGATTTACGTGTGTTGTGACCGTTGTTAATTGTCGATAGGGTTGTAAATTGATCGGGTTTATTATTAATTGTAGCCGTTGTTGATTGACTAACATCAGAGAAATCAAGTACTTCTAAATTTTCCGTTGTAATACCACCGGGCGTAGTTGATAATTGTCGATAGGTTGGCGTTGATTTTGTTGGTAAATACGTTGGTCCTGTACCTGTAAAATTGAAATTTAATCATCAGTAATTTATACAAATCACAATTCTAAATGAATTTGAGAGGAAAATTCTAATAAAAATACCTTTATGGAAATCTTCTGTACGCCCTAAGCGGTTTGTTAGAAAATTAATGGTAGTCAACTTTTTCGTATCATCATCATCATCACCATTAGCAATGGAATTTTTAGATTGTATTGGTGTTGGTTCGGTTGGTCGAATTTCCGATAGAGCTTCACGGAATTTAGCTGGATCATGTAAGTATGCCGATAATGCATGTGTAAACACGCTGGCCAATTGTCTTACTTGTGTTGTACCTAAACCATCAGCTGACATTGGATTCGTTGAATGGGCAACACTTAAATCTTCAGCACTTTGTAGTGATGCATCAACATTTTCATTTAGAAAACGTGATTGAACGTTTTGTGGACGACCACGATTATTATTTTGTTTTCCATGGAGATTCTTTTCATTAAATGCCGCTTGTTCACGTTGAAATATTTCGGCCAATGATTCGGTTGTCGTTGATCGATCATCATCAAGACCAAACAATTTTTCATATTTACGTAATGTGGCATTACTCAAATGACCGCTCGCGGATATTTCAGTAATATTTTTACCCAATTCAAGGATTTCAATTGGTGTATGATTTGTTGTCGTTAATGTTGTCGTTGATGCTGTTGATGTTGTTGTTGTCGTCGTTTTACTAGATGCAGTTGTCTTTGGACCTGCTAAATCTTCATCTTTTGTTAAATCATTGTCGATGGCCGTTGCAAAATATAATGCCAATGAATGTAATGTATCGGGTCCCGATGATGCCGGTATATTTAAACCAATTCGTTGATCTTTTATCAAACGTTCAAAGTCTTTGCTTTCAGCTGATTCATCTAAATTTAATTTACGTAATGTTTTCATCATTTCAAAGGCATGTTCCGATAGGGTGTTTTCAGCAGATTTTGTAGCATAAGTTGCAGTGCTTTCTGTAGTGACAGCCGGTCTTTTTTGAAATGATATTCGTTCATTATTGTTATTAAATTGTGTATCATAACGATTCTTTATAATTGCCGGTATTGTTGGTGTATAAAATGGAGTTGTTGTACTGTGAATTTCTTGCGTTCTTCGGTGATTTTTTTTATCCGAACCAATGGAATTCGGTGTTGTGTACGATGATGAGCCAAACAATTGGTTGTCATATTGATCTTTACGAATTTGTTCTTTATTGCGCGTTTGTTCTTTACGATTTTGTTGTCGAACGCGTTGCGATTCAAACTGATCATCGGCACTATTTTGTGAATTTAATAATTGGGTATTACGATAAGTGGCCGTACCACGACGTGCATTTTTATTCGATGTTGTAGTTGGTCTTGCAACATTTGTTTGAGATTGTTGTGATAATACATTATTTTTGGTTTTATCAGTTAACGTTAGTTCTTCATTCGTATTGTCTGGTCCAAAATATGAGATTCTATTGTTTCGTTGATTATTACGATTTTTTGCAGATGCAGTCGACGATGAAGAAATCGATGAAGTTGATGATGCAGATGATGCTGTTAGAGTTGATGGTGTTGCAAAACTATAACCATCATCGTGTTTGCCATTTGATTTTGAATTATCGGATAATCCAAAACGTTTACGAAAATCTGCATTCAACTCTTTTAAATCATTACGATTGTTAATGAATGAACCGGATGCTGCATTTTCTAATGTTTCATCGTCGCTGATCGATGATGACGATGATCCAGAAGCAATCCCAACTGATTTTGATATATCTTTAGTACTTCGATTATTTATGAAATTTGTTTCTTTTAGATTATTTTTTATACCATTTTGTTGGTTTCTTATCGACGACGACGACGACGACGACGACGACGACGGTGATGATGTTGCCGTTGTTTTACTATTTGATTTTACCGGTAATGATGATGATATATCTTCAAAATCATAATTTTCATTTGATTTACTATTGCTACTCATTTTGGCCACCAATTCATCCGAATCGTCATCATCAAGAATGTTTATGGGTTTTTCAAAATTAGTTGTTAGTTTTTGTTGCTGTTGTTGTTGTCGATTTGACACCGTTTGATGTCTGGATGATTCTCTTAATTTACCGTCATTACGATTTGATTGTTTGGTATGTCGTTGTTCAATATCATATTGATTATTAATATTATGTTGACGTTGACGCTCCCTTTGTTGTTGCTCGTTTCTTATTCGCTGTTGTTCACCAACAGAATCATATTGTGATGAAGAACTGTCAACCTTAAAACCATTTTGTAAACGTTGAGCATAGGTTATACGATGTTGTGGATTATGGGCAAGAAATTCAGCGCTATCCTCATAGTAACTTGGTGATGCGGCACAATTAACCTTAAACCACCAATCACAAATTTTATCACTTTGTTGAAATATCGTACCATTTGGACATAAAAATGATATTTTTTTACCACCTTCACAAATATGAAATACCTATAAAACATACAAAAATTTAATTGATTTGATATGCTGTGATAATAATTATATATATTTCTTTTCCGATTATTACTTGACAATCCGTTTCGATATCAGCAAAATATCCACTGCCATATTTACGACAATTGAATGCAGTTGATGGAATTCGTTTAAGTACTGGAAAATCAATACCAGGACGTCCAACAACACCCTGATACACTTCGTAATCATGATCGGGAAAATTGTCTTGTTCAATATCGTCCGCATCATTGTCCAGAATCAAACGCTTCCGAACATTGTGTTTAGGTTCATCGTTACTCTGTTGCAATACCGTTTGTGATTGTACATTTTCAATTGGTTTCGTTGATCGTCGTCGAATTAACTATATATATATGAATAAAAAAAATAGAAAATATGGTCATATAAATTGATTTTTATAATTAATATAAGTTTTTATTTATATTATTTATTTGGCAAATCTTAAACTTAAACAGGAAGGGATAATCTTTAAAAAAAATCTAAGGAGGGTTGGAAAAGCATACTAAATATGTACACTCTCTCACATTTCATGTGCCTGTCTTACGCAATTCAACTCGGCCAATGGAAAATGCTAGAAATTACTTTTTAATTATTGCTTAAAAATTAAATCTGGCACCGTCACCGCGAATGATTATAAAGACGGGTCTGAACAAAAACATTATAAAATGAATCTACGCAGAGGAGAGAACTGATATGAATTGTCTTTAAGACTAAATAATAAAAACCGGGCGATAAACACACCTTTTAAATAATATAATTCAATTATCAAAAGCGTATATTTTAATTAATTGTTTTATAGATGATTTTTATTATTATTAATGTTTTCATTTTTATTTTGAACCAAACTGAAAACGAGTTTTAATTCTTTGAATATATACCTATACAAATAACTATAATAAAAATTAATGATTTATTTAAGAATTAATATGTGATTTTTATTAGAAAAATAAAATTTATTTAAAACAGAATAATATAATTTTAGAGATTATTTATTTAGAATAAATTATATTGGATACATTAGATTAATATAAACATTTCCTGGTTGATAACAAAATAACATCAACACAATTTCACACAAATTTGAATGCGGGTCAAGAATAATAATACATTTTACGAAATCAAATTGAAATTCTATATTTAATTGGAATATCATTTATTTTAAAATCAATTTTATAATGAAGGACATCATATAATATTCAAAAAATAAATTTAAATATTAAATTAATAACAAATCGCCGATACGATTTTGTTCTAATGTTGCAGTTCTTATATTATTAAAACCTCAGAATAAAATTTGAAAAACATTGTATAATATAAAACTGTTTTTTAGGATTTGTAGGTTTTCATATGAATTTTCCGAGATTTTCCAATTTTAAATAAAAATAAAACAGATTTTTAAATGATAAATTTATGAAAATTAACCATGTATTAAAATGATTGTAACTTCCTAACCAGATAACGAATTTTAATGATTATACCATCAAAAGAAAGGTATTATTATTATTATTATTATTATTTAACAACTAATGATGTATGTAAAATGCCAACATTAGTTTTTAATAAGCACTATGGCTGCTAGGGCCTTTGGCTTTTACCGGAATTAGAAATCATTAATATTATAATTATTAATGTAATTTTAATAATGATGATGAGTATTTGTTATATACTTTCATATATAATTGCGAGTATGTGTGTGTAGTAGACTTTGTAAATCTTTGGCTGCGTCCGACACAATATACCAAAGATATTCATTAATTTGATCCCAATGAATAAATGGTGACTTAGTTCATGAATTCAAATCATAAAAAGCACAGAAAAAATTTTCCGGCTAGGATTTGAACTCGTGACCACCCGCAATTGCAAAAGAAAGGTAATTTTACGCTCTTTAAGGAAAAAATATAATCGGTATTGCTTTTATAAAAAAGTCATATTGAAAAACGCAATCATTTGATAAAAATGGTCAATACTCAGACATTTTCCAAGTGAACCATTCAATTTTATTACATATTTAAAAAGATCGTACAAAATTAATAAAGGTCTTCTTACATCATTTTAATGGTTTTCATATGAATTTTCCGAGATTTTCCAATTTTAAATAAAAATAAAACAGATTTTTAAATGGTAAATTTATGAAAATTAACCATGTATTAAAATGATTGTAACTTCCTAACCAGATAACGAATTTTAATGATTATACCATCAAAAGAAAGGTAATTTTACGCTCTTTAAGGAAAAAATATAATCGGTATTGTTTTTATAAGAAAGTCATATTGAAATACGCAATCATTTGATAAAAATGGTCAATACTCAGACATTTTCCAAGTGAACCATTCAATTTTATTACATATTTAAAAAGATCGTACAAAATTAATAAAGGTCTTCTTACATCATTTTAATGGTTTTCATATGAATTTTCCGAGATTTTCCAATTTTAAATAAAAATAAAACAGATTTTTAAATGGTAAATTTATGAAAATTAACCATGTATTAAAATGATTGTAACTTCCTAACCAGATAACGAATTTTAATGATTATACCATCAAAAGAAAGGTAATTTTACGCTCTTTAAGGAAAAAATATAATCGGTATTGTTTTTATAAGAAAGTCATATTGAAAAACGCAATCATTTGATAAAAATGGTCAATACTCAGACATTTTCCAAGTGAACCATTCAATTTTATTACATATTTAAAAAGATCGTATAAAATTAATAAAGGTCTTCTTACATCATTTTAATGGTTTTCATATGAATTTTCCGAGATTTTCCAATTTTAAATAAAAATAAAACAGATTTTTAAATGATAAATTTATGAAAATTAACCATGTATTAAAATGATTGTAACTTCCTAACCAGATAACGAATTTTAATGATTATACCATCAAAAGAAAGGTAATTTTACGCTCTTTAAGGAAAAAATATAATCGGTATTGCTTTTATAAAAAAGTCATATTGAAAAACGCAATCATTTGATAACAATGGTCAATACTCAGACATTTTCCAAGTGAACCATTCAATTTTATTACATATTTAAAAAGATCGTACAAAATTAATAAAGGTCTTCTTACATCATTTTAATGGTTTTCATATGAATTTTCCGAGATTTTCCAATTTTAAATAAAAATAAAACAGATTTTTAAATGGTAAATTTATGAAAATTAACCATGTATTAAAATGATTGTAACTTCCTAACCAGATAACGAATTTTATTGATTATACCATCAAAAGAAAGGTAATTTTACGCTCTTTAAGGAAAAAATATAATCGGTATTGTTTTTATAAGAAAGTCATATTGAAAAACGCAATCATTTGATAAAAATGGTCAATACTCAGACATTTTCCAAGTGAACCATTCAATTTTATTACATATTTAAAAAGATCGTACAAAATTAATAAAGGTCTTCTTACATCATTTTAATGGTTTTCATATGAATTTTCCGAGATTTTCCAATTTTAAATAAAAATAAAACAGATTTTTAAATGATAAATTTATGAAAATTAACCATGTATTAAAATGATTGTAACTTCCTAACCAGATAACGAATTTTAATGATTATACCATCAAAAGAAAGGTAATTTTACGCTCTTTAAGGAAAAAATATAATCGGTATTGCTTTTATAAAAAAGTCATATTGAAAAACGCAATCATTTGATAACAATGGTCAATACTCAGACATTTTCCAAGTGAACCATTCAATTTTATTACATATTTAAAAAGATCGTACAAAATTAATAAAGGTCTTCTTACATCATTTTAATGGTTTTCATATGAATTTTCCGAGATTTTCCAATTTTAAATAAAAATAAAACAGATTTTTAAATGGTAAATTTATGAAAATTAACCATGTATTAAAATGATTGTAACTTCCTAACCAGATAACGAATTTTATTGATTATACCATCAAAAGAAAGGTAATTTTACGCTCTTTAAGGAAAAAATATAATCGGTATTGTTTTTATAAGAAAGTCATATTGAAAAACGCAATCATTTGATAAAAATGGTCAATACTCAGACATTTTCCAAGTGAACCATTCAATTTTATTACATATTTAAAAAGATCGTACAAAATTAATAAAGGTCTTCTTACATCATTTTAATGGTTTTCATATGAATTTTCCGAGATTTTCCAATTTTAAATAAAAATAAAACAGATTTTTAAATGGTAAATTTATGAAAATTAACCATGTATTAAAATGATTGTAACTTCCTAACCAGATAACGAATTTTAATGATTATACCATCAAAAGAAAGGTAATTTTACGCTCTTTAAGGAAAAAATATAATCGGTATTGTTTTTATAAGAAAGTCATATTGAAAAACGCAATCATTTGATAAAAATGGTCAATACTCAGACATTTTCCAAGTGAACCATTCAATTTTATTACATATTTAAAAAGATCGTACAAAATTAATAAAGGTCTTCTTACATCATTTTAATGGTTTTCATATGAATTTTCCGAGATTTTCCAATTTTAAATAAAAATAAAACAGATTTTTAAATGGTAAATTTATGAAAATTAACCATGTATTAAAATGATTGTAACTTCCTAACCAGATAAGGAATTTTAATGATTATACCATCAAAAGAAAGGTAATTTTACGCTCTTTAAGGAAAAAATATAATCGGTATTGTTTTTATAAGAAAGTCATATTGAAAAACGCAATCATTTGATAAAAATGGTCAATACTCAGACATTTTCCAAGTGAACCATTCAATTTTATTACATATTTAAAAAGATCGTACAAAATTAATAAAGGTCTTCTTACATCATTTTAATGGTTTTCATATGAATTTTCCGAGATTTTCCAATTTTAAATAAAAATAAAACAGATTTTTAAATGATAAATTTATGAAAATTAACCATGTATTAAAATGATTGTAACTTCCTAACCAGATAACGAATTTTAATGATTATACCATCAAAAGAAAGGTAATTTTACGCTCTTTAAGGAAAAAATATAATCGGTATTGTTTTTATAAGAAAGTCATATTGAAAAACGCAATCATTTGATAAAAATGGTCAATACTCAGACATTTTCCAAGTGAACCATTCAATTTTATTACATATTTAAAAAGATCGTACAAAATTAATAAAGGTCTTCTTACATCATTTTAATGGATTTCATATGAATTTTCCGAGATTTTCCAATTTTAAATAAAAATAAAACAGATTTTTAAATGATAAATTTATGAAAATTAACCATGTATTAAAATGATTGTAACTTCCTAACCAGATAACGAATTTTAATGATTATACCATCAAAAGAAAGGTAATTTTACGCTCTTTAAGGAAAAAATATAATCGGTATTGCTTTTATAAAAAAGTCATATTGAAAAACGCAATCATTTGATAAAAATGGTCAATACTCAGACATTTTCCAAGTGAACCATTCAATTTTATTACATATTTAAAAAGATCGTACAAAATTAATAAAGGTCTTCTTACATCATTTTAATGGTTTTCATATGAATTTTCCGAGATTTTCCAATTTTAAATAAAAATAAAACAGATTTTTAAATGGTAAATTTATGAAAATTAACCATGTATTAAAATGATTGTAACTTCCTAACCAGATAACGAATTTTAATGATTATACCATCAAAAGAGAGGTAATTTTACGCTCTTTAAGGAAAAAATATAATCGGTATTGCTTTTATAAAAAAGTCATATTGAAAAACGCAATCATTTGATAAAAATGGTCAATACTCAGACATTTTCCAAGTGAACCATTCAATTTTATTACATATTTAAAAAGATCGTACAAAATTAATAAAGGTCTTCTTACATCATTTTAATGGTTTTCATATGAATTTTCCGAGATTTTCCAATTTTAAATAAAAATAAATTAGATTTTTAAATGGTAAATTTATGAAAATTAACCATGTATTAAAATGATTGTAACTTCCTAACCAGATAACGAATTTTAATGATTATACCATCAAAAGAAAGGTAATTTTACGCTCCTTAAGGAAAAAATATAATCGGTATTGTTTTTATAAGAAAGTCATATTGAAAAACGCAATCATTTGATAAAAATGGTCAATACTCAGACATTTTCCAAGTGAACCATTCAATTTTATTACATATTTAAAAAGATCGTACAAAATTAATAAAGGTCTTCTTACATCATTTTAATGGTTTTCATATGAATTTTCCGAGATTTTCCAATTTTAAATAAAAATAAAACAGATTTTTAAATGGTAAATTTATGAAAATTAACCATGTATTAAAATGATTGTAACTTCCTAACCAGATAACGAATTTTAATGATTATACCATCAAAAGAAAGGTAATTTTACGCTCTTTAAGGAAAAAATATAATCGGTATTGTTTTTATAAGAAAGTCATATTGAAAAACGCAATCATTTGATAAAAATGGTCAATACTCAGACATTTTCCAAGTGAACCATTCAATTTTATTACATATTTAAAAAGATCGTACAAAATTAATAAAGGTCTTCTTACATCATTTTAATGGTTTTCATATGAATTTTCCGAGATTTTCCAATTTTAAATAAAAATAAAACAGATTTTTAAATGATAAATTTATGAAAATTAACCATGTATTAAAATGATTGTAACTTCCTAACCAGATAACGAATTTTAATGATTATACCATCAAAAGAAAGGTAATTTTACGCTCTTTAAGGAAAAAATATAATCGGTATTGCTTTTATAAAAAAGTCATATTGAAAAACGCAATCATTTGATAAAAATGGTCAATACTCAGACATTTTCCAAGTGAACCATTCAATTTTATTACATATTTAAAAAGATCGTACAAAATTAATAAAGGTCTTCTTACATCATTTTAATGGTTTTCATATGAATTTTCCGAGATTTTCCAATTTTAAATAAAAATAAAACAGATTTTTAAATGATAAATTTATGAAAATTAACCATGTATTAAAATGATTGTAACTTCCTAACCAGATAACGAATTTTAATGATTATACCATCAAAAGAAAGGTAATTTTACGCTCTTTAAGGAAAAAATATAATCGGTATTGCTTTTATAAGAAAGTCATATTGAAAAACGCAATCATTTGATAAAAATGGTCAATACTCAGACATTTTCCAAGTGAACCATTCAATTTTATTACATATTTAAAAAGATCGTACAAAATTAATAAAGGTCTTCTTACATCATTTTAATGGTTTTCATATGAATTTTCCGAGATTTTCCAATTTTAAATAAAAATAAAACAGATTTTTAAATGATAAATTTATGAAAATTAACCATGTATTAAAATGATTGTAACTTCCTAACCAGATAACGAATTTTAATGATTATACCATCAAAAGAAAGGTAATTTTACGCTCTTTAAGGAAAAAATATAATCGGTATTGTTTTTATAAGAAAGTCATATTGAAAAACGCAATCATTTGATAAAAATGGTCAATACTCAGACATTTTCCAAGTGAACCATTCAATTTTATTACATATTTAAAAATATCGTACAAAATTAATAAAGGTCTTCTTACATCATTTTAATGGTTTTCATATGAATTTTCCGAGATTTTCCAATTTTAAATAAAAATAAAACAGATTTTTAAATGGTAAATTTATGAAAATTAACCATGTATTAAAATGATTGTAACTTCCTAACCAGATAACGAATTTTAATGATTATACCATCAAAAGAAAGGTAATTTTACGCTCTTTAAGGAAAAAATATAATCGGTATTGCTTTTATAAGAAAGTCATATTGAAAAACGCAATCATTTGATAAAAATGGTCAATACTCAGACATTTTCCAAGTGAACCATTCAATTTTATTACACATTTAAAAAGATCGTACAAAATTAATAAAGGTCTTCTTACATCATTTTAATGGTTTTCATATGAATTTTCCGAGATTTTCCAATTTTAAATAAAAATAAAACTGATTTTTAAATGGTAAATTTATGAAAATTAACCATGTATTAAAATGATTGTAACTTCCTAACCAGATAACGAATTTTAATGATTATACCATCAAAAGAAAGGTAATTTTACGCTCTTTAAGGAAAAAATATAATCGGTATTGCTTTTATAAAAAAGTCATATTGAAAAACGCAATCATTTGATAAAAATGGTCAATACTCAGACATTTTCCAAGTGAACCATTCAATTTTATTACATATTTAAAAATATCGTACAAAATTAATAAAGGTCTTCTTACATCATTTTAATGGTTTTCATATGAATTTTCCGAGATTTTCCAATTTTAAATAAAAATAAAACAGATTTTTAAATGGTAAATTTATGAAAATTAACCATGTATTAAAATGATTGTAACTTCCTAACCAGATAACGAATTTTAATGATTATACCATCAAAAGAAAGGTAATTTTACGCTCTTTAAGGAAAAAATATAATCGGTATTGCTTTTATAAGAAAGTCATATTGAAAAACGCAATCATTTGATAAAAATGGTCAATACTCAGACATTTTCCAAGTGAACCATTCAATTTTATTACACATTTAAAAAGATCGTACAAAATTAATAAAGGTCTTCTTACATCATTTTAATGGTTTTTATATGAATTTTCCGAGATTTTCCAATTTTAAATAAAAATAAAACTGATTTTTAAATGGTAAATTTATGAAAATTAACCATGTATTAAAATGATTGTAACTTCCTAACCAGATAACGAATTTTAATGATTATACCATCAAAAGAAAGGTAATTTTACGCTCTTTAAGGAAAAAATATAATCGGTATTGCTTTTATAAGAAAGTCATATTGAAAAACGCAATCATTTGATAAAAATGGTCAATACTCAGACATTTTCCAAGTGAACCATTCAATTTTATTACATATTTAAAAAGATCGTACAAAATTAATAAAGGTCTTCTTACATCATTTTAATGGTTTTTATATGAATTTTCCGAGATTTTCCAATTTTAAATAAAAATAAAACTGATTTTTAAATGGTAAATTTATGAAAATTAACCATGTATTAAAATGATTGTAACTTCCTAACCAGATAACGAATTTTAATGATTATACCATCAAAAGAAAGGTAATTTTACGCTCTTTAAGGAAAAAATATAATCGGTATTGCTTTTATAAAAAAGTCATATTGAAAAACGCAATCATTTGATAAAAATGGTCAATACTCAGACATTTTCCAAGTGAACCATTCAATTTTATTACATATTTAAAAATATCGTACAAAATTAATAAAGGTCTTCTTACATCATTTTAATGGTTTTCATATGAATTTTCCGAGATTTTCCAATTTTAAATAAAAATAAAACTGATTTTTAAATGGTAAATTTATGAAAATTAACCATGTATTAAAATGATTGTAACTTCCTAACCAGATAACGAATTTTAATGATTATACCATCAAAAGAAAGGTAATTTTACGCTCTTTAAGGAAAAAATATAATCGGTATTGCTTTTATAAGAAAGTCATATTGAAAAACGCAATCATTTGATAAAAATGGTCAATACTCAGACATTTTCCAAGTGAACCATTCAATTTTATTACACATTTAAAAAGATCGTACAAAATTAATAAAGGTCTTCTTACATCATTTTAATGGTTTTTATATGAATTTTCCGAGATTTTCCAATTTTAAATAAAAATAAAACTGATTTTTAAATGGTAAATTTATGAAAATTAACCATGTATTAAAATGATTGTAACTTCCTAACCAGATAACGAATTTTAATGATTATACCATCAAAAGAAAGGTAATTTTACGCTCTTTAAGGAAAAAATATAATCGGTATTGCTTTTATAAGAAAGTCATATTGAAAAACGCAATCATTTGATAAAAATGGTCAATACTCAGACATTTTCCAAGTGAACCATTCAATTTTATTACATATTTAAAAAGATCGTACAAAATTAATAAAGGTCTTCTTACATCATTTTAATGGTTTTCATATGAATTTTCCGAGATTTTCCAATTTTAAATAAAAATAAAACAGATTTTTAAATGGTAAATTTATGAAAATTAACCATGTATTAAAATGATTGTAACTTCCTAACCAGATAACGAATTTTAATGATTATACCATCAAAAGAAAGGTAATTTTACGCTCTTTAAGGAAAAAATATAATCGGTATTGCTTTTATAAGAAAGTCATATTGAAAAACGCAATCATTTGATAAAAATGGTCAATACTCAGACATTTTCCAAGTGAACCATTCAATTTTATTACACATTTAAAAAGATCGTACAAAATTAATAAAGGTCTTCTTACATCATTTTAATGGTTTTTATATGAATTTTCCGAGATTTTCCAATTTTAAATAAAAATAAAACTGATTTTTAAATGGTAAATTTATGAAAATTAACCATGTATTAAAATGATTGTAACTTCCTAACCAGATAACGAATTTTAATGATTATACCATCAAAAGAAAGGTAATTTTACGCTCTTTAAGGAAAAAATATAATCGGTATTGCTTTTATAAGAAAGTCATATTGAAAAACGAAATCATTTGATAAAAATGGTCAATACTCAGACATTTTTCAAGTGAACCATTCAATTTTACTACATATTTAAAAAGATCGTACAAAATTAATAAAGTTCTTCTTACATTAACTAATCTCCTTAGATCCGTTAACTGCGGGATTATGGTTTAATAATTTTAATATATATTATTATATTGATATGCAAAATATTTTTAATTATGAATTTAGTATGAATTTTTATATAGAGATAGAAAATTTATTAATAAACCAATTTTCCGATATTGAATTAATAAATAAATATTGCAATTGTACAAATAATTGAATGTTTTGAAGGTTATATGTTATAATTAAAATATAAATTAATAAAATTATTGGATTCGAAATCCGCTATATAGTCTATTGATATTCTAATATACTATATATATATAATAAAGATATGGAGTAAAATGTATAATTGCTAAATTATAGACTATCAAATATAGAGGATATCATTTGTTTTGTTTTATTTTTCGTATATATTAATTTCATTCAATTTATGAAATTCCAATTAATAGAGGTAGGTGGTTATTTTTAAAATGATTACTTAATTTATTTAGTATTTTTTTTCATTGCTTGTTTTGTTGCATATCCGATTTTTTATGCCTTTAAATAGTAATATATAGATTTGCAAGTGTGAATATTGTATTATATATTATTGTTTTTATTTCTAATATAGAGTATAGTAATACCGCATAACAGCGACTGACTATACAAAACATAGATATATACGATGTAGATTTGATCAAAAAAACATATGTGCGGTTAATGTAAATATATATCTATAATATTATTATACAATATAAGTGTTTTTTTTTCTGTTAATTAATGTCACTGCCACGAAAACCGTTTATTATTGTTACAAATTCAAATGTGCAAAGATGCGTAACTAATAATCTATAACCAACACTCGACTGGCGATGTACTGTGGATTTTATTTGAAAAATATAAAAATAATAATATCTATTTGAATATTTTACTGAAAAAAAAACGATTCATTATCTTTATTTTAATTTTTTTTTCATTTTTGTAATAAGAAATGAAAAAAATTTATGATATACAATGAATGAATGAATGTAGAGATAAATGTAATATAAAGTTAAAAAATATATTGTATTTTTTTGATAATTAGTTTTGCTACCATGATTTTAAAGGTATTTGGGTGTGTTTGTGTGTTTGTGCAAAAATTGTATATTTAATTGCGAAATTTTATATTAAAGGTTTTTTTTCTTCTTGTTGCGATGTTGAAGTAAAATTTAAATTTAAATCAGTATTAGCCCTCGAGAGTATTGATGTCAATTTGAAATTCAATCGTTTAAAATATAAGGATTTTTCAAAATAGCAAACGAATCCTGATCGATTTGGGAACTCATCTCTTAAAATCCGCGGTTAACTGCTATTTTATTGAAATTTCTATCCTCCAACTATAAGAGCATCGCTCTGCAATATAGAGAGTATTTTCTTAGTACTTTGTTGCATTGGAAAATCCATGAAAAATTGCATAATAACTTAACATATTTGAGTTATTTGATTTTAAAAACTTATATATAAAAACATTCAACTAAATATGCGGGGAATTTAAATTAATGCTTAAATAACTCACGGAAAAACGCAGTTTTATATTCATATTATATATATTAAAATTTTATGATATAATTTAGAAAACATTCGTTTCGTTTTCTATAGATATATATATACTAAAATCAAAATAAATCATTACTCTTATAATTAAACAAAGAACCATATACAAAGAACGCAAAAATACATTTTATTTTCAATTTATATATTGCTCAGGTGATAAATGTAAAATTCTTAAAATTTAAATCCATCTATGACTTCATAAGAAATGTATCTTGTTTATATGTTTTTTGTTGGGACGATTTCGTTCAGCGATTTTCAAATTAATATAAAAAAAAAAAAGTAAAAACCGGCTTATATACAATTTTAAATTAACAAAAAATAAATGAAATGATAAAAAAAAAAGAAGAAGAAGAAGAATTTAAATAATTAAAATAAATTATATAAATTCAAGTTCTATATAAATTCTTTTAAATATATTCAATGATGTCATATCTGAATAAAGGTAAATATTTATAAGTATTTTATAGATCCACGGTCACAAACAACAAAAAACTTATCATAATATATTCAAGATTAGAATATTTTATTTTATATACGCATATCATTATTGTGTGTGGTGTGTGGTGATGTAAGAATGAATAATATATACAATAAAGTATGAGGATTTTTTTTCCTACATACATTTACCATACTTATATTTTATTATTGACTATAGAAAGGATTTTTTTTTTTTTTGAATAAATGCTGTTATTAATTGCATGCTATTTTTTCACTTTTTATTTTAATTTAACAAATAAATAAACATTATATGATAATTTATATATCAAAAATAGAGAGTTACGTAATTTCTATATAGAATAATTTTTATTATCGAAATTTAAAATATACCAAATAATTTGGGTTGGTTGGCTTCTTTTTTTTTTTTAATAATGCTCTTATAAAGAATATAAAATAGAATTCCTTTCTTGTGTATTTGCATAAAACAATTTAAATATATAAAAATTAATTAATATTCACGGAATATGCGATGAGTGTGTTGCAGAATAATAAATCATAAACCTTTTTTTTTTATTGTATTTCATTTGGAAATTCTACATTTTCTACAAATATATTTTATATTTAATGGGAGATGACCCAAGATATCGTAAATCGTTTCGTTGCATTATACGACATTATATCTCTTTAATAAAATTATTACGTATATTTTGATATTATGCAAAATATACGATCTTTTTTTGGTTTATCCTTTTATTAATATGTAAAATCACGCAGGTAAATGGTCATAAATTAAAAGGAATTGCATCAAATGAATTGTATAACAAATATAAATTTCTTTGATGCGGTTAGCCATCAGGATATATAGAATCAGAATATAAATTATAAAGAATTTTGTTTATTCCGAAAAATGTGTTTCTTATATTTATTTAGAAATGAAATTATGATAATTGATATTCGTATATAGTTTCTTAACATCTTGATCTAAACTTTAAAGGACTCTTATTTTTAGTTAAGTAAGTATATTCTATAAGGTAAAATGCCATTAGGTATCTTAATCGCCTATTTCTATGGTAAATTATTCACAAAATCAAACAGATCACAATTTAAACATTTTAAAATTAATTTAACAATTAGATAAATCTAATATAAATTGCGTTAATTAAATAAATGATTGCGTGCCGCGTATTAAATACTCATTTTCAATTGTTTTAATATATAATATATATAGAAAATATTAAATGTTAAAGATATCATAAAAACTTTCAATTTCAAAATGAATTTAATAAAGTTACATAAAAGAAAATGTGTTTTTTGAATATTTTTTTCCTTTCCTTTCTCTGTTTTGTTATATACCAAAAAGTATAAAATTTCTTTTATCATATAAATCAGAAAAAAAAACATAAATGTATTCTGTATATTAATTATATAATTATATGCCATATATCACATTCACATCAATATCAATATCATCATCAATGACGGTGCTAACAATAGGGTTTCATAGGTACATACAAAAAAACAAACAAGAACACCTACATTTGGGGCAATCTCTTTTTTATTCAAATATTGCGTTATTATAAAAGAATATCTTTCAGTATTCTTTTAAAGTTCTTTTAAAGTTTATTGTTCTTTTAAAGGATAGTTAGTTATATTCTCAAAACGGTATATACAACAATTATATTGAAATGCCGTAAGACAATTATTCAGAATCTACTTCAATAAATTGTACAGAATTTCCTATACAGAAAATTACATAGAATTTCCTTCAGAAAAATAAACAGAATTGCCTAAAGGAAATTCAAACGATTTTCCTGTAGAAAATTAAACAGAATTTCTTAATAATTGATATCTTATATACGGAAGACTATGGATATGATGACTATGAAAATTTACTCTGGGCGCAAATAATATAAAAAAACCAAATAAATGATTTTGGGATCGTGCCTGACCGTATCGCATCTTCGACCAACAAACAATGGGAACTCCCACAATTAATATATATATATATTATAACAAATAATTTCAATATATATATATTTATAATAGATAATACATGCGATCATTTTGTCTATCTAAACATTAAATACCCGCGTATATAAATAATATTTTACCCAATCAATTTTGTAAAATAATTTATTATCTTTATATATAAGAATATTTATATGTTATGAATATAGACAAAAATGCATCGCCGCATCATCGCAATAATATAGAAAACAATAACAATGTTTATAGAAAAAAATTATAAATAATCATATTAAAAAATGTTATATGAGCACGAAATCAAAAAAAAAAAAAAATCAAAAAATGCTTACCTTTGACCCTGAACATGGAACAGCAACATTTAATAAACACAAAATTATACCTGAAATAAATATAAAAAGAAATATTATTATTATTAAATTTATTATTAAATTTAAAACTTTCAAACAATTTATATATATATATTTCAAATACGAATTAAAAGAAATAAACATCGAATTATTTTTTATTTTTAAGGAATTACAATAATCGTTTCGTGAACAAAATTGAATATATATAAAGTCAACTATATTTTAAAATGTTTAACATATATTATAAATATATATATATATAAAGAAATGATGATGAGGAATATTCACGCGATTAAATATATTAAATAATAGTCACACCGTATCTCTCTCTAATATACCATATAACCATATATTTATTTATACATTTAATCGTCACCCACAAAAGATAACAATCGTAGAATAAAATAATAATAATAATAAAAAAAAAAATGTGTAAAATAAAAAAAAACACACACACAAAATTATGCATTTTGGAAAAAATATATAAATATTAACATTTTAAACTTACACTTTCTTTTATATATATTAAAGCTATATTATTTATGTTAAATTCATTCATTTTCATTTTCACACGACACACCAAAAAACTATGTGATGATGTAAATTAAATATCTACTATATATATATATGTTATTCGCGCGATGTGATAAGTATTTATATATATTTTTTTTAGAGTTAAAAAGATACAAAAAAAAAAAAGAATAAATATCAAATGATTAATTTGAAATGTATTTATATACATCATGAATGATATTTAAATTCAATTGTATAATTTTGTAAAAATAAATATAATATAATAGATGGTACATAAATAATATATATATATATATAGTTAATGGTAAAATATTATCTACATATTTATGCGAAGTAGCATTTCCGGAAAATTTAAAAAAAAAAAATCAATTGCAAAATGTTAAATATTTTTACGTATATCACGGAATGGAATATAATTTTTTGTTTAGTGATTTATACAAAGTTTAATAATAATATAATTCTATAAATACAACATAATCGTATATCTATTTATATTATAGAAACTATACAAAACTCATAAAAGTTTATCAATACTTTTTTTTTTTTTGCCCTATATATATCGCTCGAAATGTTATAATTTAGTGAAAATACCCCCCACATACAAAATTTTAAAATAAAATCTCTAGTATTTCATCAAAAAAATTGATTTTGCAATGAAAAAACTCCACCAATATTTACTAAATCCAAATAGATTTCAAGAGATTTCGCAGAGATTTTGCAGAGATTTCAAATAACAAGACATTTTATAATAAATTGGATTGCATTTGGATTGAATTTTTATTGGATTGAAATAGAAAGGTGTTTTCATATGGTCTTAACAATAAAATATCATATAAAATCATATAAATGGTTTTTATTGAAAATCATAATTAAATCGATCGTTGAATAATTTTACAAAGAAAAAATTGATAAATTTTCCAAGGGAAAATATTCAAATCTATACTAAAAGATAACATTTTATAAACATATATAATGAATTTGAACGATATAGGCTTATTAGAAAGATTCAAATTAAAATTCATATAATGAAATCTTGTTCATTTTGCCAAAAAATTGATTGATCCTCCAATGTGTGAATAGAAATTTGATGTAAATCATAACGAAAAATGTAAAAACCGTTTATCATAACACATAAATAAATAGATAAAAATAAATAAATAGATAAAAATTCGATAAAAAAGATTCATTACACATAGAGTTTTCATGAAAATCCTTTCCCAAATATTATTACAAATTTAGAAACTTCACTAATCATTACTAAAAGTAAATTTTATCAAGTCTCTGATTTTCAAAGCAATTTTCCGATATTTTGCCGTTTTAAATAATTGTATAAATACTATTTTTTTACATGATAATTAAAGAAAATCTCATTTCCTATAACCACACAGTTAACGAATCTAAATATAGATCAACAATTGAAAGATTATAAAGTCTTATGTCTTTATAGTTTTATCGCAATTATAAAGTTTTTTTTATTTAAATTATACATCGCAATATTTGTTTTCAATCTCGATGTATTTATTTATAATACCGATATCTGTACGCAAATAAATATATCCGATATCGTGTGGTTGGAATACGCTTTTAAATGATGTTTGTATATACATATATAAAAAAAAGTATTTCTAAATCAAATTTATGAAATGTATGTATATATATATAGAAGATGAATATTAAAATTTACAATAATTACAATATGTTGACATTTAATTAATGAATATACATATATATTTGTATATGGTTATACAAATTAACATAAATATATAAATATAAACTATATATGCAATTCTTTTTCAATGTCTATATATATATATATATATATGTTTATTGAGATTGGGTTAATTACTATATACTATACTCTTATATAGTTATATAAAGACAAATAGATATAAACAACTATACATTATTTATTTTTTTTTAATTAAATTAAACAGCATTTTTGTGTATTTTTAAATTTTTACACCATTGTCAAATCGTCGAGTACAATTTAGGCGATAAGTTCATTTTTGATTGATTTATAAATTTATATTTTTTTTATGTGTACAACTTTGTAATTTTATCTGATTTTTATATTTTAAACGCAAGTATTTTTATATTTTTAAAACAATACAAAAATCTCTATAAATATATACAATATATATATATTAATTGACTTTTCACAAATCACGATTTTAATCAAAAACAATAAAAAAAAACATTTAAAAAAAACTATACCTCTAAAATCTAAATAGACATCTAAATAATTATATGTTTATAAAAACATATATACAAAAAAAAAAAAACATTCGTCCTTACAAAGTGTTTTTTTTTTTCGTTTTAATTTTCTATTTTTTTTTTTGTTTAAGTTCATTTTTGCTTCTTATTATAATATTTAAATCGTAAAACTAATAATTTATTATGCAAGTTAAATATATATTGAGTATAAACTCGCGTATATAAGAAGAGTTTATATTTTTATATAGAATATAATATATAGTAAACATAATTTTATCCCACGGTTTTTTTTTTTTGTGATATTTTTCGTTTTATTAAATATATATATCGCATAGCAAAATCTTTCAAAAATTTATAAGCTCTTTATATTTTTGAATTGTATTTAAAATTCAAATGTAGATATATATGTATATATATTTAAAAATGTTCAATAATATATTGGCAAATTGAAAATGAATGAATGAATGAATAAAACTATTAAAATTGGTAAGTAAAATAGATGAATGGGATATTTATGGAAATTTGTTATAAAAATATAGATAAATGGGATATTAAATTTTTTTGTGGTGCATATGGAAAATGATTAATTTATTTAGTTAAAATTCGATTTTCGATTAATCGACAAGTTTGGATTAATAACATCTATTGTAATTATACAATTTTGAACGTAAAATATTACTATAAATTTCATATTAAAATCAAATGTAATCGTGTGGTTTGTGATAACTCGTAGAGTTTCATTGCAAAAAAAATTGTATTTAGAAAGAAAGACTTATTTAGAAAGAAAGATAAAAAAGATTACTATAAATCTCAATACATCGCTTTAATGACTTTAATATGAATTTTCCGAGATTTTTCAGCATTAAATAGAAATAAAACATATTTTTTCATGGTAAAAATTGGTGAAAATATACGATATTATAAACTCAATGTTAGTTTTCCAACCAGTCAACCGATTTGAAAAAAAAATATATCTCCGTTAGAAAGGTATTTCAATGTTCAATAAGAATAAAATTACATTGGATACAATTTTGTAGGTAAAGGATACCCAAAAATGTTAAAATTTGATTAAAATGAACATTAATCGTAGATTGATAATAGGATTTTTAATTTAATTGCATATTTACAAAGATATTTCATTTCACGATTCGCTAAAATAAAATCAATCTCGAATCACATGACTCTAAAAACATTCTCTATTATACTTATATATGGAATAGTTTCAGAATAGTGAGTCGATTAAAGACATTTTGACTTGAAAAAAATATATATAAAATAATAAAATTCCGGTGTATCTAAAAGAAATTATATCATTTTTGTTTATTCATCATACGATCGCGCGGTATAACTATAACATTATTATTTTTGTTCAATCAAATTAAATTGTATAATTGCTATATAAAGTCAGTCATACAATTTAAAATAAAAAAATTAATCTATAATGCGCATCATAACATACTATATATATATAAAGTATATTGAAGATCCAAATAAATCATTCATAAAAAATATATCATTCATAAAATATAAATTTGTTATTTAAAGCGAGACAGGAAAAGTGTGTTGCGTTTAAATTCAAATTAAATAAAGTATAAAATATTACATTTCATTGATATATATTGCGGATTAAATAATGACAATATAAAAATATGTAATTGATTATAATAAAATTGAAAGAAATCTCTATAATATGATTAATTTTAAGTTCGTGGACATTCAATCTCTATATTATATATATATATATATATTTAGTTTGTATTTTTGAACTATTTGATCTCTTTATTTTTCAACGATATTAAATTTTTAAATTATATAATCAATTTAATTAAATTACATTTTTTTTTCTTCTAAATTGATATACAAAATCAATAAATAAATGTACTGGAATATTATTATTTTTATATAGATTTTTATTATATATATTTGATTGATACGAATCATATATATATATATATATATGAATTTGGTAAGACTATATATGCGGTAAACTATATGGGCGTTAAAATATATATTTATATAATTAATAATGAAAAAGAACATTTTTGTATAACCTGCAATAATTTATAATTTTATTATTTCCTTATACTATAAAGAAATTTAAAAAAAAAACAAAATTTATATTATGATTTTTGTGTTATTATAGAAAGTATATTTGTTATTGTTAATATATTAAGTAATAATAATAATAAATAATAAATAGATGAATGGATCGCGTTAATACAAAACATTTTCTAATTGGTTTTTCTACTTATCATTTAATTTCATTTATTTTTGATCTCAAAATAAATTCTTCAAATAAAAAAAAAAAATTAAAACATTTAAAGATTGATTAAATTTTGTATATAATAATAAAAAAAATAATATAATTCATTATTATACGATTAAAATCACACAATTTTTATATTATATAAAAATAAAGTATAATACACATTTTTAAATATATGTAATTTCGAGGGTGTTTGCCATTTGATTTATATTATATATTGATACAGAGAGAATTTATTTAAACTTTTTTATAAATTTTACCAAATAAAAATAAATTAAAAAATATATATCGTACAAATAAATCGATTAATTAAACATTTTATTTCACTTTCTTTAATTATATTGCATATCCAAATTTATAAATTTTGAATAGATTTTTTATATTTATTATTTATTTTATTTTATTTTATTTTTTCATTTAAGGTAAAATGTAATAAATTTCTGATAAATTTTCTCATAAATTTTAATATTTTTTTTATTGAATAAACACATTTTATTATTTGCGTATTTGCGATCATCTTCTTCTTTTTCTTTTTTTTGTTATTATTTTCTTGTAAAATTTAAAATAAAAGAAAGTTATTATTATATAAAATATATAAGAAGCGAATAGGTCGCAAAAAAAAAAAAATAATGTTAACTATATTTGCAATTAAATATATTTTTTTAAGTATATATGAATTATTAAGTAAATAAAATACCAGAAAATATGTCATTTTATTTTAAAAAGTGTCATAAATGCATTGTATGTTTGGATAATTTATAATGTAAAAAAAAAAACTCTTTACATTTTTGTTTTATATATTTAAGAATTCGCGGAAAATGGTAACTTTTGTGTTGTATTGCGGAAAATTGTAAGTGAAGTTAATCGGTAGATAAACCAAATAAATTACATTACCTATATGATTACTTAATCGGTATATGTCTATACAATTAAGAGATTTGATAGAAAAGTGTTTTTTTTTTAAATTCCGATATATTAATTAATATATTTTATTTAGAAACGTTTAAGTATATCAATTTTAACTTAATGCAATATTAAAAATAAAAACAATAATGTTTTATAGATTTTATATACGAATTTCATAAGAATATTCACACTTAAATGATTATGGAATATACAAAAAAACGTACGAATTTTTTAAATTCGATAGAAATGTACTTAATGGATTGATGTGAATTTTAAAATAATGAGGATACAATAAACGACGAATATAGATGTAATATTTTTTGTATTTCATTGAGGATTTTTTTAATAATTTTTCTATATATTACAATTCTTCTGTATATGAAGATCTTAATTAAAAATCTTTTAAAAAATGTGTTAAAAAATACCAATTTCATTATATATTTAGAAAATAAATAGTAAAAATTAAAATATATTCATAAATAAAATAAATACATGATTAAAATAAAAAAAATAAATATATTGATATATATTGAAGGATATTTCCCGTGAGAATTTACTATATTTATTAATCATTGGATATCAAATATATACAAATTGACATTTCTTCAATAAATACCATATACACTATTGTATAAATGCAAAGCGCGCAGTTGATTAAAATTATTCATATATTATTATTATTGTTATTATTATCTTATATTGCCTTATATTATAAATATTTGTACAGTAAAAAAATGTACTTTAAGATTCACAAAACAAAATCAAAAATCGCATAAAGTCTATATATTAAAAAAAGGTATATATTTTTAAATTAAATAATAAAAAAAAACGACAACATTTCTGTAAATGCAATTTGACATTTTAAATCGTATATAAATATAATTGAGGACAAAAAAAATCATATAATAATATAAATAAAACAAGTCATAATAATAATAAAATCAATAAAATGCATTTTTATTTATAAAATAAATTGTAATTCAATGATGAGTATAATCAGAGTACTGCTGCTGTTTTATGATATATATTTGATATATTAAGAAAAAAAACCATTTCACATCTATATATAATAAAAAAATCCATATATAAATAATACAAATTTAATATATGTAATTTTTCGGAACTCGTTTAACTGAGGAGAACTGCATGTAAATGTAAAATAAAATAAAAAAAAGTGAACTTTTATTTTTCTTACAAATGTTAACCAAAAAAAAAAGTGGTTGGTTGTTAACATTTTTTTTTATAAATATATATATTATACATATATATTATTAACCTTGTAATCATTTAAATAAATTGTCTCATCTTTTCGAACATAAAACAAGTCCACTTAATATATAGATAGTTATTAAAAGTATATTTATTATAAAATAATTTAATTGATATTTATACATATATATACTATATACCATCTTTTTAATTATATAATTAATTTCATAATAACATATATACCGGACCGAGATATGTACCGATGAGCGAAGAGAAGATGACGTTTTACGGTATTTAAATAATATTCTATATATATTAAATGATACTTTGTAAAACTTTTATTATTTTTATTTATATAAATAGCGATAAACCTTCATATAATGTTAAAAAAAAATGCAATCACGAGCAAAAAAAGACATAAGAAACGCGCGCGTTCATTTTCTTAAAGTAAAAATATTATTATTTATATATAAATAAATATTTTATTTATAACCTTTAAAGAAATTGATAATTTTATAATATTTAAAAATGCATATTTTATATATTACATGCATTTATTTATTTTAAGGTTATTTACTTATTTAATTTTTCTATATATATATAAAATATAAATTTAATTAATTTAATTTTTAATCGTTTAAATATATTTTATTATATATATATATATATTATATAAGATTATTATCTAATAATTATAATAATAATAAAAATATTATGATAGATATTTTTATTTATACAGTGGTGATTCGCTATATGCAATCATAATAATAATAATAATTTTATCTTTGTAATTGCATTGTTCAAAACATTTTATTAAACCATTCATTATATCCGATTATTATTATTTATTATTATATAATAATAATAATAATATAAATAATAAATATTGGAAAAAAAATCGATACAAGTTCTATTATACAAAAAAAGGAATACATCGAGATTTAGTAATATAAAAACAAAAAATTGTAGGTGTACTTTTATGCGTGAATAATGTATGATTATAGTTTGATATTATTGTATATTTTTCTGTTTTTTTTTCAAATTAATTTGTTGTTTAATTTAAGATAATCAAAATTTTATTTGTATTTAAATCGTTAAATAAATAAAAACCTAAGAGGTAATATCAATATATGCTAATATATGTTAAAATATTGTTATTAATTTTATGGTTATTCAATGGGGTTATAGAATTTTCAATGGAAAATATTATTTAATTGAATCTTATAGTGTTTTTATAAAATTAACCGAAAATGTCCTGCAATGATTGCGAATGGATCTATACGTTTATGAAAATCTTGTTAAAAATACGTTATTTTTATGCTATCACTAAAATTATGTTAATTCTTTAATTTTATTAAGTATTTGATTAAGAAATTGTGAATAGAAATATTAGGATTTATATTTTTTTGCATTTTCTTTTATTTTTTCATATAAAAAATTTTTTTTTTACTTTTTGGGTTCGTCGCTTAAACTCTTTTGATATTTGTAGGGAAAATTCAAATGGTGGAAAACAATTTCATATAATTTTAGTTTTTAATACCTTATTGATCAAATTGTTAAGACACGATTCAAGACACGATTTTGTTTAAAGAAATCAAACAACAAATTTCATAAACCCACAGTTAAATGCGACTAATTGATGAATTAGTTAAAAATGTTTATCATTAAGAACTTTTCTTTTCTTTTCTCATATAAATAGAAGATAAAGGCTTAAGATTAATTTTGAACAACTTAGAAATTTTATATGTTAAAATTGTACTATCAAAACGCTTTTAATCATTTTGCTTTCATATAGGTATACATTCCATGAAATAGACAATGTCTGAACTTTTGAGAAACTAGAAGATAATTAATAAATAAATAATGTAATTTAGCTACACATATTTTATATTACTATAATTTCTCGTATTTTTTAAACATCACAGATATATTATTAAATTTATTTCATATATTAAAAATTATGCTAAATAATTTATTGATATATCAGAATTGTTTAAGAATGTATCTAATATGAAAAAAAAAAATTAAAACAAAACGATTGACCTCTACTTAATATAATTTAATGGCGGTTCACAATAAAAGCATTGATTTTATAAATCATCATCACATTTTCTACATATAAAAAGAAAGTATAAAATAATCTAAATATAGCCCATCTAATAAAAGCAATACAATATATAATTTATGTACAATAGGAAAATAAAAAAAATTTCAAATAGTTATCGTAAATATAATGTAATTACATATATATAGTTATATATAGATTTATGTTTAAAATTTAATAGAGTTTGTGTTTATTCACTCTTTGTATAATATTATATTTTTTTTTATAAAAATATACAATAAATGGGTAAATTGAAAGAGTGATGAGAAATTAGTGAGTGTTTTGTATAAAAATATCTATATATGTATATTGAAGAATGTTAATAAAAAAAATTGTCCGTATATTATTTATTTATGTAAGAAGAAGAAGAAGAAACAATTTTTTGCATATTTTTTTTTTTTTTTTATATTGTATAATTTACAAAGTGCTTTCGATGGTTATAAATTGAACATGTAATATATAAAATGCATTTGAAATTAAACAACATTTAAATTGTTTGGTAAAAATAAAACGTGCGAGGTATATATGCAATATTAATATTATATATATAGAAAAATAAAATTATATATACATATATATAAAGATTGTTAAATTTAATTTACTGACCGTATAGTTTTATTTATCAATAAAATATGTAATCGTCGTATTCCGGAAACACATAAAAAATAAAATCCAAATAACTCTTCATGTATGTGAATAAAGTTTTTTTTTTTTCTTCATAATATACTATAATATTTATATCATCCATTGTATATAAATAATAAATTTATATATTGCCATTTCTATTAAATAATCGCTAATTTTTTTTTGTTTGTTTTTATATTTTCTTTAAATTTATACCTTTTGTATTTATAGATATTAAATTGTTTTCAATCATATACATATTATTATTATTATTATTATTGTGTTCATATATTATAAAATATAGTATATATAATAGCATAATTGATAGTGTGTTTTATTTTTATCACACACGTCTATCTCTTTATAATAATAATAATAATAATAATATAATAATAATAATAATAATACTAATAACAATAATAATATTTTTTTTTTATTTATTTGAACATTTATTGAATTATGTAAGATAAGCGATATAACAATCAATTCAATAATAAATACATTTATGAGCATAAGCTTTATAATATATAATACTACCGAATATATATACTTTTATATATATATATATTATAGATAGAGGTATCAAATTTGTCAGATAATATTCATTGAATGTATTTTTATGATATTCAGGCATATTTCATTATTTTATATTATTCATTACTTTTCAATATAGTAATTGTTTGTATGACAAGTCAATAATTTATTTGTACACTGTGTCTTAAAAAAGGTACCAACCATTCCAATTAAATTTGATGGTGGTGATTCTATATGATGGATGAATGAATTGATGGATGGGATTTTATAGGTGGAAATTATTTAAAAATTTTTGTTTTTACAATTATTAGATGAATTGTAGAAATTCAATTGTTTTAATGATATTGATTATGTGTATATTTGAATTAAGGTACATAATGCGATAAAAAGTTATTTATAACGTTTAGAAAATTAATTTATTGCACCTTTAGATAGCTCATAAAAAATTAATAAAGGTCTTCTTACATCATTTTAATATAAAATTAAAATAAAACATATTTTTGAATGATAAATTTTATAAAAAAAAAATTTATAAAAAAAAGTGTTAAGATTATTGTAACTTCCTAACCAGATAACGAATTTTAATGATTATACTATCAAAAGAAAGGTAATTTTATGCTCTTTAAGGAAAATATATAATCGGTATTGCTTTTATAAGAAAGTCATATTGAAAAACGCAATCATTTGATAAAAATGGTCAATACTCAGACATTTTCCAAGTGAACCATTCAATTTTATTACATATTTAAAAAGATCGTACAAAATTAATAAAGGTCTTCTTATATCATTTTAATGGTTTTCATATGAATTTTCCGAGATTTTCCAATTTTAATTAAAAATAAAACAGATTTTTTAATGATAAATTTATGAAAATTAACCATGTATTAAAATTATTGTAACTTCCTAACCAGATAACGAATTTTAATGATTATACCATCAAAAGAAAGGTAATTTTATGCTCTTTAAGGAAAAAATATAATCGGTATTGCTTTTATAAGAAAGTCATATTGAAAAACGCAATCATTTGATAAAAATGGTCAATACTCAGACATTTTCCAAGTGAACCATTCAATTTTATTACATATTTAAAAAGATCGTACAAAATTAATAAAGGTCTTCTTATATCATTTTAATGGTTTTCATATGAATTTTCCGAGATTTTCCAATTTTAATTAAAAATAAAACAGATTTTTTAATGATAAATTTATGAAAATTAACCATGTATTAAAATTATTGTAACTTCCTAACCAGATAACGAATTTTAATGATTATACCATCAAAAGAAAGGTAATTTTATGCTCTTTAAGGAAAAAATATAATCGGTATTGCTTTTATAAGAAAGTCATATTGAAAAACGCAATCATTTGATAAAAATGGTCAATACTCAGACATTTTCCAAGTGAACCATTCAATTTTATTACATATTTAAAAAGATCGTACAAAATTAATAAAGGTCTTCTTATATCATTTTAATGGTTTTCATATGAATTTTCCGAGATTTTCCAATTTTAATTAAAAATAAAACAGATTTTTTAATGATAAATTTATGAAAATTAACCATGTATTAAAATTATTGTAACTTCCTAACCAGATAACGAATTTTAATGATTATACCATCAAAAGAAAGGTAATTTTACGCTCTTTAAGGAAAAAATATAATCGGTAATGCTTTTATAAGAAAGTCATATTGAAAAACACAATCATTGTTGGACAATTTAATTTTTAACAAAACTTAACAAAAAAAAAACTATAAGTCAAATGTTAAATATCAAAAGTTTTTGTTACGAAATACATATTTTTAAAATACTTTATCATTATACAATTTAATAATTAAATTAAAAAAAAATTAATTAATTTCGACTTACCGCAATAAATCAGTATTGTTTTCCGTAATGGTAGTTCCATTATTGTTATTGCATTCAAATGAATGAAACCTGAAAGTGAAAATAAAATAAAATATATATGATTATAACTCTTTTTAAGATAAATGATAAAATAAAAATATATTTATATATAATATATAAAAAAAAAAAAATATTATGAAAAATATTTCATAAAACAATTTTTAGCGAAATTGTTTAACACTATATATATTATTACATAAATCTTCATACTCATCATTATAATATCACTTTCTTATGTATCTCTCATAAATATATTATCATCATTATTATTATTATTGCTTAACCATTTCAAAATCTTATAATTTTTGATATCGCACAATTCACATATATTGATTCAGTACTGACGGTGTCTTATATATATATATATATATATATATATGTATAGAAAAGAAAATTGGTCAAAATAAAAGGTACTATTTTATAATCACAATCATAATTTATGTGAAAAAACATAATGTCGAAAACTAAACACAAAAAAAAAAAAACAAATCAGAAGAATTTTTATTTTCTTATATATATATATAAATATTCATTCCAAAATATAACAAAACAAAAACATTCTTTCACATATCAAATATATATTAATAATAAAAACACATATACAATTTGAGGTCATTCATGACTATGCAATTATTTTTTCGCTGCTATTTTTATTCTCTATACATACACTTTATTTATAATATTTATTATTATATTATTATTATTAAGAAAGAAAAATACTAAAATTTTAATGTTTAAATATGATGGGTAATTTTTTTTTGCTAAAGTTTTTCTTTTATTTTTATGATTGCGGTCGAATACTATATAACATAATATAAAAATATATTGAAATTATTTGGTCAGCATAAATGGAGCCAACAGCAAATTTAAATTTAAAATTTTTCTGACATCTTCACATAATCATATATAAAATATAAGAAAATAAGCAATAGATAATATAGAAAGAAAAAAAATTAAACATCGAAAAAACTATTATATATATGGAATAGGTGAATGAATGAAGATTCGTTTTTATCTCTACCATTATTATCCATAAATAAAAAATATAGATATATATATGGCTTGCATAAAGTTTATTATTAAATATATTTATTTGAATTATATATCAAAATATCAAAAGTGATTAATTATGGATATACTTACTTAATGCTAAATTATTTAATTTTATTTATTTTTTAACAATTTGATATGAAAGAGATAGTGTTGCATATTAAATTAAAAAAAAATAAAAAAATTTCGATATTAAAATATGATGATGGGAAAATTTGTTAATAATTATTAATAAATATTTAACAAATTCCCAATCTTTTACTAACACACATAATCATTAAATTCGTTAAATATGATAGGTTTGTTTGTTAAACAAATGATTTTTATGATTTTTATTGCGATTTCCATTTGATTGCGTTACAAATTGATAAATTTGACATATCGCACTGGAATTTTGGTAATACACAAAGGTTCTAATAAATAGAAATTAAAAGTTCCTTATACTGCTTATTCTGTCGGCTTACCAACATAAAACGTTTTAGACAAAACAACAATTAAATAATGTATATCACCGAGAATTAATTACAAATTGTAGAATATATAATGAAAAAAATAGAAATATCAAGTAAAATACATTGCAAATAATATAAAAAACCGACCTTTTATTTACAGGGAAAAACTCGCGATGTCTTTTAAAGAAAAATTACTTTATATTCGTTAGAAGTTTGAAATGAACCTGCTTTGAAATGTTTTGCTTAAATTCCATAGTATAAATTCGCATATTTAATTTTTATTTTAATTTGACGGACTGAATTTTAAAGTTTCCCAATTTGTATATTTAAATTTAATCTTTGCACTATTGCGATATTGTTTATATTTATTTTTTTAAGAGTGCTTTTCATAAATGTTCCACAAATTATTATTATTATACTAATATACAATATATATATATATATGGTATTTAAATATAGATAAATTAATCTAATGTAAATATTGTTACAAACAAAAAATCAATTATCAATTAAATATTTTATGTAAATTATTACTATAAAATAATAATCAACATCAACAAAACAAAAAACAAAAAAAAATGAAAACAAGACAGATTATTAACAAACTGAAAGAACAAAAAAAAAAACATTAAATGAAATCTAAATTAACATCTTCATCGTATGTGTGTGGCTATATATATGTGTATATAAACAAATCACAAACCATATAAACGTGTAACTTCTTATATACTATATATATACTATAACTTTATATATACAATCATTATTATTATTATTTGATTGTGTAATTTACCGGTAATAATAATAGTAATAATAATAATAATAATCACATAAATCACTTTTAATTTCAATGAATAACAAAAAAAAAAAAAAACAAAAATTACGTATATATAAGAAAAACATTATAGTACAATATATATAAAGTAATATACAGTTTTTTTTTTCTTCTTTCATCTATATTTATTGTTTCATCACATACAAAATCATATAAATAAATAAATAAATAAAATTCATTCAATTGAATATTTAAATCATCGAAATGATGATGTGCGTGTGTAAGTGTGTCTCTGCCTTACTTGAATTTAAATCTGACGACTAACTTTATAACGATGATGACGAGAGCGATCATCTCAAAATATATACCAGAAGAAAAAAATAATATCATTATGGTAAAGTAAATTTGAAAAGTAAATTTAACATATGTTTGTATATATATCATATATATATATATATATATATATTTATTATTAATTAAATCCGCATGTAATATTCGTTTTTGTCTATTACATGTTTTTTAGTTGAATATATACAAATAAATGAAATGAAATGAAAATCTATTTATGTGTCATCATATGCAATTAGAGTGAATGAATTTTATGTAAGATCATTTATTTATTTATTTATTATTGTGTATGATCAGTAAATTTCAAGAATTTTAATTTCGTTTTTTATATTTTATAATATTCCAAATATAATTGTGGGTCAATCAAACTGCATATAATTACAGAATATTGGAAAAAATTTATTTGGAAAAAAATCATAGAAATGCCAATAATTCAGAAAATTAATCTATATAAATTTAATAGTGAACACTTCCGAAAATCTATAATTTTACCATCTGTTGTATTTGATGGGAAAGGCAAACTTTTAACAATTCTAGTTAGTAGTAAAAACTTTTCAACATTCAACTTATTGTTTTCCAAAAAATTATTTCATTCATAACATATTATTTTTTTTTTTTTAACATTTATTTTCTATATCATTAAAATATAATTTCAAAACAATTACTTTTTGAAGTAATGCTGCTGCGCGCGGCGGATAAATGGATATAAATAAATAATAATGAGAAAAATAAAAAATAAAATAAATAATTTAAATTAATATTTATTTTAGTATTTAAAACATAAAAAATAGTACAAAGTAAAAATATGGTCCATTTTTCTTTATTTTTTTTTCGTTATATATCACTACTACCGTGACTTTACAATAAAAATCGCAACGCACAGAAAAATATATATTATTCAGAAATATATAATCAAAAAGTAAAAAAAAAAATTGGCAATAATTTTTTCTACATACTTATGATTATATAATTAATTTTATGCTATTCATTCATTAATTCAAATATATATATTTATACTATTTAGATATATTTACTATTTAGATATATTTATATATTATATAATTGGTTAATATACAATTTATTATTTATTTAAATTAAAAATCAAAGCAAAAAAAAAAAAATATATAATCTTTTATGAAAAAAAAAAATGGTTTGGTACATTAGAAGACGAAGAAGAAGAAAAAAAATAACACATTTGTTTAATTATTTATATGTTTACTTAAGAAAATCAATGTAAAAATTTTGTTAAACCAATATATGGTAAAAAAAAAAATATTAGATAATTTTAAAATTGAATATGGTATTTTATATTAAATATATTTTAATTTTATATGCATTATTTAAATAATAATAAATAAATAAATAAATATTATAAATGGCCAAAATTTATTATAAACATCAATATATAATAATAAAAAAAAAAAAAAAATGCCACGCGGATTTAATTTTTTTACTAAAACGTTTTATTTTATGGATTTATTTTTGATTATAACTTTTTTTTTTTTTGCTTTTGGTTGTGTTAATATAGATTGTTAAGTTTTATATTGATTGTCAGCGTATTCTATATATATATATATATATATGCGATTTAAGTATAATTTAGAGTGTTTCTATTGTTCGATTAAAATAAGAAATATTAAAAAAAAATGTATATATATATATATATATATAGTTGATAAGTTTTGAAAATGGATTAAAATAATTTGAATATATTATATATAGAAAGATATTGCTGGAAGGTATAAATGCCATTTTTTTTTTTTTTTTTCATTAAACATTCGCCGCTACTATAAGCGTGTATTGTAAATTTTGTCTATTGTTAATGGTCTATATATATTAATATAAGTAATATAAAAATTATAAAATAAGGTACATTAAATGATTAAGTAATATTATTTAATTTTTTTTTTTATTATGTGTGATTTATTGCAAATATTTAAATTAATTGTTCATTAAATTAAAAAAATTTATTGCTTTTTAATTATAGTATAATACATATATACATTCACTTGTTGAATTATATCGCGAATATATATATATACATGCAGTTATTAATATGAAACGAATTTTGTATTATATAGAGTTTCAATAACAGCGATATATGATCTTAATAATATAATAATAATAATGATTAGATTCTTTAAAAATCTGTTTTCACTAACTTTCTATATATATATAACAAATATTATCGTATTCAGAATGTTAAATCACAAATGTTACTGTCTGCGAAATATACGTTTTCTTTACAGATGTGTTTTTGGTTTTTATTTTTCATTTACAAAAATTTAAAGTTCTCAATGAATATTTATAAAATAAAAGGTACAAAAGAATCGTAAAAAATCCATGAAAAATTTTAAATGAATTTATTTTTAATTTGCTTACAATCAGCAATATATGATGCAAGTATATTAAGCGATTAAAGGTAGTAATGTGGAAAGCAACTTACATAAACATATTTATATATATCAATCTATTTCATGAATCAATCAATAAAAATAATATTGTATCCGTTTGTCATAGAACCGATTTATTTTTTATTAAACCATATACATATGTAAATAAAATCAAATTATATGTATGTATATATATGTATATATACAATTGAATATAACAAATAATCACATCGTCTCGACAGAATTTGGTAAAATAAAAAAAAAGGTATCACATTTCTATGATCACATAATTTCACATTACATTGTTATTTCTATTATTATTATTATTATTATTATTATTAAATCTTATTGTATAATATAATTTGTAATATTGTAAATTAGACACACAAATTAAATGAATTGTATAATATTATATAAAATTATATAGATATATTTCTGCTGAATGCGATGATGAATACTATATATGATGATGGATACTATATATACAAAACAAGAAACAAAACAAGAAAGAAAAAAAAAACCACTCTAATGTATACATGCGATGCAGAATATATATAGTCTATTAAATATAATTGAGATTACACAGATCGTTGTCAATTGTAAGAGGTGTGTTTTTTTTTTTTTTTTTAGTTTTTTGTTTTATTTTACATCTTTACTTTAAATTTGTATGCAATTTGAACTTTCGCAAAGCAAAAAAAATAAATATAGGTACAATAAAAGAAATAAAATTCACATAATTAATTATTTATTTCATTTTGCGATGAAATATATTATATATATACAATAATATGTACATTTCTTTATGTCATCGCATTACAATACGATAAATTGTATCTCGTCTCGCAATGAAGTTATATATTGTATAAATATATAGCAAGTATTAACAGGAAAAGTAAAATTATAGTTTGTATATCATATATATAAAAAATTAAAAAAAAACAAAAACACACCATTTTTAATGCATTGTATAATTTGAATTTGTTGCTTTTTTATGAAAAATTATGAGGAAGGAATATATAGTGTGAATGTGAATATCATTTTGATGTAAGGACAGACAGAAACTACAATTTATTTGGAAATATAATTTTTAATGAATTAGAAATTTTAACATATACAGGATGAAATATTTTAATATTGTAATTTATCATATGGTAAATTATCTATACATTTATGTGCGGGAAAGTTCTTCCCGGACATATTTCTATACGATTAATATTATTGAAATTTTTCTCAAAATTATCCGGTACTTTTTCTATCTTTATCTTGTATATAATTCTCTGATCTAACTATAAGTATAACAATGGTATGACTTGTTTTAATTGAATCTCAAAACTAAATCACGCTCTGGTATATGTATATATAAATATTGATATAATGATTTCATGTAATCATTTTATTAAATTTTCTTTTAAAATTTGTTCGTTTTATATCCCTTATAATTACTATATATACGATATAATTAACAATTATTTTTTAAAAACAAAATGAACACACGCACGATATTATAATGCAAATTCATATTAACCAATAAATATTTTCAAACTAATTAACAAATATTATTATTTATTTTTTTTTATCGTAAGTATAAATGATTTATAAATGATATTGATCGCAAATGTATATGGTATATATGCAATGTGTAATTCTAGATATAAATATTATTTGTTTTTATATTACTTTTATTATTATTACTATATTTTATATATCATTATAAAAAGAAGCTTTTTAATTTACGAAATATTCAGGGTTACAAATAAATTCAACAATTTTATTATTAATAATATTATTAAATATTTCTCATTACCCAGATTTTATTATATATATTTTGTGTGTGTTTTAATTTGTTATTTATCTTCATATATGTTAAAAAAAAACAAAAAGCGAAAGATTTCATATTATATTTTAATAATGAAAGACTTAACCATACCAAAAATATAAACAAAAATTTAATTGAGCGTTACTCGCGTCTATAAAAAATAAATTAAAATAATAAAAATAATATTCCCAATGATGAATTCTGTATGTATATATTTTAAATTATATAATGATTATGATTAATTAGCTATATTTTATATCGAAATTTTTATTTTTTTTTTTTTAATGATATATTCATCATTATCTTCTTTCTACGTATATATATATTTGCGATGCGATCCTATAATTAAAATTTAATGCTATATATTATTTGGAAATGTTTTTGGTTTTATTATTATTATTATTGTTGTTATTATATAATCCAATTTATTTATTTTTAAGATTTAACATAGATATCATAAAAGATTTTATTAAGTTCATATATATACGTTTATTTTGAAATTTTTGTTTTTTTTGGTAATTTTATTGCCGCATCAAGTAGATGCGAGTGAGATAAATCTTCATATTCACATTTATAGATATATATATATAGATATATATATGGGACACACTTGACTAAATATCACCTTGAACTACAGACATTTAAATTTCAGTATATATATATACGCGTTGATGATTTATTATCGATTTTGTAATGCACTTGAATTATATGCATGAATGTTCTATTTTTTTTTTTATATTTTATTTTCAAGCAGACAAATATAATAAATATAATGTATTGTGATTTTACTATATATAAGAATTAAAAACACTTCTGTGGGGTTGCATTTACTCTTATCGAATATTATCGTTATGATTCTCTTCCTTAGAGAGATCCTTATTATTTTTAAGAAAACACTTAAAATGTTTACGTAATAAAAGTCAGAATTTATATCAATGATCGTTGTATGGATGTCAAATTAATCGCTTTTTTATTATGCAAAAATATAGATTAATTATGAAAATAAATGAATATTTTTTAGATAGGGTATTAAGAAGAATACCCTTACTTCACAAATAATCTCATGAAGTAATCTTAATCTACAAAAACCTTATATTATGTTCTATGTTCTATGAGATATATTGAGGACAATTTCACCATCTAATTCAAATCTCATTATAAGTTTTCTTAATTATTTAAAGTGACCTGATATGATTAATAAAACGAAAAATATATTTTAATAATAATTCTTAACTTCTTAACAATTCAATAGAAGTATCAATCATCGTATAATATATATACAGCAAGTGCAGATGTCATGGACATTCAATTATAAATTCTTAATTTATTCATTGCAAATTTTTTATAAATACACAGTAATAATAATATAATTATTATTATATAAATTCAGACCGTCCAAAAATTTGATTGTTTCTATATATGTATACATTAAATTATAACAATAATATACAAAATCTTTTTGTTATACAATCACTTTATGAGAATATTTTGTTATTATATATTGAATATTTTATGCACCTCTCACCACATATAAAAGTATATTTATATATTACGTTATTTAGATCACATAATGTATATATATATATAAATTAATTACTTTTATTTTTAAACAAAAAAAAAATCGCTATTTAATTTTCCTATATATAGTATATTAAGAATGTTTTATTATATATTAAATATACTGACTATATTTTACTTACTGTATATAAATATGCTTATTTCAAATGTATATTATTATAATAGTGATTGTTATTATTATTATTATTTATATTAAAATGTAGGTAAAATATTATTTTTTTTGTTTAAATATATATAAGTTGATGCGTTTAAATTTTAATATAATTGTATAAAAAATAAAAAAAAGTATCATCGAACAATTACCAACATCATTATATTATAATATTTCGATCTTCATCATCGTCATTATTACTATATATATATAAATATTAAATATACGTATATAATCATTGAAGATTACCTTTATTTATTTTAAAACGATAACCTTGTTCTTGTTGTAAGTTTACAATTCAATGAAAGTATAAACGCAGTACTTTTATATTAAAAAAATTATTTTGTTACCATTCATTTTTGTGGCGATCAATGAATTAAACATCTTTCAAATCATTTGACATTTAATTTTTATACAAAAATATCAGAAAAATAAAATAAAACAAGGTATATGTAAAAATAAAAAAAAAAAACAGAGATTGTATGTAAAAATAAAAATGCGTAAATAAAAATTATAATAATCAAGGAATTGTATCAATAAAATAAAATTTAGTAATTTATTGGAAATATAAAAGTAATGCTCTTTAAATCTCATATAAATTGATTAAAAATCGTTAAGATATATACTAATGAATTTTCTATATGATTATGGATCAATTTGATTCAGCACATTTAGAAAGATCATTAAAAATTACAATCAGTTTCATTCCATCACTTTCGTGTGCATTTTCCGAGATTTTTCTATTTACCAAATAAATTTAAAAACCTATTTTAGTTAAATAAATGTATATATTTGAATGTTTGTAATTTCTTAACCGCAATTAATAAATCTGACCGAAAGGACCAAAGCAATTGAATGGTGTTTTAATGTTTTATAAAAACTCAGGATTATTAAATAGGATCTTAAAAGAAAATCATAACGAAAATCCAAATTCATTTGAATGAATTGTTCATACATATATAGATTTCAAATTACATAGTCAATCAAATTTATTATTATACATTCATGATTCATGACATGCCATACAGTATAACATAACTATATCAAAAAAATTGTTTATTCAATTATAAACTGATCTTATTGATGAATATATATAAATAATACACATTAGTATTTTGTTGTTAGTGTTGTAATTAAAAATAAATTTCAAGAAAATAAAATTAACATCACTCATATATATATAGGAAATCCATAACCGACACAAAATTAATATTCATGAATTTAAACGAATATATATACGGTTTAGTTTTTATTTTATTATGGATTTATAATTGATATTTTAATATCTTTTTTAAGGTACTTAAAGATATTATAAATAAATGGAGATTTTAAATTTAGATTATTTTTCCCATTTTTTAGTATATATATAGAAAAAGAAAAAAACAATTCTCAATAATAAATTTAATTATATTTTGTTTTTTTCAATGCAGATTAATTATATTTATTAATGCATAAAAAAATTACGTAGAAAAAAAAATCAAATTAAATTATAAAGAACAATTTTGACTTGAACTTTAAAATTTCACATACTCGTATATATATAATTCGTTCATTTGTGTTTCATATTGTAAATGAAAAATAAAATAAACCTTGATGGATTAAAAAAAAAATAATTGATATAAAATGTAACATATAAGAATTATTATGAGATTATATGAGTATAAAATTTTAATTTATTTATATATATATATATATATATATAGTGAATTTTTGAGCCTTTAAATTAGTAGATATATACCATATAAATTATAGAATTATTAAAAACATTACCATATTTGTAAAATATCACGATGAATGGGGAAAAAAAGAAAATGTGTGCAGAACAAATATATAGTTATATATACAAATAATACTTATAATTCAACGTTAAATGGTTCTAGACTCTAGAGACACAATAAAAATACCAAATATCAATCTTCAAACACATATACAGATGATTTTTAAATTAAAAAACTAAATGAAATACATTTAATCTGTATGGAAATAATTGGAAGATTATTACCCAATCTTTGGTATTATTATACAGAAAATAAAAAGAAGAAAAAATTAAATAAATGAATTTAGAAATATATAATTATAATTGTTTTTCTACGATCATTTTTTTTTTTTTTGCTTCATTTTTTAATAAATTATATAAAAATTACCATTATTATAATATTGGTAAAAATAATACAATCATAAAACAAAAGTATATATGCACTATAATATATAAGAAAAAGAAATATTTTGAAATTTGAAATATACAAAACCAATTTAGAATTTTTAAATCGCATCAAAAATTATATGTTATTTAATTTTATAGTTTTTATTATACTACAATATACATAAAATTTTGTATATATTTAAATATTGAAAAATTATGTATAAAATCAAATACAATGTATAATAATAAAGCGATATACCATATATATATACCTATAAAATCAGATTACGATGAAACAATAATAATAATATCATTTTCAATATTGTATCTATTATATATTATACATGAAAATATATATATATAATTAAATTGTGACGATTTCAAACTATTGTTTTGATTTTACTTCTTTTGAAGAAAAAGTTATATAATATTGTTTAAAAAAATTCGCGATTAAATGCAAAAAAAAATATAAATAAATATAATTATTAATATTAAACTTCGCAGCATTTCTATTGAATATTATAAGCAGTTGATGAGGTTATATGATTCTGATGAAAAATATGGTAGGTATTCAGTTTAAGATTAAATTTCTATCATTTTGACAGGAAAGGCGAATATTTAAATCGTTATCAAGATAGAATTCAGAACATTAAAAGTATTTAAATCAAAGGAAAACTATTCAGAAACTGTACATATTCAGAAGATTGAATTTCTAAGCATCGACAATATTTTCCAAAGTAAAATAATTTAGAACATAGAAGTTGCTAAAAATCTTATTATCATTCTATAGTAATAAACAAATTTCTTCCAAACAAAATCCCCTTGAGAATATTTACAGGATTTAATCACAATATCAATATAAACATTTCGTTTAAAAGACGAATACGCATTCCAATGGATAAACTTTCAGTATTTCATAAGGATTGAATTTTTAAAAATTGAAACATATTCACAAACTCATCAGTTTTACCATTTATATCAATACAAAAGTGTTTAGAATATCACATTTTTTTTCAAAATTGTATTCCAATCAATAGAAAAATGTCTTTCAATGGAAAAATCTTCTGAATATGTACATGATTGAATGTTCATCACTAAAAAGTTCTTAAATATAAGAAACATGTTCATAAAAAAGGATTGCTGAATAAATTAATAGAACTTAATAAATTAAAATTGAATCCTGAACGGTTTCTCTTTATAAAAATAATATTCCTAGTAATTTTATCTATATGGAAAAACTTCTATCAAAAGGAAAAAACTTGAAAATTATTGATTTTCTATTAGTAAAAAAATGTCCATTCAAAGGAAGAATAATCAGAAATGAAATCTAATTTAGTGCCTATTGATTGACAAATTTATCCTAAAACTAAAACACTTCATTGGGTTTGATAACATGAGAAGATGAGAACCAACAATTTATATAATAATCATGGTATGTGCGAAATTGAATAAAATATACATTATAATTTTATATGCAATTCAAAAATCGAAGTGATCACATATCACATATCAATGAGATTAAATATGAAATATAGGATTAACTATCTTAACACTTATATAACTTTTTTCAAATGTACAATAAAAACTTTAAATCATTACAGAATTTATGAATATATCGACAAGGCATTTTATAATATACTATATACTATTATAATATACTAAATCTATAACATAGTTAAAAATATATCAATATTTATTTTATAGGATTTATGTAAAGAAAATTATATATACCGCTTTAAATAAAATGTATAGTGTGAAAAAACGCGCGCGGATTGATGGAATACAATAATTTTATATACAAATAATAAAAATAATAATAGTAATTCATGTTTTTTTATTATAAAGTCGTATTATTACCTTTCATTAAGCTCAATTATTAAATATACATACATTTATACATTTTCATAATGTTAATATAGTATACAACTTATTTTTTTTTATGATGTAGACAAAATTAATATAAAATTGCATTTGATTATATCATTCAAATTTTGTATTATGATATATATATATATATATATTATTAAATCAAATGAACTGATATATATATATTATAATATATATATATTAAAGTACGATATAAATTATTATTTTCTGTATACAGACACAAAAAGAAAAACGTCTAAAGAAATAATATAAAGTATAATAATCATGTATAAAAGCAAAGATGATATCAGTAAATAATTTTTTTTTTTGTTAAAATATATGCATTTTTTTATTTTTAATGATAATAATTTTTATTTTACTATTTATTAAATTTTAAATATATACAATAAATTACATAAGAAAATGGTCTAATTCGAATAAGTTTTATATTTATGTATATAGTATATATTTTGCAATCATGTATATTGATATAAAACAATGGATTATGGACAAGTTTTTGTCCCATATTTTAAAATCAAAAATAATATATTTCTTTGAATTATAAAAATTAAATCGATTTCAAAAATTATTATTTTTTATTATAACATTATAACTATATATATCAGTAAGTATATAATAAAATAAACAATAAAATATAGATAGACTATATAGATATAGATGAGGAATATATGTATGTGCAATACTCCATAGAATACAATCAATTAATAATTGATGAAATGATTATAATAATTAACTTAACAATAAAAACAAAAAACAAAAGAAATAAATATGCAATTTTTCAATTATTAACATGACGAAATAAATGCGTTTTTACTTTTTGAGATGAATAATAATTCAATTCTATTGTAATCATAACCACTTTTTCTATAGGACAAAATGAAATTCTGAAGATGCTTCCTTTTGAAACAATCTTTGTCTATTCAACCAAAAACTCAATGGGAGTGACATTTTTGGAACATATTTCCGCAGTAAGAATTTCTTTTAATGAAATAAATTCAATTCTGAAGATGTTTCCTTAGGGAAACATTTTTCTATTGAATGAAAAGCAATCAGCATGCGATTTTGTACATTTTTCTTTTGCCACAAATTTTTCTAGGACTCTGTACTCTGTAATGTTCAAGAAATTCTAAACGGTTTTTATTTCTGCATAAATGCTTCAATGATGTCAAAGCATTGAAAGTATTTTCCTTTAACAGATATTTTTCTATTACTAAAAATTGAATGCTAATGAAGTTCTGAAGCGTATTATATTTTTTAAACCATCTTTTATAGTATATTTATAGAAATTCAACTCCCGATGGCAGCATTCTGAAAATTTTCCCGATGGTGACGGACATTTTTCTATTAACAGAAAATCAATTAGCATTCGTTTATGAACATTTAACGTTTTCGCAAATTTTTTTTTAATAAACATTTTCTTATTCATGTATATAAATAAAGAAACCGATTTTCTACCTTAAAAATCACTTTTATTTATATTTTATAATACATTACAATAAACACAAATTGTTATTATTATTATTAATGACCGTCTGATTTATTTTATCTTTGCGTGATTGAACAAAATTCCATATAGATTTTCCAGATAAATTATAAAATGAAATATTTAAATATAATAAATCAAATTATGTATATGTATGTACCTATATATGTATATTGTGGTAAATAAACTATTTTCAATGATTGTTTTTTTTTGTTAAATTTATATTCAACCTGCTTAACCTTCTTCTATATTTATTAATAAAATATTTTGTTATTAAAACAATAAATAGATTCTAGAGATAATCATCAAGCGAATACCAAATCTTTATAGATGATAAATATATGATATATACATGATTGAAAATCAGAGAAGAAAAAAATATTTATACAATATATTTTATATATGTACATAAATTTATAAACGTGTATTTAGAAATGCTTATATAAAATCGTGTATTTTTGTAGATGGTATATTTTTTTTCATATATATAGATATTTTAAATGCGTTTAGTTAGAATTACAAAAATAAAAATTATATGCAAATGCAAGGAGAAAGATTTTTTTTTTTTTTTGGTTATTTGTTTGTTCAATTAAACAATGTTGTTTATGGTTTGTATTTATTTTCTTTTTATACAGTTGTGGCAATTTATAATAGAATATATTTGATTATAAAACTATTGAAAGGAATTTGAGTCAACATTTATTAATTATTATAATTTAAAAATATCGGATACAAAAGCAATATAAATTTCCTCAACTATGATCTATGAATATAAATATAAAATACAATATTATTTACAACAATTTTCTGTTATATATTAATATAAATAAAAAATGTAAAGACATCTTTTATATATTATAGTTAAATGCAGATAATTTCTTTCTTTTTCTATTTACAATAAAAAATTATTATTATTATATTTACATACAATTTTTTACAATCGGAAATAAACAATTATTGAAGGTATGTATAGAAAATTGCATATCGCTCTATGGATGCAAAACGCGGCAGATTATATGAAGACAACTATATATAAATAGAAATTGATATACAACAATTACAGTAAAAAAAAAACCATATATATAGTATTATTTTGTTTGTAATTTAACTTGTGTCGTGGGAGAATTCGATCGGCGTGACAACTACATGAATATATCAATTGTTTTCTCTTAAACAAAAAAAAATAAATAATACAATAAACGAACAATATTTTTAATTTTCACAAATGGAAAACAATTTTTTTTTATTCATATTGAGAAAACAGAAATTTCTATATGTATACGCAAAAGAAAAAGAAGAAGAAGTAGATAAAAAATATATAGATTATTATTATGATTAGATATTTTTCTTTAATAATTATAATTTATTTATTGGTTTACTATAAAAATACCAATTAATTTTATAAAATAAAAATATACGTTCATTCCAAATGTGGTTCCAAATTCGAAAATTTTCAACAAAAATACTTAAAATATATACACTTTTCTATATGCGATTATTAAAAAATCACGTTCGATTTCATTTTGGTATAATAATTTAATAATAATAATAAAGTAATTAGTAAATAATATAAATGTAATTAGACTTACCGCTTTATTATTCGTCTTCTTCAACTTGTTGAAAATTATAGATTGAGTTTTATTTGGCTAAATTTTTGAATTCAAATTAAACCAAAAAAAAAAAAGTGATTTTTTGACGTATCAACCAACAATCTGTAAATTGAAAGATAGAAAAGAAAACATTAAATTTATTATATCAATAAAATTATAATTTAGACATTTAAATTAATAAAGAAATGTAAAAACAATTTAATTATTTTAATAAAAATTCGATATTTTTAAGTGAATTCATTACATTTTTTACTATGATAACAGATATTAATCATTATGAAAGACACTTATTAACAATTTATTATAAAATTAATTAAATTTAAGTTTTCTATTATAAAAATCGATCAGCAAATATACGATAAAAACCATCACCGGTTATATTCCAATTCAATTACATTCAATCAAATCGATTAACTACTATTTTTTGTTTTATATTTCCTATTTGCTACAATTTTTGATTATACTCTCCTCTTATCAAATCATGATAAAATTAAATATTGCATATAATATAGGTATAGTAAATAAACGCAATTTAATTTTTTGTTTAATGAAAGTTAATTTATAAATAAAAATAATTATATTATATTATATAAATTTTTTAAAAAACAAAACTATAAAAACCACAATCAAATGTGTATGAAATAGTAAAAAACAATTTTAAATAAATTTACAGAAACAAAAATCGGAATTAAAAAACAATACATTTTATATAATAACTATATTCAATTGAAATGGAATGGATATAACTAAAAATAATGGAAAAAAATATATTATATTATGTTTTTTATGGTTGATTTTTTATTTTAAAATATATACACAAATTAAATAAATAAAAATTAGACCGATTATTAATTGTATATTGTGGTTTTTTTTCTTTTTTGGCCCATTTTAAATATCCGAGGGCAGCTCTAATATACTGCACGATAATCATCAGGCAGAGTTGATTTACCGGGAATAAATTCGAGATTCCGGGCGATCTAAATAGTTATTAATTTTTTTAAATAAAGTTTTCAATAAGTTTATATAATCTTTTTCAGATACTTTATGGATGTCATTTCTTTCATTTCAAAAAATGTTTCTAATGAATCATTTATGCGACAATTCAATTTAAGGAAAGACTACATTATAAATTGGTTTATAATTGAATTTGAATCGTAGACAAAAATTATTCATTATTGGATATAAATATTAAGGATCGTTTATAGAGTATATATTAAAGATACAGAAATATATAATGTAAATGACGTTTTCTAAGCATTTGCACACACAAAACACAGAAAAAAAAAACAATAAAAAAATTTGAAAGTTTCTTTCTAAAATTTGGTCAAAACCAAACAAAAAATCACATTATATTCAAATTTTTCGCGTTCATTTGTATCCCACACAATTCTTTTTTTCTCATACATTTTAACATTTTTAAATTTTAAACATCATATTTTCGAGAAAAAAAATAAAGTTATAAACTATTTTGTTTTTAATCCGCATTTTATTATATATTTGATAATCTCTGAAATCTGAATATTTATCACATATAAATTCTATAATTATATCGTTATCTCTCATATATATAATAACATAAATAATATAAATGAATGCAAAATTTAATCTAGGAAATGAGAAACAAAAATCAAAAATTTAATTATAACTAAATGAGAAAAATCAGTAGTAGTAATATATATATATATATTCATATTTTGTTATGAATGCAATGGAAAAATTATTTATTCATCATTATTGTGAGCGATATTTTTTTTTTAATTATACAGACATTTTTTTTATAAAAATCAATTAAAAAGTAATCAAATGCGTGTATAAATTAAAAATATAGGAAAAAAATGAATGAATTCAACAAAAAAATTAAAAAAATTATACTCTATATAGAAATTTTTTTTATTACACGCCACAAACATTCAGTCGACGCGGTCATCTTTTATAATAAATTACAAAAAAAAATAAAAAATGAAAGAAAAAAAAACAAACTAGATATTAATTATGTTAGATATATGTATATAGAAAGAAAATATAATATAATTTTAAAACAAAAACTTTTTAGTTGTAATATATATTTAAAGTAAAAGTTTATTTTTGTTAAATGAAATTTAATTTAAAGATAAAAAAATGATGTTTTTGACCTTTTAACAAACAAAAACCACCGCACAATTTTACCTTTATATTTCTTTTAGCTTTATTATAAACTCAATTCAAGTCATTTTTAATTTTTCGCGATAAATTCGCAAAAATGTCAAGTAGTTTTGTTATTCAATTATTATTTATTAGCTAAATAGACTAAAAAAAAGGTATCTTCTCATCTTTTACATTATATTGATTTCACTTTATAAATATTTTTTAACCATATATATATATATCGAAAAATAAGATATTTTTTTAATTAACATACAATATAGTATAATTGTATAAGTGTGGAAATTTGACGTAAATACACAAAAATACATAACTTTTAGACGACGAATCATCAATTGGATTAATCATCGCAAATATATACCGCATTATTATCATTATATTATAATATATGTCACCCTAAATGGTATATTTTATTACACAATTATTTTGTTTTTTGATTAAATAATTTAAACAAAATACTTGTGTATATAAATGAAAATATGGTTTTGTGCAAAAATGGAAGGAACTTTCTTTTATAAATCGTTTTTACATAATAATCTTTTATGGATATCAATTATATATATATATATATATATATATTGATGATGAATTTATTACATATTTAAATATTTAGTATAAAGGTTAATTATATAATTTTCACATATTTAATTTAGTGGCAGTTAATTTTTATTTTAAAATTATTTTTTATTATTAAAATAATTTGCTAAATATAGGTAAAAGGTGTTAATTTATTGATATTATATAGTGTTATTTAATATATTGTATAAAATCAATGATGATTTTTGAATTTTTATAATCATTCGATTACTAATCGATTATATAGTAATATGTTTAAATAACTATTTCCATAACTTAATTGTGGTTATTAATAAATTATTGTATATATAAATTACAGATGAAAACCTTTTTTCGAGAGGTTTTGCTTGCATAGAAAATGTTTTTTTCTTATTCTTAAACTTTGGTTATCTGAAGAGTTTCATAATTCTGATGTTTGTTTATTCAATTTTTCGTCGATAATCCTATATGAAGACATAATTCATTTGTTAAACTAAAAATACCGATTCTAATTTGAAAACGGCTTACGGAGCAAACCACAAAGTGTAAATATTATGGAAAAAAAGGTTAATCAATTAATGTATGATTAAAATAAGATTTCGATTGTATTTCGATTTCAATAAAAGCAAAATCATTTAACAAATCATATAAAAAAAACTAATTATAAATAAATTATCAAAAATAAAATGGATTTAATGATTTTAATTAACTCATATTTGTTTAATTAGCCGTAATTCAATGATTATAAAAATCATAACATATATTAAAAGAAATTGTATATATATAATTGTTTTTTCAACAATAATTAATACACATTACCAAATAGTTATCTTAATAATAAACCTTATTAATTATGATTTCTATATATATATATATATATATATATATATATATATATATATATATATATATATATATATTCATTAATATAAATAAAATCAAATTATCACAAAAATATATTAAATTATTAGGTATTATTAAAAATCATTACGAGAATCGTAAACAATAATAATAATAACAATAATAAATAATAAAATTATTTGTACATCAAAACTATAAACAAACGAAAGCGAAAATATGACCTTCATTTCATCATTTTTTCTTTTTTTTTCTAATCATATCTTCTTAAATAAAATTGGTATATAAAATTTATAATTTTTCACTAATTGTAACTAATTCTATATATATATATAAGAAATCTGAATGTATATGAATGAATGGTATAGTATAATAATATCACAGCGCAGAGTACCAAGACTCTGTATAGTTTATAGTATATTTTCATTTTCATTTTCATTTTTTCCTTTAACACGATATAATAATTTTTTTTTAATTATAAATAAAGATGTGAATAAACTAAAATATTTCCCATTCTCAACAACACATAGAGCAAAAATGAAAAATAAAACTATATACATCTATTATATAGCAATATAATTTAATATATAAACAGATAGATATATATAGATATTACATTAAAATTTTTGTTTTTTATTTATTTATTTTTATTCATGTTTTGTATCTTTATTATATAGTATATACGATCGTATAGTATCGCGATATATATATACCATATATATGATTATGAAATAATGTGTTGTGTTATTACAAAATTTTATTTAATAATATAAAAATTAAATAGAAAAAAAATCTCTAACAAATAATGGATATATAAAATTATAGAAGGAAAAAAAAATACTCTTCATTTTATCTACCATTACTCTTCACATTTTTTTTTTAATGCAAAATTCATTTACATATATTATTAAGTATATATTTTTAATATTTCTTTGTAAATATGGTGTGCACAGATATTCTCATCTTAAAACAATGTGCAATTATTTTAATATGGATGGATAGTATAAATGGAAATAAAAAAAAAAAAATTATACATCAAAAAATAAATGAATTTTTAAATAAGAAATTTTTTTCTATATAGTAAATGAAAAACAAAATTTATTACTATATATTTTAAATGAAATGTTTTTTTTTGGAATCATCAAATCATTTTTTGAAGGAAATTCATATGTTTTCAATATAATTTTCATTAAACTGAACTGTTAACAGAAGAAAAAAAAGGATGATTTTTTAAGTTTAAGAAATATTTTTTTGGGGGTATTCAAACCAAATATGTTTTGACAAAAAATCAACAAATTGTTATGCAAAATAAAAATTTTATTTTTGGGTTCGTCGCTTTTTAAAGTCTTTTGATATATTTTTGTTTATATAATAAACCATTTAATTTTCTACTTAAAATCTGTTATGTAGTTTTTATATTTATGAAGCATCATATTTTAGACGAATTAACTTTAAATAACCCATATAAGGTTGGTAAATTTGATAAATTTTAAGTAACGATGCAAAAATAAACTAAAAATTATCGAAATCATAATAAAATTTATTTTCTTTTTATTATTCTATATCCAACTGAAGAATTTATTACAAGAAAGAATGGAAATTAAATGTAGTATCCTCGTGGTCTCCGACAACAAATGAATAAAATAAAATAATGATATTCTTTGAAAAACCAAAATAAAAATGACCCGGATCTGGAAATATGCGGTACCTATGACTTTAGAGTTATCATCCAGTAGTGGATATAGTCCGCTATAGAAGAAGAAGAAGATGAATAAGAAATAAACTTAATTGATATCAATTTTCATTAGAGGCTACATAAAACCCGAGATTATCTAGATTAACCTCAACCCAATATATTATATACCTATCTTTTAACTACAAATAAATATTGGTTTAACAAAATAAATAATACATTACATATATACATATATATATATATTAGAGAAAACAATGATACGATTATAAATTGCATATATATATTGACAAAAAGAATATAAATGAATGTGGTAAATGATATTTCATAAATGAACATCGCACCGCAATAAATCATAAATAAAAAGTATATAATGCAATTTAAAATAACTAAATAAATGTAAATATTCACATGTAAATATAAAGTTCATATCATGACATTTAAATTGTATATACCAACCATATAGTTTATATAAATAAATAAAAGAAGATGAAAAACCAAAAAATCTTCTTTATCTAACCATCTTCTATATATATACATATAACCTTATATATTATTGTAATAACACACATATTAATAATATTAATTAAAATTTGTAAATTGAGGTAAAAAAAAAAAAGACAAATCATTGGTTTACAAAAATTATTATAAAATGTTAAAAGAAAGTATATATATATATATCTATGAATTCGGTATATCATAAATTGATGATGATATGATTCATGTTCAACATTTTATTAGATTAAATGTGCAAATAAAAATACCTATAGTTATATTTTGTTTATATATACCGAACAATATATGATATATTCATATATAGTAGATATATGACAATGATGGATGATGAATATAATAATTTTACGATGTCCTTCGCGATTGCTATTTTATTTTTAATTTTACTAAATTCATTTTTCTAACAAACTTTTTCACACATTTTTTAATTTAATTTTTTTTGTTTGTTGGTTTTTTGATTTTTTTTTTAAATTGCGAAACACAAACACACATCGATTTATTTATAATTTAATGAATAATGATATTGAAATATAATAATAATAATAATAAATCTTTATCAATGTTAATTTTGAAATTAATTTTTCATAGAAAAATAATGAAGAAGATGCGTTTCCCTTCGTATATGGAAGAATTTATAAATGGTATGTGAAAAAAAAAAAAAAAAAAACTAAATATACTCTGATTGCCAAATAAATAAATATAAATTATTAATATATAAATCAATTATGATGATTATTATTATATTATATATACCCATTGAAAAGAATAAAAAACGCTATATTTCACAATCAATTATTTCTATATATATACCCACTATACTATATGGTTAAAGTTTAATTTTAAGTTTTAATCACAAATACACGAATTTCTCTATGACTCTACCACTCTACTATTCATATATATCACATAGTATATATATAAAAATCATTAAATCTAATTTGGTAATATATAAAATAATTTTTGAATCACCAGATAAAAAAAAAAATAAAAATAAAAGTAAATCAATTTTATAAGAAATGTTTATTTCTATTTGTTCTTCTTAATTTTATTTTTATGTATTATTATTATTATTAATACTTTAATGTGATTTATTTATTTATTTATTGGATTTATTTATGAAATGTTATAATATATATTTATGAAAAGAAATTGCAGGAGGTCGATCCGTCCACCGTGCAGTGAGTGTATTTATTATGTTTGATATTTCATATATATATATAAATATCATATATGTGTAATAATAATCATTTTTTTCTTTTCACATTTGTCAATGTTTGGTTGAAAATAAAATAAATTTAATAACTTAATTGTTATTATATAAATAGATCGCCACAGCTATATATATTTTGAAATATGTGTATAGATGAAATTTAATTTAATATTTTTTATTTTATTTTTGATGAACGCATTATTCAATTGGCAAAATTTTTAATTTATCGCAATCATTTAAATCAATTTTATATTTTATTATTAACTAATAAAGTATTGGCCAAAATAGATATATAAAAGGAGATGCAATTCGTTTAAATTAATAATAATAAAAATAAATAATAAAAAAAAAGTCGCATATAGGCAAGAAATATGAAAGAATGTTTACAAAATCAAAAATATTAATGAGATTTAATTTGCAATAATAATTTTTACTTTTACTTTTTTTTTTTTTTTAAATATTATCAATTTTTATTTTTAGGTGTATATTACTAATATAAATTTATTAATTTAAAAAGTTATTCGCAGTTATGCGATCATCAATTCGATGAACTGCGGGATGGAATGTGGTAATAAAATAATATGATCAAAAAATACAGAATGAAATGTTTAAGAGGAAATACCGCATATTTTTTTATTCAAGTCAAATATCAGATATATGATTCAAATGGTAATTTTTTTAACCTTTTACCGGATTTGTGTTTTTTGCAAACAATCTTTAAACATTTTTTTCTATACCGTAGAAAACATATTTTTGAGTAGAATTTTTCTTTATTGTATATAATCTACGATTCTTTTTTTTTGCTACATAAGATATTATCTATTTGAATTGTGTTTGAGTTTCATTTATAAATTCAAGAATATTTTGAAGCTTAATGAGGCTTTTAGAATACTTTTTGAACTCGGCTTGTATGTGTATACTGTGATTTCGCTATTGGAAACTTCTATTTTCTTTTAAATTCGGTAAAATTTCTATTTAAATATTTGGTATTCTTAATTGAATTTTCTTTAAAAATTTAAAACTGCCTTTTTAAATTAGCTTTAAAATTAATTTTTCAAAAGACATTAAATTATTAATGTATTAATTTTCTTATACGTGATTCAGTAATCTTAAAATTCTGTTTGATTGTTCTTTAAAATTCTGTTTACTTTTGTATTCAAAATTTTATTATGTTTCGTTAAACATTCTATAAAAATAAACTTTATAGTATAGAAGATTAATAGAAAACGGTTAACTAAAAAATAAATAGATAATATAAAGATAAATAAAAAATTCTGATTATTTAAATTAGAATATTTTTTGTGTATTCTATGGTATAATTAAATTGCTAAACGATGATCGCAAATTCTTTCCAACATTTAAATATATAGGTTTTTTTACTAAATTAAAAGAAAATTAAAAATTCAATTATCAAGGATAAAAATATAATTAAACATATTCTAAATGAATAATTACTAACGCCTACAATCAAATTTTAATTTTCAGTTTTTGATTTATTTATAATTAATAAACATTTTTTGTTTTTAAATTTTTAGAAATCTAAATATCGCATAAATTCTTTAGCTTATTAAAAATAAAATATAATACAAATTATACATTTGTATATATAGAATATCTGCGGTATGGATAAAATGCTAATCTTCTATATTATATCTATATAGCTATAAAAACTTATATAATAATATCGAAGAAACAAAAAATTGTATAAAAATATAAAAATTTATTCACATATATACATGTGAGATTGATATCTAAATTTACATATTATTTAAATAATTAATCCTGTATTATTTTTTTTTTCTGTTTCATTATTATTTATGTTTGCAATAAAATATTTAAAACAACTAAAAACAAAATAAAAATTTAACTACAATATATAATATACAAATCGCATTATGTATTTATTTTAATTCACAAAAACAAAAAAAAAATTTAAATATATTACATCATTTAATGATTAGTCAATAAATTAAATTAACGCGATGTTGAGGTATGTAAAAATTAAAAAAAGTACGTGCTTTTAGATATATATATATATTTGAGAAAAATTCATATAAAATGAATGAATATATATAAAGTTCAATTTGAACGAGTTTAATTGACATTTTCTAAATATTGTATATAAAAGATTATTATATATTTACAATGTACCTTGACTTTTTCTGATCTGATGAATGTGTGTGATTTTCTTAATCACAAGTCGTATTTATAATTTTTTTTTGTGTGTTGTTACTATACAAAGATCAATAATAAAATTTCCGGGGTATGATTATAAATAGTATTTAATATTGTTATTAGAATATGGAATGTAGTATTATGATCTAATAGAATTTTTGGTTTTTCTTTTTCATTTTGCTCCTTCAAAAGATTACAATTTATTTATTTATTTATTTTTAAGTGTATCAACTCTTTAGATTCTTGTATAATTTAATTTTAAAATTAATTACAATATTATATGTGTGCATCACATCATCGCATTTAAAAACGATTTGATCATCGTATATGGTATATATTTATTAAAGTGCAAAAAAAAAAAAAAAACTGACAAAATATGCGAAAATTTACATAATTAAACATATTTTATTATTTATTTTTTCATATTTAATCAGATATATAATGAAAAAAAAAAAAGATGATATTTATAAAAATAGATCCTCTGAGATCATTGTATTTTTAAGCTGGTTATATTTTATATGTTATATATATATATGCGAAACCCATTATATCATTTTCTATATATTGCTGTATATATATTTTATGTTTAATCATAATTCTTTAAGTTTACGTTTCCATTTCGAAGGAATAGGATCTACGACCGGGTATTATTTACTCAATTTATTCTTATTATCTTGACAAAATTTTCATATTTAAAGTATTATTACAACATTTGCAACATATATAACGAAATTATTCTCGTCGATCTTTAAAATATTTTTAGATATCAGCCTGTTTTTAAGAAACATATTTTATTTACCATTTCTTTTACAAATGAGCTCTATATACAAATGAATTTGTTATCAAAATTATGTACTATAAATTGGATTGATTTATTTTTCCTATAGACAATTTTCTAAAGATATTCTCAATTAAGTTTTGTAATTCATTTTCCTAGTAAATTTCAATCATATATAAAATTTTCACTACAAATTCAGTTCAGTTTTTTGTAAAGAATATATCTTGTAATTATAATCTTTACATGTAAATTTTGTTAAATTTCCATTGAAAGATGAGTAAATTTTATATTGAAAGATCAAAACGATGTCTTTTGATTATATAAACAATTGACAATTTATTACGAATACGTGAAATCAATCATTTCATAACCGATTTTCTGAAGAATTTTTCAATATTCTATTCATTTCGAAAGTTTTAGTAATGAATAGACCTCTGATTCGTTTAGATTGGTGATTAGACAGTTTTTATATACAGTTGATAAGTAGTTTTTTAATATTGCGTTTCCTAAAAACATTTTCTTATAACGATTTATTTATTATTACAATCCATACCGTTGTTTAATCTATTCTGTATTGTAAGATTTGATCGACAAAATAATGTAAAGCAACGTTTCATTGATACTTTGGCAAATTTGATGAATTGCAGTCGAAATTTCTATAGATTTTTGTGGGAGACATTCTTTTATTGTTCGCTAGTTTTAAAGAACTTTTTTTTTTACCTATACGACCTATATTCATAGAGTTCAGCTACAAAGATTAATGAAGCTGAAACCCAATAAGAGCAGATTCAAAAGAAATCAAAAGTAAAAAGAATGGTTATTATTTTAAAGTGTTTTTTTTTTTATAAATTGTTACTAACCTGCGAACCTTGCTGATAAAATGCACTTATCACAAAAATCAGAAATTTATATTATATTAATACAGTTCAATCAACTATATATATTTATATATAATAGTTAGTACATTTACTGAAAAAAAAACAATTTAAAAAACACTTTATTTTACACAAAATTCACCCGCAAACAACAAACAAAAAAAAAATCTGTTAAATAATAACAAATAAAATCTATTAAATTTATACAAAAAAAAAAAAGTCTAGCAGAAAAACGAATAATTATAAAAAAAAAAACAAAATTATGAAATAAAATTATTTAGATAAAAAAAAAATTCACAAAAGTGTTTATTATTATTATTATTATTTATGCACTAATTATTTAAATTTAAAAATAAAGCAAAAAAAAAAATATATAGCAAATCAAAGAAATAAATAAACAATAAAAGAAATACAACAAATTTGTGAATAGGTATATATAGTAGACAACAAAATACCAACAGAAAACGCTAAATAATCAATCACATTTTCGTATATAAATAATAAATAAATAAAATAAAAAAACAGATATATCAAAGACCACGATGAGTACGAGTTTTTATTTATTTATTTATTATATGCATAGAAAATTCAATTAAATTCTTTTTGCATTTTCTGTTGGTGCATCTCTCAATTTATATTTATTTATTTATTTTTTTTATTTAGTTATTTGTTTTTTTCTTCTTCTACTTCTTCTTCTTCTTTTCAACATTAATTTCACTTTCGATTTTTTTTGTTTTTTTTGCTTTTGTTGTTTTTTTTATAAATAATATATAGTTATATTTTATAAAATAAAACAGTAACACAAAACAGAATAAAAAAAAATCCGTAATCACACAATAATATAAAAATTTATAAAAACAAACAAACACAATTATTATTTTTATTACAATATGCAATTAAAAAAAAAAATGAGTCTGTGTTTGGTTTTTTTTGTTTTTCAAACGAAGCAAAAATTTAATTGCAATATTGCAATGATGAGAATAAAATTAATTTTTGAATTTACATTTGGATAAAATTTTTTGTTTAAAACAATTCTATCCAAATTCGATATGATTTCAATATAAACATTAGAGGATACAAGATTGCACTATATATAGAAAATAATTTGTTGGTCCATTTATACAAAATAATGTTCTAATATATAAATATATTTTTATGAAGAAAATATTATTTTAAAACAATAGCACTATGAGATTCTTATTTTATATTTTTTTTTAAATAATTACTCTTATTTTTAAACTACTGGAAAATGTATTTAATTTTTCTTTTCAGTTTGGTAAATAACAAACAAAAAAAAATCACCAAATGCACGTCTTTACGGTAACGTAAACAATATTCGAATGGTTATATCTATTTTGAAAATTGTACATTTAACTTATGGTCTCTTATTATTATTATTATTATTGTTAAGCAAAATTTATATATAGGTATATTATTGTATATACAGATACACAAACAGGTAAATTGTGGATATTTTAGTATAATATATACATTTTTTTGGTGGATATTGTTAATGATTTTGTTGATGATTGATAATATACGATGGTATAATGATGATCATGTTGATGATGATGATGGTGTTAAAAGGTTGTTGTTGATTTTTAGTTAATGTTTTTCTTTTTTTGTAACTGATTAATTTAAATATATATTAGTACATGTAGTATATACAAAATTGTTTCGGATATTTTATATATAATATAGCATTATATATTTACCTTTACCCCATCTTTTATAATGTTTATTGTTTTCTTTTCTTATTATTTTTTAACATTTTAAAAGATGATTCCCAATATAAATAAATATACAGTTTGTCGCAAATTTAAAATATATCCGAATTCATACATTGTATTGATTATTTTTTCATAAAAGTATCAGATAATCAGACAATCAGATTGTTGTGGTAAAGTTTAAAGAACACTATAGAACTTCACATCATCAATTTTAAAATATCAATTCTTTAATTTTAATAGTCTAAAAATATTCAATTCTTTATCTTTATTGTGTTTAAAAAGGAGGGTTTAGAAGGTTTGGTATTAAAATTATTAAAACGTAAATTAAAAATCATTCGGAAAAGCTATAAATGGGAAATCAAAAACCGCATAACACCCACTGATTTGATTTATATGTTTTGAAGGTACATTGCATTTGAATCTGTATATACAATATACAAACTAATTAAAATAATAAGATACAATCAACTATAAGTTTAATGCGAAATGACTGCAATACTACATACATTTTTCCCTATAAACAGACCGAAATGCTGATTATAATTTCACCCGATATAAACAAATTTTGTCCTATAAAACCTCAATTATATATCAAAAAATTATCGAATGCTAATATAATATTATATTTGTGACACACTACTGTATCAGCATAAATGTTAACAAAATATACTAAATGGCTTAAAGAAACGACAAAACAGCCAGACAATATATATATATGAATATATGAACATTTTATAAAGAAAATATAAAAAAAACTGCTTCTTTATTATTATACTTCTTTTTTTTTTTGATTTCTTATTATTATATGATTTAATTTTTATTTTATTTACTTGATTATTTTTCTTCAAAAACATTATAATCTTCTGATTGTTTAAACAGAAAATAAAATCAATATCATATACATACCAATTATAATTTAAAATAAATACAGATTGAATTTTATATATTATTGTATAATTTAAAGCGTGCAGCTCAAAGACGAAAATAATGCAAAAAAATTGTATACATATAAATAATGAATGAGGAGCAATTACATATTTTTCAAAAAGTTTTAAAAAATGTATATAAGTGAATATATATTTAAGTTTTTGTATTAATGTTTTAATGATGAATTTTTTTTTTCATATAAGGATATGGATTTTTTTTATATATTCCAAAACTTTGCACAGTATTTGATTAAATATAATTTTACATTTTTATAAATGGATCATTATTTGGTTTTTCACAAAATATATATATATGATCTGATTGGCATTATAAATTATGCAGCGCACAGGGAGTACAAAATAATAAAAAAAAACCTTTGTACAATTTTTTTATATTATTTTATTCTTAAAGACATCATAAGCAAAAATAATATATAGTCTCTAAGGAATATCGAATGATAAGTCATATAAAGAAAATTGTAATCTTAATCTTATTAAATGTAATAAAAGTATTTGAAATGATCTTTTATGATATGCGGTTAGAATGATGGATATATTGTTTAACTATCGATGGGTAAAATAAGACATGTATATAATATTTAAAGCGACTATATTTATAAGGTGAATTTTCCCATAAAAGTCATAAAAATGATGGACATAACCTAAACTTACGGTAATTTTAAATAATTATTCTTTTAAATTTTTATTCGAATATATTATAAAAATGCCTTTCTATCGGTGATGGCTATTGGTTCAGATCCACGTTAACTGTAAGCGGTTACGAAACAAGACAAAGATATTATTATACGAAGATATATCTTGAACAAATTTTCCTTTTCGGGAAATTTTCCATACCTCATAAGTGGAAAACCTAGGAAAATTCAGATGAAAGTCTTAAAAATCATATAATAAACAATTTGTTTTTCTAATTTTCTAAATAGTAATTTTTATGATAGCATTAAAAAACCAATCGGTGTTCATGGAAAATTTTTCATTATCGCAGAATTTTATCAGATTTTTAACAAATGATTGAATAATTTCCTATAATTTTCTCATTAAATTCTATCCAATGTTATTGTTATTCTGATCCATGACTAGTTACTAGTCCATGAAAATACCTATCCAACGGATCTCGTAACATGGATATTTATCACAAAATATTTCGCTTTGCATTGCTGTGATGATTTCTATATATTGAGAATATTATATTTAACTATGTATATATTTAGTTACTGCATTAAGACAAAATTAATAAAGGTATATACACAAATAGAAGTACTATTCGAATATATGCAGAATATATACATATATAATAATCTATTCACCAAATAGATGATGATTCAGCCAATTTATTATACATATACAAAATTTATTTTTATTCATATAGATATATATATAGATATATGACTGCGTATATAGGAAAATATACTTGGATGTACGAGCAGATAAAAATGAAAGTAAAATTGAGATTACTTCATCATATGGTTTTCATATATGCCAAAGAAGTATATATATATATAATTAAATTGCATAAACATATTAATATAAACCCCGCGTGTGAATACACATAAATTAAAGACATACCAAATAAAATGAAGAAAAAAAAAAAAAAACAAACTACAAATGAATAAAACAAATTGCAAATTGTGAATTGTAAAGTAATAAGTATATAAAATATATATATTTATATATATGCAATTTAATATATATATAGTATATATGAAGAAGAAGACGAAGAAAAATAAAATAAGTAAGTCATTGAGTGTGATCTATTTATATATATGTATATTTGTTTTATAACAAATGGATAAAATTTATCATTTTACTGTTTAAAAGTAGATCTCTTTATGTTTATTTTTTTTTTTAATTATGTTATTGTTACTTTTTGTGTGTGTGTTTTTTTTTTTAAAATTTTGTTATTATTATTTCTTTCTATTAATTTAATTCATCTCATATATAAATAATTCGTGTATTGTTTTCGCGTATTTAGGTCCATCCAAATAGTATCCATACTATATATGCGTACGATATATAATATTTATTTAAATTATTCATTTTTTGGGAGTTTTATTTCATTTTCATTTTCCATTTATTAGAATTTGGTAATATACATTCGCGCATTATTTATTAAAATGAATGAATTTAAAAAATCGGATTTAATTGTATAACATTAATTTTTTATTTTTTTTTTTGTAAATTTCGTGTGTTTTTGTTTTTAATGATGAACATAAAGAATTGGATCATTATAATATATATGTTTAGCAAATAATAAAGGAAAATAACAAAATATATTTTTTTCATAATCTATTGTAAAGTTAAAATTTTATGGAGTGATGTAAATCAAATAAAAAAGGTATAAACCTTATCTTAAAATAGCATCTACTTTTGCAGATAATAGAAAATCAATAATTGTATTTCAGGATTGAACAATAAAATTAACATATACAATGAGGTGGTATGGAATATATGATTATAGATCGTTAATATATATGATGGCAATATGAAAAGATGAAGAACTTAAAATTATCTAAAAGTAAATGTCAATAAAATATCAAACAATTAAAGTGCATAATTTCTCTGATATAGGTATATATATATGTTAAATATCTCAGCATCATAACATTATTTCTAATTAGAAAAACATATTTTTAACTACTCTGACCGCATTGACCCCGTATATAATAACTGCATAAATTATAATTTTTTAAACTGAATATATATGGTCGGTAAATATAGTTTTTAGTTTTTTTTTTTTTAGATGTAAACAAATCAAAACTATATTCTTGACATTAAAGCCTTTTTATAAAATAAATAATAGAAAGAAAAAAATTATTAAAATATGAATATATATATTTGTTAAAAAATAAATAAATCCATATAAAAATTTTCTTTGCAATCAAACTATAAATATTATATTATATATATCTAGATAGAGTTTTATAAACAAATCGATACTATTTGTACTATCAAAAACAAAATTATATTTTGAATTTTTTGGGTCATTCGCATTGATTTATTGCTATGTCATTGGAACATTAATAAATTTGTTGTAATCAATAATCATGATCAATTTTATTATTATAACAATATATATATATAATATTTTTATTATTAATATATATATATATATATATATTAATATTAATATTTATTTATTTTCTATATATAAATAGGATTATAAAATGATTGATTGTTTAACTTATTAACAATATATAATAATATTATATAAGATTTTTTTTGAATGTGTATTGTAGTTTATTTTTATACAATTAATGGTAAATATTTTAATAAATATTTAAATAAATAATTTTTAACTTAATCCTATATTGATTGAAAAAAAAAAAACACGTTGTTTTAATTGTCTAATCAAAATATAAATGGTCATATAACTTAACGTAATCATTTGGGTAACCGATTAATTAAAAAATAATTAAATAACCAAAAAAAAAAAAGAAGATATTTCTATTTAATATATGAAAAAAATTGGACATCGAATTTGTTATGTTTCAAAAGAAAAACAAATTGATGAAAATACTAAAATGGTTTTTTAAAAATTACAAAACAAAAATTACAATTTAAACGAAATCGAGTCATTTAATTATGAACTGGTCAAGAAACCCATCCAATGTCCAAATGCTTCTAATAATTTATGGTGTGTAAGAATAAACTTGAAAGAAATTAATTTTATTACATATTTAAAAAAGATCATAAAAAATTACTAACAATAAGAAACCTCTTATATCACTTTATTCGCTTTCATATGCATTTTCATTTGCCAATTCTTTAAGATCCATTACCGCAAGCAAATAGATCTTAACGAATAGGCCCTCGATTGAAACGACCAGAGCCAAATTTTATGAATAATTTGATAATTTAATTTCGGTATTGAACGATTCTATCATATTAGATATAGTATAAATGAATATGGAAAATGAAAGTCTTATAAGTATAATTATTAAATTTAATAATCGCACAAGATATTTGAAATAATTTTTTCTTTCTATTTTTATCTTCGTTATAGTGCAAAGAAATAAAAAATATTATCCAAATAAATTATGAAATATTTAATTATAAATTATTAAAGAATTTTTACTAAATAACACTTAAGTTTAGTATATAAATAAATAAATAAAATGATTGCAGGGATTATCTTAAACAAAAAAAAAATGATATTTTAATCTAGAAAAATAATGAATGCATTCATGAAATGTGTAACCGCAACGATATAAAATATTATTATTAAGTGATACTCTTCAAAAAAATTTAAAAAAAAAAAACAAAACGAATCATATAGCAAAAAAAAAATAATACATACTCTATAAATGCGACACGATAAATTGAAATGATTTCTTTTCAATATATGCGTAAATTGAATATTTAAAAATTTACTTTATATTATAATTAAATTGTGCTAAATCATTAAAAACTCTTTTTTTTTCATTCATTCATTCATTCATTTGATATTTCTTCTAATAAAATATTGCATAGATCATTTTTAATGATTATGTATTAAAATCTTAATAAATATAGCTTTTATATAATTTATATATATCAAATTGTGATGATATGATTTTCTCTTTTTTTGATTTTCCCGTCGGCTTTTTTTTTTTAGATATTTTAAACGGACAATAACATTGATTGTTCAATGTTATGCATATATATTTTACAATTGTATATTTCATTTACAATTGACCAGGAAAAATTAATATTTTAATATTTGAAGATGAAGAGGATCATCGATGACGATATAGGATTTTATATAAACTACTTCTTATAATGCGATCATTCAAAGTAATAGAGAAAAAATTTAAATCATGTGGATTATATTAATTGAGTCCAATTATATGACCATATTTGAATTTGTAAATAGTATAAAATTCATGCAATAAATTTTATTATTAAACAAATTTGCATATAAAATGAATATTTCATATAGGTTAATAACAAATATCAAAAGAAAAAAAAATGTTTCGATTAAAGATTAATTGATCAATAAAAAATATTTATTGTATTTTACATTTGTATAGCTATAGAGAAATATATGTAGAAAACAATAAAATAAAATTGATGACATAATTGAAAAAACCGTACACGATTATATATTTATTATTATTATATTGTTATAAATCATTTGATGAATTGGATCGTAGATTCAGGATCAATGGTATTGTGAATCAAGCTATATATAAAGCGATGGGATTGCTTTTGATTTTTACAATACTTTTTTCATATTCAATTCTAAATCAATTAGCCGCAAAGAAAACTATATTTCCACATTTTACAGAGATCATATTAAATAATCTATAATATTTAAGTGATTAAAATGTATCTTTAATAAATGAAATATTATTGGAAAAATCTTTTCTATTAATAAACCCAAATCAATATCGCCCCACGTGCAAATAAAAACAAAATAGTAAAATAAAATCTGTATGTTTATTGTTTAAAATGCATATAATTTTATAATTTCATTGAGAATTCATAAACGCATAGATTTTTATATTTAATGCAGTAATTATTTGAGTTATTCTCTTTATTAAAAAAATAATAATCAAATAAGTATATAACCATTATTATAATATTTCTTTTTGGTTGTTCACCAACATTTTTGAATATATAAATATGGAAAGAAAACAAAATTAACGCAAATGCTCAAGGGTAAGTGATTTGTTTAAAGTGTACTTATATTAAATTTACAAAATATATACGGAGAGTTCTTTGAATTTACATTACATATAGTATAGTATATATATGGTATATTCATAATGTGGTTCAAGTGTATTTAAAACAAATTATATATAATTTTGTGTGTGTATATTTACATTAGTCAAAAATAAATATTTGTATTAGTCAAACAAATATACAATTTGTTTTGTGTTGTTTTTTGTTTTGTTTCTTATAATATATATAGCTGCTGATTTTGCTGATTTGATGTTAAAACTGATGTTGATAATCAGGAAAAGATAATATAATTAAGTGTATATATTAGAGGAACTTTTTTTTTTGGTTTGTTGATTCGTAAAATCATTATTTGTTTTAACAATCCTTATATATATATATATATATAGTATATAAATGAATATTATATGAATTAATGGTAATAATGAATGAAATGTATGAATATGAATAATAATAATCATATACAATATATATAAAATATCAATGGTTCCACAAAGACCTTTGTGTGAAATTACTCAATTACACATTGTATGTTTATTTTTATTATTTTTTTTTTTTTGAAATAATATGCAAAAACAAATTATATAATTATATATTAATTTATTAATAAGTCATATATTTTTTTATATATCTATATAAAGAGAGTGCTGCAATATCTCAATATATAAGCGTATAATAACTATATAGAAGGATATATGCTTTAACAACATTTTTTTTTATCTCAAATTTGATTGAATTAATTTGTATGTGTATATAAATAATTAACGATTAATATACATAAACTTAAAATTTTATTTGGATTAAGAATAGTTTTCAGTAATTTTCTGTTTGAAAAATAAGAAAGGAATTATATGATGAGAGTTTCACATCTGAAAATTGAAATTTTCACCTTACATTAAATTGGGATTTTTTATTTTTAATTTGTCTAATAACTAGAAGAACTTTCTTATTTATGAAAACCTTTTTTTTTATTAAATACAATTTGATCATTCAATTATAGAATTGGAGTAGCTTTAAAGAATTATGCATATCAAAATCAATCAATTCTATAATAAGGAAACACAATCAAATGGTGATAACTCAAAAACCAATGGATGAATCTGACTGAAAATTTGTATACTTCTAGATTAAGGGGCTTATAGATTAAGGGAAGAAAAGATTGAGGGAATAAAATAAATCGATTTATTCATTGGTTTTTGATCCAATGGTGATAACTCAAAAACCAATGGATAAGTCTGGCTGAAATTTATTCGGATTCAGCGTCCCTTAAAACATAAGTATTTAAATTTTCCGCCCGATTCATCCATCGGTTTATGCGTTATGACCAATGGATTAATCTGGCTGAAACCAATTTATTCGGATTCAGTATGATTGATCTTAAAATGAATTTAATTGAGTAAGTTAAATATAATTATATTAATTTCAATACAAATATTACATTTCATAAAAAAATTAAAACTATTATATATTATAGATTGTTGTACTATATGAATAAATATATATATATATATATATTAGATAGATAAATAAAAAATGTTTTAAAACTTCAATGGATTTATTTATTCATAACATTGAAATTATCATAATAATTTTAATTACTATACAATTTATATATTATCTCTTAAATCAAATATTTTCAAAAACAAATGTAATTATATTGTAAAAAAAAAATAATAAAAATGGAATACCAAAAATATATTGTACAAAATAGGGGAAGGTTATCGCGTATATATATATATATATATCGCATATATTCTTTCTCGACATTGTTTTGTCATAAGCCAGATATTTACCATAAGGTATTTTTTTTCGTATATATATATAGATTTTATTGTTATTTCTTTAAGCGATCACGTAAATTTAAAAAAACAAAAATAAGATGTTATTTTGTAAACATATATAATTAAAAGAACAATTCAAAAAATTATTCATATAAGATTTTCATTCATTATTTCTATACAAAAAAAAAAAAATCCCCACATATATATAACAAAAGTAAATACATTAGAAAAAAAATGTAAATATACATATAATAATAACAATACAATTTTCAATTAAAAATTCTAATTCATATAATTTGCAGTTTGAAGCTCACCTTTTGTATATGAATTGTTTTTTTTTTTTTATTTCGCTCTTTATATATAATAATTAAAAACAAAAATTATATATTGCTTAATTCAATATATGTATATGGTATATAACATATATACATTTTATCTATTCAATTTAATTTGTGTTATTTGTTACCTTCGGTACATGTAACTTTTTTTTTTTTTTTATACTTTTAATATATAACATAAAAATTTATATATATAATGCGAGAAATGCAATTGAACCGCATATAACAGCATCGCATATATGCAATGACATATATATTTTTATATAAACGAGATACTAAAAGGAAAATCAAATGAACAGGGAAATTCTTTTATTCATTACAACAAAAAGTTATATAAAAAAAAATAAGATATGCTTTTTGATAATTAATTTGTATAAAAACGTAAAAGTATAAATGAGTTAAAAATTTATCATTGAAGTGATATTTTGTTGATATATACAGTGTAAAAATATGTTATATATATGATTATTTTTTGTTGTTTTTTTTTTTTTCATTTCACTTTATAAATGCATAAACATATATATTCAAAATCATATTTATATACTTATAAATATAATAATAATAATAATATTAAATGAAAAAAAAAAAACGCATGTGAAAGAAGACACATATTTGTAGATGTAAATATATATGTTGTAAGATACATTTATATTATAATTATTATCATATGTATTTTGCTACTGCAGATGAATATAAGGAAAAAAATAATAATAATAATAAATATAAGAGTAAAAGAAGTGTATATTATAATTCCATAAATATATTATTTGATATTGTAACACCGCATCGCAACTTAACACACATATATGTAATACATGTATTTATATATGGCAATAAGAAGAAGTGCGAGCATTCACTTTCATTTTCAAATAAACTCTATATCTATATAACATTTATATATCTATATATGTATATTATATACAATTACAATCATAATTATATTATTTGATGGGAATTTTCGTTTTTATTTATAATTCATTATATATACCAACTAAAAACATTCATTATTATTATTATTTCACTCGATGTATAGCTATTTTATAACAATTATAATACGCATATTGTACATTTATTTTTATTATAATTTTGGATTTATTATTGAAATATTAAAGCAATTTTATTGATTTGATAATTGTTGATTCTTTTTATTTTCTTTTGTGTTTATAGAAATTGATTTTTTTTTTTTGAAATTTAAATTACACTAAAAAATGGGGAAAATCTATAGGAAAATTCTCAATTTAGCATCAATTCTTTTAAATAACTCTAAATAACGAAATTTTGTACCTATATAGTTTATCTATGCAATGGATATCTGGTAACATTATCATAATAATCATTGGTTAAAGAATGTCAACAAGAATTTATTATCGCAAAAATAAAGTAAGCATATAAAAAAAACTTCAGGAAAATTCTCAATCCAAATAGAACTATAGTCTATAATATTTATCAGAGATTATCTATAGCATTAATTAATCTGGCATGATTTTCAAAATGATTGGTTGGAATAAATTGATTTTCCATATATAACATTGTTTGGTAACATTTGTTTTTATATAAAAAATGCAGTAAAAATCGTGAAAATCTTTTGGAAAATTTCTTGGAAAATACATCTTTTGTAATTGATTATAAATATTTTGTAAAATTTTCAAATAGAAATTGTTTAACGAACATTCAAGAACTCGATATCGCAGAAAATTCAATTGGTTGGTATATATTAATTGGTAAAAGGGTAATTTTATTAATGCGACAAAATATCAATAAATTGCGGTTGTAAAAGAAATTCATTTCACAAAAATTAACTATATATATATTTCATTGAATTAACTAAATATATATTAATCTAAACGTATATATTAATCTAAACGCATATTTATGTATACTATATATGCATATATAGATAAACAGTGATAACTAATAATATAGAAATAAAAATGGCATTAAAACAGCTCAATTAAAATAATGTGTATATATGCTAATAAATAAAAAAAGTATTATTATTTTACTATATACCTATATATATAGAATATATGTATAGTAAAAGTACATTCGCTTACGTGATATCAGTAAATTAAATAAACAATTTTTTTTTCGAATATATATATATAAATAGTATTATACATATGCTATATCTGTTTATTTAAACAGATGCCAAATGATAAGACAAAAAATATTGTTGTTGTTATTATATTTTATTATAGATTAATAAAATAATATGAATTTTAATATGTATATATCTTTAGATTTTTATTATTTATTACGACATCATCAAATATTATGATATTTTCTGTTTTAAAATATTTATTATAGTTAAATTGATCGCGTGTTTTTTTTGTTTTGTATATATTGCTCTAAACATCAAACGCATCTTTTATAATAACGAAGATTATTATATTTTTTTTTTCTAAATATACCTAATAATAAGTATTATTAATTTTCAATCATACAATACACATAAAGGTTATTTTTATATTTAAAATATAAAGATGTATGTCATATATTGTAATTTATATACTTATATATAACTGAGGTAGATCTAAAAGATAATTCGTCATAAATATATACCTTATTATAATAAATAATATCATGGGATTGATTCGTATATATAAATTCCATTTGTCTATCAAACAAATTGATTTATATATAGGTGAAGATAGTAATTTTTTAATAAATGATAAAGTGATACATTAATGTTTAGTCAATTCAAATCATATAAATCTATACGAACTGTGCTATACGGTGATATTTATTATAACTTCACAATCCAGCTTTCATAAACATTTCGTAAATTTACTTTTAGTTGTAAACCAAAAGTAACAAGGTAAATATCAAAGATTATTCATTTTTTTTTATTTATATTATTATAATTTCAATCTTACAATCAATTAAATCTTATTATTTTGGATATTTTTATTTAAATTATCATTTATATTAATCGGTAATATTTGTTTTGATAAGGTATTAAATAGAAAAGAAAAAACCAATATATAAAAATATCAGTAAATTTTACTAAATATGGTCATTTAAATACATTAATTTACGGATTGTGTTTAAACACTTCATTATAAGTTATTTGTTTATTTATTTATTTATTTATTTTTTTTTTCAATTATTAATCATTACAAGTGGGAAAATTTTTTTAAAATAAAATGTAATCTATACTTAATATTATTATTAAAGTATATTCATTGATATTATAAGTCGAAATGAACGATTAAGGAAGTTGTTTTGAGTTTTTTTTTTTGTTTTGAGTTACAATTCAGATAACGTAAAGTATATATTATATTTTTTGTTTGTTATTTGTAGACTCGCGTACGCACTTAAAAAGATTATAAATGCTAAAGAATGGATTTATTTTTTGCATTACCGTAGATTGTTTCTTTTAATATATTTATATATGGCTCGCATTCAATAAATCAATCATATTTCATGTTAAATTATGGCAATCCATCCATATTTGGATTTGTAATATGGATCTAATCAATAGATCAACACGGCACGAGATCTATATGACAATTCATAGAAAAAATTACTAAATTTGTAATATCATATACATTTTCCAGCACTTAATAACATTTTATTGAATTTTCGTATTAAAAATACAAAATTATTTAATTGAATAAAACAAATTCCATACGTTAATATACAAATTCTTTTCTTAAACTATATCGTATATATACATTCTGTTTTTCTGAAGTTGCTGAAGTTGACAACGCAAAGAAAAATATTTATATAATCTGAGTTTATATTTTGAAATAAAATATTTGTTTATTAAATACACATTTTGATGAATGTATACACAGTCAAATAATTGATAAAAAATAAAGGCACAATAAGAATGATTAAGAATAATAATAATAATAATAATCCATATATATAGTAATTATGACTTATTGTGGTGAAGTGAAAAAACCAAAATATAAATGTATTTATGGTAATTATAAAAGAAGAAAAAAAAAACTGTGATATTTTTTAAGCATTGCAAATAAGAATATTTTGAAAAGTGAATTGATTGGATAATAATAGCAAAATTTAAGTTAATAATATTAAATTTAATTAGTGTTATATTTTTAATTTAAATAATGAATTAGGACGTGATTGTTTTTATTATTGATTATGATAACATTTTATAAAAATAAAATAAAAATAAAATAAATATAATTATCAAAAATACAAGAATGTGAGTTCAAAAATATAAATTTGTAGGTAAATTGTAAGTGTTAAATATAATTTTTAATTCACCTGGTCCTTATTATTAAATAACAAAACTGAAAGCATTAAAAGAAATCAACCCAAAAAAAAAAATGATCGTGATGATATTAACTTAATAAATAGACCGCTTATATAGTAATTTAACTCTATATACATTGGTATATATATTGATTGTTAAAAAATAAAAGTTAATGCGTCACTATTGTGTCATCGTGTCGATGTTTTTTTTTTTTTTCAATAATATTTTTAAATATCATTTATTTATTCGTATATATATTCATTTGATCTCTATTATATCTACATTTATGCTTTTTTTCTTCATCTTCTTTCTTTAAAAACGAAGTTTTCTTTAAAAAAAAAATCGCCTAGTATTCGACATTCATATAAAAATGTAATGTAATGTTTAAAAACTAAATTAAATATTTTATTATATTATATTTTGGCATAATCAAATTATTTGTGTGAACAATTGAAACTTACTACCAAGGCAAAATCTTAGATTGTTTATTTGTAGAAAATAATGTGGACACTTTATTGGAAATTTATTCAATTAGATTTGGATAAATATATATAGATAATAACAAACTTAATAACTGATAGAATAAACTTAATAGAATAGCGATTAAATATATAATTCAAGTAAAGGTATTGAAAATGAAGTGGAATATCAGTTAACTTTTGATATTCTGTAAAACTAATATGCAAATATTATAAGATAAATCCTAAGAATAAACGACAAATGTTCTAATCTATATAGAAGAAATAGAAAATAATTTTTAGTGAAAATCGGTATTTTGCCATAGAAAAATAACATAAAAAATTATAAATATATCTTTTCTGAAAGTTGGCAAATCAGATTAGCGAAATGAAATTTACCTAACTATAGATAAGATGGGTATATAATTGATTATATAATTTTTTCCAATTATAAATTAAAAATAATGCAATTATAAAACGTTACTTATTATAAATCATCCTATATAATTTCTTTTGTACATTTTCATAATAAATAAAACTATAATTTATTTTTATGTATAGCGATTCCATAATAAGGAAACGAAAATTAACAAAAAATAAAATACAATTATATTGTAATTTAAATTAATTAATAGATGTTTATAATAAGGTAATGCTTATTCGAGGTATAATTAAAATTAATAAGTAATTGAACATTTTCATCTATTTATTGTTTTAGATATCGTATAAAAGAAAACAAATACAAAAAGTCTATATATGGTCGTCGGATAAGGAAATTCCGATTAATATATAATTAAATCGAAAAAAAAAAAAAAACTATATTTGCATAAACAATTTACAAAATATTTTACCACCCACATGGTTTTTTTTTATATATTTATTATTATTCTTGTTACGTAATCTTATAGCTCTTGATTTGATATTAGCACAAAATTTTTATTGAACGAGATCATAGAAATAAAAAAAAAAAAATGTGTTATGATGATGCTTAGGATTAATTGATATTATTTAATTAATGTAGTATATAGAGATATTTCTACAAATTGGTTTTATTCTATTATTATTAGTTTGATTTTCATATATTTTCAGTAAAATATTTGTTATAATTGCGATCTTTATGTATATATATAAATATATGTAAAAATGTGTTATTATATATATTATTTCAGATATAACTATTTTTCTATACTGGTAAATTATTATCTTTATTTGCCTTCACTGATTTATGATTAAATATAATATCTCTCTCATATATATATATATTGTATATACAGTGAATTTCCCAATTCAATGAAAATATTAAATTACATTTGAATTGATTGTTTTACGGGTGTATATCATATAATATATAAATACGGCGGAAAAGAAGTTATATATTAACTATATGGTGGCATATCATTCCTATATATATATGAATTAAATATATTATGTATATTTTCATATAATGCGATAAGAGGTCACACTAAAGGTTTAGTATATATATATATATGAAGAAAAAAAAATTATATATCGGAAGCAAACATATAAAAAACCATTTTAAAAGTTCAAATCATTTTAAACTCAACTTATATACAAAAGAGTATATGTTATTCCACTCTATAACATATATTATATTAGATAGATATATAGATAGATTTTACTGTATAAAATATATTTTTTGAAAATAAAATGCATCATCCATCATTTTTGTTTTTTCGTGTTATGTTTCTTTAAACATTATAGAAAATAAAATTATTGATAAATTTATAATATTATTATTAATTTTCTGTATTTTTCTATAACTTTATAACTATATATCAACATATCAAGTAGTTCTTCTTATATTTTTTTATTCGGTCACGACAAAATAATGAAATTTTCTAATTTCACCGGTATAATTATTAAATGTATATATATACAATATATTCTGATGAGTTATAGCGTTGGATATGAATTGGAAAAATGTTTATAAGTTTTTTTGTGACTTATAAAAGTTATATGTATATACTATAAGATGAATGAGATTAATTGTTGTATATATGTATATGAAGAATATATACATTGATACATCGTAGATTATTATTATTATTAATTTAGACATTACTTTGAAATTATATCATAGTTATTGTTTTTTGTTTAATTGTAATAAAGAGAGTAAAATTATAAATAGTTAAAAATTATATAATATTTGGTTTATTACATGATTTGGTTTTTCATATATTTATTTTTACTTTATAATTTGATTGATTTATTTATAGTTCGTTTGTGGATAATGTTTATTATATAAATTTCAAGTATTTCATTAAAGACAGTAAAGTTTTAAATAATAATAACCAATATTAATTGGTCCTTAAATCTTAACCACAATTTTGGCATAATTGAATTATTTACTAATACATATATAGAATCTTCTGAATTTGAACTGTTATTATTATTGAATAATAATTCTATATGTTAATTTTTCAAATCTAAGTGATAAAATAACACAATTTTAAGATTTGCGTTGTCCACGATTTCATTCATATATAATTTTTAATCAAAATATTGCAAAAATCTATCAAAGAATTACAAGTACATCATTCGTAGAAAAATTAAGGTATATATAAATATAAATTCATGTAATATATAAATTCATTGCCCATTAAAAGTGCATCTTATAAATATGATATTTAAATTGAGATGAAATTTGGTGAAAAAAATAAACATGGAAAAGAAATCCACATATATATTATACATATATAATTTATGTAAATCGAATTGATGTTGAAACAATTTATAAATATATCTAAAACAAATAATAAGCAAAAAAAAAAAAAGGATTTCTTTAACTAAAAATTATCAAAAGTATGGATAATTGACATCACCGCATTCATTTAAGTTAAACTAACAATTATATATTTGTTGAAATATTATTATAAAATACAACAATATATTTTATTTTTTTTATTTTGTATATATGCAAAATTAAATATTTTGTAATATATAAATAATATATCAATATATATATATATATAAATATATTATTATCATCGTTTAAAATGTATAAAAAAGTAAAAAAAATTCTGAAATCAACACAAATTAACTACATGATTTCTTTTATATATTTTGCTGTTTTGCTTAAAGTTGTATTTGATAATGATATTTTTTAAGAGATAAAACAAATTATTTTATATAAATATATAGAATTTTGACTTAAAAAAATGTACTGTACAAAAAACATTTATTATATGAAGAAATTCTTCAAGGGCAAAAATTTCTCATGATAAATAAAATTTGTTTCTTCGTCGATGATTTTATATATCTATATATCACAATGCAAGACCAATAAAACAATTTCATTCACAATACTGTATATTCTATATATATATATATATAATCTATTTTATACATACAATAAAAATCTATTATTTTAATAAAAAAAAAAAAGAAGAAAAGATTATTGCAAAGAGCTATATATAAAGTTTATCTTTAGCGCATCATAAACATTATATATTATCTAATCGCGTAAATATATAAAAATAAGCAAAAAACAATAATTGTCTTAATAAATAACGATTATTTATTATAAAAAAATAAGTTAAAATAAAATTTTGTTCATAGATAAAAAGCTTATAACAAATTTGGATGGCATTTTGAATTTTTTTATATATATAACATAGATGGAAAATAAAATTTCAACAGTATATATAGAGATTCAAATGAAATTCATTAATAATTTGATAATCGCAGGTTATAAAATTTATACTATCCGCATAATTTTATTGTATAAATAAAATATATATATATATGTAATCAAATAATTGAATTATTAAATTATTTTATAATCGCACTAAAAGCAAAAAAAAAACAATCATTTTTATTTCATATTACACGCATATCAAAAATAATTTATACAATTTATTTAAAGATTTTTTTATATACCTTTTTATTGTATTAATTTATTTTATTTCGTTTACAACAAGGCAGTTATTTATATTTAAATTGTGTGATGAATTATATCACATGTGTTTTTCCTAATAAATATAACGTTTTGCTTTTGGAATTGAATTGGAATTTAATTAATATAAATTCTGATTGAAATTCGGAATAATTTTGTTGTGTAAGACATAACTTTCATTGGAAAAATGCAATGAGGATTTTAATTTACATTTTTTATTATAAAATTATGATAGCGATTTTTTAAGAATTCAACAATAAATTAGGTTGAGAATTTCAGGATAACTATATATATCTAATTTCTTCGGGAAGGACATTTTTTTAAAGAGAATTTATTTTAAATTTCGTCATTTTATGTATAAAAATAAAATAAAATTGTTTTTACTCACATTTTGTTGTCATTTAAATTCAAAAATTCGTCAAGTTATGAATGAAAAATAATTAAACTCACCTAAAAATAGAAAAAATAAAAGAAATTAATATTATCTAATAATAAATAATAAAATATAATTTATACATAATAATAAATATAATAAAACATTTGCATAACACCACAATTATGTATTTCAAGTAAAGATTTCAAATATAAATATTAAAAACCCTCAACTAATATGTTTGCCTACAAAACGTTACCTAAAAGTAATATATTAAAAAAAAGGTTTAATAAGAGATTACCAAATTGTGTGTGTGTACAATTCAATTGAAAGAAAATCTAATCAATATTTGTTTTTAACTAGATTTCCATAGAATGTATCCAAGAGATTAATTACTTTACATTTTCACATTATAAGTGAAAAGAAAAAGATTTCCATTTAGTTGGAAAATTGTATAACATGATTAACAAAAATATGATAAAATATAATTCCATGATACCGACGGACGACACGAGAACACAAATAAAAATATTACATTATGAATAGAAAAATCCACATTTGTAAATCAACACCGACGGAATGCGTTGAATGTGTTGAATATTAGAACAATTATTACAGTAAATTATTTTATAAAATCAAATTCCATATACAAATAAAGACAACTTTTTTTTTACAAAAGCAATAAAACTGTTGTTCGTTCAATTTTTTTTTTAAATATAATTTAGTTAATAAAATTGTTTTGTTTTATAGTCTATTTGTTGTTAGTATAAAATATATTTTAAATTTGCAATGGAAAATGAATGAAAATTAAAAAAATAGTCTAATTTGAATACCTATTCCAATATTTCCAATCAGGCAGCATCTTCAAGGAATTATAATTATTTAGTAACATTTTTGAATACGATTGATAAATGAAAATAATTAAAGAAAACAATAATCACTATAATAAATTAATATTAAATTGAAAATCTTTATATAATTTATGTTATTAAATTGAATCAAATATAAATTATAAAAAAAACTACACACACGCATTAAAAGCAAACAACAATTTAACAAAAAATCAAAATGTGCAACTAATAATTGATGATACACACTTTTTTTTTTATAGTAGAATACCGTATTTACTAATATAAAATTGTATTAAATTAACGTTATATTGAAATGTAATAAAATTATAATGTACATTGGTGTTTGATAATATATATGACATATGTATATATAAAGGAAAATTGGAATGAGATGTCAATACAATATAAAAAGCAGCAAGTTATTATATACAAATAAATATTAATAATCAATACAACAATTTAATAACCGCATTGAATATGTTTTTATATGATTGTTATAAAAGTAATTACGAATGTTATACTATTCAATCTCCAATAAAATTAAAAATCTCCATGCAATTATAAATAAATTTGTATATGATAAAATTTTAAATTGACTTTCATTCAATCATCGCATTTTTCCATACATCCATACATTATTCGAGTGTATTTTAAAGTGTATGTGAACAAAAATTAAGTGAACTTTTCTTAAGATAACCGTATGGCCGAGTTGGTAGCGAAGCCGCCGATTTTCAAACAAAAAATCTCACATGTAAAATTATACATGTGAGATTTGCTTTTAATTAAGGGGGACATGGTTGTTTGAATGTTGGAAAGTCGACGCGATGAGACATACCATATTCCAGCAATGATGTTCCCCGTAGGTTTATATATATACGGACCGCGCTGGCGATTCTGCCAGTGTGGTTAGTGTATATATATTCCCGGGTATCCCACTGGGGGGATACCCGCTCTACATCTAAAAATAACTGTAAATTTCTATCGTTGAAACTTACATAAGATATACAAAGGTAAAAAATATACGAAAAGAAATATCAAATACAAAAACAATTGATTTTCCTAATATATTTTTTCCATTTTATCTTATGTAAGTTTCAACGATAGAATGATTATTATCTGGAGGCAATATTGCGGTTGAAATTATGATGGTGTTTAATCTCTTTTTCTTAGTTTACTAATGAAAACTTATTATAGAATGCGATGCAATGGGATGCTTACCATCTGCAATTTGAATATGCAAAGTTTCTTACCCGAAATACTAATGCAAAAGAATTTCCAACAAAATATTTTATACTAATTATATTCATATAATAAATCATAACGAAATAAAAGCATATGATATAGAGTTTAAAATGATGACGAATGCATATTTGATTAAGATATAATATTATTATTGTGAAAGTGATGGAAGGAAATTATGCCCGTTCAGTTAAAGAAAATATATTATTTTAAAAGAATTAATAAAATCTTATCAATTTTTCCATCGCCAATTGTTTCCTTGAATTAACGAAAGATTTTGTAGTATTTTCATAACAATACATTTAAAATTCGCACATTAAATTGAATTGCGTCAATGTGTATATTCGAATGTGTTATTTTATTATGTTTTGATAAGAAATAAATGTATGCAAAAACCTATATCTTACTACTATATATATTATTGATATTATTATTAATATATATATGTATATATATTTAGAGAGATTCTGAATAATATAGAAATGTAATTAACGTAAATTTGTATTTAATATTTACAAAAGAATGTTTTTATATTTTTTTTAATATTTGCAATATTTTATATAGCGTCATCATAATATTCTATATATATGTTTATGTATTTAACAATGTTATTATTATTTATTTATTCATTTTTATTGCATTTTAAAATGTATATACAAAACATTGTATTATTTTATAAATTCTATAAACGGATAAATATTAGTTAAATATTAGAATTAGATAAAGTGCGTTAAAAACACAAAAAAAATATAAAAATATCCATAAACAATAATATTTGTATATTCAATAAAATTGGCAAATATTTATATACTATCTTAATATCCATATGCAGGTTAAAATGGTACAAATTATAAATTCCCTATGTATAACATATATATATATATTTACATATCTATACATATATATTTATTTATCTATATATTTATGATGATACATTTATTTAACACATTTATAAATAAAACTCTAATTAACATTATATTATATACACAGTACACACTATTATTTACCATCTATTTATATATATACATATTTGTCTATAGATGTATAATCGTATAATGAATTATTATAAACAAAAATTAACACATAAATTATGTTAATTAAATATTATATTATCGTATTATTTATTTATAAATATATATTTATATAAGAATAGATCGGCGGATTATAACATGAGAGTTTATATATTCGAATTGTTACTTTAATGAATCTATATACAAAACTAAAATCAATTAACACATATTTTGTATATTGAATTAAATCTTACATTTTTTGATCTTTTTGGGATTTTCGTCGTTAGCAAATTCGATAAGATAAGTAATTATATATCTATATATAGATTTTTGTGTAAATTGATTAATTTTTTCATATTCATTAATTAATCGTTATCACGACAAAGTCTTAGCGGAGTTCACGCCAAGAAACATCAACAATTTATCACAGTGAAACCATCGCACACGATAAGAAGATCATAATAATAAAATAAAGAAAACCAATTGTAATTCAAATGACCAAATTGAAAGTGTCATATAAGATTATTTGAATTGATTGGTATATTAATATAATATTTGATTTATTTTATTTTTATCGTTATATTTTTTATATACATTTCAATCGATTCTAATCGAATCTTTAAGGATTGTTAATACGAATGTAAAAACAAAAGTATACAACAAATACAATAACATACAAATAATTCATACGTGTATTTTTCTATAGCCGTCATAAAATAAAAAAAACTGAATGGAAAATTATATATCTACAATTTATACAAATACAACAAAAACATATTTAAAATACATTAACCATATGTCAATATTATTTACTTAACTGATTACTATAAGAACAAATTAATGAAACAAGATTTGCGTTCTATTATGGGAATGTTATCCAGATAAATAAATAAAATTTAAGATCAATAAATAATGAGTATGAATGTTAATAGATAATAACACAAAAAACATATCGAGCAATGGAAAAATGGTTATAAACTTTGTAATCGGTCAACGAATATAAAAGTGCGGGTGGCACGCTTGGTATTTTTATGTTGTATAATATATTTATAAGTATAATCTAAAATGCTCTAGTGCTAATATTAAATAGAGTTTTAAAGGAAAATCATAAGTAAATCACATTCAATAACTTTGTATAAAAATTGTAGTTACTCATAGAATATTTAAAAATATATATTTAGCAGCAGCAGAAACGAATATAATCAGATAAACATACAAAAAACTTATGATTTTCCAAACAAAAATTAACAACCAATAATAAATAAATAAATGCATTAAAAAAAGAAATTCTTTTCAAACGATTTAAGCGACGAACCCATAAAAAAAATGAATAGAAAATAAAAAAACTATCGAATATTATTAAATTTAAATAATTATGAGTAAACACAAAAAAAAAGAAAAGAGGAAGATAATTTATTTTATGATCTCATTGCTGCTTATTTCATATATATATATGATTATCTCTTCATTATTACCTATCTAATTGCGTATTGCTGTAACTCGAAAAAAAAATAGATATTTATATTATTTTTTGAATTAGAAAAAACCTTTTTAGCAATAATGTTTTTTGCGTATACCAAAACAGTGAAATAACTACATAGATAGATTTTATATACTATATGGTTTGGGTTATAGTGTTGTTGGCATATTGTTTGCAAACTTTTTAAATTTGTTGTATAAAAAAGCATATGTTTTTTTTTTACTTTTATATCATTTTGTGCTCAATATGTATAGGTAAAACCCGAATAAAATACCACACAGGTATCGCATTTCATATATATATATATGTAAATATAGAATAGTATAAACACTTTCATTATAAAAGTATATATTATATATTATTGAGATGCGATGTTTAGTTTTACACACATTTAAAATAAATATCTATATATTATATATTTAACCAACAAAAATTTTACTAATCCAATTACAAATATTTTTTGGCTATTATAAATGCAGTAATTGTGAATTTTTTTGATCATATCCAAAAACACTGTTGACTTTCAACAAGTTAAAATAAATTTAAAATTTTATTTTCGTTATCAGTAATTATAATTAATATTAATCTGAAGTAAATTTTATTTTAAAAATAAATTTTTATATTAAATAAAAAGTAAGATAATAGAATTTGCATTCAAAAAATTGTTAGTAAACTAAAATTAAATACGAAAAATTAAAAATTTATCAACAAAAGAGAAAAAAAAACCATCAAACAGGTTTATATTTCAAAACGAAATAAAGTAAAAAAGTATATATTTGGATATTTATCTAATATTTAATTTCTTTGTAATAAATTTTTTATTATAAATGTGATGTGATTGTGTTTTGTTTTTTTTCGCTTTGTGTTTTATAAATTAATTGTGTTTTTATAGACAAATATAAATCGCATTTTGTACATTGAACTTTATTTATTCTTATAAAATATATAGAAAACAATAAAAGAATTTATTTAAATTTTTATAATTAAGGTAAGAAAATGATAAAATTTAATCTATTTGATATTCTTAACCAAAAAAAAAAAAAAAATATAGCAACATCATTTGTAAAATCATAGTTTTTTTTATGTTTTGGTTTTGTTAATTTACCAAACACGATACGATTTCTATTTAGTTTTTTTTTATATGAATAAAAGACATACAAAAATTAAAGATAAATAAACGATCAATAAAAACATTTTTTATATAATAATTAAGAGAAATAAAACAAATTAAAGAAATAAAAAACAACATCCTTTAACAATTCTTATGTACGTATAATATTTGGAATTTATTAACATCTGCTTCTTATTTTAATATACTATGTTCTATAAAAAAAATTGAATATTGTTAATAAATCAGACTATAGTTTGTGAGAACATCATTATTTTTAGTAACCCCGCGTTTTATTATTTAGAGTTTATAAATCCGTCTTTCATTCACTTTTAAATGATACATTGATGGTATATTCATTGTGACTCTTGTGAGGGATTCCTATAGAACTAAGTTTGATTTTTGTCAATAAAATATTTTTTCTGATATCTGCATATTAAAATTTTTGTTTAATAAATTTGTGATAAATTTCAATGAATAAAAAACTCTATTATAGCATTTTTAAGCATTTATTTATAAGGCAACCAAGTAATAAAATACAAAAATATGTAATTTATTTATATACAACATTCGTATTTAAATGAATAAAAAGGAAACATATTCTAATAGGTTACGCATAGATTATCTTTAATGCATTCTCTGATAAAATATTCAAGATTTATGATGGTTTAACGAAGTTTTAAGAAATAGTCATCGCCAGAAATTGTTTTGATAAAAGATACTAAATAAGTTATATTAAAAAAAAAATTAAAATCTAGAAAATATTCTCAATTCTCAATCAAATCGTTCAAGGAAATTCATAATTCTAAATGAACCATTTCAAAAAAGGAAACTTAAATATCTTAAAGAACTTCTTTACAAGAATGTGTGTGCTCGTTGGGAATCTCAAGTACTGTAAATTTGCACAGTTTATTCGCATATATGATCGATATCTTAGCCTTGCAATTTAATTTTAAAAACTTGATACATTCCATACATCCATTTGTTCACACATACATCGTATTATTTAGAAATAAATATTTGCAATTTATTTATTTTTTAATTTAATTGTGATAAATTTTGGTATAATTAGAGCAAATTGACATTAATTTACAATTCACGATTTGTACAATGTCTGTAATTATAACCATTTAAAAGAAAATATATAATTTTAAACAAAAAAACTAATTAACAAACATAAAATATTGGAATTTTGCCTTTATTATCGACTATAAATAGACATTTTAATTTATTTAAATTTGCTATATGTTAATAATTAGTCCAAAAAAAACGAAAAAAATTATTTCAATTTAATTTGCTAATGAATAATAATTATAATTTACGATATAAACCATTTTTTGGCAGAATCTAATACGTCGTTTTGAATATGGCGCGCGTATATGATGATTTATTTTTTTTTAATTATAACAAATTTTTGGCGTACGATCGCGACATCACTTTTACATTAATATGACAATATAATTCTTTTTTTTTTTGTGTAATCAAATATTAAGTGACTTATATACTAAATTGTATATGGCTTGAGAAATTAAGGAATTTATAATTTATGTTAGAAATATATTGATATTAACACCTATCAAATTAATACGTACATATTGTGGCAAACTATTATTATTATTATTATATTATTTTATGTTAAAATTCTTTGATTAACTTTTAGTTGTTAAATTATATTATGTTTTGTTTTTGTTTATATATAGGATTGATAATTGAATGATTTATAATTATCGAAGCATAGAAAAATAATATGGTAGCAATTATAAAAAATGATATAATCGGTTCAATTTTGGGAGATTTTGGTAAATGGCAATTACGTGCAATTTTATTAATTTATTTATGTAAAATACCATCATCATGGTTTATGGCATGTATATTATTTTCGGCACCAGCGGCAATGCAAGAACAATTCCATTGTCATGAAAATAATAGGAGTGAATTGAAAACGATATGGCATCCGGAATTAGTTGAAAAAAATGATAAACAATTTCATATTGATTTTTGTGATACATTAGCCGATGGTATAGAGCATAGAAACATTTACCAAAACATCGATGGTAATCGAATAAATGAAACTATTATAATGGAAGGAACAATGATAACGGCTATACCTTGTGATACATTTCGACATCAACCGCATATTCATACGAAAGTCACAACATACGATACATTATGTTCACGTAATTTTATAGCCGCCTTAACACAATTTTTTCATTTGTTCGGCGTTGAACTTGGTGGTATTTTAGCAATGATCTTATTAAATTAGTAAGTATTTTTTTTTTTCATTTTTATAAATATTGAAATATTTTCTAAATTGATGATATTTTCTTCTATATAAAAATCCTTTATTATTATTTACAGTATAAGTCCTAAAAAATTAATGTTATATGGAATGATAACACAACTTATATTTGGAAATATTATTGCATTTGTTGACAATTATAAACTGCATTTAATGTTACGTTCAATTTGTGCCATTTGTTGTGCTCAAATGTTTACGGCCGGTCAAATGATATGTAAGTGTATATACATTTTCCTTGTCCCTATATCTTACAATTATGTATCGATAATCAGAAAATTATTATAAATATATAAGGATAATTTAATGAATACAAATAATTAAATAAGAGATCATTTCCTATTATATTATTGCACTCAAATTATGTATTTAATTCTTTAAAAACATAAATTGTTTATATATTTTATTATTAACATGTCTATATATACAGTTTCCGACATTACCGGTGGAAAATATCGTACATCAGCATTATGTTTATATGAAAATTTTTGGTCAATTGGTGTTATTCTTTTACCATCGATTGCGTATCGCTTTCAAACGTTTACCAATATCTATTTAATGATATCGTTACCAACAATATTATATATTATGTTATGGTATTGGATACCAGATTCACCACGTTGGCTATTGGCCAAAGGACGTCTATCAGAAGTTCGAGAAATTTTATCGAAATCAAGGGAATACAATAATAAGGATACAAACCAAATGAAAAATATAATACCACCTGATTTAGATGAATTATTACGTCAACAAATAGTATTAATACAAAATCCGACGACGGATAACAATGGTGGTGGTGGTGGTAATGGTAGTTGGTTATCTTTATGGAAATCGAAAAGATTAATTATCAGTATGATAGCGGCTCATATTGCATGGGCTGTAGCCGTTTCCAATTTTAATGGTATGCTTTTGAATATCAGAAATTTAGGTGGTAAACATTTACATACAAATGTTATGATTGCTGGTAAGCAAAGAATTTAAAAAAAAAATAATATAATGAAACTATATAGATTAATTATAATAAAAATGTTCTTTTATATTAGGCTGTTGTGAAATTATCGGTGTAACAATTGCATTACTATTGATATTGAAAACTTCAAGAAAATGGATGTGGTCAGGATTAATTAATATATTTGCAGGATTTTTAATATTAACAACATGGTTTATACCAAGTACATGTAAGTTTAATTATTGTAGAAAACATTTTTTTAGAGAATTAATCAATTTATTTTTCAATATAGTATCAGGTGAAAATACTACAATTATTATGTTATTTGCAATGATGGCAAAATCTGCCATATCATGTTCACAGGCAATGTTGGTTACATGTACATCCGAATTAGTTTCACCGAATCAACGTAAAATTTGTATATTTTCATGTATTGTATGGGCACGTATTTGGTTATTGGGAGCACCATTTGTTGGTTCCCTTTCCCTGTATCATACACTGTTACCGTTAACCGTTTTCGGTTTGTCAACAGCCGTCGGTGGATTGGCATCATGTATTTTAACAACACCAAGAACAATAATTAATGAAAATAAATTAAATAAAAAAGGGCAAGTCGAAGATACTCATCCTATTATTGATAAACAACAAATGAATTTATTAAATGATAAGTGTTAAATATATGATTATAGTTTTTTGATTATTTGAATAGTAGAATTCATATATTGTAAATCCATTTAATTATAGGTAATTTATTTTTTTTATAGATTATAGACAGATTTGTCTATTAGTTTTGTATATATAATTTTAACTAAGTGATATATTTCTTATAAGAATAGTTAGTTTCATGTATTAATTATAAGATATTTAGAAATGTGAATAATATTGGAAAAATTTTCTATACTTTATAAATAGTTAAGAAAGTAAAAACATTGTTTATAATAAATATAACAAAAATTTAAAAGGATATGTGAGAATTTATCAAATTCACTGTTGTATTATATATATGATTAACTCCTCTGTAGAAATTCTGATAATATTCGATTCACAACATCAACAGTAATCAACAATCTTATAGTAGACTATTTTTATTTTATTTTTTCTATAATTGTCAATGAACTGAACATTTTATTATCAATTCTAAATCACACATTTTTTTTATATGTTTATTTATTTGTTATTATTATATTTTTCTTTTATATAAAACTAACATATCTTTTAAAATCTTTACATATCTTTTTTTCTTTTGAATTTTTTTGATTTAAACCTCCAGAAATAATGTTAAAAAGTGAAAATTATAATAATGAAGTTGTTCTGCCGAAAACAGGACGAAATCATAAATTATTTGGTTTGAAATATTTGAAGGCCCATAAATTTCGTGATACAAAATGGCAACCAAAAGATTTATCCGATCAATATAAAATGTTATGTAATTTAATAGGTACATATAATTAATTATATATTAAGATCTTCATTGCATGTAGATAATACTTCTCTAAGGAGACCCTTCTCTAAGGAGATTATTCAAAGAAAGTATAGTCATATTACTTAATAAAAGAAAAGAATAAAATAATATGAACTATTTTCTACACTTTTTTTTTAATGTTGTCAGCCGATTTTATAAAAACTAAAGTGATTACTGTTTGAAAGTTCTTTGGAAATGCAATTACGAGTTTAAATCTTTAAAGAAATTAAATGAAAAAATTAAAGGAAAGTTTCACAATATCTCAATAATCTGAAATATATATTAAGGCTATCGGAAATGCATTCATTTTATTTTCATTTTAATCACATATATAGGAAAAAATCAAATATTAGAAAATTTAAAGCGTATCGATAACCGAAATAAACAATTTGAAAAATTAAAATTATTACGTTCGGACATTGTCCAGTCACGCAATAAATTAAAAATTGCATTGCACGGTGACATTCAACGTACAAAAAATATTTTACAAAATCATAAAGAATTACAGCGACTCTATCAGCATTTGTCCGATTCGAAAATGGTTGAAGATATCGATCAAAAAACATTTGTAAAACGTAAAGAATTGGATCGATTAACCTATCGTAAAAATGAATTAAGTGAAAAATATAAAATATTTACGGTAAATTTGAAATTTGTCAATAATATACTATAGAGTTACAGAAATAATAATTCTTCATATATAAATGTGGATGTGATCAGTTGGAATTAGCTAAACTTCAAGATCGTATCAAATATGTCGATGAAACCGAATTAAATGATGTTAAATTATGTAAAAAATTACGTGTATCATTGAAAAATTCTGAAACACGTACACGTGCCATTAATACCATTAATAAAGCATATCGTAAAATTATCGATGTCATGTTATATGTCAGTATATTTTATAAAATTAAAAGCATAACTAATTGTTTTAATTGGTTAATATTTTTACATATATAGGATTCAATGTATTTTGAACCAGTTCTGACAGAATTACAGGATGATTTCAATGAACAGGCTAGTTTTATTAATCGAACAATTCGTTTGGGTGCTCCGGCACTAATCAATTTGGATCAATTAACAAATGAATATACTGTAAATTGATTTGGATTATCGGCATCTATTAATATATATGTTATCCAAAAATACATCTTATTTTTGTCCATAGACCTTAGAGGAACAAACACGTAATGAAATGAAAAAACGTATGAAAATTCTATTTGAACATCGTCAACGTATTCAAGCAAATAATATACGAATACGTGAATTGGTACGTAAAGATAATGATTTTATTGTGTATCCTCATCGATATGATCGTGAAACAAAAAGTATGACTAATTTATCGAATGAATTGAATAACGTTGAAAAAGCAATGAAATATGTAAAAAATATAACATCATGTTCGATAGCCGAAGAGGTTATGCCAAGGTAAGGATTAACTTATCTGCTTGAATATGAAGAATAAACATAACTTTGTCTATTATTAACTCATCCTTTTTTAATATTTTTATCATTTGTATTATATAAAATATTATAAGAATAAGAAAATTAGAAAAGGACAATTGCGATTTGGAAACGTCATTGGTGGAAAAAGAATTAAATCGAGATGATTTAATAGAAACAAATGATGATGCTCAACGTTTACGTGAATCATTGGAACATAACGTTACAGAAGTTGAACTCAAGTAAGTATAATGAAATTATAATTATTCTATACAAAAAATTAAAATTGATAAAAAATTCCCGATACGGCAAAATATAAAAGCAAAACAAAAGAAATATCCAATTTAAAAATGAATATTAACGTGGAAAAAGAAAAACAATTAACAATTGAACAACATTTGCGAAAAAATGGTGAAATTCATTGTTTAATCAAATCAACATTTCAACATATATTAAAATCATTAAAATATGTCGGGTTTGAATATGTACCTGATCATAAAATGGAATATCCAGTAAGTGATTTAAATTTACCATTGCTAAAATTTCCCTCACAATTGGGTACAACAAAACATATGGCAAAATCTGGAGGAACATCAGTTACAACAGAAGCAGCATCACATAGAATGCCACCACCACCAACACCAATTGAAGAAAATCCTATATTAATATTGAAAGCAGTTCGTGAACGTCTGAATTTATTATTTAAACGTTATGGTCAAGAGAAATCGTCAAATGAATTGGAATTGGCTAAAAAATTATATCATAAAATGATTGTGGATAATTTACAACAGGCGGCAATTGGTGGTAGCGGCGGTGGTGGTGGTGGTGGTGGTGGCGGCGGTACTGTAACGGATGATTTTCAAGATGATAATCGTAAGTTATTCTTGAGTTTATCTTTATAGTTGTGTTGTTTTTTTTACATATATTTTTCAATATTTGTTTGTATATAGTTTTAATTGAACCATCAACATATCAAAATGATGATCCAAGTGTACCAAATCGGAAGGCGATTAAAGATGCAAGTATTAAATTAGTTGAAATGAATAAAAGAAATGATGAGGATTAATCAGCAGAAATTATCAGAGATCACATTTTATATATATTTATTTTTACTATTATTATAACAAATAAAATTAATACAATAAATTTTATTTGTAATATTGCTTTGGGTTTTCTATCCAAAAAAAATGTCAACATAGTCGAAGCTTAAAGATAATAAGACGAAGATTAACAGATTCTTAATGCAGTCTCTGTTGAAAATTTATTTAGCTATTTTAATGTAAAATCACCCAAATTATTGACCAGATGATCTTAAAAGTCATATAATTAATAATAAAACATATTTATTAGAAAACATTTATTACATTGTAAAGAGTTTTTTTGTTTAAATTTTCGTTTTTCTTATTTGTATTTAAAAAAACGAATTATATATAAAAAATATCATAAACAAAATAGAATAATTTTAATTAAAAAAAAATATAATATATATTGATTATTTTTTAATTATCATATAAAGTAAACATAATACAATTTTTTATTTACACATTTATCGCATTTCAACGCACAGTAACCAAATACCATTTTTAATTAACATTAAAAATATTAATATAAATACAATCAATCAAGCAAATTAAATAAACAAAAGAATAAAATATTATTTAATTTATAAAAGAGATAATATAATAATAAAAATAAATCATTATTTAATATATAGATATTTATAAATGCATATTAAATATAATTGTCACTGTGGTGAATAATTGTTAAAAGAGGCACCTTCAAACTAAAAATTCTGATAATTTTTTAGAGGTTTTCTTTTATTGTTAAATCAGTACATTCCACCGAATAGTTAGATATTTTTTCTCAAACGGATGGTCCTTTGTACCGGTAATAAGTTAACCAACGTAACAAAAACAAATAAATTACATGAAAACATCAATAGAATACAAAGACAATAAATGATCGGACGCTTAAACAAATCGTCCGTTGTTATGCTTTTTTGTATTATTGTATAAAAATGTAATTAAATGATGAAGATTACATAATTATAAATTTTATTAAATAAAAAGTATAAAAATAAAGGAATATTATCAAATAATTTGACTTTTGTCTGTGACTTCTTTTGTATTTGAACTATATGATTATTTGTAATAAATTAATTAAGAAAATAAAACACAATTATAAATTTTTCCACACAGCACCAATAATAAATAAATTATATGTATCAATAATGATTCTATAGGTATATTTGATAATGAAAATATTCGCAAATTAAATCCTGAAAATTGAGGAATTCTTCTGTCATTCTATTCTGAATTTTGTATTAATAAAAATACATAGAATACAAATTTTATTAACTATTCAATCAGAATATTTTGAGAAAAAAAAGATTTATTATAGATAAAATATGAATAAAAACCTTACATGATATATCTTAAATGAAATGATGGAGCATCAATAGAATTTATATTCAATTATTGAACTTATTTAAAATTTCACATCATTTTAAACATAGGAAAATTGATAAAAATTCGACTATGTCTATATAGAAATTACATTATTTCTTTATCACAAATGATGAACGTGCGAAAAAAAAAACATTAATTTTATTGTAATATATTTTCTACAAAAGTTGATAAGGACAAAAAAATAAAATTTTAATTATAAAAAAAAAAAAAACAAAATAAATTCTTTTTTCACGATTTATCTCACTATAAATAGACTGAAATAAATTTCAGATAAAGTCATTGTAAATTTGAAATTCAAGTTTGCATCAAGTTAAAAATAAAAAAGGTAAAAATTATAAAATTGATATTATTCATAGATTTTGAAGTTTAATTTAATTTCAATTGTCTTCATCATCCGTTTGAAAATTAATAAATTAATAAATTAAAATTTATTTCATTTAATAGACCGCGACAAAGCAACTCAAAGGACTCAAAATGAAATTTCTTATTTGTACCGTTTTATTGGTGTGCTTAGCACAAACCATTACCGGCAGTTATGTTAAGAAAATTGATGATCCATCGAAGTTCCTCGATACAATTGATCTAATAAAACAAGTATTCGTTTATGACGAATCAACACCATATAGCAAAGAAGGACTTCAAGTCTATATGTATTTACGTAGGGTGCTCACCAACTATACAGTGGAAAAATTCACTAAAAGTATTGTCAGCAAAACTGGATTCTATTCGAAGCCAATGTTAATATGGAGAGAGAAAATTTACAATTTTAATAATGACTTATATAGACAAATTATTAAAAAAACACTTTTTAATGTATATCCCTTGATTGATGAACCCACCCTATTTGAATTGTTCAACGACGAAACACCACATTTGAAATTCGTTGGTTATACAGCAATTTTGGAAACATTTAAAACACATCCAAGCGTTAAAAAATATCCAATTCAATTAAGTACATATTTTAAATTTGCGTTAAAATTGAAAGAGTTTTTGAAACCATATTTATATTCAACAAAAAATACCATTTCAAAAATGTCCACATATCAAACGTACGGAGAACCATCAACGGAATTTGTTTATGATTTTCAATATGACATTAAATATATGAAAACATTATTACCAATCACCGTACTATCGGCTGTATTCGATAAAGTTGTGTGTGTACGTAATGCAGCCTTTAATAGTTATTTATATGTTGATTATACACGTAGTAATGATCGTCCAGTTTTTGGTCAAAAACCAGAATATCCAATATACACTGATAATATGAAATTTATCGTTGAATTGCAATTAGATTATACATTCCGTTTAAAGAATGCTTTGTATAAGAAATATTTATATGCATCGCCGATCATACCAAAAATGGAACAAAAAACACAATATTATAATCGTACAGTTGCTTTGTATACTGGTAAGGATGAGGAAACACCAGTTGTTGGTAGCCGATGGGAATTTGTAAATCTATATGATAATATTTATATGAAAAGTGTTGCCTATAATGAATATTTAATTATGGGTGAACCATTCGAATATGGACGATCACCGATATTCGCAACTAATGAGATAAAAACGAATGAATTATATTTACCAGCCGTTTGGACATTTGAAGTTTGTGAATAAATAGATTTATATAGTTTTTTTTTGTTGTTTGGTTTGTTTATAAGAATTTTTAATTGTTTAATAAATGATTTAAAAAAGCAAATATATTTTGTTAATTAATTTTGATCTTTAATAAATATATAGATTTTAGAATAAGAATAAGAATGGATAATTTAAGCCAATTTGATTTCATTTGAACGGTCTTTTCTATATACTTATAGAGATTTTCTATATATCATATATAGTATTTAGTAAATTCAAATTCAAATGTGTAATAAGAAAATATTTATATATGTATAACTCAATCTAATTAAAATGAATTATATCAATCAGTCAGTTTTTCATTATTCATTCGATAACGTCCTTATATATATTTACATATATAGATAAATAAATACAAACTAAATCTCTTATACATTCTATATAGCATACATTAACATGGACATCTTGGAAAATTCTTAATTCGAAAGCAATGCGTTCAAAGAAAGGTAGTTCAATATTTGACAGAAATCATCTTGTATGCATTATCAATATCGGGTAAAATTTTCAAAACGATTGGTTAATGAATTTTCATGAAATTGTTATGGCAGAAATTGATTTGATAAAATTATTCACATATACTAAATCTTAAAGGTGAACATTAATAATAAATAAATAAAATACAATGCTTAAATGTTTCCTGAGGAATATATTTCTAAAGTCCCTCCTGAACCTAATTATATCAACATTTTTCTTTCATTGAACTGTGTTTTGATTTTATAGGACATCTTTTAAAAATACTTTCTGAAGATTTTCACAATCATTTGGTTTTTTTTTCTTATTATATATATAATAGTATTAAACAATAATTTTCAGTTGTGAAAATGTTTATAATAGACATAAAAAAGACTTTCTATAATCAGATTAAAATCCGCTGATAGATATTTAAATCATTGATGAATTTTAAAAGACTTTCTATAGTTATAGAAAAAGGTACTGGAGACTATTATAGAAATGAATATGTTTCACTTTAACCGAGAAATCTGAATGTTTATTATTGATTATGAATTAATCACTTTTATGGAACAATTTAAATAGAATTAATATTTTAACATTGCCCGGCATAGAATTATAAAACGTATAGGTTTGGTGATCCTTCACGCATTGAATTAATTATATAGAATAAAATTGTATTTGTTTTATATAGAAAAATGTATGAACTGATAATGAGTCAGACATTTGAACGGTCTTACATAATCCAGCCGGATTTAAGTAAGAAAAACCTTTTAATATAATTTAAAAGATAGTCCTATCTTGACATTTGATGACATTGAATCAATAACAAAAAAAAATATAATATTATAATTAAAGTAAATGAAATTCAATAACAAAATTTGCAAAAAATGTTTCCATTTATATTTTATCATACTATATGGAATGCATAAAATAAATTAAAGAATTAATTAAATTTAAATTGATAAGAATTCACAAATATATTATATAAATAAATGTAAAATTAATGATCAATATAACGTAAATCAAAAAAAAAAAAAACAATAAAAATAAATGCAATCATTTAATAATTAAAATATGCATATTATCAATCAACAATTTTCAACATTATCAAGAGCCACAAAAAAAAAGGTCATATATATATAAAATATAATGGAAAAAATTGAAGAAAATTTCCCTATAAATAGATTGAAATAAATTGAATAAAAATCATTGTAGATTTGTGATTCAAGTGTTTGAATCAAGTTTTCGAAAAGGTAATAAAATAAACCAATAATATATATATATATTATTTTAGTTCAGAGTGATCAGTTTTTTATTTTAGTTTTTATTTAACGAATTAATTCAATTAATTTGATTTTGAATTTCAATATTATGATTTATATAAGATTTTGTCATTGAGTTCAGTATCAAATTGATGTAATTTTTGTTCGTACATCATCAAATTAAAATTTTATTTAAAATTATATAAGTACATATTATTTAAGAGAAAAAATTTTTAGAGTATTTTATTTTTGTTTTGTTAATCATTTTTGTTTTTTTTTTGTGTTTCTTTTTTATATAATTTCCATCATTGATGTAGAATACGGGAAGGACAACAAGACATATACGATAAAAAATAAAAATACAAAAATGAAATTTCTAATTGGTACCATTTTATTGATGTGCCTGGCACAAACCATAACCGGCTCTTATGTTCTGAAAATTTATGATCCAACAAAATTCCTCGAAACAATGGATACCATCAAAGAGGTTTTCATTTATGAAGAAAATACACCATACGGTAAAGATGCACTTGAAGTGTATATGTATTTACGTTCGGTATTCACCAATTACACCGTAGACAAATTCAGTAAGAGTATTGTCACAAAAACTGGATTCTATTCAAAACCGATGATAACATGGAGAGAGAAAATCTACAATTACAATAATGAAATGTACAGACAAATTATGAAACAATCGATTAACAATGCATATCCGTACGTTGATGAAAACATCATATTTGATTTGTTCACTTTCGAAACAACACATTTGAAATTTGCCGGTTATACAGCAATTCTCGAAGTTTTAAAGTCATATCCAATCACCAAAAAGCCAATTCACATTAATACATATTTTAAATTTGCATTCAAATTGAGGAAATTCCTTGAACCATTCATCTATCCAGTGAAAACCTATTCAAATAGAGTGCCCGTTGACTATGAATATTTCGAATCACCGGTTGATTTTACATACGCCATCGAATATATGAAAACATTATTGCCAACAACCGTTCTATCGGCAGTCTTCGATAAAGTGATTTGTATTCGTAATGCAGCTTTCAATGAATATTTATATGCCACAAGCGCAGTTAGCGGACCAAATCGTCCAGTTCTTGGTAAAAAACCAGATTTTCCAACATTTAGCGATAAACATAAGTTCATCGTTGAATTACAATTGGATTATACGTTCCGCATTAAAAGTGCCTATTATAATGAATATTTATATGCATCACCGGTAACGCCATTGAATGTTGATCATAAATCGGTATATTACAATCGTACAGTAGCATTGTATACCATTAAAGAAGAAGCAACACCGGTGACTGGCAGTCGATGGGTATTCGAAATCGTTTACGATAATCTTGTAATGAAAAGTGTTGCATACAGTAATGAATATCTATTTATGAGTGCACCAACAGACAAATACCCATCAACGGTATACACAACTAATACCATTAAAATGAATGAATTATATTTACCAGCAGTTTGGACCTTTGAAGAGTGTGAATTAATGCAAAGGTATTAATGATGATATAATATATATAGAATATAGGAATATTTTTAAAGAATGCGTCTTTATATATTGAAGTGTTTTGTTGTTGTTAATATTAATTTTTTTTTATTGTTTTAATACAATTTTGTAAATATATATTATTAATAATATGCACATTTTTGTTTGTTTTTTTTTTTTTAATTTTATTTTCAACCTCAATTTCTATATGAAACATTTTACCAAATCAATTTCTCTGCTATCGATTTCATGAAAATTCTCGCGACTATCAATCATTTTGAGAATTTTAATAGATATTTATAAGCAATTTTGAAGATTATCTCAATTAAATATTGTATAAAATACCTTCTTTTTAAATTAAAGTAATAAATAATAATCTTGTTTAAGGGAAAAACATGAGGACGTAGGCAAGAAAACTCCCTATAATCCGCAAAGTACGACAGTAATCCTTGTGATTATTTTGTTTTTTGTATTCTCAGAGTTGGAAATTTGTTATTGTAAATTGAAATTCGATATAGAAAACGTGAGATTTTTAAGTTAAAAACCAAAAACACAATATTAAACAATTAAAATCACACAACATAAAGTAAAATATTGGTTAAAAGTTATTAAAATTAAAATTTAGTGCAATATTGCAAGAGCAAATGCAAATCCATTTTACATATATTCAATATTATACCATCACCATAATAAAATATTACTTTACTCACATGCATTATGATAATTGGAGTTTATTAACAATTGATTGACAATAAAAAATCAAACTCACCTGGAAATAGAAAAAATAAAAGAAATTATTAAAAATATATAATATAATAGAAAAAAAATGAATAGATATATGTATAAAGCATTAAATATATTATTTATGTAAAATATTAAATTAGATATGTCTTTGGTTTCATTTGCGATTGAATAATAATTGAGAATTTTCTACGATTTTCACAACGTTAAATGAAAAAATGCTTTTATCCTTAATTCTTTAAAATAATCCTAATCTTATATACATTAATTTATATAATTAAAAAACGATAAATAAAAAACAATCACTTACATATAATAATTAAATAATTATTTTTTAGAACACTTTCATTACAACAAATAAAATATAATAAAAAGAATAGAAATGATCTTTTCATAAGTAAAATTTTGGCTTCTTATCGATCGAAAATTAAATGATAGACTATAAAAAAAAATGTATAGAAAAAAATGAGCGTCCTTTCATACGATTGCCTTCATTTTTTTCATTCAATAGGAAAATAGGCATGTGCAATAGAAGAAATAATTTTTTTTTTTTTATGAAAATTTACCGTAATTTATTGTTGCTTTATTGTTCATGGTATAGTAGAAAATTATATAACTATACATAACAAAAATGTGTATATATATATTTTGTACCGTTAAATCAAATGTATATATGATACATATAATATGTATTATATGCATAGAGACATTCTTTATTATAAAAAAAAAAAAAATTACGAATACAACGCAAAAGCAAATATAAAATTTAGATCGGTTTTTCCTCGGATTTTTCTTTTCGTCGTCGTTGTCGTCGTCGTCGTCGTCGACCCGAATGTATATTTTTGATTCGTGTTAACGATTGCATTTTTCTTTTATGCCTATATACACACAGCTATGTGCGTCAATGCGCGTGATACATATCATATATATATGTAAGTTTTCCAATTAAATAGAGATGTATTTAATAGATGAAAATATATTATGGGAACATTAAGGACAAATCGATATGGAATTTTTTCCTATATATAATTTATAAATTACACTGTTTTTTTTTCATTTTTACATCCATATCTGGATTTTCCTAGAATATTAATAATTTCCATTAACAGTTAATTAACTAATTAATTAAGTTATTAAGTTAATAATTAAGTTAATTAACAGAAGATAAATGTGAAAACTCCGATAGTTATTTAGATAAATTTATAATTTTCCAATAAATTTCTTTTGAAACTCCTATATCCTGAGTTAATTAATATTCTTAATTATGTATAGCATTAAATTCGGTGGTCTATATTATTTGAGATTCGCGTCAACTATGGCTAGAAAAATGCTAGATGCTAAATCTTATAAATAACTTTAAAACGTGGAAAATCTCGGAAAATTCGTATGAAAGTTATATAAATGAAAAATTATGTTGTTTTATGCATTAATCCTATATATACTTTTCACTAGTATTTCTACAAAAAAAAACAGATTATTTAAACCGGGAAAACCTCGGAAAATTCATATGAAATTCATAGAAATGTTTCCCATAATATTTTTTAACATGAAATGGAAATAAAATTTATATTTTGATGATCCATAACTATCAAAATAATGATATATAATATAAAATAGTCTTTAAAAAAAACGTACCATCAAAAATACTTAAATAAGAACATCTGTTGTAATCCACACCGCGAGGAGATTCTAAAACGTTAATCTCCAAATTATGCATTATACGTTTCCTTATTATCATGTTAATAAGCTCCTTATGGTGAGCCTCGCTGGGAGTCAAATTTAAAAATAAATAAATAAATAAATAAATGTTAATAAGCAAATTTTCCTCAATCATTTCGAACACAAAACTATAAAATACCGACGCGGACTCAATCAAAAGAAAATTTAACCACCAAAAATATATCAAAAAAATTTTTAATGCACATGAAAATTAATTTTAAATAAAGAACTCTATATATTCTATTCTAATATTTTACCTATAATTATATGAAATTAAATATTTTACTATACAAAAAAAATAAAAATTGAAAAATAGAAAACGACGTGTGATGATAAAACCGACGTGTGATCGCAAAAAACTACTTGTGAATTAAAAATGTGTGTGATTGTTTTTTTTTGTTCAATCAAAATTGAAATAAAATATAATTTATAAAATATAAATTTTACGGTAAATTTATATGATAACAAATTTTTTTTTATTTTTATAATCCACAATTTAAAAATGTGTACAACAACAAAAATATATTTTAAAAACACACTTTGAAGACTTTGAGAAATAAAAACCACATCGCAATTCCAACACAATCGCATAAAATCAATACAAAAATACATGAAAAATCATAAAAGAATTCAGAAATTTTAAATCAATTCTTTCAATTCCATGAAACTTTATCCAATATTTTATAGAGATCATCATCTTCTTTCAATTGTTTTTGATCAATTGATCAATTGATGAATTGATTATATAAGATTATAAAAATTATGATTTGAAAGATGCGAAATATGAAAATTTCTTCCATAAAATATTCAAGAATATTTGTTAAGATTTTATTAAACAAAAAATAACTAAAAACCTTAATTATATTATAATTTAATAAACACTTTATCACTATAGGAAAACTAACTAAAAAAACAAAAAGTCAACTAAATCGTAATTTAAAACAACCGACCGACGGCGACGAAATTAAATTTAATTGTAATTTATTATTGAATATATATATAAAAAAAAAGCAACAATCGCAATACGCAATGAAAGAGAATAAATTTTGAAAAAATAATAATAAGTTTGCGGTAAAAATTTACAGGTACTATAACAAAAAATAGATAAGGTCATTAATCCAAACACGCACTACCTTTAATTGTATATGAAATTAAATTCTATTTTGTGTTTTATAAATTATACAAATCAATTAACATTGTGTATGATTTGGTTGGAATATATTGTGATGATTTTATGTGGTAATCATGTGGATGAGTTCTATTAAAGTGATATAAATCTTTTGGTATGATTTTTTGTTTGTTAATGACTTTTGATTTTTCTATAAAATTATAATTTTCCCCGGGAAATTTCTACTACAAAATGTTTCCCGGTTTTTCAAGATTCAAGAATAGGCGATTTGTTAACGTTTCTTTTTGGTTATTTTATCATATATTTATCATAACTCATTGAAGATGATCTCTATATTGGACGAAGTTTCATTGAAAGAGAATTGATTCAAAATTTCAGAAAACTTTTTGCCATTTTCCAGTATCGCTGTATAAATTGAAATTTTCCGATAATTTCTATATAGAATTTCCCCGCAATAAACTGATTTTTCTTCTTAACTTTAATATATTTTATAAATTTTTAAATCAAATTAGCTCAAAAAAATTAATAATATTAAAAAAAAAATCAAATAGTCAAATTTTCTTTATACATATTTTATTTATTTCGTTAAATAATTTACCAAAATTGCCATAATCAGCTGCAGTTGAATACAAAAAAAAAGCAATATATATTAAAAACAAACCATATATTAAATGAATATTATAAAAAAAAATTTAGAATATCGTGATGTGCTATTGAACAACAATGCCGTCCCATCACAATCACAAATGAAAAATAATTTAGGTGAATTATTGGGTACGGCAATATTAAATACATTACCGCCAATTGGACAACAATTAATGGGTATCGATTCGAAATTAACGGGTCCCGATACCGATCTATTATGGATATCACCAAGTGATCGTCTATTAGATAAAATCAAATTAAAACCACCGATTACCGATTCTCTATTAAAAGCATTCACCCATGAACAAATTCTGGCCGTTGGTAAAATTATCGAACAGAAACAACAATATGAAAATGAAGAATTAATTAAAAATGCAATTGCCGAAACAAAACAATTGGAAAAGTATAATTTTTATTATAAATACAAAAAAAAATAATTATTATCACAACTAAAAACGTATATATATATTTTTTTAAAGATATGAAGCTAAAAAACGTATTGAATTTGCTGTCGAGGAATCGGAAAGGAAACAAAAACATTTGTTGCAAACGAAATTGACACGAATTAATAAAAAATATACACATAAAATTAATAAACAATTGGAAAAACATAAAATGGAATTAATTCAATTGGAATGTAAATTACGAATGGAATTTAAATTAAATTTAACCGCATATAAGAAAATGTTTGAAAATGAATTACAATTAAAAATTGATTTGAATAATCAGGAAGCGTTAAATGAAAAAATTATAAAAATGGAAAATGAATTTGAATATAAATTGAATGATGCCATTCGGTAAATGTATATATTATATTATTAAAAACTATTTTATTTCATTTTTTTATGTTTAATTTGATTGTCTTAACCCCAAAAATAGATTGCGAAAGTTAAATGATATTAAAATTATCGAAACACTTTGGGAACAATTTAAAGAACATTTACATAAAGTTAAAACAAATTTAATATGTGGACACATTGCCGAAACAATGCATATGATCTGTGCGGAGAAATTGAATAGTAGAAATGAATTGAATAGTATGGAAAAAGGTTAAAAGAACAATATTGCTTTAAATCTATCTTAAACATAATTTTTATATCTATAATTTTCTATATATAGAATACAATAAAGAAATAAATAAATTACAAGAACAATTAAATAAATTACTAATGGAAAAATCGAACAAAACAAGTAAAAAAGATAATGATAATAATTCAAAAATAGAATCGATAATAGAAACCTTACCATCATCATCATCGACACCGGTCTCATCATCGCCAATAATAGCGATCAATATCCAAACAAATGAAAAAGCAGATTTTAATTTTATCGGTCCAATTGAACAATTGAATATCAATGAAAAACCATTTATTCTTGGTCAATGTTGTTTATCCCATTCATCATCATCATCATCCGAATCATCAACAAACACAAATAAAATTCATTCAAATTCATCACTATCACAAATTGAATTTAACCATAGACCATACGCAAGCATTAAAGTAAAGAATGTTTAAACCAAATTTTTATGATAATTTTCTAATAATATATATTTTGTTTAGCATTACGATGATGTAACTCAAAAACTATTCCCAAATGATAATGATAAATTGGAATGTGATTGGAAAATAATTGAATCGAAAAGTGATAGCGATTCGGATGATGGAGGAAAAAATATTAATGGTAAATTAAAGTTTTTATATTAACTATAATAATATAAAATAATCGATGGGATTCGTCTTTTTTTCCAAATCATATATGAAAAAAATCTGTAATTTTCTAACCAGGATTTTTGAATGTTCATAGCAACTTTTTGAATTAAGGCATTTTTAAAATACCATTTAATATATAGAACTTTACATATTAATTATTATATTTATGACTAGACTATTAGTCATTGTTTGATAAAACTTCCAATTACAGATTTTTCTCATTCATCAACAATCGATAAAAATTTGGATTTGAATTCAAAAACAATTATAAAAAATAAATTATCAAAACCTGATCATGATCACTTACCCACATTAAACATCAATACAAATCAAATAACAGATAAAATTCTAAAAGAAATTCAATTGATGAATGCCCACGACGACAAAAACCAATCAAATAATGATCAATTAAAAGAAATTATAAAAAAATTATTAGATAAAGAACTCAATCAAAATAATCAATTAACGATAACTGAACAAATTATAAAAATAAATAATACCAATAATAATACACAAAAATTACTATTATCCACTGTCGATTCATTTGAATTACTATCGAAAAGATCAATTAATAGAGTAAAAAAGAATAACGGCATGGATGATCAAATAGATCGTGATAAGTACAATGATGATAAAACTATATTGAAACAACCACCGCATTATTCATCAAATAAATTAATACAAACATGTGATTCAATTGAAATAATTCATAATAAATCGAATCAAATGAAAACTCAAAATAATATTATTGATACGATAATTGAAGATAATAATAATGATAGTAAATCGGAAAGTGGTGATAGTTTTATTAAATTTTCATCATATATTTCAAATTCATTTGAAAATAAATCAACGTCCACCGTTGATTCTTCAGATATAGATCGAACTTCGAATGAACAACCATTAATTCGTCAATATTTACAATCATACAGTGGACAATCTTCACGGGTTAACGTTAATGAAGAGCTATTATTGATGCACGATCAACAACAGAGTATGGAAAATAAATTATTAATAATAAAACCAAAAAGTATTTTACGACAGAAAAAATATACAAAGAAATTGCATCCAGAACGAGGACAACGACGACGACGACGACAATTTGGTGAACATCATCATCATGGTGACATTCAATTTAGGACATTATTACAATTATTGTATAATAATGAAATGGTCACCGATATATTAAAAGAGAATTTTTTTCATTTTTAAATAATAAATTTTATTAACATAACAATTATATAATAATTTACATTTTATCTAATGGTTTTAATCCTAATATTAACATACCTTGATGTAAAACTTTACGTGCTGAATGGAATAGTAAAATACGTTGTTGTTTTACTTCAATATTTTCATGATTTTTAATATTCAATTGTTTTAATGCTTTACTGATTGCATTACTGTATATATATATATATGAAATAACAAAAAATACATGGATTAAATTAATTAATACAAAATTAAAAACAAAATAAACTTAAAACCTACTCCACTTACCAAAGTGAAAATAAATAATTAACTAAAATGCATGCTTCAAGATGTTCTTCCGTTTTACCGATAATCTCTTGAAATTTACCAATTTCATAAATAAGATTTTGTGCTTCGAATTCCATTAATAATTCTGGTTTACATTCAATTGGCATTTGAATACTACTGTCCGATGAATTGTTAATCACCGTTTCCTCTAAACTGCACAAACGACAATGTGTATATTGTAATTTGATGCCCGTATCACCGTTTGTCTAAAAAAAAAAAAGCATTTGTTTTGGGTTCTTTGGTATCTTCTTTTGGTATTAACACAAACACAAACTGCAAAAAAAAAAAAAACAACAGAATAAGCACACGCGAATCATCACAAACACACATAAAAACGCACTTGTTTTTTGATGTTGATGATCCAAATATTTATATTTTAACATTGTTTTATTGATTCTCTATGAATTTTCACTTTTATAGTTATATTTTATGGGTTTTCCCATGCCTGCCGATTATTTTCATTGCGTATATTTGGAAAATTCATCAAATTATATTTTCCTTTACATCTCTATTTTCTATTTTGTTGTCTCACAAACAAATTTCTAAATTTTTCACAAAACTAAATGCTTTACAAGTTAGATAATGCATGAACTTTCAAGGGCTTGGTTAAAATCACACGAATAAAATTGTATTTTATAGAATTTCAGTCAAAAGTTTTAATGAAAACGCAATAACATGATAAAAATCATTAAAATTCATCGATAACTTCAGATAAAACAGCTGATAAACTAATATATCTTACACAACAATCGAACAATTTGATTGTATACTTGAAAAATTAATGAAAAATTACTTATTTTTGTTATATTCCTTTCATACATGAATTTTCCAAAGACATTTTAAAAAAATATATAAAGAAATACATAAAAAATCTATAGTTTTTAGTAATCATTCAATGGATTTGGAAGTTAAGTGACATTTTGCAAAGGTATTTTAATGATTTATACAAAGAAAAATAGATTTGATAGGCTTCCAGAAATGAAAAATTTCATAATTGGATAAAAATCTTAAATATACTGCTGAATTTTCAATGATAACCAATTAATTTTACTGTCTAATTAGAAAATTCATTAAAAATTACTTTATATCATACTTTTTATGGTCAACCATAAATAAAATACCATTGAATAGGCTTTCAAAACGTAACGTCATAGTGAAAATTCCATAATATTCCGTATTTATGGATATAAAAATGAAATGTACACGCAATTTGTAAAAGTATAACAAATTTACTGCCTGTTTCCAGTTTATATTATAATAATTAGCCAGTTTCATTGTGATTTTCCATTAAATTTCCGTGTGCTCTTAACGAATTTTACAATAAAAAACTTTTATTTTTGTATTTTTATACAAAATAAAAGGTAAACCCTTAATTTTCTCTACCAATAAATCAAATATTTGTTTTATATATTTAAAAAATTGTGTTTTTTGTGATCTTTAGATCGCAATTGTATTTGGTAATTGAATAATAATATGTGTGTGTTCTGTTTCTCTTGTAAAAGTAAAAAAAAAATGAATATTGTTCTACTCACTTGTAATGCTTTATCCCAATCAAAATCATAATCTTTGGTACGTCGTTGCTTTAAATCATTTATTATAACAGCTGATATTCCTAGAACATCTGCTGTATCATCTTCCATATTTGTTATATTAACTTTTGTAGCTAAAAATTAATACCAATTAACACAATAATTATTATACAATTATAAAATTTTTCTGAATTATGTTAAATAAATAATTATAAAAAATTTTTAATTACTTGGTGATTCAATTTGTTTTTGTTTCATTATCAATTTGGCCTCATCCAGAATATCATTTAAAAATATAACATTTCCTTTACGGGTACTCATTCCTTTAATACGACCAAATTTAATGTGATCAATGCGTTCCGCAATACGATGATCATCATCATCAGCGGGAATTAAACGTTTTATTATTGCAAATAATGTTTTAAAATGTTCATGTTGTGAACTATCAACAATATAATATAATTTATGAAATTGATATTTGTGATAACGTTCAATTAACGATGCAATATCACGTGTTAAATACAATGTTGTACCATCATTTTTTATAATTGTTATTAATTTTTCCCTTCCCTCATCATCATCATCATCATCATCAATTTTTTTTATAATCCATTGTTCACCATCATTTGTTTTTTCCATAATTCCTTTACGTTTCATTAAATCTAAACACCATTCAATGGATTGTCTATTATATTGTGATTCCCATAGGTATTCATCAAATGTAATGCCTAAACGTTGATAAATTTTTGTTAATTCATTTATGGTGTATTTACGATAGACATTCCATTGATCTAAATTTGTATTATCACCATTATTCATTTCTAAATCATAAAATATTTTCTTTGCCATTTTTGGAATTTCTTCATTTGTGGCCGCTAAACGATTTGCATGAACATATGCCGTAAATAAATGTTTTATCGGATTTAATTTCATTTCACCATCACCAATTTCATTTAAACCAATTTGTAAATAACCAAATTGTGTTCCCCAATCACCCAAATAATTCATACGAATTACATTGTATTTTTGTTGTTGCTGTTGCTGATCTTCCATTGAATTCGGCATTCGTACAAAATGATATAAATTCGATATAAAATTACCGATAATCGTTGAACGTAAGTGACCAACATGAAATGGTTTTGCAATATTTGGTGAACTAAATTCAACTAAAACATTTTTCAATGTTGGATTACTACTTCCATTATTCGGTGTATTTATTCTATCAATTATTACCGGTTCTAAACCATTTTCAATTGAATCACATAGAAATCCATTTAATTTCAATTGAAATATAATTTTACTAATGGTATTATTCTTTTTATTATGTATAAAATCAATTGCATTTAAATGACATTCATCTGGATATTGTTTTGGATCGGCAATTTTTAATGATTTTATTGCGGCAAAATCGGTCAACCAACAACCACCATCATCACCAATTGAATCTTTTAAATGGGCTACCGGTAAATGTAATTCAGGAATTATATGTGAGCCATTAATACGACGATTAATTTCAAATTTTGATGATAATTTAATATTTTTATTTGAAATATTTAATAAATTAATTAACTAACAAAAAAAAGAAAACAAAAACAAACAAAAGGATCAAAAATTAGAGTGATAAGAAAGTTAAAAAAAAAAAAATATTTCTTTGTAACAAAAATTTTAGATTACATACCTGTTGTGAAATTGCATGTCGTATTCTAAATGACATTATTTGTAATTTTATTTATTAAATATTATTTATTTTTAATTAATTAATTTATCATTTATTTAATTAATTTAATAAAAAAAAAAACACTAAACACTAAACACCACACACTTTTTTACATTTTTTAAAATACAATAAAATTTATTGCAGGGCCACCTCAAATTTGGTTTGGCATTTTTTTTGCAATGAAAAATGTAATAATAGATTTTTTATTTTATCTCATATGTTTTTTATATAAAATATTTTGAGAGATGTCGCCCATTCGTAAAAAATTACGTTATCGGATTCGGATTTCATTTTTTTTCGATATAATTTTTTCTTTTTTTTTTTTTTTATTCAATATTCAATGGTGTGGTGAGCTGTCAGTTTTGTGTGTGTGTGCAGAAGAAAAAAAAAATTATATATTCATAAAAAAAAATTTTCTACAGTAAAAAATAAAATTAAATCCAATTTAATTTTGCAAAAAATATTAATCTCTATATTTTATAATATGATAAGTGCGGAAAAATTAACTAAAATATTAATTAATTAGTTGTGATATTTTAGAAATATTACAAAAATATTGTGATTGTGCAAAAAAAAAAAAATTCCTATATTATAATAGGAAAAAAGGGGTTTAGTCCCCAACAATAAAAGAAATTTTTTGTGTATTTTGCGATTGCGTTAAAATATTTGTAGTGTATAGTTTTTTTTTTTTTTTTTTTTTTGGTAAAAAAAAATTAATTTTGTTGGTGATAAAGAAAATAATTTTTCTAATCATTTAGTATTTTTTTTTTGTATATATTTAGAATATTTAGTAGTGATTAATAATAATAATAATAATAATAATAAGTGAATTAATAAAATAAAATGGCTGGACAAACAATTAATGACCGTTTATTAGCGGCCAGACACAGTTTAGCCGGACAAGGTCTAGCAAAATCCGTATGCAAAGCAACTACAGAAGAAATGATTGGACCAAAAAAGAAACATTTAGATTGTAAGTAGACAAAATTTTTGATGTTGTTGTTGTTCCCCAAAAAAAAAAAAAAAATAACAAGAAATGCAAATTGATATAAAAAAAAAGTATCTTCAATTTAACAAATTTATTCATATACACCCATACACACACACACAACATAATGTAACTTTTTTTTTTTTTTATGTACATAATAAAGTTACAACAATACATTTTTATAGAAGAAAAAGTACAAATTTACAGTTACATTATTACAGTTAATTATTTTATTGTGTGAGCATAATAAATCAATCAATATGATTATGAGAATTTCATTACACATACGGGCAAAATTACAAACCAAAATACACACACCCACACACACCAATGCATAAAAACTTCAATGTCCTTGAAGTGAAAATATGTATATATGGAATATATAAAAAAAAAAAAAGAAAAAAGAAAACTCGGTCAAATATATAAAACACAAAAGTATAGCAATGCAAATCGATAATTTTCTTTTCTCTTGTCGCCCGTTTTCTATCTATATCTATATCTTTATATATATGGTTACTGAATTTTCTTCTTCCTTCGCGTATTCATTCGTCTGTTCTGTTCGTCACCTCACCACACCACAGAACCACCAAACCCATCATACACACAAAAAAAAAACAACTAGGAAAAACAAATAGGAAAAATACCAGAATTTTCCAATATATTTTGTTTTCCAATTGGTTTTTCTTATTGTTAAAATTGTAAAAAGGCATTTTCTTTAAAAATAATCATAAAATTCATGTAATTTTTTATTTTTTTTACTAAACAAATTGGTAAAAAATTTACATTATATAAAAACTTTATTTTGCTTTTATTATTTTTATTATTATTAAATAACATGCTTTTTTTTTCCTATATTTATTATTATATATATAAAAAAAAACTATTTTCTCTTTATATTGTTTCATAATTTTATTTTAATCATCATTGTTGTCGTCGTCGACAATAATAGACGTAACTTTTATATAGTATATATGTAACAACAAATAATTATAAATACATAACAAAAAGAAGAAAAAAAAAAACAAACCAAATCTTTTGCGAGAAGAAGTAAGGTGCAAAAACTTGTTTGGCAACCTATTAATTATATGTTTTTTTTTTTTTTTAATTTTTCTATATAACATTTTTACCTGATGCTTAGATTTAGCAAAACCAATAATAACCATAAAATAATATAATCCAATTAATTATAATCAGATATATTTGTTTTTCTGATGGGGAATATATAGTAAAAAAAAAAGGAAAAGATACATTAAAAATTGATTTCAATTGATCTTTGAATATATATAATTATTTACTTTATATATTCAAATGTTATATTGAATGACAGACACAAGTAAATCTAATAAATGTAACTTCTATTTAAATATTTGATTAGAAATTAAGTGTGTTTTTTGTTTTTAAATCAACAAACCACAATAATATAATAAAAAAAATGTATTCAACCACCTACAAATCACCATCAAAGCATTATCATCCCTTCATTCGTATTGTAATGGAAGGAAATATATAAAAATAATAAAAAAAAAACTGTTGGCTGCAATTTTCTATCCATTAATATTTTACAAATATATATTTTTCTTTATATAACAACAATAAATTTATATAGTAATTTTTGTGTGTGATAAAACACATATTCGCATATCCTTTTATATAACATGTTTATTATGCAACCTTTTTTTTTATCCCCATTCCTCCATTTTTTTGGGGTATATAAACATATTATTTTTTTACTATATTACATGCAATTTATTTGTTAAAATATATAGATCATTTATTCCATATATATATATATGGTACATATTTAATTTGTTAGTCAATATCTGGGTCGTGTCATAAAATAGGATTATAATGGTAAAAATTCAATTGGTTTTGTTTTTTTAAAAATTGCGGATGTGTGTGGGATAACGACGAATCGAATATATTGTAGACAAATACATAAAATGTTTGTGGGGTTAACAATTTTTTAATTATATTTAAATATGTTTTAATATGAAATCTTATATATTTTCATTATATTTTAACATTTTATTAGAAAACATTACAGCATTTTCTTCCTTTAGGAAATTATAAAGAATTGCACTTAGAAAATTATGACGAATTTTCCTCAGGAAATCATTCAGAATTTCCTTTAGTAAATTATATAGAGTTTCCTTAAGAAAATTATACAGGAATGAATTTAGAAAATCATATATAAAATGTCCTTAAGAAAATAATAATAGACAATTTCCTTCAGAAATTATAGAGAATTTTCATTATCAAATGATAGAGAATTTCGTTTAGTCAAATGATTCAAAGCTGCTTCAAAAATATATATACAGAATTTCATTAATGTTGAAAATTGTATAGAATTTAATTTAGAAAATCATTCAGAATCCATAAGCAAAAATTATACAGAATTTAATATAGAACATTATACTGAGTTTAAGTTAGAAAATCATCCAGAATCCTTAAGCAAATAAAACAGATTTCTTTTAAGCCAATCAAACAGAGTTCTCTTAAGGAAATTATGAAGTATTTCCTTAAACAAATTATACAGAACTTCCCTTAGTGAGTTAAATAGAATTTCCTCCACCAAATTATGCAGGATTTCCTTCATCAAAATATAGAGAATTTCCCTAAGAAAATTATTGAGATTTCTCTGAGCAAATTATTGAGATATTCCTTAAGCAAATTATACAGAATTTTCCTTAGAAAATTATACAGAATTTCCCTTAGAAAATTATACAGAATTTGCAGCATTTCCTTAATCAAATTATATAGAATTTCCTTTAAAAAACTAAACAGAATTTCCCTTAGACAATTATTCAGAATTTCCTTAAGTAGATTATCAAGGATTTCCCTAAGAAAATTCTTCAGAACTTCTATAAGCAAGGAAGGATTTGCTTAAGGAAATTCTGTATAATTTGCTTAAGGAAATTCTGTATAATTTGCTTAAGGAAATTCTGTATAATTTGCTTAAGGAAATTCTGTATAATTTGCTTAAGGAAATTCTGTATAATTTGCTTAAGGAAATTCTGTATAATTTGCTTAAGGAAATTCTGTATAATTTGCTTAAGGAAATTCTGTATAATTTGCTTAAGGAAATTCTGTATAATTTGCTTAAGGAAATTCTGTATAATTTGCTTAAGGAAATTCTGTATAATTTGCTTAAGGAAATTCTGTATAATTTGCTTAAGGAAATTCTGTATAATTTGCTTAAGGAAATTCTGTATAATTTGCTTACGGAAATTCTGCATAATTTGCTTAAGGAAATTCTGTATAATTTGCTTAAGGAAATTCTGTATAATTTGCTTAAGGAAATTCTGTATAATTTGCTTAAGGAAATTCTGTATAATTTGCTTAAGGAAATTCTGTATAATTTGCTTAAGGAAATTCTGTATAATTTGCTTAAGGAAATTCTGTATAATTTGCTTAAGAAAATTCTGTATAATTTGCTTAAGAAAATTCTGTATAATTTGCTTAAGGAAATTCTATTTAGTTTTCTTAGGGCAATTTTGTATAATTTGCCTAAGGAACTGCTGTATAATTTCCTTAAGGAAATTTTGTATAATTTGCCTAAGGAACTGCTGTATAATTTCCTTAAGGAAATTCTGTATAATTTGCTTAAGGAAATTCTGTATAATTTGCTTAAGGAAATTCTGTATAATTTGCTTAAGGAAATTCTGTATAATTTGCTTAAGGAAATTCTGTATAATTTGCTTAAGGAAATTCTGTATAATTTGCTTAAGGAAATTCTGTATAATTTGCTTAAGGAAATTCTGTATAATTTGCTTAAGGAAATTCTGTATAATTTGCTAAGGAAATTCTGTATCCTTTGCTCAATGAAATTCTGTATACTTTGCTGAGGAAATTCTGTATATTTGCTAAGGAAATTCTGTATATTTGCTAAGGAAATTCTGTATAATTTGCTTAAGGAAATTCTATTTAGCTTTCTTAGGGAAATTTTGTATAATTTGCCTAAGGAACTGCTGTATAATTTGCTTAAGGAAATTCTGTATAATTTCCTTAAGGAAATTCTGTATACTTTGCTTAAGGAAGTTCTGTATAATTTGCTTAAGGAAATTCTGTATAATTTGCTTAAGGAAATTCTGTATACTTTGCTAAGGAAATTCTGTATCCTTTGCTCAATGAAATTCTGTATACTTTGCTAAGGAAATTCCGTATAATTTGCTTAAGGAAATTCTGTATAATTTACTTAAGGAAATTCTGTATAATTTACTTAAGGAAATTCTGTATAATTTACTTAAGGAAATTCTGTATAATTTACTTAAGGAAATTCTGTCTAATTTGCTTAAGGAAATTCTATATAATTTGCTGAAGCATGTATATTGATTATAGAATGTAATTCTATATAATTTACTAAAAGAAATTGAGCAAACTATAAGCAAATTATACAGAATTTCCCTTAGAAAACTAAACAGAATTGCCCTTAGAAAATTATACAGAATTTCCTTAAGTAAATTATCTAGGTTTCCCTTAGAAAATTATTCAGAATGTCTTTCAGTAAATTATACAGAATTACATTCTATAATCAATATACATTCTTCAGTAAATTATATAGAATTTCCTTCAGCAAATTATACAGAATTTCCTTAAGCAAAGTATACAGAATATCCTTAAGCAAAGTATACAGCATTTACTTAAGCAAATTATACTTATAGTTAAGGAAATTCTGTATACTTTGCTCAATGAAATTCTGTATACTTTGCTAAGGAAATAAGGAAATTCTGTAGAATTTGCTTAAGGAAATTCTATATAATTTGCTGAAGATTGTATATTGTTTTAGAATGTAATTCTATGTGATTTACTAAAAGACATTCTGAATAACTTTCCAAGGGAAATCCTTTGTAATTTACTTAAGGAAATTCTGAATAATTTGCTGAGGAATGAATGATGATTATAGAATGTAGTTCTATATAATTTACGAATAGAAGTTTATAAGCAAATTATACAGAATTTCCATTAGAAAATAAACAGAATTGCCCTTAGAAAATTATTCAGAATGTCTTAGTAAATTATACAGAATTGCATTCTATAATCAATATACATTCTTCAATAAATTATATAGAATTTCCTTCAGCAAATTATACAAAATTTCCTTAGCAAAGTATACAGAATTACATGGAGCAAAGGATACAAAATTTCCTTAAGCAAATTATACAGAATTTCCTTATCAAATTATACAGAATTTCATTGAGCAAGGATACAGAATTTCCTTAAGCAAATTTTGCAGAATTTCCTTAAGCAAATTATACAGAATTTCCATTTATAACTCTTATTCAAGCCATCAAGTTATGGAAGTGAATGTGTTAATCGATATATATTTATAAGCGAGAATGGCCATTTAGAAAGATTATTCTGTTTTATTTTCATTTGCAAAATAACTTTGAATCTGACTTGGTTTATAAGGTCATATAATACATAAAACGGTAAGGTATAGAATTTTTGTTGTTTGTATTAATATTGTTTTAAAAATCAATAAACATTATACAGACGAATATATTTTGTTTCTATGGTATGACTTTCTATATATGTTTTAATAATAAAAACAATTTTTTTCAGATTATTTGAGGAATGAAAATTACATTCATAATTTAATTTAAAATTTTAATTTTAAACAAAAAAAAAACAAATCAAACATTAATACACAAACAAAAAAGAAAGGTCATGACTTGATAAATAATAATATTAATTTAAAATTGAAAACCAAATCTGAATTGTCTGCGTCCAATATATAATTAAAATACACTCTCGCACACAACGCGATAATAATAGAATAGAATTTATTTATTGATGAAATCTATATCGGGTGTTTTTGGATTAAAAACGAACAAGAATTGATCTTGAAAGAATTTCTATAGAATAAGTATTGTGAAATGAATGAAACATTCTATTTTGAATAAGAAATTGTCTACAATTTTTTTTTTTTGATAAACGTTTCTCTTACGGATTTACATCAGTTTTGCCCAGCGTTTTCAATGATCAGAATTTTTTCAATTATTCTAACAAACAAATAACAAACAAAAAACAAACACCCTTTTTAAAGATGGGTTCTATATGTATTAATATGCAATATAAATTTTAATTAAAATATTTTTTTATTCTTTTGACGCAATAATAATTGAAAATTTTATCATTATATTTAAATTTTGTTTGTTTTTTGTTTTTTGATGTGATGATTTTCTTTTTCAATTAAAAAAAACATTATGTTTTTGAAATTCCAATTTTAGATTATAAAATAATAAAAACAATTAAATTAAAAATATGTATAAGAAGTTCATTATAAGTTCTAACAGTTGTATTAATGTATAATAAATTTCAAGAGATGATGATGCCTTTTTGATTCCAAAATAAGTAAATAAATAGATTATATTTATTGACCAAATCTGAAACAAATTGATCAGGATATTCAATTTATAACCAGGAATTTCAGAAATTCCTATTCCCTTGGTTATGCGATCAAGTTCATTGTCGAAAATATATCGATGTTCTTGATATCATCAGAGAGTGATGATATTTTATTATTGATTAATTTGATTCTTAAGTTATCGATTATTATTATTATTGTACATAAAATTTTTTCTATATAGTTCACAAATCAATGATTTATATATACATTGATTTTAACTTAATAATTTCAGTACAATCAAACTATAAAAGCACACAATAAAATCACAATTAATTAATTTGTTCTAGTTTTTATTTTTTTCACATTGTTGACCTTATATACTTGATATAGACAATAAACAATTTCAATAGATATATGTATTACATAGAATTATATTTTATGATATCATCATTCATTAAAAAAAAAACACACACATTAATTGACATAAATCGCTATAAAGAAGAGAGGTGACCAAAAAATGTATGTATTTGATAGTAGGTTTTTTTTTTTATTGTATATTATATGTTTTTAAAGTTTCTTTCATACTAGTGTGTATGTTCTTCAAATATATATGTAAAGCCAGACGACAGGTAATAATAATAATAATAATAATAACAAAATGTAAATACATGATTCATCCATCGTAAATGATTACAAATACAATTGTTTTCAGTTCTGTTTTTATTTTATTTATTAAAAAAAAACAAAAAACAACATAAGAAAGATATATGACTATATCTACGGTACGAGAATATTATAAAGAAAACATAATATTTATTACAAGTATACAACAAAATTGTATCAGTAAAACTGCATACATTCATTTGTTTGCTTATTCATCGTTTGTCATTAAATATGTTTTCTACTCAAAGAAATATTCCAGTTTATTTTTTATATAATGTAATAAAAATATGTAATAGTAATAAATGGAATGTGATATATGATGAAGGTGCACTTGTAATTAGATATTAATTATTCTTCTATATATTTGCCATTAAAATGTTAATAAATTTAAAAGATTGGTAAGTGTCAGATAGACTGACACTTTATCGGTGTCGGATAGACTGAATAATTAGTAGTGAGCAAAATGAAAATTTTAAAAAAATACCACCACGAATATGATTTAATGAATGAATTTTTTACAAGGTGCTCTGATTCGCTGATGATTTTAATAATCGAAATTACTATAAAACCTTTTTTTTAACTTAGTCCTCTAATGTCGCAATATCATCTGTGATTATTTCAAAAAAATTTGCTTTATCTTAAAAGTTAAACAATGTTTTTGTAGAGGTAGTTATTCCTATAGTGTACGACTCGTAGTCAATGTTTCGTCAATGAAATTCCATAGTTAATATTACAGTTTAAACATTTATTTTACCCATCACCAGCCCCATTAGCTTTTCAATCAAAATAATAAACTTATTTATATAAAATATTGTCAAAAAAACATCGCACGATCGGTGCAATTTTAATCGATATGGAATCCATCATATAAAATTTCCACCAGCATCGGATTACTGATGATCACTCTGTATATATTTATTAAAGATTATCTTGAAATACAAATACAAATGCAAAACAAAAAAATGATAAACCATTATTTATAAAGATTAGATAAAAAAAATAAATAAAAACAATAAAAAAAATTTATACTTTATATATTTTATACGGCTATATGCGATGATATTCTTTTAAATGTCAAATTATCTCGTAAAAATGCGCTATTGATTGCATTGTTATAAAACCAAACGAATTAACAAAAATCATCATCTTTGTTAGGAAAAGTTTATTGACAGATAATCATTGTATCGTAATTGTTGTCGTGTCGTGTCTTAATATTTATCAAATTAAATTTAATAATGAAAATTAAAGGTTAAAAATCTTATAGAATTCATTGTTTTTTTTTTAGTTATTTATATGATTTGTTGTTTACCAGACTGTCTCAAAAACTTCTGGGACTTTTTAAAGATATGAAAATAACTATTGGTTATTTTGATTCTAGAGATGTGAAAGCAATTCTGAAGGGTGTTATTGATTCTTTGACATCTCGCAAAGGCATTTTTAAATATATATAATCTTCCTTCGGTTATTTTTCGAATTTGAATTTTAACAGAGTTGTTTTTAACCGCTTGCGGTTGGTCGTACGGCTAATTACCGACACCGTAAAAGCCACAAATTAAGAAACTAACAACAGCGAAGGCTCTTATTGGACGCTAAAGCCAGATTGTCGGTTGTATAGCGAAAAATTTATTAATCTTCCTTATTTGGTAAGTTTTTTAAATGTAAAAGAAAAATGATGATGTATTTAATGTCGTCAATGTCTTTACGACTACATTACAAAGATTATATCAATCATAAATTGTTAAGATCGTCCACTTATTCCACTTATCTCTAAAATTTCTCAGAATTTCATTTATTTGCCCAGTTCATCATATTTGATCGAATTGAATTTTTCTGCAGATGAATAAACCATAAAACACAAATAATCTGACATCATTTTCATTTCCAAACCATTAAATTCGGACAAATGAATATAAAATAAAAATAAAACTCATATAAAATCATTAAATTTTAAATACTAAATTAAAAAATCAAAATAAATTCCCCAATTCCATTCATAGTATTATTAAAAAATATAGTAAATATGGTTTTTTTTTTACCTTGACTATGTATGTATAATTTATTGTTTCATGTGTGTATTAATTTTTCTATTGTTATCAAATTTATTGTAGAATTTTTTAGTTGTATATTTATTTTAATGAAATTAATAAAAAAAAAAAACAAAATAATATTTGAATGAATTGCTGCAGATCCTATACAATTATAAATATATCAAAAGTCATTCACACCTCTTTTAATTAGCATATTATTTATTTTTTTGTATATGTATATTTAAAAATAAAACAATTCAAATGAATTTACATTTTTTAAAACATAAAAATAAAATACTTTTATATTTCGGTTAATTTATGAAATGTTTTTTGAAGTGCAAAATCAAAACTTTTATTTATTCTATGCGGTAGTTAAAATAATGGTCTGAATCGCGAGAAATTTTCCTTAATTTTCTACATCATACAATTTGTCTAGACAATTTTTTATCGAAATTGCCCGGAAGAAATTGTGTTAAAAAGTTTCAGAAAAGAAGAAATTGTATATGGAAATTGAACTGCAAGGCATTGATATTTGATTTGCACTTTAACAGCAACTTTTTTTCTTTTTTTTTTATATAAATTTCCTATAACGTTATATGATTTTTATAAATATATTTTATATATGTAATAAATTCATTGACGTATTATTTTTTTAATAAACATTATACAAAATATTTTAATTTTTTATGTATCATTTCTATGTGAAAAAAAAATAAAATAAAAATAAAACACCGGTAACTGCCGCTAACCAACTAAATAACTAACATGATCATCAACATCATTTTAATATTGCTTATTTAGATATATGTATATTTTTAAGATTTTTTTTTTTTTCTAATTTTTATTCCATTGAATGGTTTTTTAAAAGATTTTATTTACTTTTTTGTTCGACTATACGTGTGTGTATGTTTATATTGTGTAGATTTTTAATATATTATACGTTAAACTTTTTAATATGTATATTGTATATATAACGTTTTTGAATATCTTATTGAATATCTCTTCTCGATATATATATATATATATATGATATTCGAAATCGACAAGTGCGGTTCTAACCATACAGGGGTACGGTTTAATTGTTGATTGAGGTAAATGTGCATATAGTAATTTCCAGGTCATCTGTTTTAGGTATTATATACAATAGCAATTTTAAAGAGCTACATCCTTCAAGAGACATTTTTCGTAACAAAAATCAAGCAAATCTTTGGATAATTGGCTGAATGTTCAACACAAAATTTTAATAATTATTTACATAATTAACTAAAACTAAATGTTTTTGAATCTCAAACGGTGACTCTTCATCCCACAACAGAATATATCAAGCAGTGTATAGATAGAATCCTTTTTGAGGATTGGAAAGAAACCATTACCTTTCCTAAAAACCCGCAGACCTACCTTGATTTGCACCTGTATAATACATACAATTTACAATACAAATAGAAATTCACATGGAAATTTTTCATAATTTAAATATACACAAAACAAAAAAAAACAATAAACAAGTTTTTACCTCCATCTCACATATATAACATAGAAAAAGAAATACAAAATAATAATAATAATACAATTTTTTCATGAATGTGTACACGCGGGGAATAGAATTTATTATTGTATTTTAACTATATATTTTTAGATAATTTATCATATATATATATGTATATAATATATAAATTAAAAAATAAACATATATAAAAAAAAAAATTCAATTCACACACAATATAATTTTTTGTATAGAAATATTTTTTTAAATGCGGTACATTGCGAGTATCGCCGCGTATCATCATAAAATGTATACATATATATGCATATATACAGACGAATTCTGACGTGGTCAATATAGTGAGACGCGATTATTCTTATATTATTCATTTATATATATAAAGTATTGTCGGCCGGCGACCAATGACCTTTTCCGCGTAATGGATATATAAACATTTAAAATATGGATATTACTATACTATAAATATTTTCTTATTATTGTAAGAAGTATATTTAAACCAAAATTTTTATTTTTATTTGATTTATTATATATATTTGTAATGTCCCGCAGTATTTAAAACTTAATTCGTCAGTATATATAGAACGTTATTTAGCCCTTTTTCAAACAGTATATACCATTGGGATATACTAAATTTTGCAAAATAACGCCCTGTTTCGCTTGATGGATTATTATTAGCTGGATTCATTTGGTAATTAGTTAATGAATTGATGAATGGATTCATGAATTCACATAGATTAATGAGTTGTTTAATAGATTCATTGATGGATTTATTGGTCGATTGTTTGGTTGATTGATTGATTGAAGGATATATAAATCTAGATAGAATATTTGATTGACTCTTATAAGATTACCAAAATATATATACACTCAATTTTGAAAAGTACTCAGACTTTTATAAATCCCATAAGGTATCATCCATAAATCAGATGATAAATATCAATATCTTCTGAATCAAAATAACTATAAACTTAAAATAATCTTATATTACCCATATGATGATGATGATGATATGATATTTATATAAAGTATTTGTATAGAATAAAAAGACAATTTATATATAAATTAAAAAAAAATATGAATTTAACCTATGTCTCTCTGTCAGTTTCTATATATATAGAAAGAATTTCACTTGCATTTTCAAATTGTATTTTTTTATTATTTAATATTTGTTTGTTGTTATAATTCGCAGTGCCAGAAAACACATCACGTACAATCTCAACTCAATATATATATATATATATATATGCGCCTATTTAAATAAATTGATAATGAACTATTGACATAATTCATTTTATTAAATTATAAAAACCATTGTTTAATTTAAAACTAAAACTAAAAAAAAACGTCTCTATATATCAAACTCCATATATACATTACATTTATGTATGTTAACAAAATAAAAAAAAATAAACCAAGAATGAATTGAATGATGATAAAAATAAAAAATATTATCATATCTTTATTTTTTTATTCTATATAAATATATGTTTTGTATCGTTGTAAATTTATACACACAAACAAATATACATATATATAGTCTAATACCGTACTTATTTATATATTTATAAAAATTAAAACCTATTAAGTTATTTTGATGTCACTAGTTAGTTATACAGAATATACACACTACATGATGAATATATATATATTATACATTTACTGAATTTGATATGCGCTCAACATTATTATAGTTATGAGATTTTATCTATATATATATGCTACATACTAAACAGAATTAAAATAATATGTCAACGAACATAATAGGGCAAGGTCGACAAAGGCTTTGACAAAAATTTGTATATATTAAAATTAAAACCTATTTTACTTAACACTTAATTTAACGCACAGGCAAAAAATAAAAAGTATTATATAAAAATATACATGAATTTGATATGAGATTATGTGGACAAAAAGGTATATACATATTCATATATCGAAAGAACTATATATAAAGTATATGTATACTAAAACAGTCAATGAAATATATAAATATGATATATAAGTATAAATACCATCGAAAGCAATTGATTTAAATCACTATTTAACTTATATATATATATATATATATATAATATACAATAGAAAATTTAGTATAATTGAATAGGTCATAATTGTTTCCTTTATATATTATATATATTATTATAGTTTTATTCTTTTCTATGCTTATTGGTTGTAATTCAAGACATGTGGCGTACTCGCAGGTATCTATATATATAGATATGATAATATTTTTACTTTACAAAACGATAAATAATAAATAAAAATTCATCTGAGTTTTTGCATATATTTGTTTTTATCACATATAGGAATCTGGGAAACTTATGAAAATCTTGGAAAATGTTCTGAATTCTGTAACAATTAGTCCAAGGAAATCTATATTTTATAGATCTTATCTATACAATCGCAAAATTCTATATATCTATAATAAAATTTTCCAAACGATTAATGCGATTGAATTTTAATGAAATCGTAAAGAAATTAATTTGCTTAAATTTTTTCATATCTTGAAAATCTTGGAAAATCTTCGTGTTTGAATCAATCCGTCCAAGAAAACCTAGTCTAATAATTTACAGAGATCATCTTCAATCAATTATTTAATAGCCGGTAAAATTTTCCAAACGATTGGGTTACGAATTTTCAAAAATCTCTATCAGAACTCGATTTTTTTTTTTAACATTTTTCATATAAAAATTACATTAAAAACGTGGAAAATCTTCGTGTTTGAATCAATCCGTCCAAGGAAACCTAGTCTAATAATTTACAGAGATCACCTTCAATCAATTATAAATATCTAGCAAAATTTTCCAAACGGTTGGGTTACGAATTTTCAAAAATCTCTATCAGAAGTTGTTTTTTTTAATATTTTTCATATAAAAATTATATTAAAAACGTGGAAAATCTTGGAAAATCTTCGTTTTTAAAACAATCCGTCCAAGGAATCCTAGTCTAATATTTTACTGAGATCATCTCCAATAAGATTATACAAATCCTAGATAATTTTGCAATCTATTGGTTAATAAAGTTTTATGAAATCGTCATGAGAAATTGTTTTTTGTAACATTTTTCATTTAAAAATTACATTAAAAACGTGGAAAATCTTGAAAATCTTCGTGTTTGAATCACTCCGTCCAAGGAAACCTATTCTAATATTTTACAGAGATCATCTTCAATCAATTATTTAATAGCCGATAAAATTTCGCAAACGATTGGGTTACGAATTTTCCTAAAATCTATCAGAAATTCTTTTTTCCAACATTTTTCTTTTAAAAATTACATTAAAAACGTGGAAAATCTTGGAAAATCCTCCTGTCTGAATCAACTCATCCAAGGAAACCTATTCCAATATTTTACAGAGATCATCTTCCATCAATTAGTGAATATCTGGTAAAATTTTCAAAACGATTGGTTAATAAACCGTCAAGAAATCAACAAAATTAAATTGCTAAAAATTTTCAAATTATAGAACAAATACATTAAAAATCGAAGAAAATCTTGGAAAATTCTAAATTTGCCATTAAAATCGTCATCAGGAAACCAAATACAAATTTTTCACAGCATAGATCAAATGCAATGAATGAATTAAAAATATCGAGTAAAATATTTAATTTTCCATATAGTAATCGCTATCAGATATTGTTTTAGTATCACATTTTTCATATATAAAAGATACAATACAAGCTATGAAAATCTTCAATTCTGAATCAATGCTTTGGCTAGGAAACCTTTTGAAATGTTTTCCATTAAAGATAATTTATAATCCATTAAAGAGATCATCTATAATGGATTTTATATGTCTGATAACATTATAAAAAAAAGTTTAGCTAATCAATTTTCAAGAATTCGTTGAAATTGACTTGGTAATTATGTTTTCATATAAACAAACGTGAATATCTCGGAAAAATATCTTAAATTCTGAATCAATTTCCGTTCAAGGAAACGTAGTATCTATAATATTTTACAAACATCGCATCTTCAATGGATTATAAAAACCAAAATAGTTATAAAACCTATACCGCATATATGTTAAGATTGCGTGTCCCATTTTTACGCATCTGTCGCCGGATGTAAATGCAATAAGAGCGCAGTCTTTTAATTTGTGAACATTGTAAAAATTCATATACATATACATATATAACAAATTTTAATGCTTATTTATAACTCATATCATATATAATATCCAATTTCATTCGATATAGTATAATGAAATTCATCTGAATATATCAGTTAAATAAACATTATCCAAAAAAAAACATTCTGTATTATATTCATATAGATTTTGTTTTATGTAAACCAACTATACGAAATATATATATATTTGATAATATAAATTTTTCAACAATTAAACAATAAAAAAATAAAAAATTATTAATTATCTTTTGAAAATTTGACTTTGTTGTTTGGATCAACATGTTTTTTTTTTTGGTTTTTAGGAACTATTCAATTAACAATGTTATATAAATACGTATATGAAATTAATACCACATTTTTTTATAATATAATCATAGCCGATTTAATGGAATTTCAATTTAGATATATAGAAAAGTATTCCGTATAGAGATGATCAATGTCAATGAGACCGCCTCATTATAATTATCTTAATAATAATATTTTTTGTGTTTTTGTTTTTGTTTTTGATGGTTCTAAACGAAAAAATATAATCTATCCACTGTGAAATGGAAAGTAATTTGATATTATATTAAAAAAAAAACAAAAAATTAATGGTATTTTTAAAACAACAACAAACAAACATAAATATTCTTACTCTGTGTGATTCTATACATAAAAAAAAAAGAAAAAAAGAAATCATGGTTAAAACAAAAAAAAAAAGTCTGGTGTGATTTGTTTTTTGTTTTTTTTTTCTGTTTCTGACTTTCTGTTGATGTTTTCAGTATTTAATAATATAGGATTTAGATATACTATATAGAAAACATTCAAACGCCCACACAATTCCTGCTTTGCTATATAACAAAAAAAAATATATGCTATCTATCTTTGTTTTTTTTTAATTTTATAGACTATCACATTTTTATAATATAAAAAAAAACTCATTACATTTATCAAAAGTTAAAAAGAATAAATAAAAATTCTATATGGTTAATTATTATTATTATTATTATTATTGTAAAAGACTGATAAATGAATATGATAAATAAAAATAAATAGTAAATAAAATATGGTATAGAAAATTAAAACTATGGATAATTAAACATAATTTTTGCAGAACTTTTGTTAATTTAATGTAATATTAATTTAAAATTAAAAGGATTTGTTTATATAAAGAATTAATATCAAAGTATTTGATTCATTCCGTTGTCATTTAATTAATGAATACATCTCTAAATTAGTTCATATACAAGACCACAAGACCATATACAAGGCAAGGACTGATTTTTCTATGAATTTATAAAAATATATTGAAATTAATCAACTATGTATAATGGCAGTTCCATTAGAAATATATCCGCATTAATATATTATAATATTTCAATGTTACTTATTGATTTTCCATGAAAAACCTTTTGAAAACCTATTCTTTGTATATGGAAAACTTTAAATATTAACTGAAAATTGATTGATTTGATTTGAAAAGGATTTGATTGAAGAAATCCTTTATTTTATATAGTTTTTCTTGTAGGATTTGATCTTATCAGAAAAGCCTTTGATTTCATCGACGAAAAAACAATTGACATTTTGAAACAAATCATCGATGGGCGGTTTTTTTCTTTTGCCTATTTGATTATTGTATAGGAAAAATATTTAGTATTAAATACATTGCTATTAAATACACAAAAATAAATTGTCAAAATATTTTATAATAAAAATAAAATTGTTTTCCTTGAAACGATTTACCTGGACGCGATGCCTTCAATTCTGAATTATTTCATAATATTTTTATCCTATTACATAAATAAATAAATAGAAAACTTAATAAATTTATAATAAAAATACTTTTTTTTTTGTCTAATCCATTATTTACAGATTTAGTCCATTGTACAAATGAACCAAATGTATCAATTCCACATCTGGCTAATTTACTTATAGAACGTTCACAAAATGCCAATTGGATTGTTGTATATAAAGCATTGCTTACCGTACATCATCTGCTGGCTTATGGAAATGAGGTATTTATTCAATTTAATTCGTATATATAATTAAATTTACTGTGTCATTTCCCTTCTTATTTTCTTAACTTAATATCACATTTTCCATTAATTTATTTTGTTTGCAGAGGTTTATGCAGTATTTAGCATCCAGTAATTCAACATTTAATTTAAGTAATTTTCTGGATAAGGGCGGGGTGCAAGGTAATAATAATTATTTTGATATTTTTCCATTTTTTTTTTGTTTTTCCATACAAAAAAAAAATGGAAAAATAAAAATCAATAAATAAAATAAAAAAAAAGCATGCAAATACAATTTTATATAAATAAATCTTCCAAATTAAACCAAAATATAATAATAATAATGATTTTTGTTATCATTTTAAAAACCAATTAAAAACCAAATGTTGTGTTTATTAAAATCACCAAAAAAAAAACAATTTAATTAATCAATTTTTTATAATATATAAGTTATGCTTTTTTTCATTATTTACTTTACCTACTAATTAATTTACTAATAATTTATATTTTATTTTTTGTTTTATCCACATCATTATTACTACTTTCTGTTTATTTTTGTTTATTTTTCTGCTGCCACAAAAAATATTTAAATAAAAAATAAATATTAAAACAATATATATTTATAACCACAAAAAAAAAAAGGTGCCGTTGGGGCAAGAATCGGTAAGTAGAGATTTTATTTTATGTTTTTATTTTTTTATTTTACAATTGAAAATTAATACCATTTGTGTTTTATTTAATAAAAAAAAAATCATACCTTTTTTTTTGTTTTTCAAATACCAATTAAAAATATAAAAATTAAAAATAATATAAAATTGGTCAGGTGTAATTTCTTTTCTGATTATAAAGAACTTATTGCCAATTGATGGTCTTGATTTTTCTTCTTTTTTTTTGATCAAAATTCTATTCTATAAATGTTCAATTCAATTAATGCGGTTTGGTTAACCAATAATAAAATTTAAGAGTATTTTTTTTTTTAATTTCTTATATTAAATTAGGATATGATATGTCACCGTTCATACGACGGTATGCTAAATACTTAAATGATAAAGCATTATCATATCGTACGGTAGCATTTGATTTTTGTAAAGTGAAACGTGGCAAAGAAGAAGGTTCATTACGTGCAATGAACGCCGATAAATTATTAAAAACATTACCAGTTTTACAGGCACAATTGGATGGTTTATTAGAATTTGATTGTCAAGCAAATGATTTATCAAATGGTAAATTATATTTATAAAACAAACAAATTATATAAATTTAATTAAACTTTTTTAGTGTGAAATGTATAATTGATATAAAAAAAAATGAATTTTTTTTATACTTATTTTTATAGGTGTTATTAATATGTGCTTCATGTTATTATTCAGAGATTTAATACGATTATTTGCATGTTACAATGATGGTATTATTAATTTATTGGAAAAATATTTTGATATGAATAAGAAACAATGTAAAGATGCATTAGATTTGTATAAGAAATTTTTGGTTAGAATGGATAAAGTTGGTGAATTTTTAAAAGTAGCTGAGGTAAAGGTTATTGTAGTTTGTAGAAATATTATATTTTTACTTTATTTTTCTTTTTTTTTTTTTGATTTCTTATCGCTATAATGTATTAACTGTTAATTAACTTACCCATTTCTATATAAATATCCATATATATATATATATATAGAATGTCGGTATCGATAAAGGTGATATACCAGATTTAACAAAAGCACCAAGTTCATTGTTAGACGCATTGGAAGGTCATTTGGCTTCGTTAGAAGGTAGAAAAGGATCGGCAGCCAATACACCAACACAAACATCAAGGTATGTGATAGATATATAATAGATTAAACATATTTTGAAAATGAAAAGAAAAGAACATTTTTATGTTTTGTTGTCGTCGAAGTTGACGACATAAAACATTAAACAAGAAAATGAAATATGAAAACTGTTTGAACTATATACTTTAAGAAATTTCGTTCAATTAATAAAAGTTCAAATCTATATATAGAATTTTTTATTCACTGTTGTTGTCGTCAGCTATATATTCTTTTGAACTCCCATCATTATATATGTTGTCCCCAATATAATGTGAATTCGATTCGATTCTGGGTTGATTTTTTTTTTATAATTGCTTAATAATTGTTTTTTATACGTATACATATATATATATATATTATATAGAATTGTGAAAGGCAATTGCGCGTCGTGCATCGTGCATTATTTCAATTGAATTGTGTTTATTTGAGAATAAATTTTTATTTATTTTTTTTTTTTGTATTTTTGATCAATTTTGCACAAATTTATAGTAATTTTTTTTTACCTCGAACAAAAAAAAAAACCCCAAACCCCCAAACGATTATTTTAAGCACATTTCCACAAATAAACAAATATATTAATGACACAAAAATTCACGCAAACATATTTTTAATATAATATATAGAAATACACACAATATATATATATATCGTGTCACATTATTTTGCCAAATGCCAATTATTATAGTTTTGATAAACAATCCAGTAGTTATATATATATATTAGATAGATAGATAAATAGATCTTAACTTAAAAAAAATAGATATCGATAGATAAATAGAGATTTAAATGTTTATATGAGATTGAAAATTAGCTTATGAAATGTATTTATAATTTTTCTTCTAAATATTCGTAAGAGATTGGAAAACGCAAAGCAGTTTTATTTAAGGGTTTTTTTTTATTCTTTCTTATTATAGTTGCTAAACTAAAATTCTTTCATTTTTTAAATTTCAATTACAAAAGTAATGAAGGAAAAATGTTTCGTAAAGTCCATTATAAATGGTAAATTATCAAACTTTTCTTAATTGAAAGTTGTTGAAGTTTTCTTAACTAATCTATATATTTTTCATTTTGATTTCTTTATATATTTAAAAAATTCCCAAATTTTAACCCAGTTAAATCAAGCATAACTTTCATATGGGAATTTTTATGAGATAATCTTTTATCTTTATAGAATAACTTTTATTATCAACGATGAGGTCGAATTCTTTCTAATAAAATCTTCCAGAAAATATTCTTGTTAAAACCTTTCACCATTATATAATCGGAAATTTTACAATTTCCATATTTTACAATTAGATTTAAGAGCTAATACAAATAAATAAATAATTTAAAAAATTATATTAAAATTTATACAAATTAGTTATATCTTTTTTTTTTTTGTTTTTTGTACACATTTAGTAATTTTTTGTTTATTTTTTTATTTATTTTCATTTTCATTTTTCTTTCTCCTATTTTCTCTGTCTCGAAAAATTGATTAAAATAAAATTAAATATGAATTATTTTGTGACCTTTCCTATTTATATATAATATAATATAATAAAATCTATTTTTCATTTTGGTTTTTTGTTTTTTTTTTTTAATATTGTAATTTAAATATAATAATTTTTTTCTTTCCCAATTATATTTTGTTGTGTGATAATCTTTTTTTTTTTAATTCACTCATTTGCTTGAAATTAATTTAATTAATATTTTTTGCTTAATCATTTGTTTATAATAAATATTTGTGTGCAATTGATATATAATAATTCTATATAATATTATTAAAATTAAAACAAAACACACAAAAAACACAAAAAAAAACACACACACACACCCAATCTGTTATTGGCGATATTAATTTTAATAAAATTTATGAAAACAAAATTAATTACACATTCTAAAACTCTCATAAATTATATGCAATAAAAATGATATGAAAACATTGTTTTTTTTTCTAAAAAATTGCCAATTTATCTTATCTAAAAATGAAAAAAAAAAAACAAATGTAATAAATTTTCAACAAAAATTAACCAATACAAAATTTTTTTATGCATAATTTAACCAATTTTTATAACTATTTTTTATTAATTTGCATATTAATTATTATTTCTTTCATTGGCTTTGTTATTTTTCGTTTTTTGTCGGAAAATAATTTCAATTCATTCTCGATTATGCATTTTTTCACAATTTTATACCATTTTTTTTTTTTTTTACTCATTGTTATGGTTAATTTTTCCTAATTCACAAATCCGTCCTCCACTAAAAACTGAATAAATCCAAACAATAACAAAAAATCTCTACTTGAATGAATAAACAAAAAAAACACTTCTTATCACTCACAATTCAAAAAACAAAAAAATCCATATTATAAAAAAACCCAAAAACAAAAAAACAAAATAAAAAAAAAACCAATAGCAACCAAAAGAACGTAAAGAGCGGTGTATCTGCCCTATCTTCTACTAGCTCATCATTTGGAACTGCAGCCGCATCAACCCGATTCGATACGCATACAAACGGTATCGATGAATCCGTAAAAGCCCAGGCATTGGCCGAAGAAGAGGCGGCAATGAATCAATATAAGGTAAATATTGATTTTTTTATGGTTTTCTTATCATAATTTAATCACTTTTTCGTATAATGTTTATCTGAAAATTATTGCATATTAAATTATGTATTGATAAAATTCTACTGAATTTAATAGCAACAATCAAAATTGACATCGCCAACTGGTAGCATTACGGCAACAAATCCATTTTTATCATCACCAACAAATTCACAAGCAAATATTGTTGATTTATTTCAATCATCAAATCAACAAGATCATGGACACGCACAAACAAAAGCATCCGATGATCTTTTACAATTGGGTAATCCATTTGCGGATATGTTTAGTGGTGGTGGTGGTGCAGGTGCTGCTGGACCACAAATTCAACAACAACAAGACCAACAACAAACAAATATGTGGATGAGTAATGGTAAATATATATTTTAAAATTACCTTTATTTTGGTGGTGGTGCTTTATTATCATTAAAATCTTTACTTATCTATAACTGAAAATGTCTGAGTATTGACCATTTTTATCAAATGATTGCGTTTTTCAATATGACTTTCTTATAAAAGCTTTACCGATTATATTTTTTCCTTAAAGAGCATAAAATTACCTTTCTTTTGATGGTATAATCATTAAAATTCCTTATCTGGTTAGGAAGTTACAATAATTTTAATACATGGTATATTTTCATAAATTTATCATTCAAAAATATGTTTTATTTTGGGAAAATCTCGGAAAGTTCATATGAAAACCATTAAAATGATGTAAGAAGACCTTTATTAATTTTGTACGATCTTTTTAAATATGCAATAAAATTGAATGGTTCACTTGGAAAATGTCTGAGTATTGGCCATTTTTATCAAATGATTGCGTTTTTCAATATGATTTTCTTATGAAAGCATTACCGATTATATTTTTTCCTTAAAGAGCATAAAATTACCTTTCTTTTGATGGTATAATCATTAAAATTCCTTATCTGGTTAGGAAGTTACAATAATTTTAATACATGGTATATTTTCATAAATTTATCATTCAAAAATATGTTTTATTTTGGGAAAATCTCGGAAAGTTCATATGAAAACCATTAAAATAATGTAAGAAGACCTTTATTAATTTTGTACGATCTTTTTAAATATGCAATAAAATTGAATGGTTCACTTGGAAAATGTCTGAGTATTGGCCATTTTTATCAAATGATTGCGTTTTTCAATATGACTTTCTTATAAAAGCATTACCGATTATATTTTTTCCTTAAAGAGCATAAAATTACCTTTCTTTTGATGGTATAATCATTAAAATTCCTTATCTGGTTAGGAAGTTACAATAATTTTAATACATGGTATATTTTCATAAATTTATCATTCAAAAATATGTTTTATTTTGGGAAAATCTCGGAAAGTTCATATGAAAACCATTAAAATGATGTAAGAAGACCTTTATTAATTTTGTACGATCTTTTTAAATATGCAATAAAATTGAATGGTTCACTTGGAAAATGTCTGAGTATTGGCCATTTTTATCAAATGATTGCGTTTTTCAATATGACTTTCTTATAAAAGCTTTACCGATTATATTTTTTCCTTAAAGAGCATAAAATTACCTTTCTTTTGATGGTATAATCATTAAAATTCCTTATCTGGTTAGGAAGTTACAATAATTTTAATACATGGTATATTTTCATAAATTTATCATTCAAAAATATGTTTTATTTTGGGAAAATCTCGGAAAGTTCATATGAAAACCATTAAAATAATGTAAGAAGACCTTTATTAATTTTGTACGATCTTTTTAAATATGCAATAAAATTGAATGGTTCACTTGGAAAATGTCTGAGTATTGGCCATTTTTATCAAATGATTGCGTTTTTCAATATGACTTTCTTATAAAAGCATTACCGATTATATTTTTTCCTTAAAGAGCATAAAATTACCTTTCTTTTGATGGTATAATCATTAAAATTCCTTATCTGGTTAGGAAGTTACAATAATTTTAATACATGGTATATTTTCATAAATTTATCATTCAAAAATATGTTTTATTTTGGGAAAATCTCGGAAAGTTCATATGAAAACCATTAAAATAATGTAAGAAGACCTTTATTAGTTTTGTACGATCTTTTTAAATATGCAATAAAATTGAATGGTTCACTTGGAAAATGTCTGAGTATTGGCCATTTTTATCAAATGATTGCGTTTTTCAATATGATTTTCTTATGAAAGCATTACCGATTATATTTTTTCCTTAAAGAGCATAAAATTACCTTTCTTTTGATGGTATAATCATTAAAGTTCCTTATCTGGTTAGGAAGTTACAATAATTTTAATACATGGTATATTTTCATAAATTTATCATTCAAAAATATGTTTTATTTTGGGAAAATCTCGGAAATTTCATATGAAAACCATTAAAATAATGTAAGAAGACCTTTATTAATTTTGTACGATCTTTTTAAATATGCAATAAAATTGAATGGTTCACTTGGAAAATGTCTGAGTATTGGCCATTTTTATCAAATGATTGCGTTTTTCAATATGACTTTCTTATAAAAGCATTACCGATTATATTTTTTCCTTAAAGAGCATAAAATTACCTTTCTTTTGATGGTATAATCATTAAAATTCCTTATCTGGTTAGGAAGTTACAATAATTTTAATACATGGTATATTTTCATAAATTTATCATTCAAAAATATGTTTTATTTTGGGAAAATCTCGGAAAGTTCATATGAAAACCATTAAAATGATGTAAGAAGACCTTTATTAATTTTGTACGATCTTTTTAAATATGCAATAAAATTGAATGGTTCACTTGGAAAATGTCTGAGTATTGGCCATTTTTATCAAATGATTGCGTTTTTCAATATGATTTTCTTATAAAAGCATTACCGATTATATTTTTTCCTTAAAGAGCATAAAATTACCTTTCTTTTGATGGTATAATCATTAAAATTCCTTATCTGGTTAGGAAGTTACAATAATTTTAATACATGGTATATTTTCATAAATTTATCATTCAAAAATATGTTTTATTTTGGGAAAATCTCGGAAAGTTCATATGAAAACCATTAAAATAATGTAAGAAGACCTTTATTAATTTTGTACGATCTTTTTAAATATGCAATAAAATTGAATGGTTCACTTGGAAAATGTCTGAGTATTGGCCATTTTTATCAAATGATTGCGTTTTTCAATATGACTTTCTTATAAAAGCTTTACCGATTATATTTTTTCCTTAAAGAGCATAAAATTACCTTTCTTTTGATGGTATAATCATTAAAATTCCTTATCTGGTTAGGAAGTTACAATAATTTTAATACATGGTATATTTTCATAAATTTATCATTCAAAAATATGTTTTATTTTGGGAAAATCTCGGAAAGTTCATATGAAAACCATTAAAATAATGTAAGAAGTCCTTTATTAATTTTGTACGATCTTTTTAAATATGCAATAAAATTGAATGGTTCACTTGGAAAATGTCTGAGTATTGGCCATTTTTATCAAATGATTGCGTTTTTCAATATGACTTTCTTATAAAAGCATTACCGATTATATTTTTTCCTTAAAGAGCATAAAATTACCTTTCTTTTGATGGTATAATCATTAAAATTCCTTATCTGGTTAGGAAGTTACAATAATTTTAATACATGGTATATTTTCATAAATTTATCATTCAAAAATATGTTTTATTTTGGGAAAATCTCGGAAAGTTCATATGAAAACCATTAAAATAATGTAAGAAGACCTTTATTAATTTTGTACGATCTTTTTAAATATGCAATAAAATTGAATGGTTCACTTGGAAAATGTCTGAGTATTGGCCATTTTTATCAAATGATTGCGTTTTTCAATATGACTTTCTTATAAAAGCTTTACCGATTATATTTTTTCCTTAAAGAGCATAAAATTACCTTTCTTTTGATGGTATAATCATTAAAATTCCTTATCTGGTTAGGAAGTTACAATAATTTTAATACATGGTATATTTTCATAAATTTATCATTCAAAAATATGTTTTATTTTGGGAAAATCTCGGAAAGTTCATATGAAAACCATTAAAATGATGTAAGAAGACCTTTATTAATTTTGTACGATCTTTTTAAATATGCAATAAAATTGAATGGTTCACTTGGAAAATGTCTGAGTATTGGCCATTTTTATCAAATGATTGCGTTTTTCAATATGATTTTCTTATGAAAGCATTACCGATTATATTTTTTCCTTAAAGAGCATAAAATTACCTTTCTTTTGATGGTATAATCATTAAAGTTCCTTATCTGGTTAGGAAGTTACAATAATTTTAATACATGGTATATTTTCATAAATTTATCATTCAAAAATATGTTTTATTTTGGGAAAATCTCGGAAAGTTCATATGAAAACCATTAAAATAATGTAAGAAGACCTTTATTAATTTTGTACGATCTTTTTAAATATGCAATAAAATTGAATGGTTCACTTGGAAAATGTCTGAGTATTGGCCATTTTTATCAAATGATTGCGTTTTTCAATATGACTTTCTTATAAAAGCATTACCGATTATATTTTTTCCTTAAAGAGCATAAAATTACCTTTCTTTTGATGGTATAATCATTAAAATTCCTTATCTGGTTAGGAAGTTACAATAATTTTAATACATGGTATATTTTCATAAATTTATCATTCAAAAATATGTTTTATTTTGGGAAAATCTCGGAAAGTTCATATGAAAACCATTAAATTGGTGTAAGAAGACCTTTATTAATTTTGTACGATCTTTTTAAATATGCAATAAAATTGAATGGTTCACTTGGAAAATGTCTGAGTATTGGCCATTTTTATCAAATGATTGCATTTTTCAATATGACTTTCTTATAAAAGCATTACCGATTATATTTTTTCCTTAAAGAGCATAAAATTACCTTTCTTTTGATGGTATAATCATTAAAATTCCTTATCTGGTTAGGAAGTTACAATAATTTTAATACATGGTATATTTTCATAAATTTATCATTCAAAAATATGTTTTATTTTGGGAAAATCTCGGAAAGTTCATATGAAAACCATTAAAATGATGTAAGAAGACCTTTATTAATTTTGTACGATCTTTTTAAATATGCAATAAAATTGAATGGTTCACTTGGAAAATGTCTGAGTATTGGCCATTTTTATCAAATGATTGCGTTTTTCAATATGACTTTCTTATAAAAGCATTACCGATTATATTTTTTCCTTAAAGAGCATAAAATTACCTTTCTTTTGATGGTATAATCATTAAAATTCCTTATCTGGTTAGGAAGTTACAATAATTTTAATACATGGTATATTTTCATAAATTTATCATTCAAAAATATGTTTTATTTTGGGAAAATCTCGGAAAGTTCATATGAAAACCATTAAAATGATGTAAGAAGACCTTTATTAATTTTGTACGATCTTTTTAAATATGCAATAAAATTGAATGGTTCACTTGGAAAATGTCTGAGTATTGGCCATTTTTATCAAATGATTGCGTTTTTCAATATGACTTTCTTATAAAAGCTTTACCGATTATATTTTTTCCTTAAAGAGCATAAAATTACCTTTCTTTTGATGGTATAATCATTAAAATTCCTTATCTGGTTAGGAAGTTACAATAATTTTAATACATGGTATATTTTCATAAATTTATCATTCAAAAATATGTTTTATTTTGGGAAAATCTCGGAAAGTTCATATGAAAACCATTAAAATGATGTAAGAAGACCTTTATTAATTTTGTACGATCTTTTTAAATATGCAATAAAATTGAATGGTTCACTTGGAAAATGTCTGAGTATTGGCCATTTTTATCAAATGATTGCGTTTTTCAATATGATTTTCTTATGAAAGCATTACCGATTATATTTTTTCCTTAAAGAGCATAAAATTACCTTTCTTTTGATGGTATAATCATTAAAATTCCTTATCTGGTTAGGAAGTTACAATAATTTTAATACATGGTATATTTTCATAAATTTATCATTCAAAAATATGTTTTATTTTGGGAAAATCTCGGAAAGTTCATATGAAAACCATTAAAATGATGTAAGAAGACCTTTATTAATTTTGTACGATCTTTTTAAATATGCAATAAAATTGAATGGTTCACTTGGAAAATGTCTGAGTATTGGCCATTTTTATCAAATGATTGCGTTTTTCAATATGATTTTCTTATGAAAGCATTACCGATTATATTTTTTCCTTAAAGAGCATAAAATTACCTTTCTTTTGATGGTATAATCATTAAAGTTCCTTATCTGGTTAGGAAGTTACAATAATTTTAATACATGGTATATTTTCATAAATTTATCATTCAAAAATATGTTTTATTTTGGGAAAATCTCGGAAAGTTCATATGAAAACCATTAAAATAATGTAAGAAGACCTTTATTAATTTTGTACGATCTTTTTAAATATGCAATAAAATTGAATGGTTCACTTGGAAAATGTCTGAGTATTGGCCATTTTTATCAAATGATTGCGTTTTTCAATATGACTTTCTTATAAAAGCATTACCGATTATATTTTTTCCTTAAAGAGCATAAAATTACCTTTCTTTTGATGGTATAATCATTAAAATTCCTTATCTGGTTAGGAAGTTACAATAATTTTAATACATGGTATATTTTCATAAATTTATCATTCAAAAATATGTTTTATTTTGGGAAAATCTCGGAAAGTTCATATGAAAACCATTAAATTGGTGTAAGAAGACCTTTATTAATTTTGTACGATCTTTTTAAATATGCAATAAAATTGAATGGTTCACTTGGAAAATGTCTGAGTATTGGCCATTTTTATCAAATGATTGCATTTTTCAATATGACTTTCTTATAAAAGCATTACCGATTATATTTTTTCCTTAAAGAGCATAAAATTACCTTTCTTTTGATGGTATAATCATTAAAATTCCTTATCTGGTTAGGAAGTTACAATAATTTTAATACATGGTATATTTTCATAAATTTATCATTCAAAAATATGTTTTATTTTGGGAAAATCTCGGAAAGTTCATATGAAAACCATTAAAATGATGTAAGAAGACCTTTATTAATTTTGTACGATCTTTTTAAATATGCAATAAAATTGAATGGTTCACTTGGAAAATGTCTGAGTATTGGCCATTTTTATCAAATGATTGCGTTTTTCAATATGACTTTCTTATAAAAGCATTACCGATTATATTTTTTCCTTAAAGAGCATAAAATTACCTTTCTTTTGATGGTATAATCATTAAAATTCCTTATCTGGTTAGGAAGTTACAATAATTTTAATACATGGTATATTTTCATAAATTTATCATTCAAAAATATGTTTTATTTTGGGAAAATCTCGGAAAGTTCATATGAAAACCATTAAAATGATGTAAGAAGACCTTTATTAATTTTGTACGATCTTTTTAAATATGCAATAAAATTGAATGGTTCACTTGGAAAATGTCTGAGTATTGGCCATTTTTATCAAATGATTGCGTTTTTCAATATGACTTTCTTATAAAAGCTTTACCGATTATATTTTTTCCTTAAAGAGCATAAAATTACCTTTCTTTTGATGGTATAATCATTAAAATTCCTTATCTGGTTAGGAAGTTACAATAATTTTAATACATGGTATATTTTCATAAATTTATCATTCAAAAATATGTTTTATTTTGGGAAAATCTCGGAAAGTTCATATGAAAACCATTAAAATGATGTAAGAAGACCTTTATTAATTTTGTACGATCTTTTTAAATATGCAATAAAATTGAATGGTTCACTTGGAAAATGTCTGAGTATTGGCCATTTTTATCAAATGATTGCGTTTTTCAATATGACTTTCTTATAAAAGCATTACCGATTATATTTTTTCCTTAAAGAGCATAAAATTACCTTTCTTTTGATGGTATAATCATTAAAATTCCTTATCTGGTTAGGAAGTTACAATAATTTTAATACATGGTATATTTTCATAAATTTATCATTCAAAAATATGTTTTATTTTGGGAAAATCTCGGAAAGTTCATATGAAAACCATTAAAATGATGTAAGAAGACCTTTATTAATTTTGTACGATCTTTTTAAATATGCAATAAAATTGAATGGTTCACTTGGAAAATGTCTGAGTATTGGCCATTTTTATCAAATGATTGCGTTTTTCAATATGATTTTCTTATGAAAGCATTACCGATTATATTTTTTCCTTAAAGAGCATAAAATTACCTTTCTTTTGATGGTATAATCATTAAAATTCCTTATCTGGTTAGGAAGTTACAATAATTTTAATACGTGGTATATTTTCATAAATTTATCATTCAAAAATATGTTTTATTTTGGGAAAATCTCGGAAAGTTCATATGAAAACCATTAAAATAATGTAAGAAGACCTTTATTAATTTTGTACGATCTTTTTAAATATGCAATAAAATTGAATGGTTCACTTGGAAAATGTCTGAGTATTGGCCATTTTTATCAAATGATTGCGTTTTTCAATATGACTTTCTTATAAAAGCATTACCGATTATATTTTTTCCTTAAAGAGCATAAAATTACCTTTCTTTTGATGGTATAATCATTAAAATTCCTTATCTGGTTAGGAAGTTACAATAATTTTAATACATGGTATATTTTCATAAATTTATCATTCAAAAATATGTTTTATTTTGGGAAAATCTCGGAAAGTTCATATGAAAACCATTAAAATGATGTAAGAAGACCTTTATTAATTTTGTACGATCCTTTTAAATATGCAATAAAATTGAATGGTTCACTTGGAAAATGTCTGAGTATTGGCCATTTTTATCAAATGATTGCGTTTTTCAATATGACTTTCTTATAAAAGCATTACCGATTATATTTTTTCCTTAAATAGCATAAAATTACCTATCTTTTGATGGTATAATCATTAAAATTCCTTATCTGGTTAGGAAGTTACAATAATTTTAATACATGGTATATTTTCCCACCATTAAAATGATGTAAGAAGACCTTTATTAATTTTGTACGATCTTTTTAAATATGCAATAAAATTGAATGGTTCACTTGGAAAATGTCTGAGTATTGGCCATTTTTATCAAATGATTGCGTTTTTCAATATGACTTTCTTATAAAAGCATTACCGATTATATTTTTTCCTTAAAATTACCTATCTTTTGATGGTATAATCATTAAAATTCCTTATCTGGTTAGGAAGTTACAATAATTTTAATACATGGTATATTTTCATAAATTTATCATTCAAAAATATGTTTTATTTTGGGAAAATCTCGGAAAGTTCATATGAAAACCATTAAAATGATGTAAGAAGACCTTTATTAATTTTGTACGATCTTTTTAAATATGCAATAAAATTGAATGGTTCACTTGGAAAATGTCTGAGTATTGGCCATTTTTATCAAATGATTGCGTTTTTCAATATGATTTTCTTATGAAAGCATTACCGATTATATTTTTTCCTTAAAGAGCATAAAATTACCTTTCTTTTGATGGTATAATCATTAAAATTCCTTATCTGGTTAGGAAGTTACAATAATTTTAATACATGGTATATTTTCATAAATTTATCATTCAAAAATATGTTTTATTTTGGGAAAATCTCGGAAAGTTCATATGAAAACCATTAAAATGATGTAAGAAGACCTTTATTAATTTTGTACGATCCTTTTAAATATGCAATAAAATTGAATGGTTCACTTGGAAAATGTCTGAGTATTGGCCATTTTTATCAAATGATTGCGTTTTTCAATATGATTTTCTTATGAAAGCATTACCGATTATATTTTTTCCTTAAAGAGCATAAAATTACCTTTCTTTTGATGGTATAATAATTAAAGTTCCTTATCTGGTTAGGAAGTTACAATAATTTTAATACATGGTATATTTTCATAAATTTATCATTCAAAAATATGTTTTATTTTGGGAAAATCTCGGAAAGTTCATATGAAAACCATTAAAATAATGTAAGAAGACCTTTATTAATTTTGTACGATCTTTTTAAATATGCAATAAAATTGAATGGTTCACTTGGAAAATGTCTGAGTATTGGCCATTTTTATCAAATGATTGCGTTTTTCAATATGACTTTCTTATAAAAGCATTACCGATTATATTTTTTCCTTAAATAGCATAAAATTACCTTTCTTTTGATGGTATAATCATTAAAATTCCTTATCTGGTTAGGAAGTTACAATAATTTTAATACATGGTATATTTTCATAAATTTATCATTCAAAAATATGTTTTATTTTGGGAAAATCTCGGAAAGTTCATATGAAAACCATTAAATTGGTGTAAGAAGACCTTTATTAATTTTGTACGATCTTTTTAAATATGCAATAAAATTGAATGGTTCACTTGGAAAATGTCTGAGTATTGGCCATTTTTATCAAATGATTGCATTTTTCAATATGACTTTCTTATAAAAGCATTACCGATTATATTTTTTCCTTAAAGAGCATAAAATTACCTTTCTTTTGATGGTATAATCATTAAAATTCCTTATCTGGTTAGGAAGTTACAATAATTTTAATACATGGTATATTTTCATAAATTTATCATTCAAAAATATGTTTTATTTTGGGAAAATCTCGGAAAGTTCATATGAAAACCATTAAAATGATGTAAGAAGACCTTTATTAATTTTGTACGATCTTTTTAAATATGCAATAAAATTGAATGGTTCACTTGGAAAATGTCTGAGTATTGGCCATTTTTATCAAATGATTGCGTTTTTCAATATGACTTTCTTATAAAAGCATTACCGATTATATTTTTTCCTTAAAGAGCATAAAATTACCTTTCTTTTGATGGTATAATCATTAAAATTCCTTATCTGGTTAGGAAGTTACAATAATTTTAATACATGGTATATTTTCATAAATTTATCATTCAAAAATATGTTTTATTTTGGGAAAATCTCGGAAAGTTCATATGAAAACCATTAAAATGATGTAAGAAGACCTTTATTAATTTTGTACGATCTTTTTAAATATGCAATAAAATTGAATGGTTCACTTGGAAAATGTCTGAGTATTGGCCATTTTTATCAAATGATTGCGTTTTTCAATATGACTTTCTTATAAAAGCTTTACCGATTATATTTTTTCCTTAAAGAGCATAAAATTACCTTTCTTTTGATGGTATAATCATTAAAATTCCTTATCTGGTTAGGAAGTTACAATAATTTTAATACATGGTATATTTTCATAAATTTATCATTCAAAAATATGTTTTATTTTGGGAAAATCTCGGAAAGTTCATATGAAAACCATTAAAATGATGTAAGAAGACCTTTATTAATTTTGTACGATCTTTTTAAATATGCAATAAAATTGAATGGTTCACTTGGAAAATGTCTGAGTATTGGCCATTTTTATCAAATGATTGCGTTTTTCAATATGATTTTCTTATGAAAGCATTACCGATTATATTTTTTCCTTAAAGAGCATAAAATTACCTTTCTTTTGATGGTATAATCATTAAAATTCCTTATCTGGTTAGGAAGTTACAATAATTTTAATACATGGTATATTTTCATAAATTTATCATTCAAAAATATGTTTTATTTTGGGAAAATCTCGGAAAGTTCATATGAAAACCATTAAAATGATGTAAGAAGACCTTTATTAATTTTGTACGATCTTTTTAAATATGCAATAAAATTGAATGGTTCACTTGGAAAATGTCTGAGTATTGGCCATTTTTATCAAATGATTGCGTTTTTCAATATGATTTTCTTATGAAAGCATTACCGATTATATTTTTTCCTTAAAGAGCATAAAATTACCTTTCTTTTGATGGTATAATCATTAAAGTTCCTTATCTGGTTAGGAAGTTACAATAATTTTAATACATGGTATATTTTCATAAATTTATCATTCAAAAATATGTTTTATTTTGGGAAAATCTCGGAAAGTTCATATGAAAACCATTAAAATAATGTAAGAAGACCTTTATTAATTTTGTACGATCTTTTTAAATATGCAATAAAATTGAATGGTTCACTTGGAAAATGTCTGAGTATTGGCCATTTTTATCAAATGATTGCGTTTTTCAATATGACTTTCTTATAAAAGCATTACCGATTATATTTTTTCCTTAAAGAGCATAAAATTACCTTTCTTTTGATGGTATAATCATTAAAATTCCTTATCTGGTTAGGAAGTTACAATAATTTTAATACATGGTATATTTTCATAAATTTATCATTCAAAAATATGTTTTATTTTGGGAAAATCTCGGAAAGTTCATATGAAAACCATTAAATTGGTGTAAGAAGACCTTTATTAATTTTGTACGATCTTTTTAAATATGCAATAAAATTGAATGGTTCACTTGGAAAATGTCTGAGTATTGGCCATTTTTATCAAATGATTGCATTTTTCAATATGACTTTCTTATAAAAGCATTACCGATTATATTTTTTCCTTAAAGAGCATAAAATTACCTTTCTTTTGATGGTATAATCATTAAAATTCCTTATCTGGTTAGGAAGTTACAATAATTTTAATACATGGTATATTTTCATAAATTTATCATTCAAAAATATGTTTTATTTTGGGAAAATCTCGGAAAGTTCATATGAAAACCATTAAAATGATGTAAGAAGACCTTTATTAATTTTGTACGATCTTTTTAAATATGCAATAAAATTGAATGGTTCACTTGGAAAATGTCTGAGTATTGGCCATTTTTATCAAATGATTGCGTTTTTCAATATGACTTTCTTATAAAAGCATTACCGATTATATTTTTTCCTTAAAGAGCATAAAATTACCTTTCTTTTGATGGTATAATCATTAAAATTCCTTATCTGGTTAGGAAGTTACAATAATTTTAATACATGGTATATTTTCATAAATTTATCATTCAAAAATATGTTTTATTTTGGGAAAATCTCGGAAAGTTCATATGAAAACCATTAAAATGATGTAAGAAGACCTTTATTAATTTTGTACGATCTTTTTAAATATGCAATAAAATTGAATGGTTCACTTGGAAAATGTCTGAGTATTGGCCATTTTTATCAAATGATTGCGTTTTTCAATATGACTTTCTTATAAAAGCTTTACCGATTATATTTTTTCCTTAAAGAGCATAAAATTACCTTTCTTTTGATGGTATAATCATTAAAATTCCTTATCTGGTTAGGAAGTTACAATAATTTTAATACATGGTATATTTTCATAAATTTATCATTCAAAAATATGTTTTATTTTGGGAAAATCTCGGAAAGTTCATATGAAAACCATTAAAATGATGTAAGAAGACCTTTATTAATTTTGTACGATCTTTTTAAATATGCAATAAAATTGAATGGTTCACTTGGAAAATGTCTGAGTATTGGCCATTTTTATCAAATGATTGCGTTTTTCAATATGACTTTCTTATAAAAGCATTACCGATTATATTTTTTCCTTAAAGAGCATAAAATTACCTTTCTTTTGATGGTATAATCATTAAAATTCCTTATCTGGTTAGGAAGTTACAATAATTTTAATACATGGTATATTTTCATAAATTTATCATTCAAAAATATGTTTTATTTTGGGAAAATCTCGGAAAGTTCATATGAAAACCATTAAAATGATGTAAGAAGACCTTTATTAATTTTGTACGATCTTTTTAAATATGCAATAAAATTGAATGGTTCACTTGGAAAATGTCTGAGTATTGGCCATTTTTATCAAATGATTGCGTTTTTCAATATGATTTTCTTATGAAAGCATTACCGATTATATTTTTTCCTTAAAGAGCATAAAATTACCTTTCTTTTGATGGTATAATCATTAAAATTCCTTATCTGGTTAGGAAGTTACAATAATTTTAATACGTGGTATATTTTCATAAATTTATCATTCAAAAATATGTTTTATTTTGGGAAAATCTCGGAAAGTTCATATGAAAACCATTAAAATAATGTAAGAAGACCTTTATTAATTTTGTACGATCTTTTTAAATATGCAATAAAATTGAATGGTTCACTTGGAAAATGTCTGAGTATTGGCCATTTTTATCAAATGATTGCGTTTTTCAATATGACTTTCTTATAAAAGCATTACCGATTATATTTTTTCCTTAAAGAGCATAAAATTACCTTTCTTTTGATGGTATAATCATTAAAATTCCTTATCTGGTTAGGAAGTTACAATAATTTTAATACATGGTATATTTTCATAAATTTATCATTCAAAAATATGTTTTATTTTGGGAAAATCTCGGAAAGTTCATATGAAAACCATTAAAATGATGTAAGAAGACCTTTATTAATTTTGTACGATCCTTTTAAATATGCAATAAAATTGAATGGTTCACTTGGAAAATGTCTGAGTATTGGCCATTTTTATCAAATGATTGCGTTTTTCAATATATGACTTTCTTATAAAAGCATTACCGATTATATTTTTTCCTTAAATAGCATAAAATTACCTATCTTTTGATGGTATAATCATTAAAATTCCTTATCTGGTTAGGAAGTTACAATAATTTTAATACATGGTATATTTTCCCACCATTAAAATGATGTAAGAAGACCTTTATTAATTTTGTACGATCTTTTTAAATATGCAATAAAATTGAATGGTTCACTTGGAAAATGTCTGAGTATTGGCCATTTTTATCAAATGATTGCGTTTTTCAATATGACTTTCTTATAAAAGCATTACCGATTATATTTTTTCCTTAAAATTACCTATCTTTTGATGGTATAATCATTAAAATTCCTTATCTGGTTAGGAAGTTACAATAATTTTAATACATGGTATATTTTCATAAATTTATCATTCAAAAATATGTTTTATTTTGGGAAAATCTCGGAAAGTTCATATGAAAACCATTAAAATGATGTAAGAAGACCTTTATTAATTTTGTACGATCTTTTTAAATATGCAATAAAATTGAATGGTTCACTTGGAAAATGTCTGAGTATTGGCCATTTTTATCAAATGATTGCGTTTTTCAATATGATTTTCTTATGAAAGCATTACCGATTATATTTTTTCCTTAAAGAGCATAAAATTACCTTTCTTTTGATGGTATAATCATTAAAATTCCTTATCTGGTTAGGAAGTTACAATAATTTTAATACATGGTATATTTTCATAAATTTATCATTCAAAAATATGTTTTATTTTGGGAAAATCTCGGAAAGTTCATATGAAAACCATTAAAATGATGTAAGAAGACCTTTATTAATTTTGTACGATCCTTTTAAATATGCAATAAAATTGAATGGTTCACTTGGAAAATGTCTGAGTATTGGCCATTTTTATCAAATGATTGCGTTTTTCAATATGATTTTCTTATGAAAGCATTACCGATTATATTTTTTCCTTAAAGAGCATAAAATTACCTTTCTTTTGATGGTATAATAATTAAAGTTCCTTATCTGGTTAGGAAGTTACAATAATTTTAATACATGGTATATTTTCATAAATTTATCATTCAAAAATATGTTTTATTTTGGGAAAATCTCGGAAAGTTCATATGAAAACCATTAAAATAATGTAAGAAGACCTTTATTAATTTTGTACGATCTTTTTAAATATGCAATAAAATTGAATGGTTCACTTGGAAAATGTCTGAGTATTGGCCATTTTTATCAAATGATTGCGTTTTTCAATATGACTTTCTTATAAAAGCATTACCGATTATATTTTTTCCTTAAATAGCATAAAATTACCTTTCTTTTGATGGTATAATCATTAAAATTCCTTATCTGGTTAGGAAGTTACAATAATTTTAATACATGGTATATTTTCATAAATTTATCATTCAAAAATATGTTTTATTTTGGGAAAATCTCGGAAAGTTCATATGAAAACCATTAAAATGATGTAAGAAGACCTTTATTAATTTTGTACGATCTTTTTAAATATGCAATAAAATTGAATGGTTCACTTGGAAAATGTCTGAGTATTGGCCATTTTTATCAAATGATTGCGTTTTTCAATATGATTTTCTTATGAAAGCATTACCGATTATATTTTTTCCTTAAAGAGCATAAAATTACCTTTCTTTTGATGGTATAATCATTAAAATTCCTTATCTGGTTAGGAAGTTACAATAATTTTAATACATGGTATATTTTCATAAATTTATCATTCAAAAATATGTTTTATTTTGGGAAAATCTCGGAAAGTTCATATGAAAACCATTAAAATGATGTAAGAAGACCTTTATTAATTTTGTACGATCTTTTTAAATATGCAATAAAATTGAATGGTTCACTTGGAAAATGTCTGAGTATTGGCCATTTTTATCAAATGATTGCGTTTTTCAATATGACTTTCTTATAAAAGCATTACCGATTATATTTTTTCCTTAAAGAGCATAAAATTACCTTTCTTTTGATGGTATAATCATTAAAATTCCTTATCTGGTTAGGAAGTTACAATAATTTTAATACATGGTATATTTTCATAAATTTATCATTCAAAAATATGTTTTATTTTGGGAAAATCTCGGAAAGTTCATATGAAAACCATTAAAATGATGTAAGAAGACCTTTATTAATTTTGTACGATCTTTTTAAATATGCAATAAAATTGAATGGTTCACTTGGAAAATGTCTGAGTATTGGCCATTTTTATCAAATGATTGCGTTTTTCAATATGATTTTCTTATGAAAGCATTACCGATTATATTTTTTCCTTAAAGAGCATAAAATTACCTTTCTTTTGATGGTATAATCATTAAAATTCCTTATCTGGTTAGGAAGTTACAATAATTTTAATACATGGTATATTTTCATAAATTTATCATTCAAAAATATGTTTTATTTTGGGAAAATCTCGGAAAGTTCATATGAAAACCATTAAAATGATGTAAGAAGACCTTTATTAATTTTGTACGATCTTTTTAAATATGCAATAAAATTGAATGGTTCACTTGGAAAATGTCTGAGTATTGGCCATTTTTATCAAATGATTGCGTTTTTCAATATGACTTTCTTATAAAAGCATTACCGATTATATTTTTTCCTTAAAGAGCATAAAATTACCTTTCTTTTGATGGTATAATCATTAAAATTCCTTATCTGTTTAGGAAGTTACAATAATTTTAATACATGGTATATTTTCATAAATTTATCATTCAAAAATATGTTTTATTTTGGGAAAATCTCGGAAAGTTCATATGAAAACCATTAAAATGATGTAAGAAGACCTTTATTAATTTTGTACGATCCTTTTAAATATGCAATAAAATTGAATGGTTCACTTGGAAAATGTCTGAGTATTGGCCATTTTTATCAAATGATTGCGTTTTTCAATATGATTTTCTTATGAAAGCATTACCGATTATATTTTTTCCTTAAAGAGCATAAAATTACCTTTCTTTTGATGGTATAATAATTAAAGTTCCTTATCTGGTTAGGAAGTTACAATAATTTTAATACATGGTATATTTTCATAAATTTATCATTCAAAAATATGTTTTATTTTGGGAAAATCTCGGAAAGTTCATATGAAAACCATTAAAATAATGTAAGAAGACCTTTATTAATTTTGTACGATCTTTTTAAATATGCAATAAAATTGAATGGTTCACTTGGAAAATGTCTGAGTATTGGCCATTTTTATCAAATGATTGCGTTTTTCAATATGACTTTCTTATAAAAGCATTACCGATTATATTTTTTCCTTAAATAGCATAAAATTACCTTTCTTTTGATGGTATAATCATTAAAATTCCTTATCTGGTTAGGAAGTTACAATAATTTTAATACATGGTATATTTTCATAAATTTATCATTCAAAAATATGTTTTATTTTGGGAAAATCTCGGAAAGTTCATATGAAAACCATTAAAATGATGTAAGAAGACCTTTATTAATTTTGTACGATCTTTTTAAATATGCAATAAAATTGAATGGTTCACTTGGAAAATGTCTGAGTATTGGCCATTTTTATCAAATGATTGCGTTTTTCAATATGATTTTCTTATGAAAGCATTACCGATTATATTTTTTCCTTAAAGAGCATAAAATTACCTTTCTTTTGATGGTATAATCATTAAAATTCCTTATCTGGTTAGGAAGTTACAATAATTTTAATACATGGTATATTTTCATAAATTTATCATTCAAAAATATGTTTTATTTTGGGAAAATCTCGGAAAGTTCATATGAAAACCATTAAAATGATGTAAGAAGACCTTTATTAATTTTGTACGATCTTTTTAAATATGCAATAAAATTGAATGGTTCACTTGGAAAATGTCTGAGTATTGGCCATTTTTATCAAATGATTGCGTTTTTCAATATGACTTTCTTATAAAAGCATTACTGATTATATTTTTTCCTTAAAGAGCATAAAATTACCTTTCTTTTGATGGTATAATCATTAAAATTCCTTATCTGGTTAGGAAGTTACAATAATTTTAATACATGGTATATTTTCATAAATTTATCATTCAAAAATATGTTTTATTTTGGGAAAATCTCGGAAAGTTCATATGAAAACCATTAAAATGATGTAAGAAGACCTTTATTAATTTTGTACGATCTTTTTAATTATGCAATAAAATTGAATGGTTCACTTGGAAAATGTCTGAGTATTGGCCATTTTTATCAAATGATTGCGTTTTTCAATATGACTTTCTTATAAAAGCATTACCGATTATATTTTTTCCTTAAATAGCATAAAATTACCTTTCTTTTGATGGTATAATCATTAAAATTCCTTATCTGGTTAGGAAGTTACAATAATTTTAATACATGGTATATTTTCATAAATTTATCATTCAAAAATATGTTTTATTTTGGGAAAATCTCGGAAAGTTCATATGAAAACCATTAAAATAATGTAAGAAGACCTTTATTAATTTTGTACGATCTTTTTAAATATGCAATAAAATTGAATGGTTCACTTGGAAAATGTCTGAGTATTGGCCATTTTTATCAAATGATTGCGTTTTTCAATATGACTTTCTTATAAAAGCATTACCGATTATATTTTTTCCTTAAAGAGCATAAAATTACCTTTCTTTTGATGGTATAATCATTAAAATTCCTTATCTGGTTAGGAAGTTACAATAATTTTAATACATGGTATATTTTCATAAATTTATCATTCAAAAATATGTTTTATTTTGGGAAAATCTCGGAAAGTTCATATGAAAACCATTAAAATAATGTAAGAAGACCTTTATTAATTTTGTACGATCTTTTTAAATATGCAATAAAATTGAATGGTTCACTTGGAAAATGTCTGAGTATTGGCCATTTTTATCAAATGATTGCGTTTTTCAATATGACTTTCTTATAAAAGCATTACCGATTATATTTTTTCCTTAAAGAGCATAAAATTACCTTTCTTTTGATGGTATAATCATTAAAATTCCTTATCTGGTTAGGAAGTTACAATAATTTTAATACATGGTATATTTTCATAAATTTATCATTCAAAAATATGTTTTATTTTGGGAAAATCTCGGAAAGTTCATATGAAAACCATTAAAATAATGTAAGAAGACCTTTATTAATTTTGTACGATCTTTTTAAATATGCAATAAAATTGAATGGTTCACTTGGAAAATGTCTGAGTATTGGCCATTTTTATCAAATGATTGCGTTTTTCAATATGACTTTCTTATAAAAGCATTACCGATTATATTTTTTCCTTAAAGAGCATAAAATTACCTTTCTTTTGATGGTATAATCATTAAAATTCCTTATCTGGTTAGGAAGTTACAATAATTTTAATACATGGTATATTTTCATAAATTTATCATTCAAAAATATGTTTTATTTTGGGAAAATCTCGGAAAGTTCATATGAAAACCATTAAAATGATGTAAGAAGACCTTTATTAATTTTGTACGATCTTTTTAAATATGCAATAAAATTGAATGGTTCACTTGGAAAATGTCTGAGTATTGGCCATTTTTATCAAATGATTGCGTTTTTCAATATGACTTTCTTATAAAAGCATTACCGATTATATTTTTTCCTTAAAGAGCGTAAAATTACCTTTCTTTTGATGGTATAATCATTAAAATTCCTTATCTGGTTAGGAAGTTACAATAATTTTAATACATGGTATATTTTCATAAATTTATCATTCAAAAATATGTTTTATTTTGGGAAAATCTCGGAAAGTTTATATGAAAACCATTAAAATGATGTAAGAAGATCTTTATTAATTTTGTACGATCTTTTTAAATATGCAATAAAATTGAATGGTTTACTTGGAAAATGTCTGAGTATTGGCCATTTTTATCAAATGATTGCGTTTTTCAATATGACTTTCTTATAAAAGCATTACCGATTATATTTTTCCCTTAAAGAGCATAAAATTACCTTTCTTTTGATGGTATAATCATTAAAATTCCTTATCTGGTCAGGAAGTTACAATAATTTTAATACATGGTATATTTTCATAAATTTATCATTCAAAAATATGTTTTATTTTGGGAAAATCTCGGAAAGTTCATATGAAAACCATTAAAATGATGTAAGAAGACCTTTATTAATTTTGTACGATCTTTTTAAATATGCAATAAAATTGAATGGTTCACTTGGAAAATGTCTGAGTATTGGCCATTTTTATCAAATGATTGCGTTTTTCAATATGACTTTCTTATAAAAGCATTACCGATTATATTTTTTCCTCAAAGAGCATAAAATTACATTTCTTTTGATGGTATAATCATTAAAATTCCTTATCTGGTTATAGGAAGTTACAATCATTTTATTTCTTCATAAAAATCAAAATCAGATTTGCCTTCCCGGGAAACAACATTAAATGATTGATTTTCCGCTGTTTTATTTTATTTTTTTTATTACAAGTTTTATTATATTTTTACCAGAAATTAAATTCTCCAAAACAATTAACTCTAAGACGCCCTCTGATATTTTAGTTTTAAGGGGGAGGTTTGACTGTTTATTTTTAGTAGTTTTAATATAGATTTCGAATTCGTTTTTTTAACAAAATTATTAATTCCATTTAGGTTTTAATGGTACAACACAAACAACACAAATGGGTGGTGCGTCTTCTACAAATACATTTGTATCGGACAGTAATTTTTCATCTGTATTTGGTGCAACAGAACCAGCCGGTAAGTTATTTTTTATTGAATTTTATTTATCGTTAAGAATATATTTTAATTTTTGATAGTTTTTGAAGAATATTGAATATTTTTTTTCTATGAATGTGTATTATTTTAACAATATTTTGATTGAATTGTTTAAATTTTTTTTTCTTGTTAAATGAATTTTATGATGAAATGAAAAAATACATTCAATCGGGATTTTATGATAACATTTAACGAAGTTTATCTTATAGGATTCGAGATAATCCTAAAAAAGTTATGTGTAATAAATTATTTAGAAAAAAGATCGTTGAAAATATTGAATGTATATTTTGAATTCATTAAAAAATATATTCCCTTTTATTTTTTTATTTCTTGACACTTGATTTAGAATTTAGAATAATATCGTGCATGTATAAAAATAGAAGTAAAAAAAAATAATATTAATTTAATATAATCAGATACAAAAATATTGATAAAATATCCTTGATATTCCACGTATATATAGAAAATATAATGAATTTATTATTTTTGTTTATGATCGCAAAAATCTTTAAATTCAATCAAAATTGAATTTATTTAATTATTTTATATATTAATTTATTTATTTATTTACACACAAAAATTAACCAATAATAATAATAATAACAACAATAATATTATTATATTATAATTGCACGTGGGATAATCGCATTTAAAAGAGCATTTTTTCCTCCTTATTTATAAGATTATATATATTTTGTGAAGGAAATTGCGACTCTAATCTCTTGTATATATAATACTTATTTATTAATGCTTTTTTTAATTTATTATTTTCCATAATTTACTTTTCAATTAGTTATTTATCTAATAAGATGTTGAATGTGGGTGTGTTTTGGTAATTTCAATTATATTTTTTTCTTGAAAATCATTTTATTATATGAAAAAAGTGTTATTAATATATATGAATGATGAATCGCATTTTTAACTTCAAATAGATTTTGAAACTTTTTTATATAACAAAATATATTTAAATACATCAATTGTATTGTAAAAAATACTAACTTAATTATTCATCCACATAAAGTGAATTTATAAATCCAAGAAATATTTCCCCATTCACTTTATGTTTATTAATTAATTTTTTTGTGTCTATTTTCTCAATCTGCAAAATACGATATGATTATAATTAAATTCGCCTTAATCTATTTATTTTTAATAAGTCTGTGATCAAATCCGAAATTGCATAACTGTTTTCAAATAACAATTTCATAATTTCATCGGAATTTTTCACGGTCCTAGAGTTATATACTTTTCCATTCGACTTATTCTCGTACTATTCTGTTTTTCTGTCGTATTTTTTTATTAAACTATATATTGAATAGAAATATTTACCATATATATTAAACATTTTACGATTAATAATAATTACATTATTATTCAAACAATACAAAATTCATTTCATATAAATACAAATCACAATCATATTTCAGTTTATTTATTTTTCTCCTCTTTATAAAAAAATGTTCTTCTTCTTCTTCTTCTTCTTGTTCTTCTTCTTCTTACAATTATAAGAAAAGCTTAATGTAAATAACAAAAAATAATCCTTTCCTCTGCCCAACCCCTCCCCCCACAATCTCAATCATCATTTTTAAAATACCTTCGTCAAAACCTCTGAAAAAATAAATGTAAATAACAAAAAAACAAAAAATAAAAAACATTAAAATATAGGATCATATTATTTACAAGCAGCCATGATGGATCAATCAACAATGCCAAATCCATTTTTAAATGATCCTCAGGCACATCCAAAAATATCAGGTGATTTTGATTATGGTATAATATTAATAAATAAATAGTAATAATAATAATAATAATAATAATAATAATATTAATAATAATTATAATAATGGTGGTGGTGGTGGTTGTATGGTGATGTTATTAATGGTGATGGTATTTGTAGATGTTAATCAATTACAAAAAATTAAATCAAGTGGTCCTCCACAACGGCCACCTCCTCCTGGTCAAAGTGCTGGTGTTGGTGGTGGTGGTGTTGGTGGTAATCAAGCTATTGCTTCACCTGCTCATTCTATTACAGCAGCAAACGTCGTACCATTACCAACTGCAACTGCAATTGTTCAACCTAATAAAAGTGCATTTGATGATTTAAATGAATCAATTCGTATGCAATTAGGTGGTTCACCAGCAAAACAATCAATGTGTAGTTCTCCATCATTGATGCAACAACAACAACAACAACAACAAATGTCTGGTTATGGTGGTATGATGCAACAACCAATATATTCATCTCCGGCTAAACAATCAATGATGCCAGGAGGTATTGGTGATGGTGGTGGCGGCAGCGGCGTCGGAGGTCTTTAAATTTAACTTTTGTGTTTTTTTTTTTTTTTTTGAAATTGGTTAATTTCGTTTTATATTTATTTTTAATTTTAATGGTCAATATTTTCGTAGATATGATGGGAAACAAAAAAATTCTTTTGTTTTCTTTATTTTTCTGTTAATTTATTACTTTATTTTTGCGTATATTATAGACGTATTATAATTAATGATTAATTTCATTGTATTGCTGCGCTGCTTTATTTTGTTTAAAAAAAAATAAGATTTATTTGTATGATATCTTGAAATGTTGTTAAGGTTTAGAGATAAAAATCTATGCAGAGGTATTTTCTAAAAAAATTAGTTTACTAACTATTTATTTAAAATGATCTGAATAAAATATATAAGGTCTCAGAACACGATAATTGGTTTAACCACCGTCCATAAATAATCCAAATAGATTTTCCCCGCAAAACAAACCCATTAATTTTATTGCATTTTTTTAGAAAGATTATATTAAAAATTATTGGTAAAGTTTTCTCATAGATCATTTTAATGGTTTTCAGATGATGAATTTTCCGAGATATTCCACTTGTAAATATAATATACTTATTATTTTAAAGGAAAATTATTGCAAATTACACGATTTATTAAAATCATTGACATTGTATTTTCTAAAAGAATCATTTGGGATAGATTTCCAAAAGAATATCATAATGAAAAATGCAATAACTTTGTAAACATTCCTCTATATAGATTTTTTTTCCAATGACAATCCAAACATGGAAAATTACTGGTATTTTCCATGTCCCAAAAGGGTTTTTTCCTTTTTACATCTAAACGGATAAAAGTCAAACCAAAAATATTTATAATTTCCATGTGACTGATTATCGGGGGCACGGATTTTGTTAATAAGATAATTTATTTATGCTCTGCTGTTTGAGAACATTAAACGGGGAAATCTCTTTTTGAAAACCAAAATCCATAGAAAACCAAATTTTGATCCATAGAATCCTTTTTGAATAACATATATCTATTAAACTATTTACATTTTCCTTCAGATTTTCCCTATATTTTCCACAAAGTATTATTTTTTTTTCGTATGATTTTAATTGTTTTTTTTATTAGTGGCAAAATATCGGTCGGTTTTCAATTGAACAGTTATTTAAAATAGACTCGCCTTTGTTTGGTTTCCACACATGATTTATATTGATCATAATCTGTTAATTAATTATAATTTCCTAACCAAGAAAGTTACCAGCAAAAGAAAAACACCGAAAAAAAAATGCTATTTTATGCTTATCCCAAAAAAAAAAAAAAGTGTTTTTAAAAGTAGATATATTTTTTTGTTTAAATGTTGTGTATTTTATTATAGAATAATATAATATTTTAAAATCACATTTACTTTTAATTTTTTCCATCATTATTTAAAAATTGTTGTCAAATAAAAAACCAAGAATTATAAACAATTTTCCAAAGATCTTCTCCACTTACATCCAATAGTTTATAAATCTTTCCCGGCTCCGATTACTTACCGGCGTGTCTCTAATAATTTTTCTATTCTAAAAAAATAAATATCCTTTTAAATGGTCCAAGTCATGAAATTATAATCAAATGAGACTCCTCACTCCCTAGAATTCTGTGAAACTTTTCCCAGTTTTTTTTTTGTTTTTTGTTCTTGAAATTTTGTTCCTTTTGAAATTTTGTTGATTGACTATCATCATATATATATTTAAGAAAAAATGCAATTAATAATTATTTTATGTGCTTATATCTTGAAAATGGTTTATTTTTTTTTTTTGCTTGCTCTTGTGATTGTATTATTATTTATTATTTTAATTCGCTTTTCATTTTGTTGTTGCATTAACGCAAATTAAATATAAGTTATTATATATAATATAAATATAAATATAAATAATTATAATTAACTATAAGTCAAAAAATAATTATCAAAATACTAATATAATATTATAATGTTTTATTTAATAACATTTTTGTTTCTTATTTAATTTTTTGTTTTTTTTTTTTTTATTTATTTTTCCACTTTCTTCCTTCTTTTTCATATACACACACACAAACAAACAAACAAACACACATATGGGTTAAAAAAAATTAAAAATTAAATATAAATTAATTATCATCATCATCATCTGGTGGTTGTTAAAACAAAAATAAAAACTAAATTAATAATATAAAAAAAAAATTTCACAAATAATTTTCATAAAAAAAAATCATTTTTTTTTTTTTTATTGTATTTTATAAAAAATATAAACATCGATCATTAAAATTAAAATTTGTATGGATTTTTAATGCGGATATTTAAAAAAAAAATTATTATTACAATATATAAAAATTAATGTATAAATGATAAAAATATAATATATGTAATTAAAAATAAACCACACCAAAACTAACAACGCCATTTAATAAAAAAAAAAAAAAAAAAACGCTAAAAAAATAAAAAGGTTTCGACGCATTGGGTGATGTATTGAAACCATCTTCTGGTTCAGTTCAAACAACATCTATCAATTCAAATACAATTCAATCAGGAAATATTCTTGCTTCAGGTGGTGGTGGTGGTGGTGGTCAACATCAACATCAACAACAGCATCAGCAACAAAATTTATCAAATTCCACTGGTACAGGTACAGGAAAAGTACTTACTGGTGATTTGGACAGTTCATTAGCATCACTTGCCGAAAATTTAACCATTAATAAAAGTGCATCGGCTCAAGTCAAGTAAGTTTTCAATTAAATTAATATAATATTTTTCTATAACCACTATTATATCGGCAACCTGCTATTTTATTCGAATGTTCGATTTTGAGATGCCAAAAAAAAAAAAACTTTAAACAACAATTTTTTAATCCATCTAATTTTATTTCATAAAATGATGGTTTTAGTTAAATAATTGAGCACAGACAGAAGTCAAAAATCTTTTAAATTCAATTAGTTATGGAATTTATTTCAAAATGATTCAATTTAAATGATGATAAATGTAAATTTGTTATTGTTGGTGATTCCGATAATCGAGTAATTCACACACAAAACGAAGAATTCCATTGTTATTGTTTAAAACGCACTGTGAAATATTCAGCCGGTTATTATCATTTACATTTCAAAAGGAGCCGTTTCTTTGTTTTAATTTACTTACTTAATTTTATTAATTTACATTTAAATTTAGTGTACGCGGTTAACTCTCAAAAACCCATTCATATATTAAATGACTACCTTTTGCCATAAACTATTAAATTATATTCAAACGGTGAATATACATTTCATTCATTTCATTAAGATGTTGCTCTACCACAAACCGCTAAAGCAACTAAGTGCAACTGGTTGGAAGCTAAAGAAATGGGTTCAGAAATCCACTTTTAGAAATGGAAATTTTAAAGTCATGATTTAAGTCGAATAGGATCGTTGTGGGCATTAAAAAAAAAACAAAGTAAAAACATGATCCGAGAGTTACAATTGAAGGAGTGAAGAATTCCAAGGAAAAATCATTGAAATGGGGAATTCAAAAATACAGGATGAACACAAAAATTTAGTAAATACAACGTCTAATAGAATGGAGGCTATTATAAAGGCCAAAGGAGGTGTTACAAAAGAGATCAGTATAATATAAAGTGTCCGATATTATAATGGTCAACAGTTTTTTTTTGTGTTAAATTGAATCATTTTGAAATAAATTCCATAACTAATTGAATTTAAAAGTTTTTTAACTTCTGTCTGTGCAATTATTTAACTAAAACCATCATTTTATGAAATAAAATTAGATGGATTAAAAAATTGTTGTTTAAAGTTTTTTTTTTTTTGGCATCTCAAAATCGAACATTCGAATAAAATAGCAGGTGTCCGATATAATAGTAGTTAGAGTAGTATATATATATAATATAATAAATCACAATAATGTATTTTTGTTTGTTGTGTTGTGTATTGATGAACAGAGGTGTTCAATGGAATTCACCAAAAAATACAGCAAAACCAGGATCTGGTGGATGGTCACCACAACCAATGGCCGCCACAACTGGTGCCGGTTATAGACCAATGGTGAGTAGATATTTTTTATTTTTTTGGTATTATCAATTAATATAATTCTTTTTTGTTGCGCCCCCCTCCCCCCTTCTTTGAACTTTTTCTATTTTCATTAACATTTTTGTGTGTGTTTGTAATTTGTTTTGGATTGCATTTCTAAAAATAATAATTTCAGTTTTTGGTTTTGATAAATTAATCACAAAATTAAATAAATGGGGATGTTAACTATAAATGTTTTTTTTTTAATATAATATAATATTTTGGGAAAATTAATTTATTTGTGATAAAGAGAATTGGTTATAAATTTGTGTGTTTGTGTGTTGGACATTCGATTTTGATTGTTATTTTTGGAAGGTGTTTGAAGACAATTTCTAACTCTTAAAATAGTTTGTATTTTTGTTCTTGTTATATCGTTATTTTAATTCTTTTATTTTAAATTAAAATTAATTCTGTAAACCTTTTCCAATTAGTAACAAATTTTTTTCTTTTTTTTTGTACATAATTTAATTGTTTTTTTGTTTTAATTTTCTTACCAATATAAATCCTTTTGTCATTTCCTTGGTTCTAAAGAAATTATTTTTTTTAAAGTAATAATTTCGTTAGAAAATGATTTTCTCTGGGAAATTTTCAGGGATTGTTTCCTGATGGAAAATAATGAGATTATTTAGAATTTTTTCAAAGAATTTCCTAATCAACTTATTGAATATATATTTTCTTATTTATAATAATATTGATTAGATTTTATAAGGATGTTAGTACTAATAAAAATTCTTTGAGTAATAATATAAAGAAATTTGCCCAGATTTAATTTTATTTCCCGAAAATGTTACTATTTTCTACTATTTAAAATATATTTTAAGATCTTAACGCCCGTACCCGAATTTATAAAAAAAAATGTATTATTAACATTCCCACTCACGCAAAACTTAAAACTATGATAAAGTGATCTTATAATAAATATCTAAAAATTACACTGATCTATCAAGCAACAACCTAACCGCGTTCATATAGTTTCGTTTAAGAAAGGTAATAAAAAATATTCATTAAATGTAAAAGTAAAGCAAAAATTATTAGATTATAGTAGAAAATTATAGTTCTTAGATTCTTCTTACTCTTTAGAATTTTTTTTTAATATTTTTTTGGTTTGTATTTGTTGTAATTTTGGTATTTAGTTTTTATAGTAATAGTATATAGATTGATTGATTTAGAAAAAAATCATCACCAAAAAAATTCTATAAAATTTGGATGACTCTCAATATAATGAAATGAAATCCTTCAGTCATCATTGCAACAAAATCATAAAAAAAAAACGGTTCCAATCACTTCAAAAACCATAGACACAACAAGAAGTTGACAAAATTTTACGCAATTTGTATAAATTATAAATAGAATTTTTAGATAAACGCACAAAATTTCATAATTTTTAATTTTAATTCATTATCATTCATTCATTCATTCATTTTTCTTAATTTAAATATCATTATTAATTATAATTTATTAGTTTTTTATTGTTTTCCTTAAATTATTTTGTATGATTTTTATTTATTTTTTTTTTATTTATGACATCTTGGCGGCGGGTCGCTACTACACACACATTTTTTGTTTTTTTTATTTTGTATATCTTTTTTTTTTAAATGAATGTACAATTAAAAAAAAAAACAAACAAACAAATTATTAAAAATATGATATTATAAAAATAAAAAAAAAAAATTAAATTAAATTGAATCAATAAAATAAAAAATTGGTTGAGAGTGTAGGCGCAAGGCATGACTGTTAGTCCCGCTCCCAGCACATTACACCATCCGTATGTACACGCTTCCTATCCCGCTATGACACCGTATTTACCGGTAAGTAAATTCATTAATTTTGTGTTTTTTTTTTTTTACTTTTTACTTTTTACTTCTTACTTTTTAATTTTTATTTTAATTATTTCCATAATCTTTTTTGGTCTTTTTATTTTTATTTATTTAATAATTGCATTATTATTTTTGTGTTTTTTAATTTTTTCTTAATATTTTGTAGTCCTTTTATATTGTGTAGATTAAATTAATTTAGTATTTGTTTTAGTTTTGGTAAAATTAGTTAAAATATTCCAATTAATTTGTTAAAATATCATTCAGTTTTAACTCAAATATGGGATATTTTTCATGTAAAAATTGAAGAAAATAATTATAGAATATTTTTTATTGTTTTATTTGTTTTCTGCAAAAATCCTTATTTATTTATTTGTTGTTGAATAGAAAATAAAGTGGACGGCAAAATCCGCAGAGAAAGGTAAATGAAAGGTTGTTAGTTATAACTTTTTTAGAAACATGGCAATGAATTTTTCGTAAAAGCTCGCAATATCTCAATAATTCAAATGGTTTATATTAATTCATGTTGTCTTCTGTATCAAAAAAGTTTGTCTATTTTTTATATTTCTCCTTTGGTTATTGTTTTATAAACATTGAAAAATTGTATCCTTGTTCTAAATTAACTCAACCAAATGAATAATATCATTTTCAATTTTTTTTTTCAAACAATAAAAGCAACAAGGAATGCCAATACGTCCAGGTATGATGACCGGTGGTGGTCCTGGTGGTGTTCCAATGGCAGCAGCATCTGGCATGACTATGATGGCAGGTGCAGGTGGTGGTATGCCAACACAACAAATGGGTGGTTTAATGTCGGGTGGTGGTGGTGGTGGTGGTATTCAACCACAACAACAAATGATGTTACCACAATCACAGCAAATAGGAACCGTAGATCAAAATGGCAAAAATATACAATTGGATCCATTTGGAGCATTTTAAAAGAATACAAAACAAATGTCCGCTCGTCTTAAATATAGATTAAAAACAGAATATCCCATTGTTATTTTACTTTATGATTACTATATTTTTTGATTTAATTAATTAAATTAAATTTGTATATTAAACGAATTGAATGAATGAGAATGTATAAAATATAGAGAAGAAGTAGAAGGTGATGAGAAACTACTGTGGGGAGCCATGTGGTGACAGTCGAAAGTATGTAATAATAAGAATAATGAATTAATTAAAAAAAAAGTGATAAATTTTTATAATATAACAAAAATTATAAAACAAAAAAAAAAAAAAAAGGTATATGAATTATAAATCCACATAAAATTCACAATAAAAATTTATAGTTTATAAATGCAAATGAAAAAAAAAACAAAATTTAGACATTAAAATTTAATAAAAAAAAAAAAAAAAGACAAAATTATTTAAATTTTAGGCAATCAAAATTTTACTTCTCTTTACATTTAATTAAATCAAAAAAAATCTAAATTGTATTATAAACAAAAATGAAATTGAAATTTAATAGAAATAGAAAAAAACCAACCACCTCTCCTACAATTTATTGGGGTTTTTTATTTTATTTTATTTATATTATTATTAATTAATTAATAATTAAATTCCTTTTCGTTTTCGTTTTCGTTTTAGTTTTACGCTCGCGTTTTCTTTTTTCTACTCCATTAAAATTATAGTATTCATAAATTTATTTTATGTTTTTCCATTTGAAAATATCACTTTTATTTGTTTTTCTTTTGAAAAACAAAAAATAAATTCTCTTGGTACAAAATAAATAAAAAAAAAATTGTATTATATAAATAAAAATAAATAAAATAAATAAATTAATAATTAAATTTAAAAAAAATTTAAAACAGATTCATAGAAAGAAAATTACAAAAATAAAATTGTAAAAAAAAAAAAGAAGTAAAAAACTAATAAGAAAATGAAATTGTGTGTAGAAATAAAAAAGATTTAATATTTTTATTTAGTTTTAAAAAGAATTTTAAATGAAGAAAATATAAATTTGAATTGAAAAGTGGAACAACAACAAAATGAAATGGAAAGTTATCATTCCATAATAATATTTAAAAAATAAAAATCTCCTTTTTATTATTATTATTATATTATGGAGATTTTAATTATTTAACAATTTACTTTTTTTTTTATTCGCATAGCAAAATTTTTTTTTATTTTTTGGCAATATTTTTTATAAACATTTCACAAAATAATTGCCTTTTTTTTTATTACATTTCCTTGTTATTTATAATTTAAAGAAATCATTAACTAAAAAAAAAAAAAAAAAAAACAAAATGATGCTCATTTTTAAGCGGTAATTATGCGGTTATTTTATTTTTTTTAATTTCTATAATTGTATATTATTTTTTTTCTGTATTTATTATATTTTTTTTTTATTTTTATATATAAAATGGATTATTAGGATTTATTATGATATCGATTTTGATTTTTTTTTAAAGAAAAATCTATGTAAAAAAACGAATTACGAAAATGGTTAATAGAAAAAATTTAATTTAGAAATTAAATACAACAAAAAAAAAACGATTTAGATATTTAATATACATTCAATTTAATTGTATTAATCTATATAGATCTATTTATAGATTGAATATATGAAATTTATTTGTTGTTGTTCATTTTGTGCTCTTTAAAGCTTTTTTTTAAATAGATTCTTTACAAAATTGAATGAATGATGAACCACCACCGTAAGATAAGGAAATTATTTTAATAATCGCATATTAAAAATTATTCTGTTAAGTTAATATATTGAATTATTGAATGGTATTTATGCTATTGGAATAATTCAAAAAAAAAAACATAACAAATTCACTTGAGGATTTCCAATTGGAAATTCATTATATATTTTTGCAAAAAGCAATAAATTATAGAGATAATTTTCATAAGAAAGTTATTGATTGTTTTTTTTTTCCAATAAACAAACACAACAAAATGATTAAGAATTTCCATATGAAATGTTTATTGAATATTTTCCAAAGGAAAAATTATTGATTTTATAAGAAAATTTAGGATTTTAGTAATAATTTAAGAAATTTTTCGTAACAATATGATTGATTATTAATTTTCTTTAGAAATTCTTCAAATTATTTCAAATTATAAGAAACAATTGAATATATTTTCTATTGCGAAAACTATTGCAATGATAATTTTAAAAAAAAAAAAAAAGAAATACTTAATATATAATTCTATGTAGACCGCTGCAGCATAACCAAGTCTATATACGGAAATTAAAACAAAAACAAAACCCCCTTATCGTTGCTAGTAAAAACCATCATCATGACAAAATTTTGTAAAGAATTTCTAAATATAAAAAGAAAAAAAAAATGTAAATAGCAAAAAATGCTTAAAATAAATTATTAAATTAAAAAAAAAAACATTTGCAATTTTCAACACAATTTTCAAATTAGATTTTATTAAAAATTTAATTAGTTTTTTTTCTTTTGAATAAATCTATTTTATGTAAATCATATAAAATATTTATATATAAGAAATTAAAAAATTAACAAACCTAAATGTTGAAAAAACCATTCAAGTACTATTTAAATATATAAAAAATGTGGAAATATGTGGAAATAATTTAAAAAGGAACAAAAATCCATTAAAATTAAATTAAAAATACGTGAGACATCTTCTATATAAAAACAGAATCGCAGGGGTAGCGACACAGAGAGCAATTCTACTATAAACAATCAAAAATATATATATTGAAAAAAATCGTCAAATTCTATATTACAAAATAAAAAAAAAAAACAATTGTTAATCCTATACCTATTATTAAATAACGCGACGTTATATATTAATTGCTAAAATTATTTGTGAAATAAAATAACTAAAAAAAACACAAAAAACCCCACAAAAAATCGACAATATTTTAACAAATAAATAACTTAACAAAAACAGATATACATAATAAAAAAATAAATTACATATTACATAGATATACATATATATTTAATTAAAAAAGATTAAAAATAATATTTATTGCCACAACACACTTTCAAATATTTATATATTATTTAATGATTAAAAACAAAATATATATATATATACAATTAAAGAATAGCTTTCATTTATTAGTAGTTATATTCTATTAAAAAAACAAAAACAAATTAATACAGTAAATGTTTAAAAATTGTTCTATATTTGTGTAAAAATTACGAAACAAAAAACTCCACAAAATCTATAAATAAAAAATACCGACTATAAATATTATAATTAGAGCTCTACACTCAATGCAATTTAAAATCCATAATCAATCTTCTATTATTATTCTAATTTTTACCTCACATATCCGTTAATTAATATCCCATATTTATTTTTTTTGAGGTCAAAACATAAATGATGAAAAATAATAAATTAATAGCTTTTAATAAATATTTATATATATATATTTGTAAATATTAAAAATTATATTTAGAGAAAATTAGCATATAAATAAAAACATATATATTAATTTATCGATATTTTAGAAACAAAACACAAAACAAATAAAAAAAGAATTAAGAAACATCAACTAAAACCAGCGCTAAATAAAATTTTATTTATCAATTTATTTTTATAATTTAAAATATATATTTAAAAAAAAAAAAACACATTTATATTTATATATATAAAAACAAAAACAAAAATAATTAAAAGATAAAAATCTAATTTTTATTTTATATTATAATTTATTTACAAATTTTTTTTTTGTTTTTTTATTTTCATTAATTAAATTAAATATTTGAAACATTTGAAATACTTGCAAATTCATTGCTATTATTATTATTATTATTTCAATTTTATTATATATACAATTAAATATTTATTTTTATTTTTCTTTTTTTTTTAAATCTTATGATGCATATAAAATTTTATATATAATTATTTATATATGTATTCAAAAAAGAATATAAATATTAAAATTAAAAATTATATTACAAAAAAAAAAAACAATAAATAAATAAATAAATATATATCTATTATTATTATTATAATTATATATTAAAATAAAATTAAAGAAAAATGTTATCTAATTATTGTATAATTATAATTAAAATTATTATTATTATTATTATTAATATGATTGATGAAAAAATTAATTTAATATATTTTTTTTCCCATTGATTAAGAAAATTTAATATTATTAATAAAATTATTGTAAATGTGTATTCAGAAAAAATAAAATAAAATATTTGTTGTATGAATATGAAAAATTAATAATATACGTAGCTTACCGAAATAAATATAAATAATTTAAAATGAATATAATATAATTTATTAGTTTTTAATTTATTAAATTAAATTTTTCTTTTATTTATTCGTTTGATTATTGACCAACAACCCCAAAAATCCCAATTTAATTAACAGAGATCTGATTGGAAATTACATTGAAAAAACATCAAAAAAATATAAAATAAAACCTTTTGGAAAAAAATAACATTTGTATGAAAAAAAAAAACATTTGTTTAAAACCCTCTTGGAAAAAATAAAAAACATTTGTATAAAAAAAATAAAACCTTTTGGAAAAATAAAACATTTGTATAAAACCTTTGTCTAAAAAAAAAACCTATCCAATATAAAAATCTTCTATGGTAATGTACCGGCTAATAATGTCGTTTCAAATAATAAAAACATTTGTATATCATGTGTGTATAATGTTGCGAGGTGTGTTGGCTGTTCGGCAAGTGGGTCACTGGTTCGAATCAGTTCGCATGCATTTTTTCATTTGAAGAATCATATGCAGCAGCAAATCAAATATAAGTGGAAAAATGAAAAAGAAAGAAAAAATTAAATTTTTGCTTTTTTTTTGCTAAATTTTGATCTGAAAAATACAAGGGTTAACTCTTGTAATTTTTTATTTCACCTCGTCCTTGGGATTCCAAATTTTCCGAGAATGTTGGGCATGAGTTGCTCTATTGATTCCATAAGTATGAAATTTTTAAGTGGACTAGGAACACCAGGACCTGGCTTTGAAAATCGTGTTTTTTGCACTTTCAAACCCTAATAACTTGGAATTTTGTTCTAGGATTTTTATAGCCACCACCATAGATCGATAGGGAATTTGAATACCTTTCGATTGATGGTATGATGATTAAAATCAGTCAACTGGTTTGGCCAGGAGGCTAGAAACAAATTTGGCCAATCCCAAATAGACCCCAATTCCTCGATTTATTTGAATAGGAAGGAGTTGCTTCATTTTAGAATTCTATACATTGTTGGAAAGGGTAAGGATCAACCTTTCATTTGATGGTAGTTTTGGAATTTTCCGATGAAAATTGTGGATTTTCCTTTAACATCGAAAAACATCAATTTTCGATGAACTTCAAAGGTTAGTTCCAACATGATCCTGTGGGATATCCATATCCAGATTTTTGTGAATCAAAATAGAGGATATGAGACGTCTTTTGCCACTGCCCCCGAAAGTTCATCTCATCTGGTTTCGGTACAGTGGTGGCCCAAATTTGACTCTGCATGAAAATTTCGTAAAATTTCAATTAACGCTCCTGGTCCAAATTGGATGATTTTTAAAAAGTGGTAGAACAAATGTTTCCTCGTTCGACATCCTTTATCATGCCTGAGAAGGCCAGAACTGTATTTTGAAAAAAGTAGCTTTTTGTCATTTTTCCAAATTTTTGGAAAAAAATTGAAAATTTTTGGAAAAAAATTGAAAATTTTTTTTTTCCGATTGGAATCGATAGGGCTAGTGATAAGGAGTATTTTTAGTACTGACGACTTTATCATAACTCGCTTATATTTCCCTATATAATGGATGGAATATTTTTTACCACATCGGAAAATCTTGATATTTTACATGCTTATATATGAATATTTTGAATCTTAATCAATTGCTTAATGTTAAAATCAATAATAATAGGGTGTATATGCTAAATGTTCTTCTATTTAATTAATTTAATATTATTTTTCAAACTCAATTTGTTCACTTTTTTATAACTTATTGGGCACAACTTAAAGAAAACTAATTAATTCAGGAGGAATGTTTTAAAATTGATAGAATAAAAACTTACACGATTTTATTCCCATCCTTTTATTTTATTTGTTGTCGATTGATTTGTTGATCCTCTGGAAAACTTTCAATTAATGTTGTTGGTATTTTAGTTGCTGCAGTGAGCCTCTCTTGTTCCTTATTCTGTTCAATTTTGTAGACGATTTTGTCTTCGATGAGGTTGTATTTATTTTTTAATCTATCACTACACAGTTCCATCCACATATTTATTCGATCACAAAAAAAACCACGTTGTTTATTTTTATCATCAGCATTCAACCAAAAAAAAATCCCCTTACAACATTGAAAATGAATGAATTGTTTTAATTCTCTATAAATTTAATACTGTAATAACAATTTTGTAATGGTTATTCCTTCCTGGATCGCTGGATGATAATCAAATGGTTCAATCTTCTTTGTTTTTTTTAGTTGTTGTCACAAAAAATTCAATAAACGCTTCCGAAATAAATTAGATTCTATTGGAAGCAGGGAAATTAAAAATTAAAATCATAAATAAATAAATAAAATAATTAATTTGGAGCAATTTTGAAACAAAACTTATGGAATTTTAAAGATAAAATATTAAAAAAAAAACTAACCAAAAATAAATAATCAAAAACTGAACTGAACTTCACGAATCTTTTTTAATAATAAAAGTAAAATATCAAAACAAGTTTGAATAAAATCCAAAGGGGGATATTGATTTTAATATCCAATTGCAAATGGCTTCTTGTGTCAAATTAATAAATTAAAGGTTTGGTTTATTCAGCGCATTCAATTACTATTTACAAAGTACCGGTTATTACCCGTGAGTACTACTACCCGCTACTTGTATCAACTATTAACCGGTACTTGTATTCAATACTACTGGGTACTTGTATCTGCTACCCCTCTCATATAAAATAATTCCACCGAGTACTACTCGGTAGTCGGTACTTTGTTAATAGTAGTTTAAGGCGCAGAAGAAACCAAACCTTTAATTTATTAATTAGAGACAAGAAGCCATTTGCAATTGGATATTTAAATCAATATCCCCCTTTGGATTTTATTCAATCTTGTTTTTGTTTTGATATTTTATTTTTTTTTATTATTAAAAAAAATTGGTGAAGTTCGGTTTAGTTTTTGATTGTTTATTTTTAATTTGTTTTTTTTTAATGTTTTTTCATTACCTCCAAATTAATTGTTTAACTTATTTATTTATTATTTTAATTTTTAATCTCTCTTTTTCCAATATAATGTAATTTATTTCGGAAGTGTTTATTGAAAATTTTTCACAACAAAACAATGAAGAACGAACAATTTAATTACCATCCAGCGATCCAGGAAGGAATAACCATTACAAAATAGTTATTACAGTATTAAATTTATGGAGAATTTAATAATTCATTCATTTTCAATGTTGTAAGCAGGTTGTAAGGAGGATTTTTGGTTGAATGCTGATGATAAAAATAAACAACATGGATATTTTATGATCGAATATTGATCGAATTGTGTAGTGATAAATTAAAAAATAAATAAAACGTCATCAAAGTCAAAATCATCTACAAAATTTAACAGCAACTATAAAACCAACAACATCAATTGAATGTTTTCCAGATGATCAACAAATCAATCGACAACAAATAAAATAAAAGGATGGGAATAAAATCGTGTAAGTTTTTATTCTATCAATTTTAAAACATTCCTCCTGAATTAATTAGTTTTCCTTAAGTTGTGCCCAATAAGTTATAAAAAAGTGAACAAATTGAGTTTGAAAAATAATATTAAATTAATTAAATAGAAGAACATTTAGCATATACACCCTATTATTATTGATTTTAACATTAAGCAATTGATTAAGATTCAAAATATTCATATATAAGCATGTAAAATATCAAGATTTTCCGATGTGGTAAAAAATATTCCATCCATTATATAGGGAAATATAAGCGAGTTATGATAAAGTCGTCAGTACTAAAAATACTCCTTATCACTAGCCCTATCGATTCCAATCGGAAAAAAAACATTTTCAATTTTTTTCCAAAAAATTGGAAAAATGACAAAAAGCCACTTTTTTCAAAATACAGTTCTGGCCTTCTCAGGCATGATAAAGGATGTCGAACGAGGAAACATTTGTTCTACCACTTTTTAAAAATCATCCAATTTGGACCAGGAGCGTTAATTGAAATTTTACGAAATTTTCATGCAGAGTCAACTTTGGGCCACCACTGTACCGAAACCAGATGAGATGAACTTTCGGGGTCAGTGGCAAAAGACGTCTCATATCCTCTATTTTGATTCACAAAAATCGGGATATGGATATCCCACAGGATCATGTTGGAACTAACCTTTGAAGTTCATCGAAAATTGATGTTTTTCGATGTTAAAGGAAAATCCACAATTTTCATCGGAAAATTCCAAAACTACCATCAAATGAAAGGTTGATCCTTACCATTTCCAATGATATATAGAATTCTAAAATGAAGCAACTCCTTCCTATTTAAATAAATCGGCGAAATGGGGTCTGTTTGGGATTGGCCAAATTTGATTCCAGCCTCCTGGCCAAACCAGTTGACGGATTATATTGATCATACCATCAATCGAAAGGTATTCAAATTCCCTATCGATCTATGGTGGTGGCCATAAAAATCCTAGAACAAAATTCCAAGTTATTAGGGTTTGAAAGTGCAAAAAATGCGATTTTCAAAGCCAGGTCCTGGTGTTCCTAGTCCACCTAAAAATCTCATACTTATAGAATCAATAGAGCTACTCATGCCCAACATTCTCGGAAAATTTGGAATCCCAAGGACGAGGTGAAATAAAAAATTACAAGAGTTAACCCTTGTATTTTTCAGACCAAAATTTAGCAAAAAAAACCAAAAATTTAATTTTTTCTTTCTTTTTCACTTATCCACTAATAGTTTCTTTGCTGCTGCATATGAATCTACAAATGAAAAAATGCATGCCAACTGATTCGAACCAGCGACCCACTTGCCGAACAGCCAACACACCTCGCAATATTATACACACATGATATAGAAATGTTTTTATTATTTGAAACGACATTATTAGCCGGTACATTACCATAGAAGATTTTAATATTGGATAGGTTTTTTTTTTAAAACAAAGGTTTTTATACAAATGTTTTATTTTTCCAAAAGGTTTTATTTTTTTTATACAAATGTTTTTTATTTTTTTCAAGAGGGTTTTAAACAAATGTTTTTTTTTTCATACAAATGTTATTTATATCCAAAAGTCTTATTTTTTTCATGGGTTTAAAATAAAATAAAAAACACATTATAATTTTGGTATTTTAATAAATAAATATTAATTTTTATTGTAATTCTTTTCTAATTAATAATCTAATTTTGTTTTTTAATTCATTATTTATTATTTTATCAATCATATATTTAATTTTTAATAGTATTTTTCTTGTTCAGATCAGGAAATCGTTTACTATATTCGTAAAAAGAGATACACTTCATTTGATAATCCGTAGCTGTGAGTACATCAAAATTTAACGAAAATCAATTTGAACATCGTGGCAAGCTTTAAACATCATATGATTCAATCCGAGTGACTGCAGCTGTAGTGGTTAAAATCCCTCCTAAACACACCTACCTCACAATAATTTGATTCTGTTTTAAAATAGTTAAATAAAAATATAAATTTCTTTGTATTTCAAAAAAACACAACACACAAATGATTTTAATGCCGGGAAGGTTATGAAAAATTCAGGTCTCTCCTTTTTTACGGCAGATTCACTTTCTAATATAAGTATTTAAATAAAATAAATAATTATAGCCATCAGATTTATTGGTAAATTTTACAATAATTGGCCCAAACCAAATTTTTATTTACAATTTATGAAGAAATTAACCATAGACAAATAGAAATCGTATTCAAAATCAAATTTTATCGGAAAAAATTGTATATTTATTAATTTTTATTGATTTTATTTTGATTAGTTATTCACCAGAGTAAATGAATATTGTTTCAATGACAAAAAAAAAGTGTATTTATAATGCTGGATCAACGTGTCCGGGTGCTGGTTGTACAAAATGTTGATCTAATTCACTATTGGTTACCGATACAAATTGTTCGATACCCGTACGATCATCAACCGTTTCCTGTTTAATTGTATTAACAATTGCACCGGCAACTGTAATATAATTACTATCATCAACTGGCATATTTAGGCTTTCATACGAATCATCAGATAAGTCTGTACCGACAGCAACAATTGTTGCTACTAAATCTGAACCACCAACGGTTTCCGATGATGGTGAAGTCACACCCGATTCTGGTGATGTTGGTGATGTTGACTGTGATGCATTTAATAAATCATCACCCAATTTACGTAGGCTATCACTTAAATTTTGTATTAATACAATAACAACTTTTGGTACAATCAAAACAGTTTCGACAACAGCCGTTGCTGTATCAGCAACAGCGGTAACAGTTGTGGTGATAACATTACCGGCAGCGGTTGCCGTATCCTTAACTACATTCGTTGCTGTACTAACCGTTTGATCAACAACATTCGTTGCTGTACTAACCGTTTGATCTACAACATTCGTAACCGTTTTCACTGTATTATCAACTGTTTTTGTAACAACACCGAAAAGCTTTCCGAATAGACTAGGATTTGGAGCTGCATTTATCACCTGCGTGTATTTTTAAAATAGATTAATATAATTATAAATTATTTTGTGCTTTTGTAATATCATATTTGTGTATGATTTTATTATTTTTTTTTTATACCTGAACGGTGCCAATTAATAGTAATATTAAATAGAATTTCATGATAGTTATTGTTTTTATCAACGCGAAGATATATCTTTCAATTCCTATGTCTTATCACAAACTGAATATATCAAATGTTTATTCAATTATTTTTAAAGAATTACATATATTAAAATAGAATATATATTAAACGAAATTTAAGGTATTTTATATATTAAAAAACGAAAATATATAATTAAGATAACAATTGAATAAACACTATATATAACAATTTGCTCTATTGTTAATTAACCATTTTTAAATAATTAAAATTTGCAATATATATATATGAATATATTTATTCGAACAACAAACAGACAAATTATTATATATATATTATTAAGCAAAAATTAATGTATCGTTTTTTTTTTCTAAATAAATATTAGAACATACATTTTTTATTTTTTATGATGATTATTTAAAAAGACGCACACACTTTCTTATATAAAATATGTACTGCTGCGGTTGTCACCTACCATATATATCTTATAATCACCTATCTTATTAATTTATTTAATCGCCATATATAATTTGGATAAAAAATATAAAACAGACACACATCTGTTTCTATTATTAACGAACAACAATAAAAACAAAACATAAACAATCCGAAATGAAATTAAATATCTTATAACTAAAACTATTTCTAATATATTAAAATAAATGAATTAATTAATTATATCATTGTGATTGATCTGACATGAAAAAGTAATGCAACAAAAAAAAAGGTTTTTTATTTAATTTCACAATTGATTCAATTTATATTGTGCGAATATGTGGAGTAATCATATATTAAACAAAAATCATTAATAAAATCACCTAAAAATTATTGAATATATCAATATAATGCGGTAAGTCAATAGTTATAATAATATACAAATCCATAAACAATTATCATGAATTCCTAAAACATTATATCAAAACAGATTTATATAATAATAATATAAAATGACTCACTTATCACAGGTATGATAACCAGACGTGGGTATTTTAGGCTGCTCCAATTGTTTGATATAATATATGCCATGTTTATTTGATCGCTTCAAGATCCCCGACTTTAGATAGATGTTTAAGTGCATAAAAGATTGTGTTATTCATTTAACTTCTTGAATTTTGTCCAGGATATATGATATTTTTGATTTGTATATGTCTTTTATATTAAGACCTTCGCTCAGTTGAACAATTTTGTATTTCAAAAACATCATAACATATATCGCCTATCATTATTTTAATTAACTTATAATATTTCCTTATTGAATATACATTTTGTTTACGTTGATTTTATCGGTGGAATTCATTTAGACACTTTGCTATTTTTCCTTTGCTAGATAAATCGATATATTTAATTGATGATTTTTTGAATGATATATGAATAATGAATGATGCGATATGCGATCTATATTCTGATGTATATAATTGATGATTTTCTCATTTTTCGTATAATTTGTATAATCTATAATTTGGCACTTGACGTTTCTGCAGTTTTTATGGATAAATTGCAAATTTTGAATTGTTTGAATTGTAAATACTAAATAAAATAACAAAATCAATAATATATACAATTTAAGACTTAAAATCTATAATCCGCCGATTGAATTCAGAATATAGAATCTATATTAGAAAAAAATGAGTTATAAATACACTTTTCTATCGCAATATAAGTATACGATAAATCAACTTAATAATAAGAACAATAACAATTCAATTCAATTAAATTTATATAATTTTCAATTTTTATTTTACAAACTATTACATAATAATTCTATTAATTTTTATTATAAAATTTTTTAGCATATATTTATTATTAAAATATAAGCACATCACATATCTTGTTTGAAAGTTATAATAAATATAAAAAAAAATAATCATGTAATCTAATGTTATAGAATTATTTTTTTTTTCTTTACTTTTTTGATTTAATTTATATATACAAATTAATAATTATATTTTAATCATTAATACTGAAAATTATAAAAATATATAAAAAATAACAAATAAACATATAACAATAATTAAAAAAAAAATAAAAAACGAACGAATTGTTTCAAAATATATAATATATACCTGATGAAAATCATATCATTGTTGTGGGAAAAAACTATTTTTTGGGGATTTTTTTGGGGCACAGCAGCGCAAAAATATGATTGTGCGGTGTCCTCTGTGATTATTGTGATAAAATAACCACAAAAAAAAAAAAAACAAATCGCACAAAATATAAAGCAATAAAGATTATATTAAAAATTTTTTGTTAAGAAAAATTCCATTTTTTAATATCCGGCCAAAGTATATTGTTGTGATCCCTTAAAATCACCATAATTATGATTTGATGCTAATTCACTGGCATCCGATAAATGACCATTGTGATAATCACCACCACCACCATTGCCACCTCCGCTACCATGTTGTTGTGATTCGTGTAAACCAATGGATGCATGTACAGCTGCTTCAGCTGCATTACTTTGAGCTTGAGCTGCCGATGATGCTGCTTTTTGGGCAGCCGATTGTGTTGCTTCAAAATCAATACGAGCCGAATGTAATTGTTCTTCAATGGCTTCGACACGTTGTTTGGCCGCACCGACCATAGCCGTTTGTGAACCTAATTCAGCGGCTGCTTCGCTGGCCGCCTGTTGAGCATGTTCCGATGATTGTTGGGCATTATTTAGGGCGGCTGTTAATACAGCAACATGATTCATTGCCTGTTGTGCAGCTTGTTGGGCAGCCTTTGCTGAACGTTTAGCTTGTTGTAATTGTTGAATTTCACCGTCTAATGCTTGATGCGCTTCAATACTTTGTTGTTCTAATCCTTGTAATAGTACTTGTTTACCGGCGAGGGCTGCTTGTGCCGTTGCTGCTGCTTGTGTGGCCGCCTGTGCCAATGTATTTTTAGCAACAAATGCTGCTTGTTTAGCGGCCGCATGTTGATTGGATACCGCTGAACTTGCCTGATCGGCTGAACCTTGTGCAATTGATCGTAAACCACTGCCAGCACTATAACCGGTTTTACCGTGAGAGCTACCACCACCATTACTGCCGCCACCATTACCTCCATGACCACCACCATTACCACCACCGTTTCCTCCATGACCACCACCACCACCACCACCACCTGAATGTCCAATTTGAATATTTTCTAAATGTGCACCATCACCAGCACCACCAGCAACCAATTGTCCACCATTTGTATATTCATAATCATAATCATAATCTTTTTTCTTTGCTGCTGTACGAGCTAAAGCTGTACCTATGTTTTATTTTGTTATTATAAAAAAATACAATAAATCAATATATGATGAGTTTATTTATATATTTTTTTTTCAATATTTTGAATATAAATTGTTTATTATTTACTATATTTTTTTTCGTAGTAGTACTTACTTAAATAAATGATGAATAAAATAGCAATGACTTTCATTTTGAATATTTTTTTTGTTTTGTTTATAGATTATCTGTGTATATATGGTATACTTTCTTCGTATTTAATCACAATCGTTATAATGTATATTATATGTTATTGCGGTGTGTTGTTATAATTATATTAAAATTATTAAAGTTTTTTACTTTTATTGTAATTCGTTTGTTTTTTTTTTTAATTTGAATATCTGTCTGTCTGAAAATTTAAGAATTATATTAATTATACATTTATTTAATTATTTGTTTATAAAAGTTTCATGTGCACACAGTGCGTTTCATATTGTGAATTGTTTAGAAATCTTTTTGCAGACTACCGACCGCTCTATATATATATATATATATATATATATATATATATTGAATTTATTGTATTAGAAAATAGTTAATGGATTTTATCGTAGTTCTTTTTTAATAAAATGTTTGGAATCAAACAAATTGTTTAGGAAATCAATTGAAATATTATTAACATATATAATAAACATCTGGATTGTGGAATTGCTTTTATTGTAATTTCAAACATATATACAAAAAATTTGATCATTGAAATTCCGGACAATTATTTAGATAAAACTGTGGTAAATAAAATGATGAACGATTATTATACTAACTCGCACACTGTAAATATAATAAATGTGATAGTTTGTTATCAATAGAAAAAATTAAATATATGACTATGAGAAATTATATAAAAATAAAAACCATTATTATATAGTAATGAATAAAAGTGAAAATTCCTTTTATAAATCGCGCATAATAATATATAGTAATTAACCAAATTCAAATATTTATATATGTAAGAAATGATGAAGAAGAAAATAAAGAAAAAGAAGAAGATTTGAAGTAATAAAAATAATAATAACGCACATTTACGCTATTAAATAAAACATTAATGTTTGTTTATACCATATATACATAAATATGGTAAATAAAAATTATATTATTAATGCATTTTGATTAAATCAATTTTTGCTATTTCATTTAATGAATATGTATTTTTGTATATATATAATTATATATATATATATATATTTTTATTAAATGAATGAATTAATATGTAAATATATATATGTATTTTTTTTTTCGGGGCATTATTTGTATTATGATGATTTTAAAAATTTCTTTTTTTTTTTATTTTGTCCTGGAGGCTTATTCGTTATTTTTTTTTTTATATAATTTATTACATTATAAATAAAAACACATGTTGTCTATTATAGCAATTTTGTGCGAAAAAATAATGCGAAAAATTCACTTCAACACAATATGAATTTGAATAAAATAATTTATCACGATTAATAATAATATTTTGAATTTAAAATACATTTTAATGGAAATATATCAGCCATATATAGACGTTTTATTTTGGGTTAATGATACAAATAAAATAATAATAAAATCCAAATATTGAATTAAATTTTAAAGTAATTTAAATATATGGAAATTTTGTCTCTGTATATACGAATTTTTTGTTTTTCATCGGTTTTTATTTTAGTTATAATTTTGTAATTTTTGTACATTTTTTTTTGGGTTCGTCGCTTAAACTCTTTTGTAGTTCTTTTCAAAAAGTTACATTTTAAAAAGGATTTCGATTTCGATTTTGATTATGACGAATAAATTTCATATATTTTGTATTTTAAAGAAAAAAAATAGAAATAATTCCAATTTATAAATATGATAAATAATTAAAAAATAATAATAATAATTTTATAGACACGGCGCATTGACATTTTTCTAATTTGACTAATTTATAACAAAATAACACTATAACTAAAAAAAAACATTATAAAGCGAAATTAGTAATTATATATATAAAGAAATATAAATAAAACAAGTTATGTGTATGTAAAGATTTTTGTAATTATATATAAAAAGAAAGAAATAAAAATATATATAATTCAATGTCATTCAACAAAATACTATATCAGAAAAAAAGAAGAAAAATGTCATTATCTTTTGAATGGCAAAAAAAAAAAACTTTCTTCTATAATAAAATCAATGAATTTCTATATAGGATTGAAGATTGTGGTCTGTTTTAAGCTATACAACAATAAAGGTAATTTGTGATAATGGGAAGGATGAATATGCGACGTTGCTCGTTTTAATTAATTAATATTTTTTACCGGAATACAAAATTATATACACACTATATATATTATTCAAATTAAAACTGTTAACAAAAACACTACTAAAAATTTGTATTTATTATTTAATAACGAAAAACTACCATTCGAAATTTTTCCCTTATTTTTAATATTTGATTTATATTAAAATATAATAATTTTACAAATAGAATATCACATAAAATTATGCGATTAAAACAAAATTTCTTTATTAAAAAAACACACGACCGACGACGATATATACAGACAGACGATTATTTGTAATTTATAAAATATATATATATTTTATAAATTTTCACTTTTACACATATTTTTTTTTTTTTCACTTCTTAGCACACACAACAAATTAAAATAAAATAAAAAACAAAAACCAAACGCAAAGTCCAATCTTTTATCGCGTTATTACAGATATATATTTTATTTGTTAACATATATAAAATAATATATTTAACATAAACAAATATATATCGAAAATAAAAATTTTTTTAAAATACTCACCTTAACGTGATTTATATTATTTATAATTTAACACTTTCTTTGAATTTTTATATTATTATTTATTTCAAATTATTTATAAATATATAAAATGAAAAACTACAAAAAATTAAAATAAAAAAAATATGTAATTAAACAAAATAAATTAAATCAGTTTTCTTTATCGTAAATATAATATATGAATGTAAAAAAAATATATATATATATATACAAAAATTTATTTGTCTTTATCGAACAAATGAATAGGTGAGAATGATATTTTATTTGCAAAAACATTTCGTTTTTATACTAAACAGAAAAACTCAAAAGATTATATTATAATAAAAAAAATAGAAAAAAAAAAAAATATGTTTAAAAAAATAAAAATATAAATGCAACAAATAAATTTTGAGATTTTTTTTTCTTTTTTTGGTATTTTTTGGTTGGTATATTTTGTTTTACACAGCAATGATTTTTGTTGTTATAAATTTTAAATTTGATTATGAAAACAAAAAAAAAAAAAAAATAGTAATAATAATAATATGATTATAAAATTTAAATGCAATTATAATAAATTTATAAAATTAAGTAAATTTTAATTGTAATACAATTGTTATTTCATTTTTTTTAAATAATTTTTTTGTATTATTGTAAAGTATACGGAATTATAATGGAAAAATAAATAGGCATGTCAGATCTTATACATATATACAAACACGTACAGAGTATATCTACATCACAAAGTGTATAATAATAAAAAATATTATACAACAATATTATTTGTGGTTTGTTATATATATATTATTTTTGTAGTATATATGAAAATAAAAATGATTGAGTTTTGAGATCAGATTGCAGATTTTGATCAAATATACCATTAAAATAAAATAAATATAATCATATGTAATACATTAATTGCTTATATGGGGAAATTAATTCAATTAAATTTATTAACTAATAAAATTATTCATTGGAATGTATAATAAATAGATTAATTGCAAAAATACGCATATATAGGTATATGACAATAAAATAAGGATTCGGAGGATCTGCTTTTATTGCTGAGTCTCCGCATTTTTGAGGAAGTGGAGGCGTAGGAAACTGGACCTCGTCGGAAGAGGATGATTTGATGATTTTGATTTAAAATTGTGTCATATTATAACATATTATTTCTCTGGTTTTTTTTCTAATTCCTAATTTAGAAGAAAAAACTTGGAAATTTTTGAGTCGGTAACGCGAATCAAATTGCTATAGAACCATATATTCAAAGTACCAGAAAATTTTATTACATATTTAAAAAGATCGTACAAAATTAATAAAGGTCTTCTTACATCATTTTAATGGTTTTCATATGAATTTTCCGAGATTTTCCAATTTTAAATAAAAATAAAACAGATTTTTAAATGATAAATTTATGAAAATAAACCGCATGTAGTAAAATTATTGTAACTTCCTAACCAGTTAACCGATTGAAATGTTTATACCATCAAAAGAAAGGTAATTTTATGCTCTTTAAGGAAAAAATATAATCGGTATCGCTTTTATAAGAAAGTCATATTGAAAAACGCAATCATTTGATAAAAATGGTCAATACTCAGACATTTTTCAAGTGATCCATTCAATTTTATTGCATATTTAAAAAGATCGTACAAAATTAATAAAGGTCTTCTTACATCATTTTAATGGTTTTCATATGAACTTTCCGAGATTTTCCCAAAATAAAACATATTTTTGAATGATAAATTTATGAAAATATACCATGTATTAAAATTATTGTAACTTCCTAACCAGATAAGGAATTTTAATGATTATAACATCAAAAGAAAGGTAATTTTATGCTCTTTAAGGAAAAAACATAATCGGTAATGCTTTTATAAGAAAATCATATTGAAAAACGCAATCATTTGATAAAAATGGCCAATACTCAGACATTTTCCAAGTGAACCATGCAATTTTATTGCATATTTAAAAAGATCGTACAAAATTAATAAAGGTCTTCTTACATCATTTTAATGGTTTTCATATGAACTTTCCGAGATTTTCCCAAAATAAAACATATTTTTGAATGATAAATTTATGAAAATATACCATGTATTAAAATTATTGTAACTTCCTAACCAGATAAGGAATTTTAATGATTATACCATCAAAAGAAAGGTAATTTTATGCTCTTTAAGGAAAAAATATAATCGGTAATGCTTTTATAAGAAAGTCATATTGAAAAACGCAATCATTTGATAAAAATGGCCAATACTCAGACATTTTCCAAGTGAACCATTCAATTTTATTGCATATTTAAAAAGATCGTACAAAATTAATAAAGGTCTTCTTACATCATTTTAATGGTTTTCATATGAACTTTCCGAGATTTTCCCAAAATAAAACATATTTTTGAATGATAAATTTATGAAAATATACCATGTATTAAAATTATTGTAACTTCCTAACCAGATAAGGAATTTTAATGATTATACCATCAAAAGAAAGGTAATTTTATGCTCTTTAAGGAAAAAATATAATCGGTAATGCTTTTATAAGAAAGTCATATTGAAAAATGCAATCATTTGATAAAAATGGCCAATACTCAGACATTTTCCAAGTGAACCATTCAATTTTATTGCATATTTAAAAAGATCGTACAAAATTAATAAAGGTCTTCTTACACCAATTTAATGGTTTTCATATGAACTTTCCGAGATTTTCCCAAAATAAAACATATTTTTGAATGATAAATTTATGAAAATATACCATGTATTAAAATTATTGTAACTTCCTAACCAGATAAGGAATTTTAATGATTATACCATCAAAAGAAAGGTAATTTTATGCTCTTTAAGGAAAAAATATAATCGGTAATGCTTTTATAAGAAAGTCATATTGAAAAACGCAATCATTTGATAAAAATGGCCAATACTCAGACATTTTCCAAGTGAACCATTCAATTTTATTGCATATTTAAAAAGATCGTACAAAATTAATAAAGGTCTTCTTACATTATTTTAATGGTTTTCATATGAACTTTCCGAGATTTTCCCAAAATAAAACATATTTTTGAATGATAAATTTATGAAAATATACCATGTATTAAAATTATTGTAACTTCCTAACCAGATAAGGAACTTTAATGATTATACCATCAAAAGAAAGGTAATTTTATGCTCTTTAAGGAAAAAATATAATCGGTAATGCTTTCATAAGAAAATCATATTGAAAAACGCAATCATTTGATAAAAATGGCCAATACTCAGACATTTTCCAAGTGAACCATTCAATTTTATTGCATATTTAAAAAGATCGTACAAAATTAATAAAGGTCTTCTTACATCATTTTAATGGTTTTCATATGAACTTTCCGAGATTTTCCCAAAATAAAACATATTTTTGAATGATAAATTTATGAAAATATACCATGTATTAAAATTATTGTAACTTCCTAACCAGATAAGGAATTTTAATGATTATACCATCAAAAGAAAGGTAATTTTATGCTCTTTAAGGAAAAAATATAATCGGTAATGCTTTCATAAGAAAATCATATTGAAAAACGCAATCATTTGATAAAAATGGCCAATACTCAGACATTTTCCAAGTGAACCATTCAATTTTATTGCATATTTAAAAAGATCGTACAAAATTAATAAAGGTCTTCTTACATCATTTTAATGGTGGGAAAATATACCATGTATTAAAATTATTGTAACTTCCTAACCAGATAACGAATTTTAATGATTATACCATCAAAAGAAAGGTAATTTTATGCACCAAAAGAAAGTTATTACTATTATAAAATTTGTTCTTTGAATGAAGTAAAAAATAAAAATATTTAATAATGAATTCTTTACATGAATGAATTCAGTTTCATATGTTACGTAGAGTATTATATAGTTGTTTGTAATCGATTTACTGACGGAAATAATGAATAAACCTTATCTTTGGCATCTAATCGAACTCTTAAACTGAATCATACACTCGCATTCGCGTTTACTGCGGGAATCGTCTGTTGTGTTATGATTGTATTTTCTCTCTGGTGCAAAATTTGGTATATTATATCATAATAAAGCTTATCAGCAATAAGATTCAATAGATAAGATATTTTGAAAGTTATACATAATACAGATAATTTATTAAAAATAACTATATGTAAATAACCTTCTATAAATATACCTTATCCATTTCCCCTGTGTATATAGACAAACTTTATGATATAATACCATATTGTTCATATATAACAAATTTACATATTACAATTAGGTTTTAGCATCCGACACAACATATTTGTGCGGAGAAGAAATCGGCCGCATATACAAAATTGATTGATTGCAATTACATAATTATAATATACATTATGATTTCATATATAAAAACTATAAACAATTATTAGCATTTGATTTATATGTTAAAATATGAATAAAAATAAAATAAACTAAAATAAGTTAAAGTAAAAACAAATAAATAATGGTAAAAAAATAAATAAAATAAATATGTTTGTTTAAATAATTTCATTATACATGTCATTTTGAAAAAAAAAACGAATAATAGTAAAACATATATAATAATAATAATAATAAAGTATAAAATAAATTGTTAAAAATGTATCTAAAAATGATCAAAAAAAAATTATATACCCTATACCAAAACTATCTACGTTTTAATTTTAAAGGCGCATAACAAAATATAACATAAATTTATTTTTACAATATAAAAAATAAATAAAAATCTATTAGATAATATAAATACTACAATATATAAAAAAAAAACTATAATATCAACAACTATAATAAAACAAAAATCTAATATCTAGCAGTACTGTTTTTTTTTTTTAAATTAAAATAAAAACAATATCTTAAATTTAATTGGATGGAATTAATCAATTTCATATGGTGATTTTTATAATGTTATGTATATAGATTGTATATAGAATTCAATATGCATTCAGAAACATTTTTTTTATTGTATTTTTATAGAGAGTATTAAATTATAAATACAAAAATAAAAACCTTTTTATTGATATTTAATTGTTAAAATATATATGTATATAAAAAATACATAAATTTTATTGTTTTTCTGGTTTTGCGTACGTGCGTTTATTGAGATTAATTATTTAAAAATTTGTGTTTTTTTTTTGCTTTATTAAATAAAAACGTTTTAGTTATAATTTTTTTTTGATTTTTTCTAAAGAAAGTATGAAAAATCTATACAATTTTATGGAAAAATTCGTGGAAATTCGATTTATATATGTTCAAGAATTTTTAATATAGAAATCATGATGCGGCGGGGTAAACAAAAATGAAATAGTTTTAAGGGATGGTACATATAGAAATTATTAATTTTCTATATATACAAATTACACAATGATGATACATAAAAAAGAAAACCATATTGTACTAATTTTTATAATGCATAAACATTTTAATTTATTTTTGTGGTTTTTAGTAAATGAACCAAAAAAAAAAAAAAAATAGAAATTACATATATATCTTTATGCAATTTTTACGTGAAGAATTAATCATAATAATATATATATTTTCCATAAATATGTATAATAATTATTTATCGAAAGAAATCCAAAAAAAAAAAAAACGTAAATAAATATATATTATTATACGATACACCTATATAAATACAATAAGTAAAATACAAATTTAAATGTAAGTTTTTAATTTGTCTGAAATAAATATATATAAAGAAGAAAGAAAAAAAAAACCTCTACTGATTAATATAATTAACTTCCTCATTTATTATTATTATTATTATTAGCAGTTGAAGAAAATGAAATTAAAATTATCCATTATATATATTTATGAATATAAAATGCCCATATTTATTTATATATAACGAATTAGTATGAGTGATTTTTAACTTCTTAAAAAAATGTTATAAAATTAATTTCATTAAAAAATATTGTTTTATATATATATATAAAACTGCGGGTATAAACTATATAATTATAATAATGCATTCATTTAATTTTCATACATCTATATATATACAATATATATAACATTTTTTAACAATATTACATCTGAATTACATAATTTTATTGAATTAATTGAGTTTTTTTTTTATGAATTATAAATTATAAATTAAAATATTATATAATGTTTTAATTTAAAAAATATCTATACCTATATAAATATTTGTACTTTATATTGCGTTAAGTGAATATTTAAATATTTACAAAAAAAATTTAACGCACAACGTTTAATAAAATTTATCTTAAAATTAAAATTAAACAGATCTTTCTGCATTTTAGATTTGAAAGTTAAATAAATGTTCTGATATATATCGCGAATATATAGGCAGGAAAATTATTTATAAAGTAATAGAGTTTTTTAATTGAATACCCGCAGTCACCATACCATATATATATTATATAACGTAAAGCAACATCAATATATTAACCATGCTTAAATCAATCAAATTGTATAATACATATATATCTATTAATTTCTTATCTATAGATAGTGACTAAAAGTATTCTATATACCAACTTTTTAACTATTTAGTTTTATTGTATAAAGATAGAATTTTCCTATTATATATTAATATAACAAATATACAAATAATTTTCTTCGGTTTTTTCCCGCGTCACACTTTATTTTATTCAGCTATTAACATTTTCCGGACACTTATATATGGAATTTATTGCACTTTTGACTATGTGTCATTTTTCTTATTTCAATATACATACATATCGTTTTATTAACCGCGATACCCAGAGTTCTCATATAGGCTTTCTTTAATTATTATATTATACATTTAACTGGCATTTTGTTACAAGATAAATCCTATAACAATATATTATTTCTTAAAAATTACTTTGTTTTTTGTTTAGTGGTCTAATTTTCGCCGCCGCCGCCGCCGCCGGTTGATTCGGATTCAGTTTATTTTGTTTTTTTTATTGTTTATTAGTGAAGTATTTATTCAAAAATAATAAATTGTTTACTTTATAGAATTTTTTTTTTTTTTGTTCGTTACTACGGCAGAATCGGTTTAGCACCCGTAAAACCTCGGAATTCTATTGCCGTGTGAGCCCGTAACGAAATCGCACTTAATCAGGTGATGAACCTTATAGATGCATTGAATACACTTAAGTGATTTTGGGTGGTAAATCTATTATAATATGGGGATTAATTTATGAAATTTTGAAAATAAAGCAAACATATGAGATAAAAAAAAAAAACTTTTACTAAAACGAAATAAGAAAAAATCACTCATATGAGATTTCAAACAATTGTCCAAGTTGCACTTTAGGTGGATTAGTTTTTAGATAAGATGTAAATGTTTAATTTAAATAACTGCGATAATCAAAAGTAGGGGGAAATACTATAGTTCAGGGAGGCTATTCCATAATTTTGCTGTTCTTGCTGGGAAAAATGAATTTCCAAATCTGTTTGTTCGCAAAAAACTAATAGATACACAGAATATGAATGAGCCTTTTGTGAATTTCTCGAATTATTATAAGAGAATTTAATTGGTTCAGGAATTAGAACTTTAAAATTTCATTAGAGCATTCATATGGTAATATACGTACCTATAAAATGTGCACAATGAAGCTATACTGATCGTCTATGATCCAATGATTCAATGGAATTTGTTATTGTTTCATTTCTGATCAGCGAAATAGCATGTTTTTTGGATCCTGTCACTGAATTGCAGTGTAGTAATTGGTGCACCAGAATTGTACTCTAGAATAGTGATCTTATAAAAGACCTATAAACTAATGCTAAATTTTCAGAATTGAGAAATTCTTTCGATCTTCTTAAAAATCCAATGCGACTATTGAAAGCATAGTAATTATATGGTTATAAAAATCGGTAATTTAATGACTTGATGACCATTCAAAATATGGTAATAATATTAGAACAGTAATAAAAACACTACTGCGACATCCTAAATTGGAAAATCGTAATTTTATTACAATTCCTAATAAAATATCTTCATTTTCTCGATGCAAGCTCTTACCATATATATTGAATTGATCTTTAAATTTAAAAGCACTGCTTTGTTCTATATTAAAGTAAATTTTATAATTACTCTATTTTTGATAATGATTCTGTAATCCGGTGTTTTTTTTTGATAATCGCATTTTCATATTGGTAAAAATTCTAATACGTGATTAATAATATGTTTCCTGTTCATATATAAATAGTTCATATAACTTTTTTAACCAAAAATTCAATTTGAAATATACGGAATTATTTTAATTTATTGCACACGCCTTCGCTTATATATATATTTTAATTATAAATGCATATATTTATTTATATAATAAATAGCTAAATAGAAAAACAAAAACATTATGATATTTCTTTTTAATTTTATGCGGTTATTTTATATTATAAACGCGAAAACGTTTTTATATTTATAACAAAACGCGTTTTATGTAATATTTTGTTGTGTTTTTTGTATACATAATCAAATAAATTGAAAAAAAATTAATGCATTAAAAATTTTGGTAATTAAATTAACATTTTTTTATTTTTTGCTCTTATTTTATTGATGAATATAATATATATTCGGAATAGAGTAGCGAAATATTTTTACGTTGATATAATATATATATATATAATATTGCAAAAATTATTATGTATTTTTTTTTCTTAATTACGTGATATACAAATTCTATTATTTTATTATTTTTTTTTACTATATTTATTTTATAATCGGACCAAAATATGTATATATTTTATTTTATTTTATTAGATCATTATTATATTTTGTTATATATATATAAATATATGCAAAAGTTCATTTCTATATTATATTGTATAGTAATACAAACAACAAAAAGATCAAAAAGACGTACATATTTTATATATAAAGATTTTATTCATTTATTATATATTATTATAATAATATATTATATACATTTATTATATATATATGCGTATTTAATTATCAAAAAAGCGAAATATTTCAATAATGCATTAAAACCATTTGTTTTTTTTTTTTTAAATACCATATATACAGCACACAATTTCAAAAAACATTAATGATTGAATGCTTATTAAATATATATAGAGATATAGGTATAAAAGTATCAAAGTATCAATCAATGTATATCGCTTCGGTATATATATATATATTATATCTATATCAATTCACCTATAAAATATATATACATATATACGTTACAGGTGATTAATGATGGATGAAGCGACATTAATTGCACATTTATTAAAATAGCATACAGGTATATATATCTACGAATATACATATACACCTTTCAATATAAAACAATTCGCATTTTTGTATATATATATTTATGTATATATCAATCTTTGTTTATATATATAGTTTTGAAAGTGAATTTCTCTCTATATATATTTTATAACTGTATAGATAAATATATAATTAAATTGAAATAAATATGATATTTTATATTACTAAATTTATAGATTTTAAAAGTTTTGTTTCAGGATATATTATAGGTTTAGGTATCGCCTCTTTTTTTGAAATGATTTTTTTTTTCAATTGTACGCTCATTTGAAGGATAGTACTCGAGACAACGATAAAATAAAATTCTATATCAGTTTAAATTGAAGGGAAAAATTACCATAAAAGATTGCTAAAATTTTTTTGCTAGCACTGCAGAAATTAAAATGTTTTTAATTGAATAACTAGCGCACTGCACCCGCACTTCACCCGCACTTTATTTAACTATTCGTTTAAAAAAACATCTTAATATTATTATTATTGCTAATTAAGGAATTATATATTTTTTTTTATCAATATTCAGTTGTCAATTTCAATACATTATAGTTAGATACATATTTATGAAATGTTTGGCAGAACTCGCAGTCGGATTTCCTTCAAATATTACATAGGAACTTATTGATTATATTTTATGGTTAATATTTATAACAATATTATATTTATATATAATTTATATGGACTATATATTTATATTTCCAATCCAAAAATTGTGCACAATATTTGCTTTATTTCCAATATCATTTCACATTTACTTTTTTTTATTATTACAATATATATACTATATAAAATATATCGGATATATTTCTGCGAATCCTTATATATAATATGTTGTTTATATATAATTAAATATAATTAATAATTAAACAAAAACTCTCATCAACAAACAACGCACATACCTTAATCAAAAAAAAAAAAATAAAAAAAAGCTCTTATAAACACAAACAGAACTTTTATATTAATTAATTATTATTATTATAAATAGCCACCAAAAATTAAACATAAACAAAAAAAAATCTATGAGATTTTTTTTATATATAATAATATTACTAAATTTATTTAATTATTTATATGTATATGAACTTAAAATAAACACAAACATTTTATTATGATAATAATGAAGTGAATAAGGTGATCAATTATTAATATAAATAACCACTTTTATATATCTTATCCTCTATAATCCAGAAATATCGCATATCCTCTGGAGATATAAGATACTTTTTTTTTATAGTAATGTCTGTTTGAGCTCTGTTGTGTGTATTATAATTTATATTTGTTACAAGGAAAAATAAAAGAGGGACACAGAATATATATATATAATACTGTGTATAGTTTTATATATCACTCTTTTTTTTAGCGAAATTATTGTATATATATAGTTTATAAAATTCTAATCTAACTACATTGTCATTTTTGTATGAATACAAAAACCATAAAAATTATAATCATTATATTATTCAATTATCCTTTTTTCTTTTTCATAAAGGAAATAAAGGATATTTTAATATAATAATATTAAAAATCAATACAAAAATAAAAAACAAACGCATGCATGCAATACAAAACAAAACGTTTATCAATTATATAATCAACTATAAACAGAAAAAATAAATTGATTGATAGTCAATTTAAAAAATGTAATAAAAACAAAAATTCATAATGAATCGATAGAAAAATTATAATTTTTTTTAAAGTAAAACAAATCTAACAAAATGCATAAGAAATTCTATACAAAATTAAATTCCTTATCAATTTTTGATCGTTCTCTTTTATATTACTTTATAATAAAATTATAATTTTTTTATCAAGTCTATATATATATTTAAAATAAAAATATATATTATACGACATACATATAGAAAAAATAAATAATTATTACTAATAATATTTAGAACTATATATATTACTATATACTTTTATAACATCAAATTGAACTAAACACAAAATATTAACTACAATCATTAATTATTTAATATATAATTTTTAATTACCTTATTATATATTTATTATATATATACACACACACATATATTATACATACATGAATTAATTTAATGATTTTCCATTTGTTACAACTGAATTTTTTAATGCTTCAACATCAACACCATCTCCAATATTTTGACTATTTTTATATTTTGAGAAAAATGTTAATGCTTTCATTAATTGATAACTTTTCGATACGGGTAAATTTGAATCGTATAGATTTTTACTAGTTTTACATTCAACATAAAACCACCAATTACACTTTAATATTGTCTGATCGAATAATGTACTTTCAGGACATAAAAATGATTTCATTATTAATCCATCATCGGTTAATGCACAAACATGAAATACCTATATATAAAAGGGAAAAAATAAAATATATATATATATATTTTCAAACATTTATGTGAATATATTAAAAAAAATGATTTTTATTAAAAATACATGAAAATCTTGGTAGATTCTCAATTTTTGAGGTAGTTCCCCGTCCAAGGAAACCACCCCTTTGAATATAATACACAGATTAATACTGGGTGACTATTTTAAAAAAAAAACGATTGGTAGAAAAACTTCAAGAAAATGAACTCAGAAATTAATAAATCAATAAGGCTTAAGATATATAGTAATCAAAAATCTTCTTATCTGATTTAATAAAACCAGATTATCTCGATTCTATACTTCTTCTATTCCTTACTGTATTTATAATTGAATTGGATCACGATGAATGAAACTTATTAAAATATAATATTAAAATATATCATGTATAAAATAAAATATATTTTTTTTTATAATAATCAAAACATCCATTGATTTAATGTATAAAAATTAATGTGTTGTTTAAAATTGGTTTGGTTACCCCCTTACAAATTAAAAGAATTCAATATCCATATATTCAGCAAATCATCATCCACAATATTATCATGTCATCTGAAATCGTAAATTTACCACAAATCATTGATATGGCATTTGCATCAACATCCTGCATCAACACACTGGACACAATTAATTTACCACTTTTACATTCAATTTTGCACATAATCGTTTATCAATTAAATTTACATTCACATGGCATTGAATTTCATGGTAAAATTAATAATTTTATTAAGCATAAACTACAACAGTTGAATAACAATAATAATAATGTGCAGAATACCCAACATCCAACATTATCTGCTACTGAACCATTAGTCAATATAAAAGAATATACAATTAAAACAAAAAACAATGTAGAATTGGAACGAGTTGAATTGATGAACAACATTAAAAAACAACAAGATCAAAAACCAATAATAATAAAAAAGATTCTATCAATAAAACCATTAATATTTCAAAATAATTCATTATTTGATAATAGTGAAAATGATAATAATAATAACGATTATGATCATGAAATAATGTATCCATTAGTACCGATTAAAATCTATTCATGTCAAGAATTACAAACCAAAAAATTGTTAAAGAGTGATGATAATATTGGAAATATTTTACCGGAAAATGATCAATTGCTAATGGAATCATTATTATCAATTAATGATTCACAGCAACAGCAGCAAACCAAAATCAATGACCAAAATCCCCAAATAAAAGAATCGGTTATAACAAAAATGTGGTATTTAATAAATTTAACAAAACGTCTGGAGGCTTGTGAAATTGCAATAAAAAAACTAGCCAGTATGTTTAAAATAAATGTTGATAAAATGCAAAGATATGATCGATTTTTTGAAATGATTGGAGGAGGTGGTGGTGGGCTAGATAAATTTATTGAAAAATTTAATGAATTTGAACAATATATTTGTGAATGTAAATATCCAACAATAATTGATGATCCCGATGATATTGGGATTGCCATCGATGAACATTTTAATGATAGTCAATCAATTGGACACATTACAATTATATCAAAATGTTCAGCATCAATTGGAAAAAAACAATCAAATGTTAGCAAACAAAATATTCAACACAATTCAAATCAAAATCAAAACAGTGAAAATGATCATTATAATAATGATGAACAGCTGGATGATGCTGTAAAACAATTGACCGGTGAACATTTAATAAATTCAATTGATCAACAACAACAACAACAACACCAACAAATTGATTCAATATCATTTGTTGACGTTGAAGAATCAAATGCCATTAGCGATTCTAATGGAACAGCAGTCATATCCAAAAATAATAAATCTTCTAAAAATAAACAATTTGAAAATACTTCTAATTCGATTTCGAATAAAGACTTCTCAATCAACCATCAAGGGATAATAAACAATCAAATTATTAGCAGTTTATCATCAAAAAATAATAATAATAATAATAATAATAATAATAATGATACCGATGATAAAATTATACCATCATCAGACATTATAAATTATTGTGATTGTGTGATTAAAAATGAATTGGAAAATTTCGATGAACAATTAAATGCGTTACGAGATCAAATTGAAATACAAAAAGAACAATTAAAAGATGCAATGGATAATCAACAAAAATGTGCCGAAACAAATTTAAACGATTTTAACCATATGAAAGAATTACTTACAAATGCTATTGAAAATGTTAAAACACAAATTATTGATAAATTACAAACAAATATGAATGATAAACTTGCAAATATTCAAAATGAAATCAAACAATTGACAAAAGATTTATATGGTGATGTAACGCCAGAGGCTGCAGCCACAACAAAAACGGTAAAATTATTAAGAAATTTAAAATGTTTATCTTGTACACTGAAAGTAAATCAACGATGTGAAGATTTACCAAAATATATACCAATGACACCCGCTTCGTTACCGGCTAGAATATTTCCGGGTAAGGTGCAGGTAGATCAACAGGTAGTACCGAAATCAAATGGTCATGGAGGACTCGGAAAAGAAATAAAATGTATTTGTAATGACGCTGATGATGGTGGTATAATAAAAAATTGGCGATTTTGTGGTGGTTCGCATACGAAAACAACAGCAAATGAAAGATTTTTAATTCGTGGTAATTTCATTGAACAATACGGTGGTGTTAATATTGATTGTGGATCAAATAATAATAAATGTTTAAATAATAATAATAATTATTATTATTATAAAGAAGGTACCGATGGTAAATTATATCGTGTTTATTAAATACATTTTATATATTATAGAGGAAAATTCATTTATAATTAAATTAAATAATCAATTATAAATTAAAATATATATGGTTTTTGAAAGATAATTAATATTCTATTTTATAATTGAAAATTGATTGAGTTTTGGTTTTTGTGGTGTGAGAGGGCATTATTGAAATCAAAGTTTTCTTTTGAAAACCACGCAGAATTTCCTTCGGGGATATGATTGAAACGAAAGCACTCACTTTCGATTATCGGTAAATAAATTAATATAGATTGTGTACTTACCATACATCCTAAATCAATATCACCATATAAACCGGGAAAATGTTTTTGGTCACCACAATGGAATGTCGTTGGTGGTAAATCCACTTTTGTCACAAAATTATCATCAAAATTTTTATCATAACCAACTGGATAATATTCTTTTGGTGCATTCATAACCTTTTTATTTTGGGTTAAACAAATATAGTCAATTTATTAATTTGAAATTTCATTAAATAATAATTAATATATTTTAAAAATTAAATTTATATGATATATATTAACAAATACCTTACTACCACCGGCTATTGAATATTTTTTCGTTGTTGTTGTGGTGAATGGTCGTTGTGTTGTCGTTATTACAGTTGTTGTCGGTATCGCAATTGGTGTTGTGGCTACAGATGGTTGTAAATTTACTGTTTGAATATTATTATTATTATTATTATTATTATTGATTTCTTTGGCTAATTGCTGGGTAAGTAATTGTTGTTGTTTCATTTGTATGGCCGCTTGAATTACTTTAACACTAACATTTGCTACAGCCGCTAATTCTTCAATAGTATGTCCTTTTAAATCAATATGCGGTAATTTTATATTTTGTTGTTGTTGTTGTTGTTGACTAGAACTTTGTTGATTCAATTGTGATGATACAACATTATTACCCTATATATATAAAAAAAATTTAATATTATTATTAAAACATTTAAAATAATAACAAATTTATAAGAGTGTATATATTTCCTTACAACAATTTGATTGGCTTGATAAATTGTATTATCATCAATACGATCATTTCGATTATGATTTAACATTAATCCATTATTATAATTATTACCGGCGGTGTTCATCACACCGATCATCGATGATGATGTTTGACCAGCACCGGGAATAAATGCATTATTATTATTATTATTATTGTTGGTCGAAATTCTAGTTACTGATGCTGGCATTGCTTGAAATGATGGAATATTATTATTTTGGTTCATTGAAATTCGTATTGATGGTTGTTGTAAATATGTTAAATTTTGTGATTGCTAGAAATAATATTGCAAAATAACCAAAAAAAAAACATAATTTAATAATCAAATTCTTATTATTACAGTAAAAAATATAAGAAATATAAATTTACCATTCGATTATTATTATTAATATTATTATTATATTGTGGATACATTATTTTACGATTAAAACTTTGTTGGCCATCATTATTATTAGTGTTGGTACGACGATCCTGCTGCTGCTGAACCTTTGATATTGGTTTAAATGCTGGTACACCTAATGGTAATGAAATTGCTTCAGTCATTGTGGGAACGACGACGGCGGCGGCGGCCGTACGTGGTTGAAGCACTTTTGTCATCGGTTGATATCTATTACCATTATTATTATTATTATTATTATTAAATATAGTTGCGGATGTTGTTTGTGGTGACATTGGTCGTAAAACAGTATTTGTTACAGCTTTCGGTCGACTATTTTGTACCAATAATGGTGGTGGTCGTTGTGATGGAATCTTTGAGTATTAAAAGGAATTTTATTACGAATCATCAAATAAATTAATATTAATTTTAATTTTATTCTTTTAAATCATTTAAACTTTTCTTGAATTTTCTTAAGAATTCATTTATTTGAATTAATATAATGCATTTTATTTATTTATTATTTATTTTACTTTTATATATAATTTATATTTGGGTCTGTGTATAATCTAAAGTAAAGAAAAGAAATCGCACAATCCAATAAAATCAAATCAATTTATGATTGGTTATTTTAAAATTTATAATTAAAAATATTTCCCATATATGTTTGTTGTCGTATGTGTTAATTATAAATTATATTGTCCTCCTCGCCGTATCCACAACATCATATAGTATATTTTAATAGTTTTATTATAATAAATATACAGCCAATATACAGTCAATTTAAAATGATTGATATTTACAATAAATTTTATTTATATATGGGAGTCATCATTAATAAAATAATTTTGAAACATACATAATATATACATATTTGGTAATATACTAAAAGTGAAATATTGGTTTATTATAAAAATAACATATAAAAAGCAATGATCTCTGACCCTCAAAAATATAATCAAAATCAAATATAGTAATTTCTATTAAATATATTATAGTATTAAGTATATATATATTTGCGATGCTATATAATTAATAAAATATATTTTTATTTGATCTTTTGTATTTCAAATATATGCAAGAAAAAAAATGTTAATTTGTATTATAATACAAAATATAATCAATTGAAAATGGAAAAATAAAAACACACGCGAAGACTACAAAATAGGAATAATGTCGAAAAAAATGGAAAGTCAATTAATAAAATTTTATATTTTATATGTTTTTATGTATATTGAAATATTTTAATATCGTGATTTTTGTCTGATGTCTAAGACTATGATAATATAATTTTAAAAGCATTTTCACATCAAAAGCACTCACATTTTTTTAAAGGTAAGATGCAATATATAATAAGAAGAAAATCTCTATATAAAACAATAACCCAAATTTTTTAAAAAATATTTTCTAGTGTCATTATTATAATTATTATATTTAATAGTTATGCTTTTTGATTTTGATGGACATATGCGATATTTAATAGATATTAAATAGAAATGTCTGCATAAAAAAAAATACCGCAGACACGTTTATCAACTTTATATGTTATATTCAACTAAACTCAAATATACAGCATATATATTAACAATAATTATATATATTTATATGGGTGATTCAATATTTATTGATATATTCTTATTTTTTAAATAGAAAATTCCTCGTTTTTTGATATTTTTGAAATTTTTACGCTGTATAATTATTTATAATACATTCTGGTTGCGTTCTATATCAAAAATACTGAAAGAATATAGTTTCATATGGGACGATTAAATTGGTTAGAAAAACTTCCAAAAATTTCTTATATATGAAAAATTAATTAATTAATCAATTGTGCGATTTTGCAAATTGGTTTAATAACATTTTTTCTGCATAATCTTTTTATAATACACTTTGAATTTTTATTTTTAATATTATACAACTGAATTTATATATATATATATTATATATGTACATACCGGTGGCAGTTTCGACGCCGGTAATACACCAATTGTATTTAAACCATCACGTTGATTTATCGAACGTCGTTTGTTACCTTCAACATTACCCAAAGATTCACCAAATCCAAGTTCATCGCCAACACTAAAACCTATATATATATATATATTATTATATACATATATTTACATGATAGAAAATTATTATTAAAAAATGGAATAATGGAATAATTTTTTTAACTAATAATATTTTATTATATTTATATAGTAGAATAATTTTTCTTAACTTAAATTATTATATATTTTTAAAATAAATCAAAAAAAAAAACAAAGTTGAATCAAATATCTGAGAACAAAAAAGTTTTCCATTGTATTTTTATATAAGATTTTCTAATTTTAAACCATATAAAATCCTATATGAGGATTCTTTTAAACGATTATCATTTTTATAATATACGAATTTATATATCTATATTTTTATTTTTTAAATATGTTCTTTTTGCTATATAACATTATAATTTATTTTAACAGAATATATGATTTTTGACTATATTTTTGAATTTAAAACGTATGATCATATTTTACACTAAACTATATATATAAAATAATCAATAAGAACACTATATATTAAGAATATGTTCTTATTGATTATTCTAACAATAAGTTGTTCAAATAAAATCATATGGAAAAAATTGTATTTTGTGTAATAACGTTATGTGATTATTTATTTTATTTATAGATATTTATGCAGACATCAAATATCAATTATATCAAATTATATGTCTTTACCAAAACACATTTTGTATTTGAAAATTTGATTTTTGTAATATTTATTAAAAACAAAAATATTTATTAACCATTGTTAAAATGTTTAATATATATAACATATATGTATATATGAATAAATTAGGTATTGCATATATATATATAGATAAATTGTAGATGATCTACCTAGATTTTACCTAGCCCAAAGTGTGCTTTAACTCCGCCAAGATTTCTGACACGAAATAAAGATGATTTTTTGAAGTTACAATTTAATATGAATCCAAAATCTGATTCAAATACACAGGTACCGTGTGCCAGGCCTGTAAAAATCAAACATATATATGTATATAGAAGAATGTCAAAAATATAATATATTGTGTTGTATTTTATTTATGAGTTGATGGATGGATGGATGAATATAGATTTTCAACCACATATATTAATACAATAATATATATGATTAATTTTTTTTTTTTGATTCTTTTTCGAAATGCAATCAATAAAGATAACAAAACATAACCAACATGAACCAATAATAAAACAAATTTAATGATTATAAATATATATAGATAAAGCCATACAATAATTCCATCCACATTTAATTAAAATAAAAAACACCATAATCATTATTTTTAATTATATATTTTATTAATTATACGGTGATCGTTTTTTTTTTGCTTTATAAATTGATTAAGCTTTGATTAATAAAAAATTTAATATTATTTATAAGCAAAATTGATATGATGCTTTGAGATGAATGCGAAATTTTTTATGGATATATCAAAAACAAAAAAAAAAAAAAATACGTGGTCAACAAATGCACTTCAATATATATGTTTAAGATTTTAAGCAATTATACATATATATATTATATATATACGTCGTTTCCGAACGGAACGCTATTTATATATATATATCTATATTATATTTGCCAAGCGAAACTTAAAGTTTTTCTGATATAGTAAAACCAAGTTTTTGCCCTGGTAGTGTGGTATCTTTTGTAAGATGTCAACAACAACAAGGGTTCACCCACCACCCAACTATTACACACATTTCAAGTAAGGGGACCTCTCCAAACAGAGAAGTTCACTCACATTGGTTATTATACATACAACGACGCGATATGGCCGGATGTTACCAATGAATATTGTTATTATTCTAACACACCGGAGAAGATAATTCTCTGGAGGAATGGGAAATATCAATACTCTTGAAATATATGCCGATCACCTTTTGTTGTTGCAAACATCAAACACCTTCAATCACACCAAATATATTAATACCAATTACAACCACCACCCACCCCACCTTATGATTTTCATCAACCAGTGGGGTTGGGGTTTTTATAAGTTGTATATTTATCATCATCATCATTTTGGCATCACCATATTTTTTTTATTATTATTATTTATTATTATTATTATATTTATTACAATCTTATAATCCACCCAACACCAATCAAGAGAGCAAGAACAGAAAAACATACCCATTCACAATCCCAATATTACAACACCACACTAAACCTGGGGATCCCACTATGTATGTTAAATCTCAAAGGCTTTGGTGTAGGTGTGTATAATTAAAAGGTTATGCTGTTATACTGTGTGATATATGGGGGGTTCCGTCGTGTTCATATACACTTAATTTTTGCCAAGCGGACCACAAAATTACCGGATGGTAAATATTGAGAAGATGTAATATAATTTTTTTTTACCATCACCCCACATGAATATATAAATATATATTTGTTGAAATTGGGGGGGATTGATGGATAAAAGTTTTATGTCTGTAAAATAACTGGGATTAATGCGAGAACGAACACGCATTTAATTCCGATATCATTCCAACGCAGTCGACACAAATATTTTTATTTTTTTTATAAGTTAATAGGCGTATAAAACCTTTTGATATTGAAGCAACAGACCACTTACGAATCATTGGCATTTTTATTCTATATGTATTAAAATATATGTAAAAAATATTCTAGCGAATATTTTAAGATTCTATTTATATGGTTTAAATAGAAATTTTTTTTTTTGATAATATATGTTTTACTATTTATATTGAGTAAATGAACCAGCCAAATATCGATTTTATATTTCAGGCAAACTTCACAAATTTATTCAGTAAAACCGTTCATAATAGTATGAATTAATAAATACAAAACCGATATTTCTTCAATAATGATTTGCAAATATTATAACAATTCAATAAATCAATTTTAACAAATTTTCATTCTTTTTTTTTCATCAAGTTCGTTTTCAATATTATCCGTATAATAATTGCTACGAAATGAAAAACACCTAAAAGTAGTATTTTATATTGATAATTATAAATATATATATAAAATATATATAAATGCATATAAAAATATATATTTTATATATAAAATATTTACTAAATGAACCCAAAATATAACAATGTTTATCATATCAAATATAATTTTTCTTTTACATCGATGCGTATTGTTCGAATGTTGTATATAATAAAACATATTTATGCTATTGTACATTTCATTTATAAATGTTTATATATTTATTTTGTCTATATTCTATAGAATATAATCTATATTCTTTTCTTTTTTTTTTGATAAGGGGACAAACACAAAAAAAAGGTTATTTAATAAATTTTGTATGTGCACAGGTAAAAATATTATTATATATTTTTATTTTTCTTATAAATTGTATATTATAAGATTATTTATTACTATATAATTGATAATTTTTTTCTTATAAGCGTTCCGATGACATCCACACAAAAATGATTTTCTACTATACAGTGAATTCTGTTATTTAAACAAAAATATTATTAAGAATCAACCTCACAGAATTTCACAGCGATAATTGGTCACATTGAATTGAAATTGAATTCAGTTTATTTTTTAATATATTTTAGGAAATGAATTTAATTCCTTTAAAATAATAATTATCACAAAATTCTAAAAAGTAATATTGTGTATCTTGGTAAACTTTAAAAGATTTAAAATATGTAATAATTTCTTTCAAACACAGTATATATATATAATAGGAATTGAAATTATCTCGGATTATATCGTTTATAATCATATAGAATTTATAAAAAATATATTAAAACAATCAATTTTAAATAGTGTGGTTCAATGAACAAAATTTATTCTCTATAAACAATTTGTGTGAATATATTTTACAGTATTTGCGAGTGATATTATGGTAAATTATATGAATTTACGTATATATAAACAAAACAAAACACCAGAAAAATATATATATCAAGAATTAAAAAAATTGTATATAAATATATATATAAAAATTTCGAATCAGGTATATTTGGTATTTCGTCTTGCATTTAATCATCAATGCGATGCCCGATATATAGATTTAAATTACAATAATATTTGTATTTTGTATATATACGGAATTCGAAATTTGTAAATTGTAAAAATGAAAAACCTATACGGATAAAAATTGACCCAATAACCTAAATCGCATATTGTTTATTAAATATATATATATTATTGTTAAGGTAAGGTGTGAATTCATATATACAATATAACAAAACAACAATTATGAGTATTAAAAATAATTGTGACCACACAATAATAATATACACATATTTTAAATACAAGAGTAAAATATTTATCTTATATGAATAATATAATAATAAATATATATTAAATCGCATCTTCAAATAACATATATAGTCTTCAGTCTTCACAAACCAAAAAAATACTATTTACGTGTGTGGGTGATTTTGAAATGAGAAAATTATATGGTAATAAAATACATACAAATAAAAATATTTAATTTTTTTTTATAATATATACAAATTATACTATCATAAAATTTTGTATTATTTATCATATATACAGAATACTAAAAATGAAATAATGCTATATTATTATTTTTGCATTTATATATTATTCGCATATTTATAATTCAATTTCTGATATACACATCATCGCATAATATATATCCATTCCATCTATATATAAAACTTTTTAATAGATACATTATAAAGTAGAAAAGTCATAATAAATTAAATTAAAAATATATAATATACCTATCTATTATCATCAACAATCAAATACACACAATCACAAACAATATCCATATTCATATACATTTCATTTCATTGCACATTTCAAACACCATCTGACTGATACATGACCTGAAATCTGTTCAATCAACAATTCACGTAAGGTATAAATTGTTTATTGTTTGTATTTAAATTTATTTATAAACTATATATATATATATATATATATATATACCGGCTTTTATTAGTATTTTATTCATATAAATGCTCGTCAGTTCATATCTTAAAAGTTAATAAATAACATATAGATATATATTATACATGATATAGCTAGCAACAGCCAACAGGTACTTACCTTTATAAGGTATTTTATATGCGAATGGCATTTGTTGATAAATTGAACATACATGCATTTGTTTTAACTTTTTTTTTTCCATGTATACATATATATATATATATATAAAGAGGTTATAAAATACTTTATAAAATGGTAATGGCAATGGTAATAACGAGACAATTGTTTTCGATGTACATTATTATTTGTATATTTACATATATATAGAGATATATATATAGACACGGATGTATTTATTTATGACTAAATAACATAGTAATTTCTTTAGTTTATTATAAAATCAAAGCACATTCATATATATTTGTTATGAATTATATGCGTGTTCAACTTCAAATATATTCATTCATAAATAATTTATTGTTTTATATATTAAACTATATTTTTGATTAGTCATTTTTTGAGATGGATAAAAAAAACGCATTTCTTTGAATGAAAGGACATCCGATATTGCTATCGTTTATTATTTCCTTCTACATCTTTGCATAGTGTATAGGATACTTAAATATATAATCTGAAAATATATGCAGAATATCCTTAGGCAATTGCCCTTTCTTTGTCAACAACAAGAAAACAACTGGCGTGTATTTGAAATTATAAACCCTCTACAAAAACCACAAATTTCAAAGAAATTCAAATATATATAATTTTCAAATTATTCAAACTATAAATAAATAATTAAAATATGGTTAAATATTTTTATAAAGGGACGAACGCGTGGATAATTATTATTAATTTCAAATAACCATATATATTTTTATAAATAATCAAAAAAAAAAGTGAAATTTTACGATGAAAGCATATATAATAAAATACGCAAAAAGGTAGATATATAATTAACTAAATAAATTTCTATAACACGTGCGGTGGGTGTTTGCGTTTGGTATATATACTTCCATTTTCATCTATAAAAACTAAAACGATTAAAATCTATCAAATAAAAAAAAAATTGTTTTTATATAAAACTTTTTATGATAGACAATCAAAAATTTCGCATTTTAATCAATTTCATATATGTTTGGGTTTTTTTTTTGTTTAAACTTGCACTTTCTAAGAATTTCTACATCCTCATCATCTCATAAATTGATTTTTTATTATAATTTTTATTATTTTTTTTATTATTATTATTTTTTAAATAATATTATAAACATTTATATATCCATATATAATATATATGAAACATTTATATATCCATATATATATATATATATATATGAAACATTTTGTTTATAATAATCATTTCTAAATCACATCGCTCGCATATATCCATAAAAAAAAAAAAAATTCCAACAAAATCAACTATAATATGGAAATTAATCAATTGATTTGGAAATATTATGTGTGTGTGTATTGTATGTATATAAAATAATAAAAATTAACATAATTTTGTATGTCACCATATACATATGCTTATAAAATCTTTATGAATATATATAATATGTATTTTATTTTTTTTTTAATTTTAAAACTTTTACTCAAAAATTCTGCATCCAAAAACAAACAATAAAATATAAAATAAATTTTATAAGATATATGAAAATTATTTATTTATTTATTTATTATAATTTCATATTGATATTTTGTATTATATATACAGGATTTGATTAATTTATGAAAATCTTTTTACTAATCAATTGAAAAATATATAATAAATGGATATTAATTAATTAAATGAATGAAATGGAGGAAAAAAATTAATTGATAATTTGACATTGTATTCAATTTTGCTATATATTTCGGATACGAATAATACATTTATTATTATTAATTTTTAAGTTTTGTTTTTGGTTTGCGTTTATTAAAAATGTATTGTAAAAACAAACACCGATAAAAATTAAAATGAGCGCACAATCATTATGATAAATATTTAATCCTTTTTTTTTTGTTTTTCATTATTATTATTAATTGAACATTTTAATATTTGACAAATAATTTATAATAATGCAGATTTTAAAAAAAAACATTGAAAATGTAATATGCAATTTTTCAAAAAAAAAAAAAAAATATTGTATTTCTTTTGAAAATTATTATGCAGCAGTATTATAATCTTTATAAATTTGTGTCCATTTGACTTTTGGTTCATTTATCTTTTCATATAATTATTCATATGAAATTTCATTATATCAATTAATTGAATGCGAAAATCTATATATAGGAGGAGATCTTGTTGAAATTTACTAATTGCAATCGATTTTCATAACATATGTTTGAAATTAAAAAAGAAATACCCATTTTTAAAATTTTCTATATAAAATCGGCTAATTGACGACACCGTAAAAGCCACAAATTAAGAAACTAACAACAGAAGGCTGTTGTGGGACGCTAAAACCAGATTGATTGTTGGTTGTATAGCGAAAATTTTATTATTTTATTACTATATAAAATCAATTAATATTCAGATGTAGTTTTTGGGTGGAAAATTTACGGGAAATTTTACATAATTTATATATGATATAAAATTAATATATATCAGCTGATCTTTAAGAAATATATACAAAAATCCTTTCGATATAATATCGCAATCTTTCTTCTTCTCTATATATAATATTAATATATAATAATCAATGTTAAATATAGAATGTTAAATACACGCACTTCTAAAATTAACTCTTTTCTGTATATCTAACCTTAATAAAACATTTTGTAAATAATAAAAAGGTGATAATTTTATATTTATTTATATTTTATTATTATTATTAATAATAATAATAGAAAACTTTCATTTTTCATAACATATATCTCTAAATTGATAATAATATAAAATATAAAAATGTAATATAAAACAAATTATATTATATTAAATTTATAAAAAAACACAAATTTACAGATATATTTTATTTTAATAAAAATATGCCAATGTGTTAATTAAAATAATGTGTACATTTTTTTTCTTATACTTTTATTATTTTATTACACATTTTTATCATATATATATAGTAGATTTATATCAAAAGATTGTAAATTTTAAATGAAATTTTCCAATCAATATATAGTAATAATAATAATCGTAATAGTAATAAAAAGTAAATGTATAAAATTTAATTATCATCCAAAACACTTTAAAATAAATATATAAAAATATAATAAAACAATAGAATATTTATCTACATAATGCAATTAACACATTTTTTTTTTGTTTTTTTTTTTAATTCCCTTGATCAATCAATAATACGCAATTTGTAACCTGATTATATTTTTTACATTTGAAATGGCAATCTATAGCGTATATGTTAAATATCTATAGCGTATGTTAAGTTTGGAAATCGCAGCAATATATTAATTATATATTTTAATTATTATATATGATATATACAATAAATTTTCCAATTGAAAAAATTGAGAGAAACACATTAAAAGTTTAATAACGCACCATAAAGAAATATCTTTAATCAAAAATTTATTATATACCTATCATAATTTTTTAGATTTATTTTCTATATTTATCACCGGGCGAAATTCGTTTTTTTTACATTATTATGAAATTATATATTTATAATATTATGGAAAACAAAAAACATGTTTAAAATCAATCAAAAATTATTATAAATTTTTGTGTGTGTTTTTCTTTTTCATCAACATATTTTTTATATATAAAATTGCATAAATAACTTTAAATTTTATATATACATTACATAGATGCAATGATAAAAACATTCATTGGTTTTTTTTTTTGTTTTTATTTTAAAGGTTTCTTTTTTGATTTTTTTTTTAAATTATTTTTACAAGATCTTACAATATACTATATGTCTAAAAAAACATATTAATATTATGTGAAAAATGTTGTAATTTTATATGTATATATATATATAAATATTAATAACAAAAATCATCTATAATATAATAATCAAAAAAATAAAAACTAATAATAATATTTCATAAAATTTATAATATATTATATTTTCATAAAATATTATTATATTAATTTTTAATTATGTAATGAATATAAAATTAAAAAAAAACAACACATCAATAAATATAAATAAAAATATATAATTATATTGACAGTTTTTTTTTTTTACATTTGACGTGCGAAATAATTTTTTTTTTTAAATATTCATAATCAAAAATTATATAAAAAAGAAAAATTAACTCGTTGATTTAGATATCTTGTGATATGATATCAATTTACACATAGATATTTATTGGTTCAATTGTTAAGGATAATTAAGATTTTTAATATAATGGAAAATAATATACCTAAAGCGATATTACAATTATAATATAAGTTTATTATTATTAATACAAATTATATAATGGGAAAAATTGATTCATCGCAACTATTGTATATTTCCTATATTATTCACACACAGCTAGAGGTATGCAAATATGAAATAAATAAAAATAAAAATATGTCATAATTATACATTTAATATGAATCATATATCTCTCATGCAATCGCAATATAAAATATAGAGAGTTTTTTCTTTTCTTTTAATTTACTTTTTGTTATTGAGATATGAAAACCGGATTAAAAAAAAAAATATTGATCGTTTATTTATTGATAAATTTGCATACAAAAAAAAACTTGAATTTTATCGGCATATAAATATATATTCAATTGGAATATATTATAATTTTTTATAGTACCAACTATAAAAGTATATATAAAAGACATATATCGTTCATAAACGCATGTATTAAAATATTAGAAACTCACTTTAAAAACGTGTATAACTTTGCTATTTACTTAATATTGCTATTTTTTTATACTAATTTTTCTTTTTCATTTAATTGAATTGTAATTTGACTATATCGCAGGAGTAACCTTTTGGATATTAATATCCAATGTGAAAATGTTTGAAAAAGAAAATGTAAATAACCAACCTATGATTGAAATTTGGCAGATAATAACGTGTTGGATAACGTGCTATTCCAATTTTTCATATATACAAATCATAAATCTTCTAAATATTCATAGTTTGTGTGTAATTGAGATCGAGAATTTGTCCGAAAAGTAATAAATACATATTACGCAAATAGTCTACGATGACACAATAAGAAAACCGACCATCCTCTAGCCATAATGTAATAAGATTTTTCGGGAAAATTATAGGTAACACAAAAATGATATAATTTATTATGATTATGATATAACAATTAACAAAGTTTATATATATAGTGAATTTAGAAAACGTATATGTTAATATTATAGTTAATTTCAATTGAATTTGTTTAAAATATTTCTATAGAATTCAAATCAAGCACATAAATAATTGTTTAATTTATAACAAACACGATATTATATTTTAAATAAATAAAAAAAAAAAAGAAAAAAGGATTGATTAACAATTATTAAGATTAAAAGTTCATACAAAGTGAAAATTTAACTATAAAATTATTATATATATTCAACAAATTTGACTTCAAAATGATATATGCATGAATTAGATGTTATAAAGAAAGCTAGCTCATCAAATCAATCAAATATAATATAGAAATACATTTTTTTTTGTTTGATTCATTTTTAATATCTCCTTTTTTTTTGGGTGTGTTTATTTTACCCAAATGTTGTCATTTTATTTTTAAATTTTTTATTTTAATAATAAATAAACAATAATTATTTTATATATTTTTGTAAAACAATTTGTAAAATTATCATAATAATTGAAAAACCATCAAAAATTAAATTGAATAAACGATCATATGCTTATTCGCATATGTTTCTACACACCTTTATTATTATATGACATATAAATCCAATAATAATATGTTAAAGAGATCTCGAGCATATATGGTCCGCGATTTCGTTCGCGTTTTTAATAATATAATAATCATAATATATAATTGCTTTTATAAAAAAATTACATAATACATGGCATTTAAACATTTTTAATAATTATTGTAAATTATAAATGTTATTATCTTTAAACTTCTTTAGTCAATCCTTCATTTGTCAATTATTATTTATATATATATATCTGTCATTCATCAATATATCTATATATACATAAATGAATCGAAAATCCTCATTTAGAGTTAATCGAATTTGTTAATTTATATATATATATATATATGATATTCAATAAATATAAATATAATCTTTTATTTATATACGATATGAATAAATATTGTATTTGTATAAAATAAATAATTTCACATATTCACAAACTAGTATAAAAAATATATTTATATGTTAATAATAAAACAAAAATCGCACAAAAGTTTAGTAATTTTATATTATTTTTCTCTCTATATAAATAAAAATGTAATTATTTTGAAATATTCAAAAATATACGTGAACAATAAAGATTATATATTAATTTTTCGTCAAACGCAAATAAAAAAAATTTATTTTATTACATATGTTACTATTAAAACACAATATTATGTATGTGTTATTTATTAAACATTGCCAAAATTATAAAAAATTGCGATAAAAAAGAAAAGGTATATGCGAAAATTTTGTTATTATATACTATGAGCGAGTACCTCATGAGTTTATTTTTAGAAAAATTCATCAAATGATTGCATTATTCGATTGATTCGAATGAGATAATTATTTTAAATGCTTAATAAGATCTTTATAATACTTGATAATCAGTTTTTTTTCTGGCTTTTAAAGGGAAGATTGGCAAAAGGATATCCATCTGAATATGCGATAACCAAATGATTATTGATTATCCTTGTTGAATAATTGAAAGTGAAAGTAAATCATTTGAATTTTTTGATTTTTAAATCAATGCCTATATAACTATATTTTGTTGGTTTTTAAAATATATGTATAGAAGATAAATCAAATTATATATATATTTAATTTAAATTGTCCACGCATCAATCATTACATATACAATATATTAAAGGCAATAAATTATTATATCTTTTCATTTCATCGCACCCACTATATGTGTATATATATTAAAATTTGCTTTTAAATGCGTACATAAAATAAAATAAAATATAATTTATCCATATAGAGTGATCTATAATAACCTTATAATTATAAATCTTTTTATAGAGTTTAATTAACAAATATATATACAAAGGTTTTTCCTTCTATGAATTATGTGGTTAAATTTTAGTTAATTACAAACAATTTCAATTGCGATGATCCATAATTAAATGTATATATATAAGAATTATTTCTTTTTTGAATTTACGATACAAAAAAATATCTATAAAAATAAATCTCATCATATAAAAAAATAAATTTAAATAACGCACTTGATATAGGTAATACACCTTATTTGGATGAAATTATTTATTCATATATATCAATTTGAATAAAATATATAAAATAAATTATATAATATAATTAATATATCTTCTGAATCTGATGTGTGAGATTTCTGTTTGATGACTCTATATAATTTTTTGTTTTATTTCTTATATATGCCTTAAATTTTTAATGCGAACATAAATCAAATTTTTAAGATTGAATTAAAAAAATTAAATAATTCCATTTATATAGTATAAAAGATATTCGCGGGCATCCTTTTTTTCTTTGTTATAACAATATTAATGAAAATAAATACCACATGTTTTTTTTAAAGAAATATTTTGAAATATATAATATAATAAAACGTTTTTTTTTATATATCCAAATGAATGAATTATAAAAATTAATATATATATATATATATAATGCGGCGAGTATATATAAAAAAAATTGGTTTTCTTCTTACAAATCAACCTTGGATTAAATATAAAATCAAACGATATATATATTTGTAAAATTATATATATTTATTATAACATATATAAATATATATGAATTTTGTGGTGGAATGCGATTATAGTATTTTTGTTTTTGTTTTGTTTATAATAAAGGGAAAGTTCTTCTTTAATTTTAATTTTATAATTTTAACACAATTTTGTAAAATAAAAATAAAGTCCCATTCGCATCATCATCACATCATCGCATGACAAGTATATTATACACACGCATATATATGAATCATATATATACTGACTTAATGTAGTATATATGGATATAGGTGTAAGTTAAAGAAGTAACAACAATAAGAAGAAAAGTATTTAAAAGAGTTGTAATTATATTATTATATATATATATTGCGGTAAAACAAAAAATTAATGAATAAATATCAAAAAAAAAAAACAATGAATAAACAAAATAATTACATAACATAAGATATATTATAAATATCTTAATATATAGAAACGGCAGAGTACATCTATAAAGATGATGTATATAGAAAAACCACAGAGTAATTTCATTACTTTACGAAAAATTTCTTTCAAAAAAATTTCATAATCGCAACATATATCGCACAGGTATATGATTTTTAATAAATTTTCAATCGATTAGAAAAAAAAAATTCACTATTTCTCTCTCATAAATATAAATTATATAAATATATATTTGATGTTGACCTTTTTTATTTATATATTTATAATGATTTAACATTAAAATATTTATAAGTATTTTAAAACATCATAATTTAACTTTATATATATATTTATATAGGTATATATGATTAAGATGAAATAAAGATATAATATTATTTATGTTTTTATAATTAATTTATATATGCTTGAGAATCTTCACTTTTTTTTCCATCGCAATAATTATAATTAATTTTTTAGCAAAAAAAGTATAATGAAACAAACAACAATTGAAGATAAATTTCATAATTAGATAACGAATCTGGATGTTTATCATATTGTTATAGAAATATATATTAGTCAATAATATTCGTATATATAGCGATCATAATAAATTATGGTAATGGGTTTTAACCAAATAATCAATTTGATTTCAATAAGTTAAAAATTTCGTTTATAAACACTTTCATATATATATATACAAATTTTCCCGAAAATATTCACTGTTAAATGATTTTTCAATACGGATTCATTTCCCGATAGTAAAATAATAAATAAATTTTTCGCTATACACCCAACAATATGGTTTTAGCGTCCAATAACAGCCTTCTGTTGTTAGTTTCTTAATTTGTGGCTTTTACGGTGTCGGTAATTAGCCGTACGACCAAGCGGAATATATAACTCTGTGTTAAAATTCATTTCATTTCCCGATAGTATATCAAATAATATAGTAAAACCAAAATTGGCCGCATTTCATAATTATAAATATAAAAATAAATAATGAATCTGCGGACATTTATATATTTGCGTGCTGATTATAGTAAAATCCTAAAACGTTGTATTTATTTTAATATATAATTTGAATTTTCTTTCAAATTAGATTTTATATGGTTTTCAATTGAAAATCTTATATATGTTATATATATATATTTTAAAATATTTTAAATATATGAAATTAATTTTTTACACTTAACATTTTATATATTTTAGTACATGGTTAATTAAAATACCAATGCAATTATTGAACTCTTTTTTTTTTTATTATTGTATAAATATTATTATTATTATTATTCTGTTTTGTTTTTACCATTTAATTTAATTGAACACTGAATTACGCAATAATTTGGAATAATAATAATAATAATAAATGACCTTACCGTATATATTATATATTACAAATAAATCTAATTATATATTGATTTTGGATATCTTATAAATTTAAATATTTCTTTTGTACTTTTGTTAACAACATATAAACATTTCAATTATATTTAATATATTTTTTTAATAAAATGATTTAAAAAAATTTTTATAAATAATTTGATTCGATTTTTTTTTAATAATTTAAAATAACAAATCAATGATTTAATAACAAATCTGATTCATTTATAACCTTCTCAATTAAAATTAAAAAAACAATTTTATAATAATTATAAATTATATAAAAACTTATTCAAATTAATTTTTATTCATTGAGTGTGTATGTGTCTGATTTTTTTTTATTATTCTATTGCGATTCTCTTAAACTTAACACAAGAAAACCGAAATAATTTATATTGCATTAAAAATAAAAAAGTGCGTTTATTGTGTATACGCTATATGATAATTAATAATTATAATAAAAAATAAAACACATTTTTTTTTTCCTTTTAATTAACAATATATAATTATAATAATTAAAATAATTTATACAAATAATAATAATAATAAATATCGCTTATGAAGAATGAAAAAGAAAAATTAAAAAAAAAAAACATAATAACTAGGTCATTTATATAATAAAACAAATAAAAAAATGTAGAGAACAGACATCAAACACAACAAAAAAAAAAAATAAAAAATTGTTTCACTTTATTTTTTTCTTTTTCTTTAATTCATTTTTTTTTTTTTTTATTTTTTGGATTGTTTATTTCTAGTAATTTATTTATTTTTTATTATTTTTAATTTACATTTTCAATGTGAAAGATCATATATAATAAATATATAATATAATAAATATAAATATTATAATGAGAAAATGTAAACATCGCACGGATTTAAATTATATACACAGGTATAAAGTGGTAATCACAGTACAGGTGTATAAAAACAAAAACCACTGCATATATATACATATATAGGTAAAAGAAATATTTATTTATAAAAAGATTTAAATATATATAGATTATTTTTAAAGATTTTTTTATAGAGTAAAAAGTTTTTATAGAAATATTTAAAATATTATAGAGAAAAAAACGAAGGAACAAAAAAACAGGAGAGTTAATAATATAATAAAAATATACATAAAGAAAACTATAATTAATTAAACCATTCTTATAGAAGAAAAAAAAAATCTACAATATATATATAGCCTCACGCATTTCAGATATGCGATATATAAAATATATCTTGTTGTATTGTTTTTCTCATTTTGTTGATGGTAATGAAAGTTGAAGTCAAGGTCGAGATATTATGAGATTTTATGTATTTATTTTTCATTAAAATAACAACCTAGAGCCGTACCATATAAATAATGAATAGAATGATATTATAATAAAAGTATATTAAAAAATAATGTTATGATTGTTGTTATTACTATTATTATTATAATTATATATATACAAATTTACAAGAATATATGTACAAAAAAGAATTTAAAGTATTTATATTTATATGTATATAGTTCAGTTTACAAGAAATGAAAATAATAAAAAAAACATTTATTTTAATTATATATTTACATAATTAAAAATAGTATTTATATTTTCAAAATGATAGAATAAATGAAAAGATTTTTGAAATAATTACTATTATTGTTTAAGTGTTTTTTTTTTGTATAGAGAAATTCACTTTCGCAAGTTCCAAAATAATACCGTCCAATATAAACCCAAATCTAAATATATAAATTGCTGATGAATATTACTTTTCATAATGAATTATTTTTTGGACTATTCAAAAAAAATCTATTTATAAAGAATTGTCCAGGGACACTTTAAAGATCTAATCCCTCTATAGGTAACCAAATCATAGACCAGAATTATATAAATGATAAAATATAAGGTGATGTAAACGATTGTCAAAAGATAAAGAACTTTGTGTAATCACTAAGTAAATCCACGCGGAAAATGAAAACATTAAAAAATTAAAAACTCACTAGGTTAACATATACAAAACTGTTAAGTACCTGATAAATATGATGAAAAAAATAATAAGGTTATTTATGAAACTATATATAGAAATTTGAAGATTGGAAAACCTCTTAAAAAAGAATGAATCAATATGAAAATCTATTATATGTTCTAAATCTCTATATATATATTGGCATAATTTTAGTATCGCCTACATTTTTTTTTTTGGTATAAATCAATCAAGTGTAAAATATAATCGAATGTATATATTTTTTTTTTTTGGTATCGCATCATTACATTTTAAAGTATTTCACGCAAAATAAATAATTAAAATTGATTGTATATAAAATAATTTTCATATATTAAAATACACGCATATACAACAAAAACTATATCACAATAAATGACATGGTGTTTTTTTTTTTTTATTTATATAGTGAGATGCATTGAAAAGAAATTAATGAAAACATTTTAATAATAAAATTGATTGAATATACAAAGAAAAACGAAAAAAAAATGAATGTGTCTATATATATAAAAATTTGGGAAAGTTCTATTATATATAGTTCTATTTTTCTTTTTCAGGTTAGTAAATATTTTGAAATTGCAAAATTATATTATTACAGATTAATATTTTGTGTTATTAGAAAGGTTTTACAAATAAAAATCAATGAGATCTATAATCTAGTTCATATACTAAATATTTTTATTATAAATGGTGTCAAACCTTTTGTATATATATATAATACATATTTATAGTCATTAACAAGTTTAATTATATATTTGTTTATAGAAATATATGTATATATATCAATCATTATGAATTTTTGTGATTGATAAAAAAATTTTAGATTGCGGTTTTATATGATCAAAATAATTTTGATTTAATATTATTAATATTAATTTAATATTGCTTATTATTTTAAAACTAAACATTTTCGGATTTATAATTTATTATAATAAAAATTTCGCAAAAAAACTCGCACTCAATAAATTAATTGTAAATGCAATCATTTTCTTGACCTTATTCAGAAATGGTTAGATATAATTTCTTTTATATAATTTGATAATATTTAATCATATATATGAATTGAAATTATATTTAATGCGAAACTATATTTAATTATATAAATATCTGTATATTATGATTTTTTTTTGGTATGTTTATTATTATATGTGATGATATTTAATTAAGTATAATAAATGCATCTAATTTTATTTTAATATTATTTTATGAATATGGTATATTCAATAATAAAGCTCTATTATTATTGGTTAGAAATAATATAATATATATTTAAGATATTTAAAACGATTTGATTAAATCCCCTTTTATTAAACAAATGGTCAATAATTTCCTAAACTCTACCTAAATCTCAATCTATCTATATCCTCTAAAGAAAATTGCAAATCTTTTCCCTTAAT